>CM038677.1:367440760-368040760 GCA_021605205.1 Aegilops longissima | reverse complement strand
TTCTGGCTAGGCAATTTTTAGGCCATTTGTAGACTTTTTCGAAAAAAATTTGTTGCGGAGCAAAAAAAAAGAGGAAAAAAAGTGAAAAAAAATAAAAAAAATTCAGAGTGTGCTCCTCCCTTGTTTACGTGCAGCGCCGTGATTTTGTTGGTGTTCTAGGCTCGCGTCTCTAGTACGGTCTAGCCTAGGACTAGCACAGTACCGTCGTTGAGTGTTTATTCAACTTTGCATCTCTGAATTGATTATTGCTGACCCTTTTTGCTACCATATTATAAGCTTTCCCAGCTCCACATACATCTACGTCGTGCGTTTGACTCTCCCTGGTAATCGCTCTATCCAAGCTTTGAGAGTTTTGACTACAACGGTTGCCGACCACCGCCTGCTGCTGGGTAAGAACTGGTAAGAATTTAAGATTTGCTTGACGGTTTTGTGACACCCACCACCACCTCTTGTTAGTAGTCTGTAGGATCATATTCTTGTGTGTTTCTATTGCTGCTAACCATGCCAGGATCACAAGTCGATTTAGACCTGACCGGGAGAACATGACGAATAAGGAGTTGCATGATAAATTTCAGCAAATGATGAGTGGACAGGTGCAAGATGTGCTAAAAAGATTTGAAGAGGCCATGGAGAAGATAGATGGCATGGAGAAGACGTTCGAAACAAAGCTCGATAACAAGTTTAATGAATTGCTCGCGCGTCTTCCACCACCACCACCGGCTGCACCTAACGCACCTCTACAACAACAACAACAACAACTACTACTACCTCCACGTCGCGAAACAGCCCTCCGCCGAGCGAGCCGTGTCCCTCTTGCGCTTGGCCAAACTGTTGGAGCTGCTGTTGATACTTCTGTGGCTCCTGCTGCTGATGCGGAGGAGGATGATTATGTGGGAGATTACGAGGATGAAGTTGATCAAAATCAGAACTACGTGCAACCACCAACACTACAACCACCAGGTCGTCCACATGCAAATAATGGCAATGTTAGGGCTCCCCCTCAGGTACGAGATCATGACCATCTCCCTAAACTGAAATTGAATATTCCACTATTTGAGGGTAGATATGTTCCTGATATATATCTTACTTGGGAGTTAGAAACTGAACAACGATTTACATGTTTACAATATCCCGAGGAGAGACGTGTTCCTACCGCTGTTTGTGCTTTCACTAGCTTTGCGTGTGTTTGGTGGTCTGAACATTGTAGATTATATCCTGTTCCAGCTACTTGGGCTGCTTTGAAAACTGCTATGCGTACTCGTTGGGTTCCACCATATTATCAACGTGAATTACTTCAAAAATTGCAGCGCTTAAGACAAGGAAAAAATTCGGTAGAAGAATATTATCATGAATTACAAACTGGCTTGATTAGATGTGGTATTGTTGAGGAGAATGAAGCTATGCTTGCACGTTTTCTGGGTGGATTAAATAGAGAGATTCAGACCATTCTAGACTATAAGGATTATACTTCCATCTTGCTTGTAAAGCTGAACGTGAAGTGCAGGATCGACAGGCATTTGCGCGAACTAACTTTTCTGCAGGTCGATCTTCATCATGGACACCACGTGCATCATCTACTTACACTGCACCATCACCTCCTTCAGGTGCCGCCTCCAACCGTGATACAAGAAAGCAGACACAACCACCACTATCTGCAAAGAGCACACCTGCCGGGCCTGCACAGAGTTCTTCTTCTTCCATGGCGTCAACAGGGCACACAAGTGATATTATTTGTCGTCGTTGTAAGGGAAGAGGACATTTTGCGAGAGAATGCAAATCTCAACGTGTGATGATTGCTACTGAGGATGGTGGGTATGATTCTGCTAGTGACTATGATGAGGAGACTTTGGCTCTTATTACACATGAAGAACACGGTGGAGATGATTCTGATCTTGAGACGCAATACATGGTTGCTGAAGATGCTGACAGGTATGAATGTTTAGTTGCTCAACGTCTTTTGAGTGTGCAGGTTACACAAGCTGAGCAAAATCAGAGGCATAATTTGTTCCATACAAAGGGAGTTGTGAAGGAACGTTCTATTCGCATCATCATAGATGGAGGGAGCTGCAACAACTTGGCTAGCATGGAGATGGTGGAGAAGCTATCTCTCACCACAAGACCACATCCACATCCTTACTACATCCAATGGTTCAACAACAGCGGCAAGGTTAAGGTAACACATTACTGTTCGTGTGCACTTTAGTATCTCTACATATGCTGATTATGTTGATTGTGATGTGGTACCTATGCAAGCATGTTCCTTATTACTTGGTAGACCATGGCAATTTGATAAAAATTCTGTACACCATGGTAGAAACAATCAGTATACTCTTGTTCATAAGGATAAAAATATTACTTTGCTTCCTATGACTCCTGATTCCATTTTGAAAGATGATATTAATAGAGCTAATAAAGCAAAACCGGAGAAAAATAAGAGTGAAAATCAGATTGTGGCAAAATAATTTGAGCAACAAATGAAGCCTAATAATAAGCCATCTACTGTTGCTTCTGAAATTAAATTGAAAAGTGCATGTTTACTTGCCACCAAATCTTATATTGATGAGCTAGATTTTAGCAAATCTGTTTGCTATGCTTTTGTGTGCAAAGAGGCATTATTTTCATTCAAGGACGTGCCTTCCTCTTTGCCCCTTGCTGTCACTAACATTTTGCAGGAGTTCGCTGACGTCTTCCCACAAGACGTGCCACCGGGATTACCACATATTCGAGGGATTGAGCATCAAATTGACATAATTCCCGGTGCATCGCTACCCAACCGTGCACCATACCGTACCAATCCAGAGGAGACGAAGGAGATTATGCGTCAAGTACAAGAGCTTCTCGACAAAGGTTATATACACGAATCCCTTAGTCCTTGTGCTGTTCCTATTATTCTAGTGCCGAAAAAGGATGGTACATCGCGTATGTGTGTTGATTGTAGAGGCATTAATAATATTACTATTCGTTATCGTCATCCTATTCCTAGGCTAGATGATATGCTTGATGAATTGAGTGGCTCTACAATTTTCTCCAAAGTTGATTTGCGTAGTGGATACCATCAAATTCATATGAAATTGAGGGATGAATGGAAAACAACATTTAAAACTAAGTTTGGATTATATGAGTGGTTAGTCATGCCTTTTGGGTTAACTAATGCACCTAGTACTTTCATGAGATTAATGAACGAAGTTTTACGTGCTTTCATTGGACGATTTGTGGTAGTTTACTTTGATGACATATTGATTTATAGCAGATCTTTGGAGGAACATTTGGAACATTTACGTGCTGTTTTTATTGCTCTACATGATGCACGTTTGTTTGGTAACCTTGGGAAGTGCACTTTTTGCACCGACCGAGTGTCTTTTCTTGGCTATGTTGTTACTCCACAGGGAATTGAAGTTGATAAAGCCAAGATTGAAGCTACTGAGAGTTGGCCGCAGCCCAAAACGGTCACACAAGTGAGGAGTTTTCTTGGCCTTGCTGGATTCTATAGGCGTTTTGTGAGAGATTTCAGCACCATTGCTGCACCTCTCAATGAGCTTACAAAGAAGGATGTGCCTTTTGTTTGGGGTACCGCACAGGAAGAAGCCTTCACAGTATTGAAAGATAAGTTGACACATGCTCCTTTACTCCAACTTCCTGATTTTAATAAGACTTTTGAGCTTGAATGTGATGCTAGTGGAATTGGATTAGGAGGTGTGTTATTACAAGATGGCAAACCTGTTGCATACTTTTCTAAAAAATTGAGTGGGCCTAGTCTGAATTATTCTACTTATGATAAAGAATTATATGCTCTTGTTCGGACTTTAGAGACATGGCAACATTATTTATGGCCCAAAGAATTTGTTATACATTCTGATCATGAATGTTTGAAACATATTAAAAGTCAAGCTAAACTGAATCGTAGACATGCTAAATGGGTTGAATTCATTGAGACTTTCCCTAATGTTATTAAACACAAGAAGGGTAAAGAAAATGTTATTGCTGATGCATTGTCTCGTCGCTATACTATGCTTTCACAACTTGACTTCAAAATATTTGGTTTGGAGACCATCAAAGATCAATATGTGCATGATGCTGATTTTAATGGTTTATTGCAGAATTGTAAAGAAGGGAGAACATGGAACAAGTTCGTCGTGAATGATGGATTTGTGTTTCGTGCTAACAAGCTATGCATTCCAGCTAGCTCTATTCTTCTTTTGTTGTTGCAGGAGGCGCATGGAGGGGGATTAATGGGACACTATGGGGTGAAGAAGACGGAGGACGTACTTGCTACACATTTATTTTGGCCAAAGATGAGACGGGATGTTGAGCGTTTTATTGCTCGCTGCACTACATGTCAAAAAGCTAAGTCACGACTCAATCCTCATGGTTTATATATGCCTTTGCCTGTACCTAGTGTTCCTTGGGATGATATACCTATGGACTTTGTTTTAGGTTTACCTCGAACAAAGAAGGGGAGGGATAGCATATTTGTTGTCGTGGATAGGTTCTAAAAAATGGCACACTTTATACCATGTCATAAAAGCGATGATGCCATTAATGTTGCTGATTTGTTCTTTCGTGAAATTATTCGCTTGCATGGTGTGCCCAATACTATTGTTTCAGATCGTGATACTAAATTTCTTAGCCACTTTTGGAGATGTTTATGGGCTAAGTTGGGGACTAAACTGCTTTTTAGTACTACTTGTCACCCCCAAACTGATGGACAAACTGAAGTAGTCAATAGAACATTGTCTACTATGCTTAGGGCTGTTTTGAAGAATAATAAGAAAATGTGGGAAGAATGCTTGCCTCATATTGAATTTGCTTATAATCGTTCATTGCATTCTACTACTAAGATGTGCCCTTTTGAAATTGTGTATGGTTTCCTCCCTCGTGCACCTATTGATTTGTTGCCTCTTCCATATTCGGAGAAGGTTAATTTTGATGCTAAAGAACGTGCTGAATTGATTTTAAAAATGCATGAGTTAACTAAGGAAAACATTGAGCGTATGAATGCTAAATATAAACTTGCTCGAGATAAGGGTAGAAAACATGTTGTGTTTGCACCTGGAGATCTTGTTTGGTTACATTTGCGTAAGGATGGGTTTCCTAATTTGCGCAAATCAAAGCTAATGCCACGTGCTAATGGTCCATTTAAGGTGTTAGAGAAAATAAATGATAATGCATATAAACTTGAGCTGCCTGCAGATTTTGGGGTTAGTCCCACTTTTAACATTACAGATTTGAAGCCGTATTTGGGTGAGGAAGATGAGCTTCCGTCGAGGACGACTTCATTTCAAGAAGGGGAGGATGATGAGGACATCAATAACATTGTTACACCCATAGCCCCTACTATTACATATAATGGACCAATTATTAGAGCTCGCGCACGACAATTAAATTACCAGGTACTTTCGTTTCTTGGTAATGATTCTAATGTTCATGAGAATATGATGCTGCCTAAATTGGATACATTTGTTTTGCTTACAAATGAAGGGCCTAGCTTGGAGAAGGATGAACATTGGAGCAAGAACAAGCATGGAGTTGATGGCATGCGCAAGGGGAACAAGAACGGAGTTACAAGTGATGATTTCAGGACTTTGAAGCCACCATAAGGAGTGAATGAAGCCTTGGACGAAATATACAAGATGCCACTTCATAAATTTCGTCCAGAGGCTATTCTAGGTGCTGCATCACATTATTATTTGGCCAGGCCCATGTAGTTTCGAAATACATAAGTGTAGGCTGTTTTTAGAGTCCGTATGTGTGGGGAAACAAGAGATAGGGTTGGTTTCGGACCCCTTCCCCAAGGGCCACGAAATTCCCCCCCTCTTCCTCCATATATACAGCCCTTAGGGCACCGTTTAGACTTTGGATTTTGTTTAGATTAAAAGTTCGCCATAGCTGCAACTTCGCGTATTTCGTTTGTGTTCAACGACCAGACAAAGGCGTCACAGAACCCCACCTTGATCAATAAAGCTTTCATCCTATATTCGCAATATCCAGATTGCAATCTCAGTTTCTTGCTTGTTCTTCGTTTGCTCGCAGGAAACAGACCCTCGTGGTCAGGTTGATCGTGCTCCGGCGTGGTCGATAACCTCTCGGAGTTGGTTTAGCGATTGCTAAGGCGCGACGTCCTCGCACGTTCGTAGTCGGATTGTCAAAGTCGATTTCCACCAAAGCGATATCCATCATCTCATCGAAAGACGGGACACCTTTGCCTCTATCAGGGGGCCCACACCCTGTCCACGAGGGTGGGGGCGCGCCTGCCCCCTGGGCACGCCCCCCGCCTCGTGGGCCCCCTGACGCTCCACCAACCTCAGCTCCAACTCCATATATTCGTGTTCGGGGAGAGAAAAATCAGAGAGAAGGATTCATCGCGTTTTACGATACGGAGCCGCCACCAAGCCCTATAACCTCTCGGGAGGGCTGATCTGGAGTCCATTCGGGGCTCCGGAGAGGGGGATTCATCGTCATCGTCATCATCAACCATCCTCCATCACCAATTTCATGATGCTCATCGTTGTGTGTGAGTAATTCCATCGTAGGCTTGCTGGACGGTGATGGGTTGGATGAAATCTATCATGTAATCGAGTTAGTTTTGTTAGGGTTTGATCCCTAGTATCCACTATGTTCTGAGATTGATGTTTCTATGACTTTGCTATGCTTAATGCCTGTCACTAGGGCCCGAGTGCCATGATTTCAGATCTGAACCTATTGTGTTTTCATGAATATATGTGAGTTCTTTATCCTATCTTGCAAGTCTATAGTCACCTACTATGTGTTACGATCCGGCAACCCCGAAGTGACAATAATCGGGACCACTCCCGGTGATGACCGTAGTTTGAGGAGTTCATGTATTCACTATGTGTTAATGCTTTGGTCTGGTAATCTATTAAAAGGAGGCCTTAATATCCCTTAGTTTCCGCTAGGACCCCGCTGTAACGGGAGGGTAGGACAAAAGATGTCATGCAAGTTCTCTTCCATAAGCACGTATGACTATATTCGGAATACATGCCTACATTACATTGATGAATTGGAGCTAGTTCTGTGTCACCCTATGTTATGATTGTTACATGATGAACCGCATCCGGCATAATTCTCCATCACCGAGCTTTTCACATATTGTTCCTCGCTTATTTACTTTTCCGTTGCTACTGTTACAATCACTACAAAACCCAAAAAATTACTTTGCTATCGTTACCGTTATCTCCATATTACTTTTCTACTAAATACTTTGCTGCAGATACTAAGTTATCCAGGTGTGGTTGAATTGACAACTCAACTGCTAATACTTGAGAATATTCTTTGGCTCCCTTGTGTCGAATCAATAAATTTGGGTTGGATACTCTACCCTCGAAAACTGTTGCGATCCCCTATATTTGTGGGTTATCAGGGCGGCGCACTGCCGGCCGCGGGCGGCGGGGGGCGGCTGTTTGGCCGGTGGTGGCTGGCGTCTCAGGGGGGTGGAGGTTGAAGATGAACTGCAGGTGATAGAGGCGAGGGTGTCCCATCTTTCGATGAGATGATGGATATCGCTTTGGTGGAAATTGACTTTGACGATCCGACTACGAACGTACGAGGACGTCGCGCCTTAGCAATCGCTAAACCAACTCCGAGAGGTTATTGACCACGCCGGAGCACGATCAACCTGACCACGAGGGTCTGTTTCCTGCGAGCAAACGAAGAACAAGCAAGAAACTGAAATTGCAATCTGGATATTGCGAATAAAAGATGAAAGCTTTATTGATCAAGGTGGGGTTCTGTGACGCCTTTGTCTGGTCGTTGAACACAAACGAAGTACGCCAAGTTGCAGCTATGGCGAACTTTAATCTAAACAAAACCCAAAGTCTAAACGGTGCCCTAAGGGCTGTATATATGGAGGAAGAGGGGGGGGGGATTTCGTGGCCCTTGGTGGAGGGGTCCGAAAACAACCCTATCTCTTGTTTCCCCACACATACGGACTCTAAAAATAGCCTATATTTATGTATTTCAAAATTACATGGGCCTGGCCCAATAATAAGGTGACGCAGCACCTAGAATAGCCTCTGGACGAAATTTAAGAAGTGGCATCTTGTATATTTCGTCCAAGGCTTCATGCACCCATTATGGTGGCTTCAAAGCCCTGAAATCATCACTTGTAACTCCGTTCTTGTTCCCCTTGCGCATGCCATCATCTCCATGCTTTTTCTTGCTCCAATGTTCATCCTTCTCCAAGCTAGGCCCTTCATTTGTAAGCAAAACAAATGTATCCAATTTAGGCAGCATCATATTCTCATGAACATTAGAATCATTACCAAGAAACGAAAGTACCTGGTAATTTAGTTGGCGTGCGCGAGCTCTAGTAATTGGTCCAGTATGTATAGCAGCACGGGCTGTGGGTGTAACAATAGTATTGATGTCCTCATCAGCAGGCCCTTGATTTCGTATCCAACGCCTGCAAAATCGACTGACCAGAGATGAAAAAGTCAGTCAACTGACGTGTAGCCTCACCTCTAGTGCGTTCAGTTTCGATAGTAAAATTCAGTTTCGACAGCAAAATTCAGTTTTGACAGTTAAGTTCAGTTTTGACAGTAAAATTCTGTTTCGACAGTTAAGTTCAGAGATGAGCGGCTGATGTATTCATCTAGCACTTTGTGGTTATGTATTTTATGTCATCTATTGGAGATGCTATTAGAATTCCACTCAGGTTAACGTTGTCTCTCTTGTCCTGCTTCAACCTCGGCGTCGTACAACTCACCGGAGCTGCTCCAACGACAAAACCCTCCATCACAGTGGAGCAGTACCTCGGGCTCCATCTCCAGACGCATAAGATCTTCTTCCCCTCCTTTGACAGCCAAGTTAGCCGGAGCATCCTCTCCGGCCAACCCAATCACAGTGAGATTGACATGGCTTCGCCAAAGAGGTTGTACACTTGCTGCATACCTTTTTAACTCTACATGTTATATATATTGTCCACTAAGCACATAGTGTAACGGGAAATACTATTATTTTATCCTACTATATGACAAGCAGTGAGGTACTAGGCAACTTAGCTATCCGTGATGGACTCTCTTGAACGCCATCATTATTTATCTCTGTGCGTTTGAGCTGTGCATTTGTCGATGGCCCTGGGAGTTGAGCTAGTAGGGCAGTGGCCTCGGTCCAAAGTAATAGAAGTAGCACAAAAACATTTTTTTAGTGTAGGCTTTTCCTTGCTAAAGCCTACCTACTGGAATTGCCAGTCCTTGAAAGGAAAAGTGAATGAAAAAGATAGGAATTGGAAAGTTTCATATGGTACTACTTTTCATGAATTTGGTGCAAAGGAATGGAGCAAAGGAAGACTGTAGGATTTGTTCCTTTAGTGTCTCCTTGAAAGAAAAACCGTAGGAATTTTAATTTCCACTTGTCCTCCTTTTCAAATTCCTATTCATGAAGCACAATACTAAGAGATAGTAGCATAATAGCATTATAACCGTACATTTTCTTGTGGTTTGACTTAATCTCACCATGCTTCTTTGCATCCTGTGATCTTCCAATTCTTGTGAACCAAACACCTAGATTGGCAGAAATCCTGTGTTTTTTAATTCTCTGTTTTGCACGTGCATTCCTATCCTATTCCTGTCTATTTCCTATCCCTGTATTGTTAGAATCCTCAAATTCAAACAAGCCCTTACACAATTACTTCTATTACAGATATGTGTCAAAGAAAACCTTGTGTGATTTGTCCTGCTCCTGCGCTGCTGTATTCCACCCCAGCTTAGCTGCTCCAACGAGGGAAGGGTTCACCACAGCAGGGATCCGCTCTCCAGACTGTCTTTCGCCGCCTCAGATCTTCTTCCCCGCCACCGGCAGCCACGACAAGTGCATTATCATCATCAACTGAGCAGATGACCTTGAGGACTACACGCAAGAGAGGTCGCACTCTTCTGTGTCTACTTACGTTATGCATCGCTTAATATGATGACATGCTACTTTATCATCGTGTTCACCTATTAGACTCCGAGTCATGTCCAAACTTATGCTCTAACTTGAGTTTTTAAATGGTTGTGGGGTACACATTGGGGCAGCAATCAGTACTATTTGTCTACTATCTGGTTAATCTCGGGTGTCTACTATGAGTTTCATGTTGGGTGCAAACAAATATTAAAGGATCCATTATCTGTATTTTTTAACTAAAGCTATTATCTGCCTGCTATCATTGGTTTTGAGTCTATCCACAGTTTGCTACCATCACTCTGGATTTGTGCATGCACTCCTTACATAATCTCACTATGTTTTATTCCTATGCATGTCAGTTATTGTACACAATGGGACTGAACATGTAGAGCAAAAGAGACGAGCCTTGCATGGCAATAAAATTTCATGCAGACGTCGATCCATGGTGGGCGCAAAGGCAACCCCCCTCCACCCATTTCGGATCGTAATGAAGAGGAAGATAACTGTTCTAAGAGAAGACCACTCCTATTTACCCCATGAGGTCTTCGCTCTAACTTGGCATGCTGATGTTGGTTATATACATGCATATGGTGCCTTGCATTGCTTACTTTATACATCAAATATGTCAACTGCTTAGTTTAGACATGCTTTGTGTGAATGCCATCTGTTTAGTTTATTCATCGTTTATGTGAATTATGCAATGCCATCTTGTTTAGCCAGGCATCATATATGTGAATTTTGCAATGCCATCCTGCATAGCCAGTCATCTTATATGTGAATTATATTAGGCCATCCTTTTTTTTCAATATGTATTACATTTGTCAACAATGTTAGTACATTCAACTACTCTTCGTGTGCATCAGCCATTTGACATGGTGATGGAAAATTCTGGAGTGAAAACAAGGTCTTCAGAGCAGACTATGCTATCTGACGAAGCGCATATCTCGCTGGTTATGGATAGCTCCTCAGAGGAGGATTCAGAGACAGATGACCAGTCCTATCCCCCCCCCCCCGAGGTGTATGCTCTAATTAACTTGGCAGGGTTATGTTGCTCATATCGTGTGTATGGTATCTTGCATTGCGATGTCATTTGATTAGTTTAGACATGCTTTGTGTGAATGCCAGCTGTTTAGTGTCTAATTACCATATATGTGAATTATGCATTGCAATCTTGTTGCAAGACATTATATATGTGAATTATGCAATGCTATCTTGTTGCAAAGGCATTATATATGTGAATTATGCAATGCCATGTTGTTGAGCCAATCATCATGTATGTGAATTATATCATGCTATCACTTTTTTGTATTACGTGTTCCATTTGTCGACAACGTTTGTATATTCAAGTACTCTTCCTGTGCATCAGCCATTTGAAGCGGTGATAGACGTATCTGGAGTGAAAACAAGGTATTGAGCATAATGCTACTGTTGAAGCGGACATCTTGTTGGATCAGAGAGCTCCTCGGAGGAGGATTGTAGACCGATGACCAGTCCTATTTCCCCCCTGAGGTCTATGCTCAAACATGGCAGGGTTATATTACCCATGTCATGCATGTTGTCTTGCATTGCTTAGTTTTTACATCATATATGGATTGCCATCTGCTTACTTGCTTACTACATAAATCATATATTTGAATTATATAATGCCATCATGTTTACATACACAACATCTATCCGAATTATGGCATGGCAACCCATTTAATAAAGACATCATATAGTTATATCATCTCATCATGTTTAGTGTTTACAGTCATCATATTTTGAATTATGTCATTCTATCCGGGAATTATATCATGCTATCATGTTTCCATAGGCGTCATGTATGTGAATTATGGCATGCCAACCTGTTTAATAAACACATTATGTAGTTATATCATGTCATCCTGTTTACATAGTCATCATATTTTGAACTGTGTCTTTCCATCTTTTTTAGTTACCCGTCATAATGTGAAATTGTATCATGCTATCCTGTTTAGTTAACCATCATATATGTGAAATTGTGTCATGCTATCCTGTTTGGTTAGACAACATAAATGTGAATTATTTCATGCCCTCTTTTATTCCCCACTATCCATTGCACCTGTCTATCATATAGTGTCTGTACATTCAATTACTTTTCTTGTTTATCAGCCATTTGAATTGGAGAGGGTGATGGCAGTATGTAAGGGAGTAACAACACGGCCTTTAGAAAAGATAGTGCTACCAGTTGATGCAGATAGAACCACAGTTGTACTTGCCCAAGAACTAGCCCCACCACACATAACCCAGACTCACGCAGATTGTAACCCTACCCAGTTGGACAAAGAACCAGCTACACCCCTTCTAACCCCAACCCTAGCAGATAGTAAGCCAGTTCCAGTTGACACAGCACCGTCTCCACCACAGAGCACCCAAACACAAACAGTTAGTAAAGGAACTACAGTGCCCAAAGCACGAGGACCACCACTCCGAATCCCAACTCAACGCTTAAAGGAGAAGAAGAATTGTTCTCAGGTCAGGTTCTATAGCTATGGTTCATACTCCTTTGCTCTTGCATCACTGTATTTACTCAGACCAACCATTTTCAAATTTGAAGGATGGAATTGAAACTCCAATGGCACAACAGGTATGTTTTAGACTTGTTTCTTTAACTGGTTTGCTGTTGTAACTTGCTCTATATTGATTTCAATTTTCGATTGAATAAAAGTTATGTTCTCATGTCATGCACATTACAAGTGTCTCTATAGTTTCCCACACTTATATTCTGTCTATTCTGCTTTGTCTTGAACAAATATTGTTTGAACTGTGTCTCTATCTTGATTTGGAAAGAAAAACTAGAATGATATAGACCATAAAGTGACCATGGTACATAGATATATGTTCGTTTCATGCTTTTATCCTGTGCACTTTACTACTGAACTGATTTACCAAAATGAGTTTCATATACAACATGGTAAACCTGTGATGTGTCTGCTTGTTTCTCTTTTAGAATGCGGACAAAATATTGGAGAACAGTACCCCGTTATGCAATGGTGAAGGAAGTAATGCAGATAAGGTTCAAGATAGTGAGACATCCCTGTTGGTCTCCAAGAAAGCTGATAAAAACTACCTTGACGACAGTGAGAGAACCCAGAAGTCATGTCTTGATGTAGTGTTCGAGTTATCGCCACTCATTGGCACAAGCTCTTGAACTCGCTGCTGAGTCAGTTCGTCTTCTTGAGTCTCAACTTCAAGTTGAAAGACATCGATCGGATGTGTTGCGACAGGAAGATGAAGGGCGAGGAAGTACTGCAGAATTCAGATGCATACTTTACGGTGCAACGACAAAGTTTTGGAGGATTTAAGCGCCAAACAAGAGAAAGTTAATAAGCTTGCTAAGCATCTTGCCAGCATTATGGGTACCAGGATATTGTTTCTTGAGATCTTCAAGTGGTTTCATTCGGACATGTTTTGTTGCGGCGTTCATTTGCACTGGGCGCCAACTTTGACAACTAGTGTATATGATATGCTGCTTTGTTCCCTATATTTGCACTGGTGGTGAACTTTGATGCCCAGTTAATGTAATATGTGTAATAGCCGTGATAGCCTGGCGTAAGTTGCTTGCTTATTTATTTCCTTGTTGTCTTGTTTATTTGTTTGCTTGTAGTCAGTGCTGTTCTTTTTCCGCGGTTTGCTAGTGGCCGCAATAACCTTTTTTTTAACTAGGCCACAATAACCATGGGCTACATATTTACTGTAGTGACATTGGGCCTTCTACGGGCCGTAGAAACAATGGGCCTTCTACGGGGCGTAGAAACAATTGGCCTTCTACGGGCCGTATCATCAATGGGCCTTCTACGGGCCATATTATCAATGTGCCTTCTACAGGCTGTATGATCGATTGCCCAAACATGGGCCAATAACATACCGCTTTATGGCCGTAAACGGGCTAGAGTTGGAATTGTCCGTTCATGGGCCGACCATAATGGGCCGTCGTTAATCGGTCGTATTTGATGGCGCTATGAAAACGGCCCAACGTATTAACGGGCCACAAACGGGCCGACTGTAAGCACGGGTTGAATTTGGCCCTAGCGAAAATGACGAAGAACGGGCCGTAAGTAACGAATCGGAAATGAGCCCACGAATAAATGGGCCCTGAGAAGGCCGAAAGATAACATGGGCTGGAAACGGCCCAACGGAATAATGGGCCGTTAATGGGTATAAAGTGATACACTATTCATTACGGACCAGTTTCACCACGGGCCGTTAATGGGTATAAAGTGTTACACTGTTCATTACGGGCTAGTTTTACCACGGGCCGTTAATGGGCCGAGTGTAATAGGGGCCTCATATGGGTCGAAAGACGTCATGGGCCATACATGGGCCGGAAGTTAAAACGGGCTGGAATTATATTGGACGGCCCAGATGACGCTACTGGGCCTAATTCGGTTAGGCCGTAAACGGGCCCTGGGTTAGCGGGCTGTAAATGGGCTATATGCGAACATGCCGTTAACAGGCTTGCCGTGGGCCGGCCCGCCACCTTTTGAGCAAGTCAAACGGGCCGGCCTTTTCATAGGAATGGGCTTCTGTTGGGCCGTGCCACGTGTCGACGTATCATAGGCGCATTGGGTCCAATGAGTGGATGATATCTGTCCCAACGGTGAGCCGACACGTGTTTCCTCCAGCCAATGATGATTTTACACGTGGAAAATCCCCATTGGTCGAGGCTATTAACGGGTTATCGGATCCAAAACCGGACCCGATAGCTTAACGATGTTCTGTTACGGTGGATGCCACATGTCGGTCACCCTTGACGAAAGCACTTCTGTGACGCGCTATTTATCATCATGGAAGTGGACACTTTCGTGATGATAATTTTGGTAATGTCATGGAACGCTTCTACGACAGCACATGTATGACTATCTTGATTCTGTCATAAATTTGTCATGGATGTACATGCATGACAAAAAACGCGACCTACTGTGACAAACACGTATCATCACAAAACTGTATTTTTTTTTGTAGTGTGCGTATAATCCATGGACTCACATTAGTCATAAAGAACTCACATACTTATTGTGAAAGTTTATTAGCCCTCAAAGCAAAGTACTACTACGCATGCCCCTAGGGGATGGTTGGTAGGAGTTAAACATCGCGCACCCCGACCTCCACGCAAAGGAAGACACTCAATAATAAATCATGCTCCAACTTCTTAGCATAACGAGAGACTATACGTGCATGCTTCGGGAATCACAAACCTTAACACCAATATTGTTATTAAACCACAGTCATTCACTAGTACCTCCCACATATCACTATCTCTATATTGCATCACCCTAAAACGGGAATCCCACACGCTTGCGCGACACGGAGGGCACCATAGGACAATACCAAAAGAAAACCTACAACTCAAACCAATCACGATCATCAATCAACCCATCGGACAAAAAAAATCTACGCAAACATCATAGGATTGCCATACATCATTGGATAATAATATATAGCATTAAGCACCATGTTTAAATAGAGATTACACCGGTGAGAAGAGGTGTTACACTGCTGCATGGAGGGGGGATAGTTGGTGGTGACGACAGCGAAGTTGTTGGTCTAGATCGTTGTCAAGATGATTGCCCTGGAGACGTTCCAACGCCACCGGGAGAGAGGGGGAGAGAGCCCCGCCTTCTTCTTCTTATTCTTTCTTAGCCTCCCCCTAGATGGGAGGAGAGTTCCCCCTCTGGTCCATGGTCATCATGGCGGCGGAGGGGCGGGTGAGGGATTCCTGGACTAAGGGGTCCTCAGGCGTCCGGCCTGTTGGACATGGACGGACTAAAGGGCTGTGAAGATACAAGACCGAAGACTCTCTCCCCTGTCCGGATGGGACTCTCCTTGGCGTCCAAATATGAAGATTCCTTTCTCTGTAACCGATCTTATGTAACCCTGGATCCCTTCGGTGTCTATATAAACCGGAGGGCTAGGTCCTTAGAGGCCAAGAATCATAATCATAGTCATGCAGGCTAGACTTCTAGAGTTTTAGCCATCATGATCTCTTGGTAGATCAACTCTTGTAATACTCATATTCATCAAGATCAATCAAGCCGGAAGTAGGTTATTACCTCCATAGAGAGGGCCCGAACCTGGGTAAACATCGTGTCCCGACCTTAGACACACAGTTCAGGACCCCCTACCCGAGATCCACCGGTTTTGACACCGACATTGGTGCTTTCATTGAGAGTTCCACTGTGCCGTGCTCAAAAGGTTTGATGGCCCCTTCAATCATCTACAACAATGTTGTCCAAGGAGAAGTCTTCCTCCCCGGACAGATCTTTGTGTTCGGCGGCTTCGCACTACGGGCCAACTCGCTTGGCCATCTGGAGTAGATCGATAGCTAGGCCTCTGGCCGTCAGGTCAGATTCGGGAGCTTGAACTATGTCGCGGACATCCGTGGAGACTTGATCTTTGATGGACTTGAGACCACGGCAGCCGCTCCCTGTCACCATGATGAACATGACTTAAATCTGTCATCGGACCATACCCAGGAGATAGCACCTATAACTGCCCTAGCCTTAGATCCGGAGCAGATTGTGCCATCCGAGGACGGGAAGCTCAACCCCGCCACGGATGCGGAAGTCCCAGCAGCGTCAGAGCCGCGCACAGACCCAACCTCGAGTGGAATCTATGTCACCAGAGCCTCGGACCCGTTTCCGGCTACAGGTTCTGAACCACGTGCGTCCATGAGCGTAGAGCTCGATCAGTCATCAATCGTTGAATTCAGCTCCGCGGACATTTTTCGGCACTCGCCTTTGGGCGACGTGTTAAACTCGTAAGAGCACTATCCTTAGCTGGGGGCTCATAGCCGAATTATATCTAGTTCGAACTGGAGGCTGATGACGGAGAATTTCGCTTCCCGCCCACCACCCACTTCATAGCCACTATAGAAGACTTAACCGACACGCTCGATTACGGCTTCAAAGACATCGACGTTATGGACGCCGATGCCGATGTGGAGCAGGGCCAAAACCCGCCGTTTACCGGACGCTGGACGGCCACCTCTTCTTTTAACGCGTACATGGTGGATACACCTAAAGAAACTAACAACGATGACAGTGAAAATCCAGTCGAGGATAAACCTCCCGAGACACAGCCAAAGCACCAGCGTCAGCGGCGCCACTCTAAGTCACGTCGGAGAAAAGACAGCAATACCGACATGGGAGAGAACAATACTCCGGACGATGCCGAAGACAATGAAGATCCCGTTGAGGCAACTTCCGAACAGGACGAACGGGAAGACGGGCAAGTCAACCCTGATGAACAGACCATACATGAAGACTCGGAGGACAGTAATTATCTTCCGCTCTCCGAGGATGAGGTGAGCCTTGGCAACAAGGATTTTATCGTGCCTGAGGAACCACTCGAGCAGGAGCGCTTTAAGCGCCGGCTAATAGCCACTACAAGAAGTCTGAAAAAGAAGCAGTAGCAGCTTCAAGCTGATCAAGACCTGCTCAACGATAGATGGACGGAGGTCCTGGCAGCCGAGGAATACAGCCTCAAGCACCCAGCCAAAACTTACCCGAAGTGGAAATTGCCACCTCAGTTCATCGATGAGGCGTCGGAGCCCATACCATCATCGCACAATGCGGCTAACCGACCACCACGCAGTTGGGACAAATCGGCAACTCAAGCCGAACACCAGCCTGCCCCACCTCACCATAAAGGCAGAGATAAAACAGCTTGGGGTTATACATATGACCTTCGGCAGGACCTGGACAGTAGAGCAGGACATACCAGATCAATCTACGGATCGCGAGGACGTGCCCCGACACGCGGCGACGACTATCAACTCGGACATGACAAGCCTAGTCACGCCTGGGCCGAAAACCGCAGACGGACTTCATCGGAGGTACGTCGCTATGTGGCCTGATATAGAGGCGCCGCACACCCTCTTTGCTTTATAGACGAAGTAATGGAGCACGAATTCCCAGAAGGGTTTAAACCCGTGCATATCGAATCATATGATGGAACAACTGATCCTGCGGTATGGATCAAGGATTTCCTTCTCCATATCCATATGGCCCGCGGAGATGTCCTTCATGCCATCAAATACCTCCCACTAAAACTCAAAGGGCCAGCTCGGCACTGGTTAAACAGTCTGCCTGAAAACTCTATTGGCAGCTGGGAGGATTTGGAAAATGCCTTCCGCGACAACTTCCAAGGTACATATGTTCGGCCACCAGATGCCGATGACTTAAGTCACATCGTCCAGCAGCCCGGAGTGTCAGCCAGGAAGCTCTGGACTAGGTTCTTAGTTAAAAAGAACCAAATCGTCGACTGTCCAGACACGGAAGCCCTAGCGGCCTTCAAACATAGCGTCCAGGACGAGTAGCTCGCTCGCCACCTCGGTCAAGAAAAACCAAAGTCCATGTCAGCACTTACCGCTCTGATGACCCGCTTTTATGCGGGAGAAGATAGCTGGCTCGCTCGTAGAAGCAACAACGCCAGTGATCCAGGAACTTCTGAAGTCCGAGACGGCAAAGGCAAGCCAGGACGCAGTAAACACAAACGTCGCAATGATAATGAAGGAACGCACGACACAACGGTCAACGCCAGATTCAGCGGCCCCAAAGCCGGTCAACGGAAAAAGCCATTCAAGGCAAACAGAGACGGACCATCCAATTTAGACAAGATATTGGATCGGCCCTGCCAGATTCATGGCAACTCCGATAAACCAGCTAATCACACCAACATAAGCTGTTGGGTCTTCAAACCGGCCGGCAAGCTCAACGCCGAACATAAGGAGAAGAGGTTGCACAGTGATAGCGACGACGAAGAGACTCACCAACCAAATATGGGGGGTCAGAAGCAATTTCCCCCCGAAGTAAAAACATTGAACATGGTATATGTGACACACACCTCTACAGGGGAGCATAAGAAGCGCTCCTCCGGACAGAGGATCATACTACGGTTACTTCAGCCGAAGTACAAAGCGGTCTTATTAAACCGCATACCTTGTCGGCCATTAAGCCGCCGGTCTCCATTCAACAGGACCGACCAATTTCGGAGCTGGACTAGCAGTTCGGCTTCCGCCGTCCGCCTCATATACCTGCGAAATCTGTACCGTGCATACATAACTATGCACTTAAAATACCCTGGGCATCGGCAGAAGCACAATACGGACGGGCCTACAAGTACTCCCATAACCTCCTTCCTTTTTCTTTTCTAACTACTCTTTCTTTTTCATTATCCTTTACCAAAGGTGGCTCAAAGGCTGGTCATCTCACGGACTCTATCGGAGTTCGGGTTCAGACATTCACCCAAAGGCTACTCCTGTTAAGGAGACCCTTCACCGAGGAAAGGCGGCGCAGACGTCCAACAGGAGGTCCAAAACAACTTTTTGTAGACCGCACTCTCTATTTTGCGAGCCTGTAAAGTGCCTTTTTCCTCAGCCGTCGACCCCTCGCATGCCAAATAGCCGGGGTTGTGGCGTTATTATCTATAAAATGACGATTGGCATATCACTCAGGTTCCAGTGAACATAATCCGTATCCAGTATTCACTTTTCTCTAAAGAACTGAATTTTGCTCCTTTAGTTGTTTCACACACGCACCCTGACATAACTTGCCAGGGGCTCGGTATGGGAATAAAATGAGTTGCCAACAAGTCCGAACAGCTTTATAGCATACTTTGGCGTTGCGAGTTTGGCCTTATATGCATCAGCTCTGAATCATGTCTTGGGTCAATAGTTGGGTTGCCTGGCTCCTGTGCTTACTACCTTACGTTCCGCTCTATCGGCTAGGGTAGTAAAGGAAGAACTACTGCGATTGTGTTCCCGGTTCATCTGGTCAAACACCTCAGTAGAGAAAGCCAAAAACTGACTGTCATGATGCGGCGAGAGCAGGTCAACCACTCGATGACTTATCAGAATCTTTCCGATTCCCTCCGTATTACACGAAGGACCTTTCTTCAGGTCATACATGTAATGCACCGTATTGGGATAGCCGCGTACATACCAGGGTCTATATCGTAGACCCACCGTAAAACTCCTATGGCTAAGTGAAAGTGTTAACGCCCTATAGTCCGATTGCCTAGTTCGCCGCATTGACACCTCCTTCATGGACCAAGACGTTGGGTTAAGAGTGATCAAGTGCTTTTCCAAGCACCCCCATATTTTCTCCGAGGGGGCTGAAGCTGACGACTGGAAAACTTCCAGATTATACAAAAAAGGCCGCACAGGAGTAACCAAAGATTTTAGGCGACACTAAAATGAAAAATAGCTTTATTATATCATAATATTCTCTTTTACAATTCCAATACATTTCACTCGAATATCATGTCTTTCGAGCACCGACCCTCTATCAAGCGGGCACCCTCTAAGACATCCTCGAAATAATGCTATGGTGCGTGGTGGTCCTTGCCCTTGGGTGGACTCTTCGCTGCCACGTCGGTGGCCTTCACCTTCGCCCGGTATCTCTTGACGCGGGCAAAGGCCATCCGTGCACCTTCAATGCACGTTGACCGCTTAACGGCATCGATACACGGCACCGCATCAACAAGTCGTTGCACCAAACCGAAATAACTATCCAGAATTGGCTCGGTCGGCCATAGCCGGACCACGACGTCCTTCATGGCAGATCCGGATATCTTGTGCGGCTCTTCCCACTGGGCCATCTGTTCATTCGGCAACAACGGATGCTTCGGCATGCTAAACTGCGACTAGAACAACTTTTCTGTTGCACATCCTTCTTGCGCTTGGAAAAACTGCGTCGCATCGGAGACACTCTTCGACAAGTCCAACAATGTGTGTGGAGAACTCCACACTTGATTAAGCGGGGCATAATTCGGATCGCCGAACTTAGTTTGTAACAAAAAGGGCTTACCAACCGCGATCTCCCCAGCTTGCCGGATCTCCTCCCGGGCCGCTCTAGACTTAGACCGTGCTTCTTTCGCTCTCGTAAGGCCTAGTCAAGATCAGCCGTTCTGGCTTTATTATCCTTCTCGAGAAATTCGCAGCGGCTAGCGGCATCCTTTATCTCAAGCGCCATCGTGGATATTCTCTCCTCGTATTGGCGTCGAGCAGCCTATTCGGCCTTTAACTCGGCAGATGCCTTTTCGGCAACCACATTGCTAATCCGGGCATGCTCCTTGGCCCGGGCTGGCTCAGCCCGAAAGATCTCAACTGCGGCGGCACCATTTGCAGTCATGCATATCTCAGTATACAATTCTTAGCGTCATGCTTATATTATAAGCACGTGCATATAATGACTACCCCAAAAAACATACCTTGCGCCTCGTCAAGCCGCCTGTTGATAAGCGTGATGTCATCATCCGCCTCATCAATCTTCCGCTGCAGATCTGCAACCTATGTAGTTTGGGTAGTAGCCAGGGAGGTAACAGCCAGTGTTCCAATTAATCAGATTATTTCCTGGGCATATCTTTTTGATCCTCTGATCACCTCCCTTGGGAAGCCAATCAGAGTCTCATGGGCTACAATCTATACACAGGTGCATTTTGTGAATAAAACACAATCAAAAATATTATAGTACAAACCTCGAAGCCTCTTAGCAGGCTCGTGAAGGCTTCATTCAATCCACTTTTCGCTGACAGAACCTTTTCAACCACCGTACCCATCAAGGTACGATGTTCCTCTAAGACGGACGCCTGTCGCTGCATGTTCGTCAATATATCTGGCGCTTCTGGATCTCCGCATGCTGATGTAGGAGTACAGCCTCCCTTCGAAGGGATCCATTTATTCGTCCCTAGAGTCATCTCCGGCTATAAGCCGGAAAGTCTAGGGCCTTTATTGTTGGCCCTCGGACCCTGGGCTACCGAAGTATCACCTACGGGTAGTATCTTCATCATCCCTCGCACCACTTGTTGATCAACAGAGACCCTCCGGGACAACACCTCGAATTCGTCTGCCCTATTGGGTGAGGAAGCCAGTGGAGGCGTCTCGCTATCCATCATCTCCGGGAGAAGATCCCCCGAGGAAGAGGATTGTTGAAGAAGACTGTGTGCCGAGCTACAAAAACATATATTCTAGATGTTACCTTGGTAACAGGAAAGCAACGGGATATGTTTAAAACACCTTTGTTCCCTTACGATTTGGCTAAAGGCTTGTCCTCACTGTGGGACTGTGCGATGACGTCATCCTCCAAGCCCGAGCCGCCCGACAGGGGCATCTTGGCTCGCTTAGGAGCCTTTTCCTCCCAACCTTCAGAGGCGGCCCTTTTTCTTACCATGGGGAGAAGGGATATTGGCTTCTCCTTCACTTTTGTCTTCGGGCGATGGAATTTTGATCTCCCCGGACACGGTGTCTGATATAACTTCGGGATGGAGGCCACCTTTGGTCCTCCCGCTCTCCGCCTTGTCTTCCTTCATAGGCATCTCGTATGGTGCCGGGGCCAGCATCCTTGTTACTACGTGATCCGCTGAGTCTTCGGGAAGGGGGGCCGAAAACCTAATTCACTCCGCTTTCTTTATCCAGCCCTGGAAGAACATAGTTTGTTCAGTATCGTATTATGGCATACAAGCTAAAAATTGGTCGGGAGTCGAGCACTTACCGAGGTATCCGGATGGTTGCTGTCGAGGCCATGTCCTCGGTGGTGTCCGGCCACTGTTTTCGTTTCCCAAAAAACAACTTCCACATTCCTTTGTGCATAGTGCCGAAGAAGTATTGGAGGGTCCGTGGTCCTTCCGGATTAAACTCCCACATACGGAGAGGCTGTCGCTGGCCCGGCAGGGCCCAGTGGACCAGCATTTCTTGAATCATGTTGATAAGATCGATGTCCTTCTCAAGGATGCTCCGGATGCGGCTCTGTAGAGTCTGCACTTCGTCAATTGATCCCCAGTCCAGCTCCTTATTAATCCATGATGCAAGCTGTAATGGAGGGCCAGATCGGAACGCAGTTATAGCTGCCCACTTGGTACCGCGGGTTTCAGTGACATAAAACCACTCCGCTGCCATAGGTTGGGAGTTTCGGTGAAGGAGCCTTTTGGCCAGAGAGCATTGGTAAGCTTGCTCACTATAGCACCGCCACACTCCGCTTGTTCCCCGTCGAATACCTTCGGCTTCACACTAAAGGTCTTGAGCCATAAGCCGAAGTGTGGGGGAATACGGAGAAAGGCCTCGCACTTGATTATGAACGCCGAGATGTGAAGGAAATAATCTGGGGCTACATCGTGAAAATCTAGTCCGTAATAAAACATGAGCCCCGGACGAAGGGATGAAGAGCGAATCCTAGCCCTCGGAGGAAGTGGGAGATGAATACAACCCTCTCGCTAGATCTGGGAGTAGGAATAACCTGTCCTCGAGAAGGAAGCCCGTGGGGGATTTTTGCGGTCAGGTATCTGTCCGCACGGAGCTTTGCAATGTCCTCCTCTGTAACAGAGGAAGCCGCCCATTGGCCCTGTGGGCTGGGTCCGGACATGATTGGGAAGCTTGAAGCAATGTAGTCGAACCTTGGGTGCTAGAACTCAAAGTTGGAAGGGCTGAGGAAAGGCGGCGTAAGAAGAGACGACCTTGGCTCCTTTATAAAGGCAATGGATATCGAACGCCTCCTCCTAAGCCTGAAAACTGCCTATTCCTAAGGAATCATCCCGATGGAACGGTTGGATTACCCACGCTCGTATTGATGAGAATCCCGCAATAAGGGAACACGATCTCTGCTTCGACAAGACGTGCCAATAAAAACTGCGCCTCGAAACGTGGAACGGCAGGAAAACAAACGGTTCGAAATAATGACCGGGCAGACGTGCTGTGACATTACAAAAAGTTGTCAGCGAATTGGACTCATGAAATATTATACTCTCTGCGGTTGTGTGTGGTACTTGTGTTGCAGATCCGGACACGTTTGTTGCGTCCGAAGACTATCTTGGAGTATTCGGAAAGGGGAACCCGCCTTGCAATGCTGAAGACAATCTGCGCGTCCGACACCTCTTCATTGAAGCCTGGTTCAGGGGCTACTGAGGGAGTCCTAGACTAAGGGGTCCTCGGGCGTCCGGCCTATTGGACATGGGCCGGACTAAAGGGCTGTGAAGATACAAGACCGAAGACTCTCTCCCGTGTCCGGATGGGACTCTCCTTGGTGTGGAAGGCAAGCTTGGCATCCAAATATGAAGATTCCTTTCTCCATAACCGATCTTATGTAACCCTAGATCCCTCCGGTGTCTATATAAACCGGAGGGCTAGGTCCATAGAGGCCAAGAATCATAATCATAGTCATGCAGGCTAGACTTCTAGGGTTTTAGCCATCACGATCTCGTGGTAGATCAACTCTTGTAATACTCATATTCATCAAGATCAATCAAGCAGGAAGTAGGGTATTACCTCCATAGAGAGGGCCCGAACCTGGGTAAACATCATGTCCCCTGTCTCCTGTCTCCTGTTACCATCGACCTTAGACGCACAGTTCGGGACCCCCTACCCGAGATCCGCCGGTTTTGACACCGACAGCGGGAGCTCCCCTCTCTCTCTCTCTCTCTCTCTCTCTCTCTCTCTCTCTCTCTCTCTCTCTCTCTCTCTCTGTGTGTGTTCTCTTCTATTTCGTGTTCCTGTTTTCTGGCCCATCACCGTTTCTTAAATTCCCAGAGATCCGTAACTCCGATTGGGCTAAAATTTTGAGAGGATTTCCTTTCAGATATTATCTTTCTTGCAGCAAAAGTTGGTCACCAACAAGCTTATAGGGGCCCCATAAGCCTGCCAGACGCGTCCTGGGTAGGGGGCGCGCCCCTCGAGCTTGTGGGCCCCCGGGCATCGTCTCGTGTTGATTCTTTTTCCCGAAAATCACATATATTCCAAAATAAATCTCTGTAAATTTTTATCATGTTTAGACTTCATTTGATATGGATATTCCGCAAAACAAAAAACATGCAACAAACATGAATTGGCACTACATCAATATGTTAGTCCCGAAAATAATATAAAATGTTACCAAAAGTATTAGAAAGCTATAGAATATTGGAATGGAACAATTAAAATTATAGATACGACATAGACGTATCATGAGGTGTCACGTTGGTGAAGCTTGCCGGCAAAAGTTGTCTCTCCTTCTATGTCGTTCGCCCAGCTACCTCTTATTGGCTTGACACGCCTCTAGGACGGATGTCATTAAAGTTGTGTCTTCGGTGGCGAGGTGGCACATGCCCAGACAAAGCTCACCAAACAACCTGCCAACTTGACACCTACTTGACAGGAGACTAGCATGTCGCTGAGGTGGTGTGGGGGACAAGTGGTGGGAGCTTTCCGACACGGAGCTTGTCGGGTCTTCGCTTGCCATGAAGTAGCTTGTCGGCAACCAAAGTCTTGTTCTTCAATACTAAACTAGTACTTCCCAATGACCTGTCTTGAGGTCTTATTCATGGTCTTGTACACCAAGTCTTGATTCTTTTTCAGAGTAGTCCTCCAGCAAGCCCTGCCGTCGTGAAGGCTACACCTGCCTATGCACAAGTCAGGGTACTAAGGTACCCATGTGTTGGTACACCGACAGGAGCCCCCGGGCTTGGGCCATACACGCATGCGAGGCCTTGTTGGGCTAGGCCCTAACAGTGCACAAGCGTGCGTGGCAGAGAATAACTCCTATAATCTTCTCTTTTACCATGCCCCCACGATGCACATTGAATGCATAATGTGGGATAGGTGGATTGAAACGGCTGCTAGAGGTAGTGCGCTTGAAATAGCGCAGCCACGTAGGATAGTAAAGAGCCAGCCCACACGCCTTCCCCATAAAAAGGAAACCGCGACAGGTGCTGCTCATTTACCCCCTTCTTCTTCAATCTAGCATCTGCCTTCATCTTCGACCTCGCGCAAGAACAGAGCGCATCTTATCTACGCTACTCCGCTTGCACCATCCATCACCTCTCCACTCTAGAAGCCTCCATGGCACCAAAGAGAGCATGCAAAGCAGTTGATCCAGAGGGGAGAAGAAGAAGGCCGAGACAGCAGCGGGGCGACAGGGTAATGCCTACTTCCCGTGGTGCTGACGACTGATGATCTGGTGAAGAAGTATTCATATGTCTGGTCAAGAAAGACCAAAGACCACCTAGCTACCGAAGTTCTTCCAGGATCTGTCATGCAGACAGATGACAAGTTCCACTTCTTCGCCGGGTATTTTTACTGTAGGCTGCTAGATTTCACACCCAATGCTATCACTTGCATGTCCATTTATGCACATTTATGCGAAAAATTCCTGGAGATAGTGCCCAATCTTGCACTGTTCCGCCACTTCTTCGTTCCTCGAATTGAGAACGACGCGCTCTCCGATAGAGTCACTTGGATTCCAAGGACGGGAATGAAGAATCACTACCTTGATGGCAAGTTACACACCAAGTGGAACGAGTGGAGGGTGGATTAGTGTTGGATCAAGTAGGACAACATTCCACCATTTTGCCTTCATGGACCCAGAGAATCAAGAAGGGCAACACTTGGAGCAATGTTGCAGCCAATGACTCCAAGCTCGGGATTACCTTGTACAGAATCCTCAGCCTCAAAGATGTCGGCCTGACGATTGAAATGGCAGGATTCGATTTTACCCACCGCCAAATTGCTCCACTTCAGCACAGGGGAGGCCGAACAACATGGGAGTACAAGAACCCCCCAGACACCATGCACCTGTACACAGGTCTCGACAACAACTTGATGGTGATGAAGCATTATTGGCTCTTGTGTCAGCATTTCAATAGAGGATGTGTATTCCACTTGCCGGCAAAGGCGATCCCACTCTGCAACAACTCCGCTAAGGATTACATCCTAGTTAGGATGCTTGAATGCAATGCTAAAGGTGTTTTAGACGAGTGGCTCACCAAGAGGGAAGTGGACAAATGGCTTGCCAGTTTGGAAGAAGAGGCCGTTAGAGTGGAGAACGACATGGTTCACCCCAGCAAGAATGACGAGGAAAAACTTCTTGCCGCGAGGGTGGAAGAAGCTAGAAAGGCTGCTCTCCTCCGGGAAAGAACTAAGGGCGCTCGCAAGGGAAAGAAAATCAAGGAGCATGCTAAAGAGCATGTTGAAGAAGGTGGTGAAGAGCATGCCGAAGAGGATGTTGAAGAACGTGTCGAAGTGCATACGGGCGAGACCATAGATGATGATGAACATTCTAATGATCATGGAGGTGGTGATGCCGGAGAGACCGAGGGTGTGAGGAGGAAGAACCTTATGTTACTCCTACTCGCATCAAGACCGTTGTCATGCAAAAGCCTGGTAGAAAGAAGGCAGCGTGCATTGATCCGTCATGTGATGAACTTACCGGAACAAAGGCAGTTGGAAAACTTCCCCGAGCCCAACCTGTTCAACGACAACCTCCATGCGATGCCACCTCTCGGCAACTAATTCCGTCAACTATCGAAGAGGTGGGTGCTTCACAGCCCCTAGCCTCTTTGGGGGCAAAACAGGCTAGGAGCATGCTGCCACCATCCACCGCTGGTGCTGAAGAAGCGGCGCTCCACAACTTATCTATCCTTAGTGCTCGTGATGAGGAAGAAGAGTAAGCACCTCACCCTTCCTTCATCATATCTTCAATTGAATTAATTGTATCTATTGTTGGTTTTGACTGTCTTGAATGACTTGACCTTGCAGGGATGAGGTGTTGTTAACAAAAAGATGCCAAAAGAAGGCTAGGGTTGCCGAATAGATCCACTACAAAAAAATACACATCCATGACACTTTGGCCCGAACGAAAAAAATTCTGTCATGCTTATGACACTTCTATGACGATAATTGTGACAAAAGCACGTATCATCATAGATGTGGTGGGCTCCTAATTCTATGACAAAAAATCATGACAGAAAATGGGCTTTTTGTCCTGGGCGGGCCGGGGACGCACTTGCATGACATTCTTTGGGTCGTCCATGATGGAAAAATCATGGTAGAAGCGAGGGCGAGGAAAATTTCGGGGAGTTCCCGGTTACGGTGGGTGGTCAGGGCCGAGCGATGCACGGAGGGATTGCGCGTTTCTCTCATACACGTACGCGCGTGTGTGCGAGGCGTTGGGCTCTAACTGAACCCGAGCAAAGCGTTCACTTACTGAAGCCGAGCAATTGCACTACCTACATTACTGAATCTGAGCGATTGATCCCTTAGCTGTTAACTGAACCCGAGCGATTCCTTCGCTACTGCTGGTAACTAAACCCGAGCAATCGATCGCTGTTGGTGCTTACTAAAGCCGATCGAACCTGCTGCCTCTTGATGAATAGTGAATGTGGGGTTGGTTGAACGATTCGAGACGTACATGGTTGGGGTTGGATGAATAGTTCTTGGTGGGGGTTGGATGAATAGGACCTCGTGGTAGTAGGTCATTGCCGCTGGATGAATAGGACCTCGAGAGGGGGCCGCCACAACCGAGCTGGTTGTGGTGGATGAACAGGACACCGTGGAGGGCTGGTTGAATACACTACAAAAAATACACTTTCGTGATGATACGTGTTTGTCACAGTAGGTCACGTTTTCTGTCATGCATGTACATCCATGAAAATTTTATGACAGAATCAAGATAGTCATACATGTGCTGTTGTAGAAGTGTTCCATGACATTACCAAAATTATCATCACGGAATTGTCCACTTCCATGACGATAAATCACGCGTCATAGAAGTGCTTACGTCAAGAGTGACCGACACATGGCATCCACCGTTATGGAACGCCGTTAAGCTATCGGGTCCGGTTTTGGATCCGATAACCCGTTAACAGCCCGGACCAATGGGGTTTTTCCACGTGTAAAATTCTCATTGGCCAGAGGAAACACGTGTTCGCTCAACGTTCGAACAGATGTCATCCACTCACTGGACAGGAGGCGCCTATGATACGCCGACATGGCACGGCCCAACAGAGGCCCTTTCCGGTGAAAAGGCCAGCCCAGCTAAAGGCCCACCATGTTTTTTCAGACACTAGTGGGCTGGCCCCTTAATAGCCTGCCATGTTTTGGGTCAAATTGAGGCCCATAGCAGATCAGGCCCATTCATAGCCTGCCGTGTTTGGGGCCAAATTACGGCCCATATCGGATCAGGCCCGTTAACAGGCCACTGTTCTTTTGGGCCCATACTAAGACAGGTTTGTATTTCGGCATGTTAAATGCCCGTTTACCAGTTCGGCCTGATAATAGTTTCAGCCTGTTAGCGGCGCATGGTGCAACTGGGACGTTGTCGGCCCGGTTTAACTTTAGGCCATTTAACGGCCCATGCAGAAACTGGGCTATTTCTTGTCCAAAGTAACTTTAGGCCTCTTAACGGCCCGTAGTCTTCATGGATAAATTTCAGCCCAACTGGCCTATCGGCCTGTTAATGGCCCGTGTAACAGTTGGGCCTAATTACAGCCTGCGTTGAATCCGGCCTTCTTACAGCCCATCTGATAATGGCCCGTGACACTTTTAGGACTATGGCCCGTGTAGATAGCGGCCTGCTTAAAGCCCATAATTTTATTGGGCCAAATAGGCCCGAGATATATTTTGGCCTCTTAACTACACGTCCTATTTGGGCCAAACAAGGGCCTTAGGCAATTTCGGCCTGTATTGGCCCGTGATTTTTTCGGCTCAATGCTAGCCTAATCTAGGTTTTAGCCTGTTAAAAGCCCATGGTATTCTCTGGCCCAGCTGGACAGAACTTTACTCGGCCTATTAAAGGCGGGAAACAACTATAGGTTTAGACCTGCTACTGGCCCAAGATGATTATAGGCCCATGTTTTGGCCCATATGAGTAACGGGCCGGTCTGAAGACCGACAACACTAAGATCCACTGAACCTTCCAACCTAAATTACAGCATACCGACCAGGAATAAACCTAGAATATACAACAAAGAAATTACAGTATATTACATCCCCTCGGCATCAAAGTCCGGTGCTAGTGATAATAAAGGGCAACCAGACAGGAGATTACATAAACTGGACAGGTCGCCACCAGTGGAAGTTAACAGGCGGACAAAATAATAGACAGAACCAACAACACTTCAACACAGTTCAAGAAAGGTTAGCCCGGCCCAGGAGCTGCAGCGCAAGCAGCTTAGCAACCTGATGAGATTGCGCTTCTTTAGTGCTCATATCCACCAACTTAAGCTACATAGCATCAATAAACGTCCTGTACTTACGGTTAATCTTCCATAGAGATTGGAGTTCCAATCATATTTGAGCGGAAGCATGTATTTCTGCTTGAATTTTGAACTGAAGAAGTCGAACAGATTCAGGCGGCGACTTCATCGAGCTTGTGTCACTGAGTAAGTTTGACACTACATCAAGATGTGACTTCGTGGTTGTATCCCTACCCTCAATATGTGTTGCCTTCTCCTCTGGAATATGTGTTAGAGGGACAAACAATGGGTTCATCTCACTATCATTGTGGCAGTTCTTCCTAGCAGCAATGTTGTCACCCTGAAAGAGAAACAAGTAGGTAGATAACAGGTTTTGCACGTGTAAGCATCAGCGCTGTCAATTCATCTCATTTCTTTGTCAGAAATAAGAGACACGGTTTAAAATAGCATTAACATAATAGGCATTGTTCATAGTTAAGACGGCAGGAAATGGCATTGTGCAGGAGCGGCCAGCTTCACGAGACCACTAGATTACAGATCAAGAACACAAGCATAGATGTAGTTCCAAACAACGTATAAGCATGAATGGTGAGTGCACTGTCAATTTATACCATTTCAGATTTGTAAATAAAGAGACACAATTTAAATAACATTAATATAATATGGCATTGTTCATAGTTGAGACATAGCAGGATATGATCTCACCACACCACTGGATTACAGATCAAGAACATAAGCATACACATAGTGCTAAAGAAGATAACTTGCTATGTTTAGTTTAATTGAGGACAAACTTACATTAGTAGTGAAGATAGGCTCTATAAAGGCCTTGTCCATATTGATGGGGGGGGGGGCAATTCAAGAAGTTTACCGCACACTCTTCTTCAAGAGTATTGCCGTTATTCTACATTTTGTTAAGAGTAAATATAGATGTGAAAATATAGGAAGAAATGGCGATTATTTAACTTAAGATCAAGAGTACAAATGCAAATACAGCATACATGCATAAGGCACTGACAAGAGCAATGCGGAGCTAAACTTCTTCAGTAACATTGGTTTTATTCAATATTTTGGCAAGAGTAAATGTAGATCTGATGTGTAGAAAAATGGAGGACAAGGGAAAATAAGCTGCAAAGTGTACATGAAGAACTAGCTGACAAATATAAGTACAGTGATGAAGGACAACAAATACTTACAAGAACAATGCAGAACTAAATTTCTTCATAGGCATTGGGTTTATTCTACATTAATTTAAACACTAATATAGATCTGATAATTTGGAGCGAACAGTGGATAAGCAAGCTATAATGCACAATGATGTTACATAATCCACCAGGTATGAATGTAAGGACAACGATAGGATAGGTACTCACAAGAGCAAAGCAGCGACCAGCATAGTTGCGATATCCTAGGTTTCACGGCGCTGGTTCGATCGCCAATATACGTCGGGTGCTATGTGATTTCTCCGGTAGCACCACCTTTTTCAAGGACTTTGCTTGTACTCCTTTAGGTTCTGCAATCACCCTCTTCCTTTTGGATGTCTGAAACACAAGAACATCATTTGAATGGAAAAACATGGTATGCCGACAAATGGAATAGGTGTTGATAATGGATGGGCATGGCATCTTCACATATATCATGAGTAAACTAAGCAGATGGCGGTGCAACAAAGCAAAAGAAATGCAAGACTCCTTATGCAAGATATGTGCAACCAATAAAACCTTGCAAAAATTAGAACAAGCACCTTATTGGGTGAACAGGATAGGCCATCTTCCTTTGACTCCTTGAGCTCAGAATAGTCATTAGGATCATATTCTGAATACGAATCTATAGGTCGGGAGCATGTGGGTTTCATTGCATCCACAATGGACCTCAATCCCTTGATGCCAAGTTTGCTACCCATTGAACTGTTCTGCAATATTCTTCTGATGTGCGCATTCTTATATTCATTGTGATTACGTATAATATCTGTAAAGCATGAAAACACAAATAGTAGTGAGATTATCTTTGTAATGTAGAGGATATTGTAATATAATATAGGCTCCCTGTAAACCCTTGTGTGCTATCACTGGATTTTGATGAGAGAGCCCATGTGTGCTATAATGTGGTGAGTAGATTAATATAATTTTGCACAACTACACAAAAAATAAGCTCCCTGTTGGGGCCCCCAGATGTAAGGATAGCTGGCAGACGATAGGTTCATAATATACCATATATAAAGTTTATTGCCAAACCATGATAACGAGAGCGAAGAGCCAGTAGGCAGATCGTGGTGTAGATAATCGGAGTACACCATAACCACCATAAATAAACCAGGAAAGCGGAACTGGCTGGAAAACATAGGGTTTTGCCGCTACTAATATGCAGCCTATTGATCACCTACAGGCTAGCTCTATTCATATGAAGGTGTACAACTGTTACTATCAGTTTAGTCTATCAAAGACCGCGCGGCTCCCACCATTTTCAGGGTATTATGGCAGACCAACTCGAAGTGCGAAATCATTTAGCAGAACCGGCCCAATAGAGGTGTCGACTGCAGATGTCCCTGCTCCCCTTCCTGACAAGGAATATACTGTGCTTACTAAAGAAGAACAGAAGAGGAACATGTTAAAGAACAGAAGAGGAAGCATATTCTACATGTCTGCATGCAAGCCGCGTGACTTTTGTCATTTGGGTCAGTCGACCATTTCAGGCGGTTGGATGAAGATCCTACGTCCGCTAACCCTTCTTCTTCCTCGTCTCTGATTCTTCCCATACAAAACACCGCACGGGCCGCTGGTCGAACCACCGGCCCCCACCGCCTGTGTTCCCCCGCCACCCCCACCCCCAGCCCCCCCACGTCTAGTTTTCTTCATTCAGCGAGGCCCCACCACCGCCCCCACAACCACCGTCCCCACCCGAGCCCCTTCCTTCGCACCGGCAAACTTCAGCAAGCTCTCAAAAATTGACTGACCCAATTTTGAAATTTAGTCTACTGTCATTTAACTAGTGTGGAATATAAAAGGGAAAACCATAAGCATTGCGAGTATAGTGTTGAGCGTGCCATGGAGGATATGAAGGTGCAAACCGGACAAAGGCAAGTTCGCAACCAATGTTTGCTTTCAACTAGCAAGTAAGTGATGGACAAGAAATCAGAGTAAAGCAGTGGCGATCTATTTTCTTGCTCCGATAAATAAGTTGTGCAGATACGAAAGAGTACCGCCTCTGGTGCAGCGCCGTGTATGCATCTGCTGAGAATTTGACGGTGTTGCGGTAGCGATGGCTGTCGGCAGCATGGAAGTAGATCTAGGAGGGTAGACGGTGGCGGCAGGGCACGGTGGACGAGACGGTCGTAGGAGCGGCGCCGGCAAGGTGGACAACGGCGGGGATGAAGCGAGAGGACGGGATGCATGGATCCCGGTCCAAAGCCATGGATGAGAGAGGTCGATCTCTTGTAATGGACGACGACGTCGGGGTATCAGCTCCAGCATGGTGGAGGAGGACAACAGTGGATGGGGTGGCGGACAGAGGAGGCTGGGGTGGAGAGGCTGTTTTGGCGCCCACGAAGTACGAATGGGGAAATGGAGGGAGAGAGGAAGGGAGGAACCATGTCTTCAGGGCGTGCTTGTCTCAAATGCGAGGAAATTTACAAACTTAGCCCCCGTTTAAAATTTCCTATATCAAAGCAATATTAATCGGTTGGGGATAGGACGGCAATCTAGCATACACCGAATATTTGCCGATGAGAGTTTGTTTTTGGCTCCCACCATGTATGAATCGGGGAGCGAGTCGATTTCGGCCAAGGAGAAACTCTGTTTTGGCGCCCACCATGTATGAATCCAGGTGAGAGACGGTTATGTCACATTTGAGTGAAATTACAAACCTACCCCTATCAAAACCTATAGAAATCGAGCCGATAGGCTTTGCATGTCAGGGATAGGCAGTAATTTCCATCTCGTAGATTTTGGTTTCGGGCGGTTACTGCGACTTTCCCCGCTTCATTCAAATTTTTGCAGAGCAAGAGTGCATGTTTACCGTGCCAACTCAATTTGAATCCAGTTTGTATTCTATTTTTGTTCGGGCAGGATCCATTTGCGATTGGAATAAAATTCTATATACATCATTTTTATATATACTTTCAAAAGCACAACACCCTTTATACATAAATATGGTTTACAAATTGCATGATCTCAGATTCATAAGGCTGTATCCATCTTAATTTGGATTTCCAAATATTTGAAACCACTTTATGTTGAAATCCAATGTATGCATTCCTCGCTAACTGTCTCCAATTAATGTGTGTTTGATGCGGGTTTTTTACTTCTCAAACGTGTATAATGTGTTTCACACACGCAACATATAGTGTAATCCTGTTTAGACATTAATTGCATATAAATCATGCATTGTCTCTAATTAAAGAATCTATGGATCACTAATATTGATAAACTATATAACATTACACGTGTCCCCAAATTCATATGAATATGCATGTTTCGTACACCAATTTGCGTTATGATATTATCGTTGTCGTGATCTCCAGTTTAAATATTTGAATCTCCTTTAATCCAGATATTCGTCTCATATAGCTATCACTCATGCTTATATAGGAGTATCTCTCTAGACCTATACGCGTTCATCATCTCTCGAGTATCTCTCGTGCTACCTGTATGTCGACAGTGATCTTTTATCTTCGCAACACACTGACGATACTCTCTCCCTCGACCTTCATCACTCTATCTCTCTCTAAGTATATCTCGCTCCCTGCTATGTGTCTCTAACTATGATTCTCCATGTGAAATCTCTTTCTCTCACGCAAACACAAACTTCGTCTCCCGGGGTCTCATTTCTCTCTACTATTCCCCTGTGTGCCACTCGCACACCCCCTCTCACACAGAGATGTCTTTCACTCCGTAGATATGAGAAGCTACGACTCTTCCTCTTAAATATCTCTTTCTCACACACAAACACAAACTCTGTCTCCCAGGGTCTCATATCTCTCCACCATTCTCTTGTATGTCGCTCACACACACTCTCTCTCCCTAGAGATATCTTGCATTCCCTCATATGTTTCTCTAGCTATCACTCTCATTGTGAAATATCTTTCTCTCTCGCAGACACAAAACTCCGTCTCTCGGGATCTCATTTCTCTCTGATATTTGTTTGTATGTGACATACATGCACACTCTCTCTATCTCTCTCACACCCACACACATAACTCAGCCTTCTGAACCACTCGACTCTATCTCTAACACACACTAGCTAGAATATTTATCTTTCTATTTATCTGTTTCTCCATCAACCTTCTCTCTCGCCCTCACTCTTGCTTCCTATCACACACACTATATATGTTTCTCTCTACATGCATCCAAGTGCCCTCTTTTTATCTTTCTCTCACACACACATAACTTCACCCTCTGAACCACCCAGTGGTCATCTCCAACACTCAAACTAGCTGATGTCCCTCTATCTAGCATCTCTATCTTTGTATCTATCTGTAGTTTCTCCATCAACATTTCTTTCTCGCACGCACTCTTGCTTCCTATCACCCACACTATATATGTCTCTCCATACGTGCATTTATAGGTTAATCTCTTTTGCACAATCGTTGTGTCTCGCTCCCTCTGCTCGCCATAGATGCATGCTCCAGCCCATGCCACTATCTCTTAAAGACAAAAAAACATGCTCAATTATCGAGCCTTCTTCCCTGCACTCTCACACGCATGCATATTGTCATACCGATCTCTCCCATATCGTTGATCTTATGACTTATGTTTCTTTCTTTTATCTCGATCATGCTCGCGCGCGCACACACACATCCCATGTATACATGTATACCTCTCGCACATGCACATTCAAGGTCACCTATGTCTCCATACATAGTTAATTACCCTCAACCCTAATGCCACATCAAATCGTTCTCTTCTTGTGTGCACATAACTTCCGCCTGGATGGGTAAAACACACACTCACACTTAACAATCTCTAGCTACCCCCCTCTCTCACTCTTCCCCTATATCCCCGAAACTAATAAGACCATCTCTTCGTTTAATTCCCGCCTACATGCACCATCGATATATAGTAGTCTACCTCGGTGTCTCTCGAACAAACACATTCTCTTGATCTCGACTTCTCTCACACGCACACGCCTTCTCTTCCCTCTCTACGGGCCTTTTCTCTCTCGCACCCCCTCGTTGGTGGCCTCTGCCATACACTATGATGAAGCCACACACACTTAAATTACACCCGCCACCGAGGACCCCACGTCACACACACACATGCACCCACCCCCACCCCACCCCCACCCCCCCCACACACACACTAAGACTCCATCTCTCACACACATGCTCTAGGTGAAGCATTTGTTCCTACCATCCTTCGTCCAACCTTACCCGTATGATAAGCAATCACCTTAATTTACTTGTATAACATGGAAAAATTCCACTTTACTTTAGTAGTTAGCAAACTTATCATCTCTACTCTTATAAAAAATGAGTTGGTGATGATGGTGTGCCTGCCATCTTGTAATATAGACCGTACGATCTATTTCTGACGGATAGAAAGAAAACTATGACAATTTTACAAAAGATACCCGCACCTCTCTCCACATTTACAGAAAAGGCCTTGCCTCGTTCATCATCCTTATCTCCCACAACCTCATTGCTGAGCAATTAAAAAAGGAAGTCTCTGGAACAATCTAGCATGGTGGCCACTGCCGCCTGCTGGCGCCGTCCATACCCATGCCTCCGCCCAGTCTGACCACCAGTCACCACCACGCTCCACTCTGAGGGAGTCCTGGATTAAGGGGTCCTCGGGTGTCCGGCCTATGTGACATGGGCCGGACTGATGGGCAGTGAAGATACAAGACAGAAGACTCTCTCCCGTGTCCGGATAGGACTCTCCTTTGCGTGCATGGCAAGCTTGGCATTCGGATATAAAGATTCCTTTCTCTGTAACTGACTTTGTACAACCCTAGTCCCCTCCGGTGTCTATATAAACCAGAGGGTTTAGTCCGTATAGGCAATCATAATCATACAGGCTAGACATCTAGGGTTTATCCATTACGATCTCGGGGTAGGTCAACTCTTGTAATCCTCATATTCATCAAGATTAGTCAAGCAGGAAGTAGGGTATTACCTCCATCAAGAGGGCCCGAACCTAGGTAAACATCGTGTCCCCCGTCTCCTGTTACCATCGACCTTAGACGCACAGTTCGGGACCGCCAACCTGAGATCCGCCGGTTTTGACACCGGCATTTGTGCTTTCATTGAGAGTTCCGCTACGTCGTCACCAGCAGGTCCGATGGCTCCATCAATCACCTACAACAATGCTGCCCTCGGGGAGGTTTTCCTCCCCGGCCAGATCTTTGTGTTCGGCGGCTTCACACTGCGGGCCAACTCGCTTTGCCATCTAGAGCAGATCGACAGCTACGCCCCAGGTCACCATATTATTTTTGGAAACCTGGACTATGTCGCTGATGTCCGAGAAGACTTTATGATGTAGGGTAGAGCCATAGGAGGGATCTTTTCACACTTGGAGGGAGAAAAGGAGAGAAACAACAAGAACACAACAAGAACAGAAAGAGGAAATCACTCCAACAATTCCCGATTACACATCCACTAGAGTAACAACACAAGATCCTCAAGTCACAAACACAATCAAAGGAAAGGTACAATGGCAAAGTTCATCCCAAATCCAAAGGAGATGGGGTCTTGGAGATAGTCTACTCCTTGAGGAGGTCTTGAAATCCACAAGGATTCTTCCCTAGGGGTCTTGATTCCACAAGGGAAGGTAGAAAGGAGCAAAGCTCACAAATATCTCATCTAATACTTTGCTAACCCTAAACATGGTCCTTGGTACGAAATATATAGCCTAGGGATCCTGGGAGGCCCGTGCGCACGGGGTAAGTTGGGCCCGTGCGCACGGGGGCCCCGTGCGCACGGGGTGCTCCAGCGCCAAATCCCTGAGTAGCCCGTGGGCACGGGGTCTCGGGGGCCCATGCGCACGGGGTCGCCTGGAGCTTCCTGTGCAGCTGTTGTTGCCCTTGTTTTTGGTTCGCGTGGCCTCAGGGTGGTCCTCCCTCTCCTTGGTGATGCTCCTGAGTGTCTTGGTGATGTTCCTCTTCGTACCTAAGGAGGCATAGCACATTATGGTGAGGTAGTAAACATGTTCCACTCGTGTCCATATGCAAATCTAGTAGGAAGGAGTTCACCTCGGTTTCCAAAGCACGTGCTCTTGCTCTTGTCATCGGTCCACGTGGGGCTTGATGTGTTGGTGTAGAGTCCATGGGGATGATGGAAGGATGCTCCGCATCATCTCCCCTCCCTTGGGAGAGATCCAACCTCGGATCAAAATCTTCATCTCCATGGTATGGCGTGAGATCTTTGACGTTGAAGATGTCGCTCACATTGTACTTGTCTCGAGGTATGTCGATCTTGTAGGCATTGTCGTTGTAGCGTGCTAGCACCTTGAAAGGTCCGTCGGCTCCAGGTAGAAGCTTGGACTTGCGTTCATTGGGGAAGCGGTCCTTGCGAAGGTGTAGCCACACAGGATCACCAATGTTGAAGACCATGGGTCGCTTGTCGATGTTGAGCTTGGTCGCTAGTCGTTGTACTTGGCGCTCGATGGCGTGCCTTGTATCCTCATGCATCTTCTTGATGTAGTTGGCTCGTGCACTCGCATCCAAGTTGGTGCACTCTTGTAGAGGAAGTGGCAGAATGTCCAATGGGGACAACGGGTTGAAGCCGTAGACGACCTCGAAGGGGGACTTGCCGGTAGTCGAATGTCTTGCACGATTTTAGGCGTACTCGGCGATGGGTAGACACTCCTCCCAATCCTTGATGTTCTTCTTAATCAACACGCGAAGTAGAGTGGATAGTGTCCGGTTTGTCACCTCTGTTTGGCCGTCGGTTTGCGGATGGTATGCGGATGAGAACAAGAGCTTGATTCCGAGCTTGGCGCATAGGGTCTTCCAAAAGTAACTCAAGAACTTGACTCACGATCGGAGACGATTGTCTTTGGTACTCCATGGAGGCGCAAGATTTACCTACAAAAGAGGTTTGCAACATGTGAAGCATCGTCTATCTTGTTGCAAGGAATGAAATGTGCCATCTTAGAAAATCTATCCACAACAACAAACACAGAATCCTTTCCATTTTGAGTTCTAGGCAAACCAAGTATAAAATCCATGCTAATGTCTTCCCAAGGTTGATAGGGAATAGGAAGAGGCATGTAAAGACCATGAGATTGAGCTTTAGACTTAGCTTGCGACATGTAGAGCATCGGTTGGTGAAGCGTTGGACGTCGTGGAACATCTTGGGCCAAAAGTAGTTCTTGGAGAGCGTGGCGAAACGTCTTGTCGCGTCCAAAGTGTGCCATGAGTCCACCTCCATGAGCCTCTTGCAAAAGGAGCAAATGAAGAGAAGACTCGGGAATGCATAGTTTGTTAGCTCTCATAAGATAACCATCCTTGTTGTAATAGTGTTCCCAAGATGTATGCATCAAACATTTAGCATAAGGAGTCGCAAAAGATGAATCATTAGCATACAAGTCTTTTATGTGCTCAAAGCCAATAACATTCAACTCAAGTTTGGTGACAAGCGTGCATATGCGGGAAAGTGCATCGGCAACTACATTTTCCTTACCCTTAATGTACTTGATCACATATGGGAAAAATTCAATGAATTCACTCCATTTGGCATGACGCTTGTTCAACTTAGTTTGGCCTTTTAAGTACTTAAGTGTTTCATGATCGGTATGGATGACAAACTCATGAGGTCTAAGATAATGTTCCCAAGCATGTAGCACACACACTAATGCATACAATTCTTTGTCATAGATGGGATAGTTAAGTTGAGCACCGAAGAGTTTTTCACTAATGTAAGCAATTGCTCGTTTTTCTTGCATCAAAACTCCGCCAATTCCGGTACCACTTGCATCACAATGAACCTCAAAAGTTTTTTCAAAATTGGGCAAAGCAAGAATTGGAGCATGAGTAAGCAAAGACATGAGGTCATCAAAAGCGGTGGATTGCAAAGATCCCCAAACAAAAGGAGTATTCTTCTTGCTCAAAGCATGCAAAGGAGCGGCAATAGTGCTAAAATCTTTCACAAAGCGACGATAAAAACCCGCAAGACCAAGAAAGCTACGTACTTGTTGCAAATTGGTGGGTTGGGGCCAAGTTTTGATTGCTTCAATTTTAGCTTCATCAACATGGACACCCTTGGAAGAGACAACAAAACCCAAGAAAACCACTTTGTCAACACCAAATGTGCATTTTTTTCATGTTTGCATAAAGACGTTCCTTGCGAAGGGTTTGCAAAACAGCCCTAACATGATGAAGATGCTCTTTCATGGTTTTGCTAAACACAAGAATATTGTCGAAGTAAACCACAACAAAGACTCCAATATAAGGGTGAAGCACATGATGCATAAGGCGCACGAAAGTACCTGGAGCCTCCGATAAACCCATAGGCATCACTAACCACTCATACAAGCCAAATTTGGTTTTGAAAGCGGTTTTCCATTCATCACCCTCTTGAATGCGGATTTGATAATATCCACTTTTAAGATCAATTTTTGAGAAAAAGTTGGCTCCACTAAGTTCATCAAGCATATCATCTAAGCGAGGAATGGGATGCCTATAGCGAACGGTGATAGCATTTATAGGTCTACAATCGGAACACAAGTGGAAACTTCCGTCGGATTTAGGCACAAGAATAACCGGAATGGCACAAGGGCTTAAGCTTTCACGTACATGACCATTGTCGATGAGTTGTTGTACTTGCCGTTGAATCTCCTTAGTTTCTTCGGGGTTGACACGGTATGGAGCTTTGTTTGGAAGTGGCACTCCGGGGATGAGGTCGATTCGGTGCTCAATGCCTCGTAGCGGAGGTAGACCCGGAGGTAGCTCATCGGGGAAGACATCTTGGAATTCCTGCAAAAGAGATTGAAACACTAAAGGTAGCTCGTGAGAGGTGTTAGTTTTTGGTTCTCCATCCTTGCACACAAGGACAAAGTGCATCACACTTGATGGGTTCTCACACACTTCCCTCATCTCACTTTTTGTGGCAAATAGGATGAGGTTTTTCTCTCTAGGCGAAGAGGCGCTCAAGTTTGGCTTGTGGCTCTCACTCACTTTTTGGTGGATCACTTTCTCACTCTTCTCTTCATGATTGGTGGCTTGCTTGTCGGCTATCACTTGATTAGGAGACATAGGTCGTAGCACATACTCCTTCCCTTTCATCTTGAGGCCATAGTGATTGGTACGCCCATTGTGGATGACACCACGGTCCAATTGCCATGGTCGACCAAGAAGGAGGTGGAAAACGGTCATTGGAACCACATAACACTCCAAAGTGATGTAGGGCGGAACCCTAATCGGAGATCTTTCACGTTTGGAGGGGATCCTACGAGGGAAACACGACGAACTAGCGGAAGAACACGGGGAAACACACACACAAGAGGAACACTAAACTGACAAGTATCGATCACACAAGGGCTAGATCATCAAACACATAAGGTAGCATAAGATTCAAAATCAACAAAGGAAAGATACACGAGTAGCCGTTCTTCTCCGAGAAGAGGTCTTGATGGGGTCCACCCTAGAAGGGGGTCTTGAATCCGCTTGGGGGATCTTCTCTGTAGAGGTCCTGAGCTCCGAGGAGAAGTAACCAAGTGGATGAGCAAGGCTCTCACACAAACATGAGCGAAACCAATGCTAACCCTAGAAAGGAGATGGCGTCGACCTATTTATAGTCTTAGTGCAAATGGAAGTCAAAGCGAAGGGATACAAGGGCTCCAGCCCGCAGGTGCGGTCACCCAGGTGCCGGACGTCCGGAAGGCGTCGGACGTCCGGAGGCTTGGGACGGTCCGGTCGTCCGGCAGGGCGCGGACGTCTGAAGATTCGGCCCTGATGTGGGCGCGTCGGTCGTCCGGGGAGGGTCGGTCGTCCGGAGCTTCCGGAGGGGCCGGACGCCCGTAGGCTGTCGGTCGTCCATAGATTCGGCTCGGTTGCATGTCGTCCGGACGTCTGGGCCGCTTCGGTCGTCCGTAGTTTTGGTTTGGGTGGCAAAGTGTCGGACGTCCGGAGAGTCCGGTCGTCCAGGTCCTCGGACTCGTCGGACGTCCGGGTAGTGTCGGACGTCCGATGCCTGTAGCTTCTGCTGCAGCTCTTCTTCTTGTCCATCATGTTTGGGGACCTCGCCGTCTTGGATCTTGTATGTAGTTGTTCCGTGGCTCGTTTCCAGGCACCTAATCACACACAGAGTTTCCGAATGAGGTAGTAGCCATGTCTCGTGAGTAGGAGAAGGAAGTTCGGAGAGAAGCGAGTTCACCTTATCTTCAATAGCCTTAACTTGGGCTCGAGTCATGGGTCAATGTGGTATTGAGGAAGATGTAGGTGCGTCCATGGGGATGAGTGAGGGATGCTCCGCATCACAAAGTGTCCTCATATGCACCAATTTTGAAGGAGAATTGGACCGTATGCTCGATTTGTATAGTGCCGGAGTCGCTTAGCCATTGAACCTTGTAAGGGTGCGGGTGCTTCCTCTTGACCAATTGAAGCTTGGAGCAAAGTTCTTCACTTGCCAAGTTGTGGCAACTACCTCCATCGATGATGACCTTGACGAACCTTCCATTGATGCCGGCCTTTGTATGGAATATGTGGCATCGTTGGTCTTCGTCTTGTTGATGTTGAAGAGTCAAGACCTTGGAGACAACAAGAGCGGGACTTGAATCTTCATCACAAAAGACTTGATCATCTTCGTCGTCGTTGTTCACTTGTTGGTGCATGGCCACTTGCTCAAGGGCTTCCATTTCTCCTTCACTCATGGAGTCGTAGGTGCCGTCGTCGTTGAAGATCATGGTGCGCTTGTTTGTGCACTCAAAGGACTTGTGGCCTCGGCCGCCACAAGTGAAACACTTGAAGGAGCTTGTCTTGACGGTCTCATCGGTCGGAGTAGAGGACGAAACACGCGGCTTGAAGTTTCTTGAAGTAGGAGGAGGACGACTTGAACTTGTCGAAGTTTTCTTGTAACTTGACTTGTCGCCGGTACTTGGTGAGGCTCTAGTTGATGTAGGAGTTGCCGGAGTCGCGGGAGCTTGATAAGAGGAGCCGTAGGTCTTGGACGAGTACTTGGCGTATTTGAAGTCATCTTGGACTTGTCGCTCGGTCTTGGTCGCTTGATGGACTAGCTCGAGGAGGTTTGAGTATGGTTGGAAGTCGGCAATCCGCTTGATTGGATGGTTGAGGCCGTTCAAGAAGCGTGCCATTGTTTGCTCGTCGTCTTCCTTGACATTGGCTCGTATCATGGCAATCTCCATTTCTTGGTAGTATTCTTCCACCGTCTTCGTGCCTTGTTTGAGAAGTTGTAACTTCTTGAAGAGATCACGATTGTAGTGAGTAGGCACGAATCGAGCTCTCATGACATCCTTCATAGCCGTCCAAGTTGTAATTGGTGGCTCGCCTCTTGTACGTCGTCACTCAATCACTTGTTCCCACCAAATGAGAACGTAGTATTGGAACTCGAGTGATGCCATAGCGATCTTCTTCTCTTCATTGTAGTTGTGCAACCGGAAGATTTTGTCGACCTTCAATGCCCATGAGAGGTACTCTTCGGGGTCATTGCTTCCGTTGAACTTGGGCATGGTGAACTTTAGCTTGCCGTAGCGGAGTTCTTCGTCGAAGTAGCGGTTCTGATGTCGCTCTTGTCGTGGAGGAGGATCCTCAAATGCTCGTTCCTCGAGATGGCGCTCTTGGCGTGGAGGAAGTCCATGATCCACTTGCTCTTGTTGAACTTGAGGTGGAGGAGGAGCTTGACGAGCTTGTGGAGTAGCTTGAGGAACTTGACGTTGCACGCGTGGTTGGTAGTTCCTCTCGTGGATTTCTTCTCGAAGGGCTTCCTCTTGATTGCGCCTTTCGCGATTGCGGTTGGCGATGGCTCGACTTGATTCTTGAAGGGCACGTTGCGCCTCAAGAGCTTGCGCTTCTCGTTGTTGTTGTTGAAGACCTTGAGCCTCGGCGTGTTTTTCTTCTTGGTGTAGTCGCGCTCGTTCTTCCTCTTGGCGCCGTAGTCGTTGTCGCTCTTGATCTTGAGCAAAAGCGTCTTTGTTTGATTGAGGACGAGGAACTTGCTCATCGACTTGCTCTTGTGAATGCTTGACGTGTAGCGGGTTTCGAGATGCATGACGGTCTTGACGCGCGGCTCGTCGAAGAGTGTTCGATGACGGTGTAGTTGAGCTCGAGAAGGTGTCGTCGGAGTGTCGACTTGAGTGGCTCCATCTTGAATAGGAAGAGGTTGAAGGAGGCCGGTTGACCAACAAAGCACGGAGCTCGTCCATTCTTGCATCGTTCTCTTGCTTGTGCGCGTCGAGCTTGTTGTCAAAGTAGTCCCGTGTACGTTGCACGGAGAGTCGCAAGTCGGTGGCGAGGTTGTCGATGCGGTCGTTCATTGCTTGTTGCTCTTGATGTAGCGCCCGTAGTGCACCAAAGAGGTGGCTCTTGGTGATGAATGATGACATGTCGTCGTCTTGCTCGATGAAGAGTGGGTTGGTAGAGGTACTTGGCCTATCCATCATATGAAAGTGGTGGTGAGTAGGAAAATGAGAGAACAAAACCAAAGTTACCTTTTCCGAAGATTGTGGATGCAACAAGTACGATCCAACGTGATGTTACAATAGGGGAATTGGTACCGGGAAATGTTTCTCACACCTACAAGTAAATGGTCTATGGAGGAGCTCGGGTAGGATGGTGGCAAAAATTTCAAGCAAATGTTAGTCAAGATATCGATAAAGTTGAGAAGATTCACAAATGGCAAGTAAGACAAATAGATCAAACCCAATGATATCACTAGGAACACACACACGGAAGATAAATGGGATCCGCACAACCAAGGGGTGAGCTCAAATGTGCAACCACGGAAAATGCTCTTGTTGTGCGAATACTAGAGAGACGCTAGCTCGATTGCACTAATGGGCTAGATATGCTAGTGCACCAACCTAAAAGAGAAACCGGTCGTCTCACAATCCCAAGTATGTTTATGTATGTAATGACCAAGATGATGCACGTATGCTAAGGGCTCGATGCTATTGCTTATAAGCTCTTTGCTTCTCTTCTCTTTTGCTTAAAAGCTTTTTTTTACTATGCCACGAAGCTTGATATGCGAGCCACACAATGAGGTAACAGGTAGTAAATGCACGGGATGGACGGAACACTAAATGGTGCACTAAGGCGTGGCCCGGCAATACTCAACAAGCTAGTCTCGATGGGTAAGCTACGCAAAAGGGCTCGAAGCTATCAAGTTAATGGCAAGGGGTACAAGGTGTCGTCGAGGTTACCGTCCTTGCTTACGGTAGTGGAGGAGATGTGTTGTCCGAGTCGATGATTTCTTGGCGGAGATGATGATGTCCCAAATGCGCCTAAGTAGCCGAAACACCTTAGGACACAAGAGAAACCGCGGTCCGAAACTCAAACAAACACGTGGAGTGGTGCGGAAGGACACAAGAATAGTGGGGAAACCAAAAGGAATAAAAGAAAATGGGCGAAATCTCCCTGGATAGCCCGTGCGCACGGGGTAAGTGAGGCCCGTGTGCACAGGGTCCCGTGTGCACGGGGTCTCGGGGGCCCGTGTGCACGGGGTCCTCTGTGGGCGGATGAACAGCTCGGGATCCAAGGTGATTTTCAAACTTGAGGTCAAATTCGTGGATTTGGTGGGTGGGGAAGATGGTGGGGGGGTAGATCCACTTGCCAAACACCAAATTCGTGGATCAAAACAACCAAATCTCACAAGATGAAACAAATTGCAAGAAAAATTTGGGGCTATTTTTGGTGGGGATTTTTGGATTAGGACGAAAAACAACGAAATCAAGCTAGAAAGTGGAAGGTAGGGACTCCAAGATGTGAATCAACGTGGCTCATGATACCAAGATGATGTAGGGTAGAACCCTAGGAGGGATCTTTTCACACTTGGAGGGGGAAAAGGAGAGAAACAACAAGAACACAACAAGAACACAAAGAGGAAATCACTCCAACAATTCCCGATTACACATCCACTAGAGTAACAACACTAGATCCTCAAGTCACAAACACAATCAAAGGAAAGATACAATGGCAAAGTTCATCCCAAATCCAAAGGAGATGGGGTCTTGGAGATAGTCTACTCCTTGAGGAGGTCTTGAAATCCACAAGGATTCTTCCCTAGGGGGTCTTGGTTCCACAAGGGAAGGTAGAAAGGAGCAAAGTTCACAAATATCTCATCTAATACTTTGCTAACCCTAAACATGGTCCTTGGTACGGAATATATAGCCTAGGGGTCGAACGAGACGAAGTGGAGCCGAAGATGCAATCTCAGCCGGCCATCCTGGGAGGCCCGTGCGCACGGGGTAAGTTGGGCCCGTGCGCACGGGGTGCTCCAGCGCCAACTCCCTGAGTAGCCCGTGGGCACGGGGTCTCGGGGGCCCGTGCGCACGGGGTTGCCTGGAGCTTCCTGTGTAGCTGCTGTTGCCCTTGTTCTTGGTTCGCGTGGCCTCAGGGTGGTCCTCCCTCTCCTTGGTGATGCTCCTGAGTGTCTTGGTGATGTTCCTCTTCATACCTAAGGAGGCATAGCACATTATGGTGAGGTAGTAAACATGTTCCACTCGTGTCCATATGCAAATCTAGTAGGAAGGAGTTCACCTCGGTTTCCAAAGCACGTGCTCTTGCTCTTGTCATCGGTCCACATGGGGATTGATGTGTTGGTGTAGAGTCCATGGGGATGATGGAAGGATGCTCCACATCACTTTATCTTCCAAGGGTTCACGACTCCAACCTCCGCTCTGTCTCTAGATCCGGAGCGCTTCACCCTATCTGAAGACGGGATTTCTGATCCTATCGGACTATCTATGGCCACTAAACCCAGTACGGGAGAGCCGGAGGAAGCAGTGTTGCTGGCAACCGTCAGGAAGCCGGACTCCTCTCTGGACGCTGGCTCCGAACCTTCGGAGTCATCATCGTGTGAGTTCAGCCAAGGAGTTTCCTTCCCGCCGCACTCCACGGATCCTCTTCTCCTTGGCCAAACCTCGCCTTTAAGCGAGGCTCTAGACTTGATGCGATCCCTCGTCATTACAGAGGAGCAATGTCCGAACTACGCCCATCCTGGACTAGGGGCTGAGAGCGGGGAATTTTACGTCCCACCCAGCACCCACCTCAAAGCCACTGTCGAGGACTTAACTGACATGCTCGATTATGGCTCCGAAGACATCGACGGTATGGACGACGAGCCGGAGAGGAGCAGGCCGAAAACCCGCCGTTTACCGAACGCTGGACGGCCACCTCTTCATATGACGTGTACATGGTGGACACACCCAAAGATGGTAACGGCGATGATAATGAAGATCCAGTCCAGGATAAACCTCCTGGGACACAACCAAAGCGCCGACGTCAGCGGCACTGCTCTAAATCACGCCATGGAAAAGACAACAATACCGGCACAAGAGACAAAAATACTCCGGATGATGCTGAAGACAAAGAAAACCCCGTCGAGCCAACTTTCGAACAGGACGACCAGGAAGATGGGCAAGTTAGCCCTGACGAACAGGCCGTAAGCGAAGACTCGGAGGACAGTAATTACCTCCTACTCTCCGAGGACGAGGTGAGCCTCGGTGACGAAGACTTTATCATACCTGAGGAACCTCTCGAGCAGGAGCACTTTAAGCGCCGCCTAATTGCCATTGCAAGGAGCCTGAGAAAGAAGCAACAACAACTTCAGGCTGATCAAGATCTGCTCAACGATAGGTGGACTAATGTCCTGGTAGCAGAGGAATATGGCCTCAAGCGCCCAACCAAAAGTTACCCGAAGCATAAGCTGCTACCCCAATTTGACGACGAGGCCCTCGAGCCCGCTCCATCAGCACGTAATGCGGCTGACCGACCACCTCATGGCTGGGACAAAACACTTACTCAAGCCGAACACCAGCCCATACTACCTCGCCGTAAAGGTAGAGATATAACAGCTCGGGAACATGCATATGACCTGCGGCAAGGCCTGGACAGTAGAGCAGGTCAGACCAGATCGTTCTACGGATCGTGGGGGCATGCCCCGACGCGCGACGATGGCTATCTTGCCGGATGTGACAGCCTGGTTTTTGCCCTCTCTTATTTGCTTGATTTTCATTTGAAAATTTTCTGAAACTTGGAGTTCTTGAATCTTTTCATATGGAATTAACCACTTGGGCATCCTTGGCTTTCACCCAAGTGCTTCACTTCCCTCCTAAATCATCATTTCTCTTCTGATCCACCCCAAAATAATCTTTCGAATATTTTTATTAAATGAAAAATATTCATTTTCTCTCAGAAACCCTAGCCAGATCAGTTTGCTTCAAAGCAACCCTAATTTTTTTGGCTCAAAAAAATCTGAGATAATTCACAAATATTCTTTGAACCCTAGGGCACCTTCTTGAGCAAAAATATTTCATCACTTTTTGGAATATTTTTGCTACAGAAAATATTTTCTGTTCTGGACAGAAATGGTGGTTTCTACAGCAACTACCATTTTACTTGCTCCATTTGACCTGAACTTTCTTGTGCATCTTTACCTTAGTAACTTATAACTAGCCTCCAAAGCACAGCCTCAATCTCCCAGCCGTTTGACCCACGAAGCGTTCAAAGTTCTTGATCGAAACTTTACCGCTTGTAAAATCCTCTCTACTGCAGCTGGATCCAAACCAAATCGTGGTAACACTCAAAACTACCACGAACAACATGCCATACATGAAGTTTATACTTAGATCGGCCTGATGTCATATTTCAGCGGTGACCACGTTCGTCCAGGGGTGTTGGCATGCGTGTCGACGCGCTCTGAGCGTCGCCGAGCGCTCAGTTCGCGCGTGCTCGCTTCCCTCGCCTGCCCGAGCATGCCAAACCACGCCACCATCTTCGTCTCTAAGCCCTTAACCTCTCTCTGGCGCTCGCTGACGCCGGAGCTCGCCGCAGCGAGCACGGGCAAGGTCCGGCTAGCCCAACAGTGGGAAGCGCACTGTGCTCGTTGCCATCCTATTAATCCTGTGCTCGTCTCCGTCCGCCCACAGTTACCTCGTGACCTCCATCGCCTTCTCCCCCTCTCACTGATGCCGCTCGTCGCCGGGCGCCGTGGACAGGTGTCCAACGGCGGAGACCGAAACCCCCTCGCCGCTCGCCTATAAATAGGGCCACCCCCAGACTCCTCGAGCACCATCCAGCACTCCCACACACTCCATGATTGCGTAGGACGCCATAGCCCGGCCGGGCAGGCCTCGGGCCGCCGTCCCCGAGCTCGAGCTCACCGGCGATCCCCTCTGGTCGCCGCGGAAGCTCTAGCCTCTCCCAGGCCAGGGCAACCCCTCCAGGGCTTCCGCCTCTCTCCGGTGAGGCCGTCTCGCCTGCTTGGAGCCCCTGGAGCAGCCTCCGTTCGCCGTCTTCCTCAACTCCGGTGACCACCGCGTTCTGCCTCCGCTTGCGAGCTCGTTTCCGACGCCGTCCGACCACCCCTAGCCATGCTACGGGTACGGGTAGGTGCGCAATCGTCCCCTCTCTAAAGCCCTCCCTCTCGTTTGGGCCAAGAAGCCCTCGTCGCCGGCGAGAGCTCCGGCGAAGCCGCGGCCTTCTCTGTTTCTTTCTCCCCCTTCCCCTCCCTGACTAGCGGGGTCCACTAGTCAGCCACTCTGTACGCATGCGAAGCGGTACAAGTGGTGGCGCCCTGAGGTTTTACGCCTTCGACGTCACCCCCTCAGCTATTTATTTAAATTCAAAATCATTTATATTCCAGAGAACTTCAAACAGTTATAACTCTTCAACCATAAGTCCAAATGAATTGATTCTTTTTGCATTCTGTTATTTGAAAAGAAATCTAGCAGCTCACCAAAGTTGAGATTTTTTCTAAGCTGTTTAGAATTTCTGGTGATTTTCAGAAGTGTTCTTGATATTTGCTTTTTGTGTTTAAATTTATTTTCAGAGGGTGAGGCTTGTCTTGAGGATCACCAAAAGGCTTGTGAACCTCATATGCACTAAGGCAAGCCACAGCAACATTTTCATGGTGTCATTTCAATATTTGTGATTTTCTTACTTGAATGAAATGATTAATACATGCATTTAAATAATTATTGTGTTATTTATATTCTGTTAAATATTTGTTAGTTATTATGCTAGATTTACAGAATGATTGAAACTAGTTAGTGGGTAGAGCTAGTTAAGATTTATTTGTGGTGATGTTAGAAATGATTTTGTTATGCATGTTAGTAATTATTTAAAGTTTTGTTCTTGCATACATAAATTGATAAAAATTTGCTAGAAAATATTCCGTTAAATACTTGTTTAATGATTTTACTTGTCTTACAGAATGTTTGAACCCAACTTAGTTGATAAAGAAATTAAGAGTTGTTGATAGTGAAATCTTTTTGTTAAGCATATGAGAAATTTATCGGAGTTACTTTCTTGCGTGAGAAATTAATAAAACTTGTTGCAAAATATTTTGGTTAAGTTGTGAGTCATTTTGAGCAGAAAAGTAATATGAGTTGTTAATGTTTATGCTTGGTGTGTATATGGATGACATCGGTCATTTTTATTATTATGGGATGCATGTGTAGTTTTGCATTTCATGGCATACTATGACACCGGTCATTTTCATTTTAAAGTTGAACCTGAATATAACTCAACTTGAATATACCGTTGACTGGGTCATGGTGCCGCTGAATCGAGTTTCTTTCCCAGTGCAACCACATTTGCCTTTTTGGGAAGGCCTTGATTCGGTCCATTGACATGGCCTCTGGTCGGTGCCTCCAACTAGGGAAGGTTATGCCATGCTTGCCCTGGCCCGGTAAGCAGGCATAATCTTGTGTGCTCATTGATGAGATTATGCTATCGAGTCCCCGAGTGGGATTGTTTTGGCCACGACGGTGGTCGGGGTGTCTTTGGTAGACACGGGGCCACCCAGGACCAGCCCGTTGGGGATTGGGTCGGAGTGGCCGGGTGAGTGCTGTGGCAATGGAAGGGTTTTGACGGAATGCCGTTTGTCCACCCGAATGGGAGTGCTAGGCCATGGGTTCCGTGGTGTGGGTACAGTGTGCTACCTCTGTAGAGTGTATAATCTATCGATAGCTGAGTCCACGGCCACCGACACCTCGTAGTAGGTCCCACCATGAGTCAGCGTTTAATAAAAATTGCATACTAAGCTATGAACTTTGCATTGTTGATGGATGGCAGAAAGGCCATCGAGGCATTCGGGACCAGACATTAGTCGTGGTTGTGATCGTCGTAAGGATCACGAGTTATTCTTGTTAAAGACCATGTTGATGGTTTGCTTGTGATCCGAGGATGATCACGGTTGGTAAGTTGTCCCGAGGGACGTTCGAGCATGATCACAGCATGTTTGACATATAGTGTTGCATTATTAATAATTGGTTAAATATCATCATATTGTTTGCCATTATGATTATGCCTGTTGTGAGCTTGCAAGTACATTCAATGTACTGACCTGGCATGTCATGCCAGATTTCAGGGATGTACCGTTGGAGAGGAGCGCTGTTCGAGTCTAGATCGTGTCCACATCGGTGTCCCTGTGATATGGAGCTTCCGCCATGACGTTATTCCGCTGCCACGTAGTTGTTCGGATCGAGGCCCCTTTATGTTCACTAAATAATGTACAAATTGTTCAGCCGCACCGGGTGTGCCGCTTGGCCTCGACAGCTGTTGTAATGTAAACTCTGTTCCGCTAGCGTCAATAAAGCGGTTGTTTCTGTACCAAGATGTTGTGTGTTGCCAGAAGACATGGTCTCTGGGCTGGCAATTCATGGTAAACCGGTCGCTCTGAGCCGGAGTGCCACACCGGACGTGACAAGCATAATCACGCCCGGGCCGAAACCGCAGACGAACTCAATCCAAGCTACGTCATGACCTGGCCCGATATAGAGGCGCCGCACACCCCCTCTGCTTCACTGATGAAGTAATGGAGCATGAATTCCTAGAAGGGTTCAAACCAATGCATATCGAATCATATGATGGAACAACCAATGCCGCAGTGTGGATTGAAGACTTCCTTCTCCATATCCACATGGCCCGTGGAGATGATCTACATGCCATCAAATACCTCTCACTGAAATTAAAGGGACCAGCCCGACACTGGCTAAATAGCCACCCTGAAAACTCTATTGGCAATTGGGAAAACCTGGAGGACACCTTTCGCGACAACTTGCAAGGTACATATGTCTGGCCTCCGGACGCCGATGACCTCAGTCACATCATCCAACAGCCTAGAGAGTCAGCCAGGCAGCTCTGGACTAGGTTCTTAATTAAAAAGAACTAAATCATCGACTGTCCGGGCGCCGAAGCCCTAGCGTCCTTTAAACATAGCGTCCGAGATGAATGGCTGGCCCGTCACCTCAGCCAAGAAAAGCCAAAGTCTGTGGCAGCTCTTACCGCACTGATAACCCGCTTCTGCGTGGGAGAAGACATCTGGCTGGCTCGACGAAACAATAGCACCAGCGATCCTGGCACCTCTGAGGTCAGGGACGGCAATGGCAAGCCTCGACGCAATAAAAACAAGCGTCTAAACAACAATGTAGTAACCCAAGACAAGGCGGTCAACGCCGGATTCAGTGGTTCCAAACCCGGTCAACGGAAGAAGCCATTCAAGGCAAACAAAGATGGTCCATCCAGTTTGGACAAGATACTGGATCGGCCCTGTCAAGTTCATGGCAGCCCTGACAAACCTGCCAACCATACCAACAGAAATTATTGGGTTTTCAAACAAGCAGGCAAGCTCAACGCCGAACACAAAGGGAAGGGGCTGCCTAATGACAATGAAGATGAGGGGACTCGCCAGCCAAACACCGGGGGTCAAAAGCAATTTCCCCCCGAAGTAAAAACAGTAAACATGATATATGTGACACATATCCCTAAAATGGAGCGCCAGCGCGCACTACGGGACGACTATGCTATAGAGCCGGTCGCCCCAAAATTAAACCCATGGGCGGCCTGCCTGATAACTTTTGATCGCAGGGACCACCCAACCAGTGTCCGTCACGGAGGTTCGGCAGCTCTGGTCCTTGACCCAATTATCGACGGGTTCCATCTTATGAGAGTCCTTATGGATGGCGGCAGTAGCCTTAATCTACTCTACCAAGACACTGTCCGCAAGATGGGCATTGATCCTTCGAGAATCAGGCCCACCACAACTACCTTCAAGGGAGTAGTACCTAGCGTAGAAGCCCACTGCACGGGCTCAATTACATTGGAAGTATTCTTCGGTTGGCCGAACAACTTTCGAAGAGAAGACTTGATCTTCGATATTGTCCCATTCCGCAGTGGCTGTCATGCACTGCTTGGACGGACTGCTTTTGCTCGTTTTCATGCGGTCCCACACTACGCTTCTGTAAAGTTTAAGATGCCCGGTCCACGAGGCGTCATCAGGATAGACGGAAATACGGAATGCTCCCTCCGTACAGAGGAACATACTGCGGCTATAGCAGCCGAAGTACAAAGCGGCCACATTAAGCCGCGTATCTCATCGGCCATTAAGCCGCCGGCCTCTACTACACAGGACCGGTCAATTTCAGAGCTGGATTAGCAGTTCGGCCTCCATCGTTCGCCTCATATACTCATGAAGTTTGTATCGCGCATACATCATTATGCACATAAAATACCTTGGTCATCGGCGGAGGCACAATAGGGACAGGCTTACAATGCGGTTCACATTCCTATAGCCCTCTTCTTCTTTTTCTAACTATTTTTTATTTTTTACTATAGGTGAATCAAAACCTGTTCATCCTACGGACTTACAAGGACTCTTTCTGAGTTTTGCTTTGTATAAATAACCAACGGCTATTCCTGTTAAGGAAGCTTTCAGCTGAGGCAAAGGCAGCGCAGACGTGCGAAAGGATGTCCAAATAATTTTTTGTAGACCCCACACTTTATTTCAAACCTGTAAAGTGTCTTTTTTCCCCAACCTTCGACCCCTGGCATGTCAAATAGCCTGGGTAGGGGTGGTGTAATCTATATAATCGTGTTTGACGTATAAATCAGATTCCAGTGAACATAAATCCGTATTTAGTATTTGCTTTTTCGAGAACTGAATTTTGCTTCTTCGGTCGTTTCACACACGCACCTCGGCTCAAATCGCCAGGGGCTCGATACGGCAACATATGTGTTGCTGAAAAGTACGAACAGCTTTATAGCATAACTCGTGTCACAAGTTTGGCCTTATATGCATTAGCTCTGAATCATTTCTTTGGTCAATAGTTGGGTTGCCCGGCTCCTGTGCTTACTACCTTACGTTCCGTCTATCGGCTAGTGTAGTAAAGGGAGAACTACTGCGATTGTGTTTCTGGTTCACCTGGTTAAGCACCTCAGTAGAGAAAGCCAAAAACTGACTGTCATGATACGCAGAGAGCTGGTCAACCACTCGTTGACTTATCAGAATCTTTTGCGATTTCTTCCATAGTACATGAAGGACCATTCTTCCGGTCACCTATGTAGCGCAGCCGTATTCAGATAATCGCGTACATACAAGGGGCTATATCGTAGACCCACCGTCAAACTCCTATGGCTAAGTGAAGGTGTTAAATCCCTATAGTCCGATTGCCTAGTTAGCCGCACTGACACCTCCTTCACGGACCAAGACGTTGGGTCAAGAGTGGTCAGTTGCTATTCCGGACACCCCCGCATTATATGCGAGGGGGCTGAAGCCGACGACTGGCAAACTTTCAGATTATAAAAAAAACGGCCGCACAGGACGTAATGCCTTTGAGGCAATAGGCATGAATATAACACAACCTTAATATATCATAATATTGTTATCACACTACTGATACATTCACTCGAACATAATATCTTTCGAGCATTGACCCTTTATCAAGCGGGCGCCCTCTAGGACATCCTCAAAATATTGCTCCGGCACGCGATGGTCCTTGCCCTCGGGTGGACTATTTGCTGCAACATCGGTGGCCTCCATTTTTGCCTAGTACGTCTTGACGTGGGCAAAGGCCATCCGTGCACCTTCCATGCACGCCGACCGCTTAACAACGTCGATACGCGGCACTGCATCAACAAGCCGCTGCACCAAACCGAAATAACTGTTCAGAATTGGATCAGTTGGCCACAGCCGGACCACGACTTCCTCCATGGCAGCTTCCGACACCTTGTGGAGCTCGGCCCACTCGGCCATTTGTTTCTTCAACAACGGCGGACGCTTTGATCCGTCGAACTGTGACCAGAAAAGCTTCTCCACTGCACGTCTGTCTTGCGCTTGGTAAAACTGCACCGCATCGGCGACACTCTTCGGCAGGTTCAAGAACGAGTCTGGAGAACTCCACATTTGATTCAGCGGGGCATACTTCGGGTCACTGAATTTAGTCTGTAAAAGAAAGGTCTTACCAGCCGCTATCTCCCCAGCTTGTCGAATCTCTTCCTGAGCCGCTCTTGACTCGGATCGTGCCTCTCGCGCCTCTTGTAAGGCCTTGTCGAGATAGGCCGTCTTGGCTTTGTTATCCTTTTGGAGTGATTTGCATTGGGCAGGGGCATCCTTTAGCTCTCGTGCCATGGTAGATATTCTCTCCTCGCACTGACGCCGAGTGGCCTGTTCAGCCTTTAAATCAGCAGCTGACTTCTTAACAGCTGCATTGCTCACTCTGGCTTGCTCCTTGGCCCGGGCAAGTTCAGCCCGAAGGGTCTCAACCGCAGCAACACCATCTACAATTATGCATGTCCTAGTATATAATTCTCAGCTTCGTGCTTACATTATTATACATGCATAAGCTGACTGCCCCAAAACACACCTTGTGCCTCATCGAGCCGCCTGTTAATTAGAGTAATGTCCTCATCTGCCGACTCAAGTTTTTGCTCTAAATCTGCAACTTCCGCAGCGGGGGCAGTCGTCATTGACGTAACAGCCTGTTTTTTAAGTTAATCATGTTATTTCCTAAGCATATCTTTTTTGATCCTATGATCGCCTCCCTTTGGACGCCAACCAGAGTCTCAGGGGCTACTATCTATACACAGGCACATTTTGCATGTAAAGAGTAGTCAAGATATTACATTGCATACCTCAAAGCCTCTTAGTAGGCTCGTGAAGCCTTCATTCAATCCGCTTCTTGCGGACAGAATCCTCTCAACTACCATACCCATTAAGGTACGACGTTCCTCTGAGATGGACGCATTCTGCAACATGCCCATTAATGTATCCGGCGCCTCCGGACTCTTGGAAGCGGCTGCAGGAGTACGAACTCCCTTCGAAGGGATATGTTTACTCAACCCTAGAATCGCTTTTGGCTGTAAACCGGATAGTCCTGGGCCTTTATTGTCGGTCCCCGTAGGGACTGCACTCCCCGGACCCTTGAGGACCGAAGTCTCACCTTTGGGCGCTGCCTTTATTGCCCCCCGCGCCACTTGGTGATCGGGGGAGACCCTCCGGGATGACACCTCGAAGTCGTCCTCCCTAAGGGGCGAGGAAGCATGTGGAGGCGTCTCGCTTTCTATCATCTCCGGAAGCAGGTCACTCGAGGAGGAGGACTGTTTAGGAAGATTGCGGGCCGGACTGCAAACATATATTTAAGATGTTACCATTGTAACCTGAAAAGAACGGGATATGTCTAAAACACCCTTGTTCACTTACGATTCGGCTAAGGGCTTGTCCTTACGGAGGAACTGTGCAGCATTGTCTTCCGAACCGGCTGACATGGACACCTTCCCTCTCTTGGGATCCTCCACCTTCAGATCTTCAGAGGTAGTCATTTTCTTCCCATGTGGAGAAGAGATATCAGCTTCTTCTTCCCCTTCGTCTTTAGAAGAGGGAGTTCCAGTCTCCCCGGACATAGCGTCTGGTGTACCTTTCAAGTGGAGGCCACCTTTGGCCTTTCTGCTCTCCTCCTTGACCTCCTTCATCGGCACTTCATACGGTGTCGGGGCTAGCATCCTTGTCAACACAGGATTAGCCGAGTCTTCGAGGAGTGGAGCCGAACACCTAATTCGTTCCGCCTTCTTTATCCAGAACAGATCGGAGACAGGTTTCTCATTATATTGCTACGGGATAATTAACTAAGCTGTGTTCAGGAGTCGAGTGCTTACCGAGGTATCCGGATGGTTGCAGTTGAGGCCGATGTCCTCGTTTGTATCCGGCCACTGTTTTCGGGTCCCGAAGAATAACTTCCACATCCCTCTGTGCGTTGTGCCAAAGAAGTGCTGAAGGGTCCATGGTCCTTCCGGATTGAACTCCCACAGGTGGAGAGGCCGTCGCTGGCACGGTAGGACCCGGCGGACTAGCATTACCTGGATCACATTGATGAGGCCGGTGTCCTTTTCAAGGAGACTCCGGATACAGCTTTGTACCGTCTTCACTTCATCAATTGGTCCCTAGTCCAACCCCTTGTTAATCCATGACGCGAGTCGTAACGGAGGGCCAGATCGGAAGGCATGTGTAGCTGCCCACTTGGTACCGCGGGGTTCAGTGATGTAAAACCACTCCCGCTGCCATAGGTTGGAAGTTTCTGTGAACCAGCCCTTTGGCCAAGGAGTATTGGCGACATTGCTCACCATAGCACCGCCACACTCCGCTTGATCCCCATCAAGTACCTTAAGTTTCACATTAAAGGTCTTGAGCCGTAAGCCGAAGTGTGGGGGAATGCGGAGAAAGGCCTCGCACATGACGATGAACTCCGAGATGTGAAGAAAGGAGTCCGGAGCTAGATCGTGAAAATCTAGCCCATAATAAAACATGAGGCCACGAACGAAGGGGTGGAGAGCGAACCCTAGCCCCCGAAGGAAGTGGGAGATGAATACGACCTCTCGCCGGATCTGGGTATAGGAATAACAGCCCCTTAGCAGGAAGCCTGTGGAGGATTTCCACGGTCAGGTAACTTGCTGCCCGGAGCTTCGCGATATCCTCCTCTATGACAGAGGAGGCCACCCACTGGCCTTGGAGGCTGGGTCTGGACATGACTGGGAGGCTTGGATCGATTAAGTTGAATCCTGGGTGCTGGAGCTCGGGGTTGGGAAAGTTGAGGAAGAAAAAGACGGGTCTGTGCCCCTTTATAAAGGCGATGAATATCGAACGCCTCCTCATAAGCCTTGAAACTTGCCTATTCGCAAGGAATCGTGCCAACGGGGCGGTTGGATTACCCACGCCCGTATTGATGAAAATCCCGTAATAAGGGAACATGATCTCTGCTTTGACAAGACGTGCCAATAAAACCGCATCTTGAAACTTGGAGCGGGAGGCTAAAAAATGGTTCAAAATAATGACCGGGCGGCGACGTGTTGTCACGCTACGAAAGTTGTCAGTAGATTGGACTCGTGAAAATATTATACTCTCTGCGGATATGTTGGTGTTTGTTTTACAGAGCCGGGCACGCTCTCTGTGTTCGAGAGCTGCTTTGGAGTATTCGGAGGAGGAACCCGCCTTGCAATGCCAAAGACAATCTGCACGCCAGACACATCGTCATTGAAGCCTGGTTCAGGGGCTACTGAGGGAGTCCTGGATTAAGGGGTCCTCGGGCGTCCGGCCTATGTGACATGGGCCGGACTGATGGGCCGTGAAGATACAAGACAGAAGACTCTCTCCCGTGTCTGGATAGGACTCTCCTTTCTGTGGATGGCAAGCTTGGCCTTCGGATATGAAGATTCCTTTCTCTGTAACCGACTTTGTACAACCCTAGTCCCCTCCGGTGTCTATATAAACCAGAGGGTTTAGTCCATAGAGGAAATCATAATCATACAGGATAGACATCTAGGGTTTAGCCAATACGATCTCGTGGTAGATCAACTCTTGTAATCCTCATATTCATCAAGATCAATCAAGCAGGAAGTAGGCTAGTACCTCCATCAAGAGGGCCCGAACATGGGTAAACATCGTGTCCCCCGTCTCCTGTTGCCATCAACCTTAGACGCACAGTTCGGGACCCCCTACCCGAGATCCGGTGGTTTTGACACCGACACACTCCTCCTCACCTTATCTCTCATCTTTCATTTTTTTAATGAAATTGTCGAGATACCAGTTTTCCGATAAAATTCCTGAGATATCATTAGTTTTTACATATGGGATTACTCCTGCATGGGTCAATCACAATAGGTGTGCTGTAAAAAATGCATATTGATGTTCCGTGCAATGCACGAGCATCTTGCTAGTAATTATATAATGCAAATAACGAGTAGGAAGTGACATTTTTTACACAATCACGTTAACATGGCCACGTAAATCACTAGCTAAAGTGTAATACCATTATACTTATATCCCGATGCAAAAGGTTGAGTACATGTCCGAAGAGTAGAGTCACACACACGCACTCTGTCTCTCAGAATCTCTCACACACACCAGTTACATGACTCCCACTTAAGCAGACACGTATGTTACACGTGATGGTGTGCATTTATTTAAGCCGGACGGCGAACCTAAACAGTAGCTGCATTTATTCCCCTCCCACCACCTCTTCTCTGGTCGCCGTAGCCCGGTAGCCATGGCCCGGCCGAAGGTAACGACATACGCCATACTCACATCGGAACGACGCTTTAATCTGGAAATTTTTAGTGGTCATGCATGCATATTTTTGTGCTAGCACTCCTATATAAGGGTTGACCGGTCGCTTCCCGCGGACGTGCTCGGGCAATGGAAGAGGAAGGAGAAGGGAAGCGGGCTGTGGAGTAACGTTTTTTACCACATTTTCTTAGGAAACTGAGTGCAATAATTGAGTAGTTTTGCAAACTACTAGTACTACACCAGAAACGATTCAAAACCAATACCACCACCACGCCCGTGTCTGACAGCCCTGGCCGACCCAACCCCCCTACCTTGCCGGGGCGCGCTTCTCGCGTGAAACGGTCAGGATTGCCCCGGAACGTCAGTGCCGCATTAATGCCTGGCCAGAGCGGAGGCGACCTCTCACTGGCGCCGGCTTTGAAGAGCACGATGGCCGAGAGAGCGCCGCTTTACGGGGCACGTGATTGCTCCGCGTCGAGGCTGGCTATAGTTTGGATGAGTCTCCATCATGGGGAGCCACACTAACTGCGATGATATGGACTCCCGTTGCCCACAGTTATGGACGTTGCATCTATGAAGAACACGTGGGACTGGAACTAAGAGACGGACATGTACCCAGGAGTGGACGTACGAACCTGAGTGATGTAGCGCAGTAAGTGAAGTAGAAAGCACAAATAGTATGAACATGCGTGGCATATAGGCATTTGTCTCTTACTACCACTAAATGTTGTACGTAGAATGCCCGGTCATGTTATGGAGTACGTGCCTATGTACTCTACTACTACTATATTAATTGGAGGCACATATTATGTTTTATATTTGTTTACGTGTATGCCCCGAGACCTTCCAACTAGACGTGTCTTTCTCTCCGGGTCGCACTTTGTATCGTTCATACCACTAGTACTACTATGTGTGGTCTCCGACCCAGAAGTGGATACGCTCTACCACGCTGTTCATGTCCCACTCCTTTCGCTGACGTGTGGGACATCCAGCACGTGCCGTGTTTGGCACTCCTTCGTCGTAAGAGTTGAAATGCTAGCATTCATCAGAAATAAAAAATAAATATAAATCAGCAGTGATACTATAACACGCGGTTTACTTGCTCCTTGATATCGGAAAAAATACTTCCATTCGTCGACATGTGGGACGTCGACCATCCTGGTCCACTTGCCATGCCCGCAGAACTCCAAGGGAGAGTCACCCCGGTCGTCGCGCCACAATAATTACTAATGAGCTGTCAAATCACATGCCCAATCCTTTCCCACTGTGAAGTTTCTCGGACGAAGGAACCATCATAACTTCGTTGAATTCCGCTTCTTGAAGAAAACTACTGTACCAGCAATACTGCTAGCTACAGTAGTTACTCCAGCAGAGGCCTCCTTTGGTTCAGGATAGGAATATTATAGGAATATGAAAATCATAGGAAGTGAGATGACATGCATCTCAATTCCTATAGAGAAAGAGATGCCATTTGATGCATAGGATAGGAATTTTTCCATTGAGTCTAGGCTAATGTACTGGTAATTTGCACCAAGAACTATAGTAGTAACTAGTACTGGTACATGCTCGTAATTAATTAAACAAACGTACGGGCGACACAGACATACACACTAACTACTAGTACTACTACTTCTCACAGGCTGGCTAGACGCCGTCGTTCTCCTTCCCGGCTTTGTCGGCGACACCCAATGTGCTTGGATCTCTGCCGACTTCTCCGCAGCAGCGCGTGCGTCCTCTTCTTTCTTGCAGCGGCAGGCCTCTCTTTTCTTGAGTGCTTTCTGACTTTTACGCTCCCTCTGTGCGGCTTTGGCCGCCTCTTGCTCTATCGCCCATTCGGCCTTGGCAGCTTCAAATTCCGTCTACATAGGTGTGAGGTCGCAAGCGGCGATGAACTCGGCACGGCGGGATGCCATTGCTTCCCTACCATTCTGTGTGCGGTTGTGGGCGGCGAGGAACTCAGCGCGGTGGGATGCCATCGCTTCCTTACCGGTTAGTGCACGGCGCGGTGGCATGAACGACGATTGGTGACAGCTCTGGGGTGGAGTGGCCGGACAACCGCATAGTGCATTGGTTTTTCAAGAGCTCAAGGGTAGAAGACGAAGGAAATTTGGATTCCCCTTCAATCCTGGTCATTTATTACCGAGTAAAATGCATTTGCGGTCATCGAACTTGTCTTGATAGCTCACTTTGATCATTGTATACGAGATATGGTGATTATGCGGTCACTAGCTCAGCGTATAGCTCCGTATTTGTCTAGTTGACCAGTCAAACAGTACGCATGCACCTCATCAGCTCGTGTTCTTTATCTATCTATCTATGCGGGCCTACATGTCAGTGGAGAAAGAAATAAAAACCAAAATTATGCGTATGTGAGGCATCAAACCACAGACTCGTCATTGCAACGCACACTTGTCAGCCAAATGAAAATGAAATACTTTGCGTTAAATGCACATATGGATTTTTTTATATTATACGTGATGCACACATTAGTGCACACCGTCCATAGAGGCAAGTATCATGTACGCGTGCAGACAACCGGACACTCACGCTCACGCTATCAAACCATGTTAATGCATGCACGTCGCCCTCTCAATCAAAGTCCTGCTCATGGCATAACGCAAATGGAGAGCCGTCACACTGGCGCCCATGTGCTCGACATTACTGTTTAGACATTTCTGGAGGCCTCCACGAACACCGAAAGCATGTATTCGTTACGCCCAATATGCGCACCCTATCCAAAAGGAACTCAAGGTCCCACCAAGGATAGACCAGATATTGAAACGCTTTTGCAAGGTGGATATCATTACATCAACATTACATAATAGATGGGGATACATACATAAGGCATACAATGCCACACTAATACAACATCACATCATATACAAGATCAACATCCGTCTACGGATGAAACATAAACAGAAACTCAAACAATATCCACTTCGCTAGCCCAGGCTGCCGACACTCGAACCTATCCCCTGATCAAAAAGAAGCGAAGAAGTACTCCAAACAAGCAAACATCGCTCTCGCCATGATCATCATGAAACCTGCACCTGCAACTGTTGTTGTAGTAATCATGAGCCACGAGGACTCAAGAATCCCATTACCATGGGTATCAAGACTAGCAAAGCTTAAAGGGAAAGGAAGGGGTAAAGTGGTGAGGTTGCAGCAGCGGCTAAGCATATATGGTGGCTAACATACGCAAATGAGAGCGAGAAGAGAAACAAAGGAACGGTCGTCAACTAGTAATGATCAAGAAGTGATCCTGAACTCCTACTTACGCCGACATAACCCTGAAACCGTGTTCTCCTCTCGATCAACCCGAAAAGAGACACTCACGAGTTCACGCATACAGGTTGGTGTATTTTAGAAGAGTTTGCTTCAAGTTTACTACAACCCGATATTAACAAATTCCCATCTGCCACATAACCGTGGGCACGGCTCTCGAAAGTTTATACCCTGCAGGGGTGTCCCAACTTAGCCCATGATAAGTGTCGGGGAAGCTGATCCACGAACACCTATGGGACCGTCGGACCGAGCCCCTTTCGGTTCGGCGGGGGGCGGAGATCGCACGAAGAGCGGATCGAGGCGAAGCACACGAGCAGTTTACCCAGCTTCGGAGCTCTCCGGAGAGATAACACTCCTACTGCTGCATGTCTGAGTGTATTGAGTTCTTTCTTGGGAGCGCTGAGTGCCACAGTACACACCAGCTGCTAACGAGACCTAGCGTGAGTGTTTTCTGGCGTCGAACCCCCCTCTCTACGTTGCGCATGGGCCTCCTTTTATATGCTCAAGGGGTCTCCGACAGGTGGCAACGTAGACAAGGGTAAAAATGGAAAAGGAGTTGCGGTTGGTACAACTACTGGTACAGTGTATCATACCTAACCCTGATGGCAGGGGACAAAGGCATTAAATGCCCGTCTACGTCGCCCAAACAGTGCAAACAGGGACCGTCAGGGACGCCACCGCTTGCCACGATGGCAATCTTGTCAGCGTCGCTTGCCACCGCGCTCCGCTGGCCGCACAGCCTCTTGCCACGCGCGCTTAGAAAGGTCCCAGGGCGACACGTTAGTGGATGTCTTTGGGCCTTGGTCTGAGTGGTAGTCTGCCGCGGCAAGCGCCTTGCCGCGGTTGTTGCCTTGTCGCGTCCGGAAGCTTGTCGCTCGCCGGGCCTTGCCGGGACGCGTGGCGCGTCGCGGCAAGTTCCTTGAGATGCCTTGGTTGGCCTTCCCAGCAAGCTCCTCTTGCCGGGGCCTTGTCTCCTTGGCTTAAATACTTTGTTCTTGAATGGCTCCAAAGGAACCACGGAGGACCTTGGCGGTCACTCGGCAAGCCTTGCCGCGGGGTGCTGCAACTGCCCGTGCACAAGTTCGGGATACTAGGGTACCCCTACTCTAGTACACCGACAGGAGCCCCTGGGCCTGGGCCACACTGCAGCCGAAGCGCTGTTGGGCGGGCCCAAAACAGGCACGGGCACGCGGCCTGGGTTCGCCGTATCTCCTCCGGACCCACCGCCCTCCACGAGCGGCGCAGCGTCGAATGCGGCGTCGTGGGAGAGATCGTGGGTGGTTCCTTTATTAGGAAAGGCAGGCCTGCCCCTCCCTCTTTATAAGCGGGAAAGCAGGGGCAGTTCGCCCATCTCTTGTTGCTTATTCCAATCTCGAAAACCTCCGCTGCTCCCCCCTTCTTCCCAAGGCTGAAAGAGAGCAGCGCTCCACCCCATTGCCCAGCATCACCAGCGCCGTCGATCTCCCCACCACCTCCGCCATGGCTCCAAAAGCCGACAAGGGAAGGTCATGAAGTCAGCCGAGGCGCAGCGGCTCATGGCGCTGTGAAAGGTGGGCAACCTTCCCCCTCAGCTCATGGGGAAGGATGCGAGGGAGTACTACTACCTCTTCGGTCGACGGAGACGCGGCGCATCCAGCGCCGAAGGTACTCCCAGCTGCCGCTGAACTGGCGGCGAATGGATACCCTTTCTTCGCTGTTCTTCTCTGCGGGCTCTGCCCGCCTTTCTCTAATTTTACGTGATATCATGAACACCTCACGGGTTCCGCCTCCTTGACTTCACCCCCAATGCCGTTCGACCATGGCAGTTTTCGCACATCTCTGCGAAAACTTTGTCGGAATCTATCAAGCGTAGCTCTTTTCCGCCACTTCTTTATGCCCCGAGTTGAGAGAGGGGAGCCTCTTTCTGGCGGAATCGCTTGGATCTCGAGAACCGGCAAGAAAGAAGCTTATCTGGAGGGAGAGCTCCGCAGCAAGTGGGATGAATGGAGAGCAGACTGGTGCTGGATTGTCGAGGAGAACACGCAGCCATTTACCGCCCAGCGCCAAGCCCCAGTAGTCCGCGGCAACGATTGGAGCAGCGTGGCCCCGGAAGACGCTAGGCTGAAGATTGCCGTCACCAGGATCCTACGCCTTAGGCTTGCCGGGCTCACTGTAGGCGCCGTTGGCGCAGACTTTCTTCGTCGCCGCATCGCCCCCCTGCAGGAGAGGAGGAGACCCGCCTGGGAGTTCCAGAATGCGGCGGATATCATGAGGCTGCGCCCGGGCCTCAACTTCAACTTCACTATCCTGGAACTGGATGCGATGCTCTTGGAACTGTTCAAGCACGATCCCGATCATCCCGAAATGTTCAGGTTGCCGAGGGGTGTCGTTCCGCTGTGCAACAACTCCTCGCTCGACCGCATCCGTGCAATGATGCCGCTATGCGATTCGCATGGAATTGTCCCAACTTGGCAAGAGCCTGTAGACGACATCGTGCGGGAGTTCTTTGACGGCCTGGTAGAAGTGCCGGTCCGCCCGATGAGCGAAGAGCCTCACCCGCGACACCACCGATGATGAGATGCAGCGCGCGCCACCAGCTGGAAGAGGCGGCAGAAAGGCAGCGCTGCCATGGCGAGTTCAGATTCACCGTGGAGGAGGCAGAGGCAGCAGAGGCGGCAAGCCTTGTCGGCGAGGAGCTTGCGGCGAGGAAAAACTTGTCGAGCTGAAGCTGAGTCGGCGAGCCGCCGAGGCGCCTCCTCCCCACCTTCGAGACAGCTTGCGCAAGCGGAGCCCCAGCTCCACCAAGAAGGCGTCTCGCAAGGCGGAGGCGTGGCGAAGGCGGCGAGCGGGCCAATAGCCGCCGCGCGCCCGACGCGCGCTTCCAGCTGCGGCAAGCACTGTTGCCGCGGGAGCACCTCACGCTGCTGCGGCAACTGGAGCGGGGCCCTCCCGGACCACCGCTACTGCTCCCGCCAAGTGGCCAAGATAACCTACTCCTCCGCCTCGTCGCGCCGAAGGTGGGCCGGACTTCGACCTCTCCGCGCTCAGCTCCGACGAAGAAGATGAAGAGTAAGATACTTTGTTGTACTTGTAGTTCTTCAATTCTTGTTGTTTTGTCTTGTATCTGATTTGCTTCACTCTGAACCCATTCCTTTTCAGGACGCTGGCCCAGAGAGCGTCGAAGAGAGCCAAGGTCCCGGTGATTGTCATCGAGGACGAACCCACCGCGACAGCAGGAGGCGCGTCCGAGACCACCTTGCCGGACCCGGCAACTCTTCCTCAAAGCAGCCCCCAGCGCAGCCCCCATCGTAAGTATATGGTTTACTTCCTGCTGTTAGGCGTGCATGGGTGCTCTTTCTTTGCTGATATCTGACTGTTGGTTTGTGTAGGAGCAGAGCAGCCTCACCAGGAGTGCCCGGAAGCCGCTCCCGAAATGCCATCTGCTTCGACTACACCGCCAAGGGAGGATTCCCGGCAAGGGCGTTCTCCGGCAAGGGACAGTTCTCCGCAAGGGATAGCACCAGCGACCTCCGGTGGTTGAGACCCGCTGCAGATCCTAGTACAGGTAATCCTCTTGCTTGAAAACTTCCCTTGTGTTCTTCTTCTTCTGATTTTGTTTTTGGATATTTTCTTGACTTTTCTTCCTTTTCCGGTCGTCATATCCATCTGCCACGGAGTCGATGGAAACCGAGGTCGCCGGCGAGGAGAACGCGCGCGGTGATACCAACGATGCCGCTGTCATCGAAGAAGAAGCCGCGCTGATGATCCCAGCCGCGAAGAGGCCGCCAAAGCTGCCGCCGCAGAAGTGGCGAGGTCAGCGATCGACCGAGCGGCCCGAGGCGCGAGGCGCCAGCGCTACGCCGACCGCCAATCCCTCCGCCGCTGCTGCAGCGTCAGGCTCCGAAGAGCCCTAGCCCGGCGCCTATTTGAAGGCCGGCGATGGCGTCTTCATCAAGCTCCCATGGGCGTCGAGCTCCAGGGCGCCGGCCGAAGGAGAAACCTTTGATGAAGAGATGCTCGCCTCCGCTGGGCTGACGCTGGTCGACGTGCCAGACAGCAGCAGCGGCGAGCCTGAAGAGGAGCAGCTGCTGCGGAAGCTGTTGTCGCTCTACCGCACCCGACAAGCCAAGCTGGTATTCCGAGAAGCGCTTGTCGCGAAGGAGGGAGCAGACATCGAGAAGCGCGCGGAGGAGCTCCGGGGCCTCAACCAGGAAGCGCTCAATCCACAGCAAAGGCGGGAGCAACTTCGCCGAGGCGTAAAGCCTTCCTCCTTGAGAAGGCTGAAGCTGAAGAGCAACAGCGGCTTGCTGCCGAGAAGCTATCTGCGCAGGAAGGCGAGTTGGCGCAGTGGAAGGTTAACCTTGACAGCCACGAGGAGGATCTTACCGCGCGCGAGCAAACATTCTGTGGGGCTCTCAAGGAAGCAGAGGATGCTGCTGCAGCGGCCGAGGCCCCCCAAGAAGGAGCTGGAGATGAAAGTGGCGCAGCTGGAGGCCGATCTCAAGATGAGCAGCGAGGAGCTTGCTGTGCTCAAGCGTGAGCGCGAGAAGGACGCCTACACCCTTGGCGAGCTGCAGGGTCGTCTCGCCGAGAGGAGCAAGGAGCTTAGCGCCGCCAAAGACTCCTACGCAGATCTTGAATTGAAGCTGGTTACTTTGACTCAGACGGCTGGGCGGCGCCGAGGCGGGAGGTGGCCTTGGCAGAGAAGATCAAGGCCGGCAGGCGCTGGCTGGCAAGTCTTGCTGCCGCCCAGAACACTTTTAGGGAGAATGTGGAGCCTTTGGACCGAGGTCTCGTGGATGTTGCCTTGACCATCGACGGGAGCTGGCGCAGCTGGGATGGATGATCTTGGGTATTCCTCCGATGAGCACATCAACCCAGCGCCAAGCTCAGCTTGTTCTTCAAAGGCGTGGCGGCGGCCCTCCAGCGACTCCGGGAGAAGATCCCAAAGCAGCTGGCCGACGAGTCGCGCATGATCTGCGCGGGAGCTCTTCAAAAGGTGCTCGTGAAGGTGGCCTTCCGCAACCCAGGCCTCAACCTCACCAACGTCCTCAAGACCTTGCCGCCGGACGCTGATGTGGAAGCGCTCAAGACCCTTGTCGCACCCATTGTGGATAAGGTGAGCGGGATCAAGAGGGTTGAAGGCGATCGCGTAGATTAGGCCGCCCGTTTTCTCTTTTTCTTGTCGCTTTTCTGTCGTTTGCTTCTCGGTAAGGCGAAACTTCCTCGAGCGACGCTTGGTCCATACCATTACCTTCTCCTTTCCCCCCGGCAAACTTGTGGGCGAGGGAACCTTCCTTTCTTTGAGAAAGAGAAAGAAGAGAAAATAAAAATATGGAGCCTTACGGCTCGTTATTGCTTACCGGGGTTAGGCGCTGCACAAAGTGTCAGATAATGCATGCAAAAGAAAGTAGAAAGCATGAAATTGACAAGATGTGCGAGCACATGAACTTACTTATGCACGGGTCTCGCCCGGCTTTGTACAAAGGATTACATGCAACATAGGCAAGACTTGTACAAAAGGTGGTTGCGGAACAGGTTCCGCAACGCGCTCTCTGAGTAAAACTTACGAAGATGCTCAATGTTCCAGGAGTTGCTCACCGGAATGCCATCTTCGGTCTCAAGGCGGACAGCGCGCCAGTCTAGTGACTCGTTTCACCCGGTAAGGGCCTTCCCACTTCGGCGTCAACTTGTTGGAATTCTTGGCGGACTGAGCGCGCCGAAGAACAAGGTCGCCTTCCTCGAGACTTCTGGCATTAACTTTGCGGCTATGGTAGCGGCGCAAAGCTTCTTGGTATCGAGCAGCTCGTATAGCAGACTGAAGGCGGTCCTCCTCAAGGAGCGGTCGTCATCTTGTATGCAACTGCTCTTGCTCAAACTCATCATAGCGAGCACTCGAGGTGACCCGTATACTGAGTTCCGTGGGGAGAACTGCCTCTGCTCCATAGACTAGGCGAAAGGTGTCGGCGATGGCTCGATTTGGCGTCGTCCTGATCGACCAAAGAACCACCGGCAGCTCCTCAATCCAGTTCTTTCCGCACTTGTGCAGCCTGTCGAAAGTCCTGGTCTTGAGCCCGCGCAGCACTTCAGCATTCGCCCTCTCCGCTTGACCGTTACTTCTCGGATGAGCAACAGAAGCGAAGCAGACCTTGGCGCCAAGATCTTGGACGTACTGCATGAAGGTGCGGCTCGTGAATTGCGTGCCGTTGTCGGTGATGATCCTGTTAGGGATCCCGAAGCGGCAAACAATCGACTGAAGAACTTGGCTGCTTGTTGTCTGTCACCTTCCTCCTTGCTTCCACTTCCGCCACTTTGTGAACTTGTCGATTGCAATGTACAAGTACTCAAAGCCCCGACAACTTCGGGAAAGGGGCCGAGAATGTCGAGCCCCGGACGAAAATGGCGAGGATAAAGGGATCGTCGGAGAGCTTGAGCTGGCTGGTGTATCTGCTTGGAATGGAACTAGCACGCTTCACACTTGGTTACTTGTGCAGTTGCATCCTGGAGGGCTGTCGGCCAAAAGAAACCTTGCCGGAACGCTTTGCCGACAAGTGCTCTTGCGCCAATGTGGTGACCACATATGCCTCCATGTATCTCTGCCAACAGCTTCTGTCCATCTTCCCGGTGAATACACTTCAATTTCACACCGTTGAGTCTTCTTCTGTATAGTGTGTCGTCGACAAACTGGTACATACTTGACTGCCGGGCTACTCTTTCCGCTTCTTCTTGCTCTTCGGGAAGTTCTCCTGTCAGAAGAAGCGGACAATCTGATGTGCCCATCTTTGGAGCTTGCGGCTCGACAACAAGGACTAAAGGCACATCTGCTGCTGCGGGAACATCCGCTTCTACGGCGAGAACCTGCGGCTCAGCCGGAGCTTGACGTTCCCCGGCAAGCTTGCCGGAGCAAAACTTGTCGGGAGCGTCTGCTTCAACGGAACAAACCCTAGGGCTTGCCGGAGCAGACTCCTCCTCAGCACCCTTGGTGTTGATCTTGAGGACCTTCTTGGCGGTGGCTTCGGGGAGCTCTGCCGGAAAATAGTCACTAGAAATCAACTTCCTCTTCTTGTTCTGTCCAGTTGATGGCGTTACAGACGGTTGAGTCAGTTTGAGCACAAAAATCCCTGGTTCCACAGGTAGCTTAAGTGCGGCGCACTTTGACAGGCCATCGGCAATGTCGTTCTGAGCTCTTGGAACATGTTCCATCTGTAGGCCGTCAAAGTGCTCTTCTAGCTTTCTCACTTCATCAACGTAAGCTTCCATCAATGGACTCTGATAATTCTTGTTTACTTGGCGGACGACAAGTTGTGAGTCACCCCTGACAATAAGCTTCTTGATCCCAAGGTCTACTGCGATCCTAAGACCGGCAAGCAAACCTTCATACTCTGTAGTATTGTTTGTTGCTTGCTCCTTGGGAAAGTGCATCTAGACTACGTACTTGAGGTGCTCTCCGGTGGGTGCAACAAGTAGCACGCCAGCACCGGCGCCTTGCAGCGAGAAAGCACCATCAAAGTACATCAGCCACTCTTTGTTTGCTTCTTTGACGGGGATGCTCGTTTCTGGAATTTCTTCATCTTGTGTTGGCGTCCATTCTGCTATAACTCCGCCAATGCTCTGCTTTGGATAGTTGAAGTGCTCTCAAACTTGAGGCCAAATCTTGACAGTTCCAGTGCCCACTCGACAATCCTGCCTGTTGCTACGGATTTTGCGATATCCTCTTCAGCGGAAAGCAGTGGCGATTGTGATCTCATGTGCTTGGAAGTAATGGCGCAGCTTTCTCGAGGCCATGAGAAGGCGAAAAGCAATTTTGCACACGAGTACCTTGACCTAGCCCCTGCAGAAGGGAATCGACAAAGTAAACTGGGCGCTGCACCATTCTTTTCGCATCTCCTCACGCGCTGCGTAGATCCATCTTTGTCGGGACGAGCTTGCCGGTGAAGTCCCTTGCTTGTCGTTGGATGCATCTGCCGTGGTTGCTGGCTCATCATCCGCCTCCCTCTCCGCTACTAACGCAGCACTAACCACTTGATTGGTTGCCGCTATATATAGCAGCAACTTCTCTTGTGGCTTAGGTGCGACAAGTGTTGGAGTGGAGGACAGTATCTCTTTAAGTCCTGCAGCGCAGCCTCCGCTTCCGGAGTCCATTTCATTGGACCTGCCTTTTTCAATATTTTGAAAAATGGCAGGGCACGCTCAGCAGACCTAGAGATAAACCTGCTGAGAGCAGCTACGCAACCGGCAAGTCTTCGTACATCCTTGGCGCTTTGGTGCTTCAATCTGCTCAATGGCCTTGATCTTGTCGGGATTGGCTTCAATTCCGGTGAGACCTGAAGAACCGAGAAGCTTGCGGAGGGACTCCAAACACACACTTCTCGGGGTTGAGCTTGAGGTTGATCTTGCAGATTTGAAAGGTTTAATCTAAATCTTGAATCATAGTCGCCTTGTCCTTGCTCTTGACCACTATGTCATCCATGTAGGCTTCCACATTTCTGTGCATTTGCGGCTCAAAAGCATCATGGACTACCCTTGCAAACCAGCATTCTTTAAACCGAAAGGCATCCGTACGAAACAGTAGGTGTCACATGGGGTGATGAATGCGGTCTTCTCCTCATCCTCTTCTGCCATGAAGATCTGATGGTATCCTGAGTATGCATCAAGAAATGAAAGCAAGTCACATCCGGCCATGGAGTCAACAATCTGGTCGATGCGCGGCAAAGGAAATGGGTCTTTGGGACAAGCTTTATTGATATCGGTAAATTCGATACAAAGCCTCCATTTTCCGTTTGCCTTGCGTACGACTACAGGGTTAGCCAACCACGTAGGATGGAGCACTCCTCTGACAAGGCCTGCTGCTTCCAATTTCTTGATTTCTTCTGCGATGAATTCTTGGCGCTCCACTGCCTGCTTCCTGACTTTCTGCTTGATGGGCCGCGCATGAGGACAGACGGCAAGATGGTGCTCGATTACTTTCCTAGGAACACCGGGGATGTCAGACGGTTGCCATGCAAACACGTCGGCGTTCGCCATGAGGAAAACAGCGGCGCTTTCCTATTTAGGGTCGAGTGGCGCGATGGTGAAGGTACCACCGGTGCCGTCCTCCTTGGCGGACACCTTCTTGGTCTCTGGTGGAGCTGCCATTGTCTTCTTACACTTGCCGGTGGAGCTCGATGGTGCGTCCTCGGCGGTAGCGCAGCACTCGAAGAGGTGCGCTTGCGGAGTGGGCATCGAACTCTTGCGGACTTGGTCTTCTTCTTCGCCCGGGAGCTTCAGCGGCAAGTGACTTGCGATCTGTTGCGGCTCTGCTTCGGTAGATCTTGTCGGTATGAGATAAGAGCATCCTTCTTGTCGCGAGGACGGAGATGACACTTATCGGGCTGGCATTTCAGCATGTTGTATGCATAGTGAGAGGCTGCCATGAATTTGGCGAGTCTTTGGGCGGCCAAGTATCCCATTGTAAGGCAATGGAAAGTCAGCAACGTCAAAAGTGACCCTCTCGATCCTGAAGTTCAACTTCGCTGCCAAATGTCACCGACAACGTGATCTTTCCTTGGCTTGCTCCTTCCCGGATTGATTCCTTGGAATGTGCGGTCTCTTGAGCTCGTCATCGAGGGATTTGGAGTTTCGGAGTACCGCGGAGGAGATCAGGTTCAAGCCGGCCCGCCGTCAACTAGCATCTTAGTGACCTTGAGGTTGCGGATAGTTGGTGAAACCAACATCGGCAAGCACCCGACCGCAGTTATGCGATCAGGGTGGTCCTCAATATCAAAGATGATAGGCGTGCTGGACCATTTCAAAGGCTTGCGTGACTCGACGGGTGGTTCTAACGCATTGACTTCCCGCACCCACTGCTTGAGCTGGCGGTGTGAAGTATGCAGAGAAGCACCGCCGTCAACGCATAGGACCTCTGTGGCTTTCTGAAACTCCTGCTCATCGGTCTCGTCATCATCCATATCTTCATCGTCGTCGTCATCTTCATACTTGTCGCGGCCGCGGGGAGGTCTGTCTCCTTGCCGCTGCTTGGCCTTGCTGCGGTGTCCTCCTCGGCCGGGGCGTTTCTTGCTTGTTCCTCCAGCACCTTCCTGGGCCTTCTCCTTGTCGCGTCGGTCGTATTCAGCCTTTTGCTGCTCGACAAGCTGCTCGACCTTTTTGCAGCTTTGGAGGTCATGGCCCTTGGTGCAGTGGATCTTGCAGTACTGTTTGTTGGTACCGTCCTGCTTGTCGGCGACCGCCACAACCTGGTAGTTGGTGTCTGCGGCAATCTCCTTGCCGGAGCTACCAACTTTGGCTTTCTTGGTGCCGCCTCCATTGCCGGACTGCTCAACGACTAGCACATCTTTGCCTTTCTTCTTCCTGTTGTTCCGCGGTTCTTCTTTGCGGGCAGCCTCCTCACTATCAGATCCTCCACCTTTCAGTCTCTCCGGGAGTTTCCTCCTTCCTCATGCACGTGCACACTTGTCGGCCGGGGCATATAGCTCAGCGGCGTCTCGATCTTGCACATCGCCATCTCCTCCGCATCCTGCGGTTTCGCGCGTTCGATGGAGCAGCTGATTACCGCAGCAGGGTGGACATCTGGATGTTGTGTTGTCTGCGGCTGAATCTCTGAATGTACTTGCGAGGGCTCTCCTTCCTTACGGGCGGCGGATGAAGGTCGCTCTCTTAGCCATGAGGCTTGTGGCCGCTGTAAAGCGCCGACAAACTGATGGCATAGGTCTGCCGGGAGGATATGGAGTTGTCCGGCAAGTGCATGAGCCAGAGATCGACATTGGGCTTGAGTACCGGCGGAAGTAGTTGGCGAGGATCTTGTCGTCCGCCCGGCAGCTTGCACGCGATGGTGTAGATCTTTGAGAATCCGACGGATGCGACTTGCCGTCATACTTCTACGATACGTCGGCAGAAAGCCTTCGTGCTTTGGCCCTTTGGACTTGCCGCAACTCACGAGTGAGCGCGGGGCAACCTACAGCGTCAGACAAGTCGCTGGTTCCCCGGTGCATGCATGTCGACGAGGGGCCCGGTAGCTGGTCAGTTGGCGCGCGCTTCTCTTGGCGCTCGATCGCGAGTTCGGCGTCTTCTTGCTGTCGTTCGTGAAGAACTTGGCGTTGATCGCGACGAGCTCGTGGATCGATGATGCGGTGGAGTCGCTGTCGAGGTGGATCCGGCGAGTCGGCGATCTTGGCCTTCGGGGTGGAGAGTGCATGGTGGTTGCACCCCCACCGGTTTCGTCGGCATCGGCTCGTGCCTTGCAGTCCTGCCGCGGCAGCGATGTACTCGGCTGCCGCAGAGTGTCGCCGTTGGCAAAGCCGATGAGACTCTGAATGGTGGCCCTCCATTCATCGATCTTGTCGGCTGTTGGAGGGTAATCTAGGAGCAGTTGAGCTCTCGCCAAAGCTTCTGCTGGAGTGGCGGGCTGCAGTGGCGAACGGCGCGAGGAGCGGGATATGCTTGGACTTCTAACTATGTTAGAAGGAGTAGTATCCCGTCCAGGCGACCGTGCCTCGCTCGTGCCTGCATGTTGGCGTGCATGCTGGTCTTGAGCACCCCGAAATCCACCAGCTCGATCTTGGTCCAACGAATGTATGGCATTGTGAATATCATGACGCTGTCGGTCCCGCGCCTCCTGAGATGGGCGCGGTGCATGTACGGACGCCGAGGTCTGCGCAGCTTTGTCCTTGGACTTGGCAGCACCGTGGGCTCCCTCGTCGACGCCCGTTCTTCCGCCGGCGTCTACCCCACCACCCGTTTGCTCCGGTGGTGGTGGGATCGACGTGGACGGATCAGCTGGCGCCGATGCCTTCTTCTTCGGTGGCATGTCGATGAAGAAGATGGAGATCTAGCTCGTGTGAACGTCGGATCAGGTTCACACAACCTCGATGCCCCCTACCTGGCGCGCCAAAGATGTCGGGGAAGCTGATCCACGAACACCTACGGGACCAGCGGACCGAGCTCCTTTCGGTTCGGCGGGGGGCGGAGATCGCACGAAGAGCAGATCGAGGCGAAGCACACGAGCAGTTTACCCAGCTTCGGAGCTCTCCGGAGAGATAACACTCCTACTGCTGCATGTCTGAGTGTATTGAGTTCTTGCTTGGGAGCGCTGAGTGCTACAGTACACACCAGCTGCTAACGAGACCTAGCGTGAGTGTTTTCTGGCGTCGAACCCCCCTCTCTACGTTGCGCATGGGCCTCCTTTTATATGCTCAAGGGGTCTCCGACAGGTGGCAACGTAGACAATGGTAAAAATGGAAAAGGAGTTGCGGTTGGTACAACTACTGGTACAGTGTATCATACCTAACCCTGACGGCAGGGGACAAAGGCATTAAATGCCCGTCTACGTCGCCCAAACAGTGCAAACAGGGACCGTCAGGGGCGCCACCGCTTGCCACGATGGCAATCTTGTCAGCGTCGCTTGCCACCGCGCTCCGCTGGCCGCACAGCCTCTTGCCACGCGCGCTTGGAAAGGTCCCAGGGCGACACGTTAGTGGATGTCTTTGAAGAGCGCAGTCTGAGTGGTATCGCGCGGCAAGAGCCTTGCCATGTTGTTGCCTTATCACGCCCGGAAGCTTGTCGCTCGCCGGGCCTTGCCGGGACGCGTGGCGCGTCGCGGCAAGTTCCTTGAGATGCCTTGGTTGGCCTTCCCGGCAAGCTCCTCTTGCCGGGGCCTTGTCTCCTTGGCTTAAATACTTTGTTCTTGAATGGCTCCAAAGGAACCACAGAGGACCTTGGCGGTCAGCCGGCAAGCCTTGCCACGGGGTGCTGCAACTGCCCGTGCACAAGTTCGGGATACTAGGGTACCCCTACTCTAGTGCACCGACAATAAGCTCTCGCGATCAACGAAGGATATTCCTTCTCCCGGGAAGACCCGATCAGTCTCGGAATCCCGGCTACAGGACATTTCGACAGTATTAAAACAAGACTAGCAAGACCTCCCGGCATGCCGACACCCTGATAGTAGCCGCGCGTATCTCGTCTCAGGCCATGACCGGATGAGCAGTCCGTACAACTAAAACCAGGCCTCGAGTTTCCCCGAGGAGGCGCTGCAAAGGGCTCTAGTTCGGACCAACACTTAGACAAGCATTGGTCCCGGGGGGGCTAAAATAAAGATGACCCTTGGGTTAATTACTCCCAAGGGAAAAGTAGGTGGTGGTGAGGCAAATGGTAAAACCAATGTTGGGCCTTCTTTGGAGGAGTCTTATTCAAAGCGAACTGTCAAGGGGGTCCCATAAATCACCCAATCGCGTTAGGGACGCAAAATCCGGGAACATAATACCGATATGACGGAAACTAGGGCGGCAAGAGTGGAACAAAACACCAGGCATAAGGCCGAGCCTTCCACCCTTTACCAAGTATATAGATGCATTAATAATATAAGAGATATTGTGATATCCCAACATAAACATAATCAAACATGGAGCAATCTTCATCTTCACCAAGAATTGTCACAAGAAATCCTATGTAACATGGCATCACAACTAGGCAATTCAACATGCTCATCATCATAATCGTCATAAAGTGGTAAGTCATGACATGAGGAAGTCGCACTAGCATGAAGCATGGGAATAGGTGGATCGACATTATGCAAGCAATCAATGTTAAGAATGTCCACTATTGGGACAAGAGCATCACCTTCACCTTTATTACCTTGTTCATTCCACTCAAGTGGTGTAGGTGAGGTGGTAAAGACCAAATGGTGGTCATCTTCATCTTGATGGAACCATGTGGGGGGTGCATCACATTCCACCATGGCCGTCGTCTTGTCCAAAGGGAGGACGTAGTCGTCACGAATCGGCGCGTCATCATATATGGGACCTAGCACCAAATGAGAAGACACAATAGAGGTAGATGTCAAGTTGTTAGAAATCGAAATGGCCTCATATGCCTCATCTACTACCTCACTCTCTCTACGTGGCGGTGGCTCACTCACTCCCTCAAGGTAGGTGCACTCAATGTCGCATATGGTGGAGTCACTCAAATCACTCAAGTGGTGGTGGTGGTGGCTCTCCTCACATGGGAATTGGGACAGCTCATCATGTATGGGGCTAGTGGTGAAGTCACTCTCACTCTCAATATGGTGGCAAAAGTCACTCAAGTCATTGGGCGTCGCTGTGGTCGAAGGGAAAATCCCCTGCTCAACCATCTCTTCGTGGTCGCCGTGGATGAAGGCCGAAGATGGCACATCATCACTCTCCTCCATGACCGAAGGGAAAATCCCATGCTCGATCATGCCGTCACCGTCGTGGATGAAGGCCGAAGATGGCACATCATCACTCTCGCCTCCTAAGATGGAAGCATCATCCTTGCTCTCCACCTTGTCGCTTGCCTCCAAAGCTTGGTCCTTGAAGGTCTCCGTAGTCGTACTTGTCGCTGCACCATCTTGAAAAAGAGTCAAGGTAGACTCGGCATCATCAATGCCACAAAGAGGGATGGTGGTGAAGTCGCACTTGGGAGCATCGTCTTGGAGCTCATCGGGCTTGGACTTCATGCTCGTCGTGTTGGAGCTTGGTCTTCGAGAAGTGTGCTTCGGGCGGAGAAGCCTTGGCCTTCATGAATTCTTGTTCCGCCTTGAGAGCACCAATGTAGTAGTCGTCGAGGGACTTGTAGTTATCGAGGAGGATTGTCTTGGAGATGTCGTTGTTCAAACCCATCATGAAGTGGAACTTCATCGAAATGGAATTCGCCCACGCGGCTCGTCAAGAAGGAAATCTTCATCTCCTTGAAGTACGCGTCGATGAACTTGGATCCTTGGATGGTATTCTCCAATTGGCGAAGAAGTTGTTCAGTGTAGGTTGGAGGCACGAACTCTCGCCGCAAAGCTCTCTTCATCTTGGGCCAACTCACCTAGTAGCTCTCCGAAGGTGTGTGAAGCCACCATGTCGAGGCGTAGTCGTGGAAGTTTCTTGTGGCGCACTTCACTTGATCTTCGGGACGAACTTGATGTAGCTTGAGGTAGTCGTCCATCAAACGCTCCCACGCGAGGTACTCCTCGCGTTCTTGAGTTCCATAGAAAGGAATCTTGTGGTCGGTGTCGAGGTCGTAGTAGCTCGTGGAAGTCGCGGACTTGAGCTTGGGGAGCTTCTCTTGAGCGTAGTCTTGGGGTTCTTGTTGGCGAAGATGCCATATGTCCGTAGGCGAAGATGCCTTGAAGTCACTTGGCGAAGATGCCAAGGGAGATAGTGAAGTCCTTGAGCGGTTGTTGGTGTAGAGCTCTTGACCTTCACGTTCTTGTTGTTGATGGTGTCGATGCCGATGTGATCTTGCCGGAGATTGTAGCTTGGAAGCATGTGCTCTTGAGCGTCTTCTCGAAGATGAGGAATATCGCTTGTAGGACTTGATGAGGGCTTTGATCTCCTCCATTTGAGCGCGCATCTTGGCGTCGGAGTTGTTGGTCGTGGCATCGAACTCGTTGTTGTTGTTGTAGACCGAAGGTGAAATGCCTTGCCTATCCATCACAAGACTCGAGTAGAGGTGAGTAGGAAATGAGATAAACAATACCAAGTTACCTTTTCCCAAAGTTGAGGATGTATCTCGTTTCACTCAATGTGAGATGAAAGAATAGTGGAATTGGTACCGGACTTGTTCACTCACACCTATCAAGTAAAGCTTATGGTGTAGCTTGGTGAGGATAGTGGCACGAAAATTTGATGCAAAATGTTAGCAAGAGTCAATAATGTTGGAAAAGATTCACAAATTCGCAAGTGAAACAAGTAGACCAATAGCAAATGTGGTACACGGAAACACACACACGGATAGATAAATGGGGTCATGCAACCAAGGAGTGAGCTCAAAATGTGGAATCCACCAAAACGCTCGTGTTGCACAACGCAAGAGAGACGCTGGCACAATTGCTCAATAGGCATATACGACACTTGTGCACAACGTATAAGATGCCAAATGTATGAACTTCTATCCCAAGTATGCTATGTATGTATGGTTCCCGGTGTTTGATCCAAGATGATCGGATATGACAATCTTATGTGCAATGGAGTATGATGCTATGGCACTTGCTTACAAGCTCTTTGCTCTCTTTCTTTTGCTTAAAAGCTTATTCTTTTTTTTTGTATGGCCAATATGCGAAATGCACAAACCAAGATAGCAATTGTGTATATGCGGGAACAATCTTTGTGACACAAGAGATGATATGATACCAATATGATATGGTATGTATGCAATGGAAGGGTGGATCACTAATGTGCACAAGTAACGTTGCGACAATATCAAATGGCTAGTCTCGATAGGCAAGTGACGCAAAATGGGCTAGGGGTTATCAATGCAATTGCAAGGGTAATATACAATGGTGTCTTTGAGGTTACCGTCCTTTGCGATGATGAGTGGCAGTGTTCTTGATGTAGATACCAAGATGATGTATACTCGTCCCTAAGTAGCTGAAACACCTTAGGAAACGAAAAACTGCGAACTCAAAATCTCAAGGACAAAAGTCAAATGGTGGTAGCGGGAAGCGGTGGTGTTGCACTAGGCAATGCGGAAGTGGAGGTGGTGGTTGCGGAAATATTGGTGGAAACCCGGTCAAAATGGGTTAATGTGGAAGTGTATGATGGGCTATACACGGGGTCGGAGTTGGTAACACGGTCCCTAAGTAGCCAAAACACCTTAGGAGACACAACTCACAACACAAACAACCACTAATGCTAAGGGGATCAAGATGGGTTAGGTTGCAGAAGGCTATGGTGGTTTTGCGGATGATATGGTGGAAGGCCTAGGCAAAGATGCCAAAATGTCAAAAATTTGATTGAGTCAAATGGTGATGGAACCTATGTAGGTGGATGGGGGATGTCAATAGCTACTCAACGAGCTAAAGAACGCGAAAATCAGACTCCGGATGTGGAAGTTATGGACAAAACGGTGAAGTACTCACGGCTAGCCTAAGGGGGGGGGGTCGTGCGCACGGGGGTAGGAGCCCGTGGGCACGGGGTCCCGTGCACACGGTAAAGGCCCTTGAGCACGGGGTGTCCAGAGAATTTTCGGGGACCCGTGCACATGGGGTCCGGGGTTCGTGGGCACGGGGGAGGCGGAAAACTCGCGATTTCGGGGCGGAAATTGAAGATTTCTTGGGCAAAATTAGGGAGATTTTGGGGATGGACGGTGGGAAAAAGATGGGGGAAGGCTAGATCCACTTGAAACCAAGCAAATCCATGGATCAAATCCAACAAAACATCACCAAACCAACAAATCACAAAAAAAATTGGGGCTATTTTTGGTGGGGAATTTTTGAATTTAGGACAAAATCAACAAAACAAGGCTAGAAAACAAAGAGGGGGGCTCCAATTTCGTGATCAACCATGGCTCATGATACCAAGATGATGTAGGGTGGAACCCTATGGGGAGATCTTTCACTAATTGGATTGGGAATCCCCAAGAACAAGATGAACACAAGAGGGAAAACAAGGGGAACACTCAAGAACAAGTCCAATCACACATCCACTAGACAATCAAACACACAAGATCCACAAGGTACATGAACAATAAAGGGAAAGATACAAGGTAAAGTTCATCCCAAATCCTATGAAGGAGATGAGGGCTTGAATCCTAGAAGGATCTTCCCACGAAGGGGGGCTTGAATCCCTCAGGATCTTCTCCAATGGAGGCCTTGAACTCCAATGGAGTCTCTCTCTCTCTCAAGAGAAATCCCACAAGGGGAGATACATGAGCTAGGCTCTAGGGTTTAGATCTATCCTTAGCTTAATCTAAATGGCGGAGGGAGAGGAGTATATATAGGTCCAAGGGATGAAGGGGTAAGGAGGGGCAAAATGGGAATACAAGGCAAAACCCAACAGCCACACGCAGGAGGCCCCGTGCGCACGGGGTAAGTGGAGCCCGTGCGCACAGGGAATCCAGAGACCTGGCGCATGAGCCCGTGCGCACGGGGTAAGTGGAGCCCGTGCGCACGGGGTAAGTGGAGCCCGTGCGCATGGGGTATCCAGAGAGCTGGCGACTTAGCCCGTGCGCACGGGCTTGTACCGTGGGCACGGGGTCCAAGGGCCCTTGCGCACGGGGTATCCTGAAGCTCGCAGCTCGTCTTCTCTTGGACTCCCGTCAGTGCAGGTGGAACCTCGCCTTCTCCTTGACGGTTCCTTCTACGTTTCCATGCTTCTCTCGAGGACGGTGTAGGTGCTCGCTTGTGATTGACCTCCTCCATGGCACGTTCATCATCGGGCTCAAACCTATATGGGCACATGGTAGGACGGTCAAGTAGTGTACCATCCTCAAGGGAACTAAGAAGACACGCATTAAGGATGGAATTCACCTTAGTATGATTGAAGTAGAAGTTGAACGTGTCTCTTAGCGATGGGATTCTTGACATGGTGATGTTCATAGAATGCTCTGCATCAGGTTTGCTGGCTTGTCCGGGGTGCCATGAATTTGGCACGAGCGTTCCAGTATGCGGTCCAGACTGGACGGTCCCTGATTGTTTCTTTTGAACGGCTTCTTCCGCTGACCTGACTTGGATCCGCTGAATCCGGCGTTGACTGTCGTGTCTTTAGTGTTGTCGCCGTTGTTCCGTCGCTTATGTCTGTTGCGCCGTGGCTTGCCGTTATTGTCACGGACATCCGAAGTGCCGGAATGTGGCGTAGCGCTGCTGCGAGCCAACCAGCTATCCTCGCCCGCACAAAAGCGGGTCATTAGTGTCGTGAGAGCTGCCATGGACTTGGGTTTTTTCCTGGCCTAGGTGTCGGGCGAGCCACTCGTCACGGATATTATGCTTAAGGGCCGCCAAGGCTTCGGCGTCCGAACAACCGACTATTTGGTTCTTTTTAGTTAGGAACCGAGTCCAGAATTTCCTGGCTGACTCTCCGGGTTGTTGAGTAATGTGGCTCAAGTCATCAGCGTCCGGTGGTCGCACATATGTGCCCTGGAAGTTGTCGTGGAACGCGTCTTCCAGATTTTCCCAACTGCCAATGGAATTTGCGGGCAGGCTGTTTAGCCAGTGCCGGGCGGGTCCTTTGAGCTTAAGGGGAAGATACTTGATGGCGTGTAGATCGTCTCCGCGGGCCATGTGAATGTGGAGAAGGAAATCTTCGATCCATACTGCGGGGTCTATTGTACCATCGTATGATTCGATGTTTACGGGTTTGAACCCTTCAGGGAATTCATGATCCATCACTTCGTCAATGAAGCAGAGGGGGTGTGCGGCGCCTCTCTGCCGGGCTATGTGGCTACTCAGTTCGAATTGCTCTAGGTGGCTGTATTCGGCCCGGCCGGACTTGTTGATAGTGTATCCGGCGTGACGGTCATCGTCGCGTGTTGAGGCGCGCCCGCGATCCGTAGATCGATCTTGGCTGTCTGCTTTGTTTTCCGATATATCGTGCGGGTCTTGCCTATTGCCCGGGCGTAGTGTATTGCGTGAAGTGCGGGCTGGTGTTGGGCTGATCGCCATTTATCCCGCCACAAGGTGGCGGTCAGCCGTGTGGCGCTCGAGTCCATATTCCTCGGTTGCCAGGACTTCAGTCCATGTGTCCGTGAGCAGGTCTTGATCAGTTTGGAGTTGTTGCTGCTTCTTTTTCAGGCTCCTCGCAGTGGCCCTAAGACGACGCTTGAAGCGCTCCTGCTTGATGGGATCCTCAGGCACGCCGAACTCGTCGTCGCCGAGGCTTATCTAATCTTCGGAGGGGGGCATGTAGTTGTCCTCCTCTGGATATCCGTCCGTTGCCTGTTCGTCTGAGCTGACCTGCCCGTCTTCCTGCTCGGCCTATTCGAAGGCAGGCTGATCAGGGTTGTATTCCTCTTCGGCACCATCCGGATTCTTTTCGTCTCCTGGGCCGGTATTGTTGTGGCGGGGCTTGGAGCGGCGCCGACGACGCCCATGCTTTGCTTTTCTCCCTGAGGGGTTTTCCTCCGTTGCCTCTTCGCCGTTGGTTTCCTTCGGAGTGTCCACCATATATATATCGTATGAGGAGTTAGCTCTCCACCGCCCTGTGAGCGGTGGTTCCTGTTCTTCTCCTGCATCGTCGTCCATACCGTCGATGTCTTCGGAGTCGAAATCAAGCACGTCGGTTAGATCATCGACCGTGGCAATGAAGTGGGTGGTGGGTGGGCCACGAATTCCTTCATCGCCTGCTTCCCACTCGAGCCGGACATAGTTCGGCCAAGAGCCTCCTTACAAAGAGAGAGACTTTAACGAGTTCAACACGTCGCCAAAGGGCGAGTGCTGGAAGATATCCGCGGCAGTGAACTCCATTCTGAGGCCCAACCAGGTTGGCGGGCTCGGGAGGCCTTGAGTGGAACCTCTGACGGATCTGAGTCCGGGGTCGGTGTCGATGCTTCTTTGGGGCGAGGCACTGTGTTCGGCTCTACCGCCGATGAGTGTGCGACCTGCGGGGAGGGGTCCATCCCTTCGTCCTTAGGCAACGCGGTCTGCTCCGAATTTAGGTCCGGGTCCGCCGCATGGATGACATCCCGAGCATTGTCCGACAGCAGGTCTAAGCCGTGCTCATCGTGACCGTCCGGTGCTCCTGGCACAGGCCCGAATCCGTTGAAGATCAAGTCTCCGCGGACATCAGCCGTGTAGTTCAGGTTTCCAAACCTGATCTGGTGGCCAGGGGCGTAGATGTCGATCTGCTCCAGATGGCCAAGCGAATTGGCCCGCAGTGCGAAGCCGCCGAACACGAAGATCTGTCCGGGGAGAAAAGTCTCACCCTAGACCGTGTTGTTGACGATGATTGAAGGAGCCATCAAGCCTTCAGCGACGACACAGAGGAACTCTCAACGAAAGCACCAATGTCGGTGTCAAAACCGGCGGATCTCGGGTAGGGGGTCCCGATCTGTGCGTCTTAAGCTGATGGTAACAGAAAGCAAGGGACACAATTTTTACCCAGGTTCAGGCCCTCTCGATGGAGGTAAAACCCTACTTCCTGCTTGACTAATATTGATGATATGAGTAGTACAAGAGTAGATCTACCACGAGATCGTAGAGGCTAAACCCTAGAAGCTAGCCTATGACGATTATGATTGTGATCGTGATCGGCCTTCTAAGGACCAACCTCTCCGATTTATATAGACACCGGAGAGGGCTAGGGTTTACATGGAGTCGGTTACAAGCAAGGAAATATATTATCCGGATCGCCAAGCTTGTCTTCCACGCAAAGGAGAGTCCCATCCGGACACGGGATGGAGTTTTGAGTCTTGTATCTTCACGCTCCAATAGTCCGGACAAAGTATATAGTCCGGCTGTCCGGATACCCCCTAATCTAGGCCTCCCTCAGGGATGCGCGGCGTGATGCGGCGATGACGACGGTGGTGACGGCAGCGGGCGAGGGCGACGGAGTGGAGCGGGCGGTGGTGGTGGATCTAGTCAAAGCGGCGGCTTCCGGCGAGCGTGGCGAGTCGGGAGGAGAGAAGAGAGGACCGGGGCCGGCCTTATAAAGGATGGGACGGCCTCGGGTGTGTGGAGGAGGGCGCAAGGGAGGAGGCGGCGCGGGGAGTCCAGAGGCGGCACGGACGCCGAGGGGATGACGACGTGCGGCGGCAGGTCTCCTGCTCGGGGAGGGAGACGACGCGCGGGACTGGGCCGTGGCCTGGCCCGGTTGGCAGGGCCGGCCAGTTCGTCAGAGAAGTTTTTTATTTTTTTAAACACAGACAAACGAAAATAAAAAACCAAAATAAATAGAAGTATTATAAAGGCATGTAATATATCAAAAATTTCAGGAAAAGATTTCCTACAGCATGAACATTTTTCTAGAGTCAAATAAAATCCATAAAATTTTAAATAAAGAAAAGAGTGCTACTGTTGCATAAAATCCAATAAAACTCATTTTAAAGAAGAGCAGGGAATATGATTTTGATGACAAGAAGAAGAACAAATCCTCAAAGTCTTCTTCCAAGTCTTCGTCCAAGTCTTCATCACACAAGAAGAGCTCATCTGGCAAGGCTCGTGCTTTTGTTGGCAAGGAGATGGATTCAGAGGAGAAGCCTACTTCTGAGGAGGCAGAGGTGGAGTCTGAGGAGGAGTTCGACTCTGGCGTTGCTAGTCTGGCTCTAGCTACAGCTTACGTTGCCAAGTCCATCTTCAACACTGAAGACAATGGCCCCATCACCAACGCTGATGCTAATGACAAGGACGACTCTGCTCCCACCTACTCTTCATGGCTCGTGGTGCCAAGGGAAATGTCTTCAGCCGGAAATCAAAGGCGTCTGATGCTAATGCTGGGGACCTAAAACATCTTGTGGGGCGCAAGATAATATGCCCAAATGGTATCACTATGTATTTTTTTCCTGAGTCGCTTGCCAATCATCCTATCAGTCCTAATCTTGATCTGAGCTTTGATAATTCTCTTGTGCGTCAAATGTTTATGCTTCACAATACTCTTGGTGAAGCCTATCCCCCTAACTATACTGTAGGGTATGACACCTCATGCTTCAGAATGGATTATGGACAGCGGATGCACTAATCATATGACTGGTGATCGAAGTCTTCTCATGGACTCAACATTACGTCCATCTGACAAGAGTCACATCACATTTGCTGACACTGGTAAAAGCAAGGTATTGGGTCTAGGTGGAGTTGCAATCTCAAAGGATCAGCACATGGATAAAGTTATGCTTGTTGAATCCCTTGGTATCAACTTAATGTCTGTCTCGATGCTTTGTGACTTGAACATGATTGTGATATTTGGAAAATATCATTGTATTGTACTAATGGAATTTGACAAGTCTCTAGTCTTTGAAGGGTATCGAAAGGATGACTTGTACATGGTAGATTTCTCAGCAGGACCACAGCTTGCTGTATGTCTTCTTGCAAAAGCTTCAGAGTGCTCGCTCTGGCATCGGAGGCTAGGGCATGTTGGCATGAGGAACTTACACACTCTCGCAAAGAAGAAGCATGTCATAGGCATCGAGGGCGTCAGGTTCAAGAAGGATCACTTGTGCGGTGCCTGTGAAGCTGGAAAGATGACAAGGGCCAAGCATCCCTCGAAGACAATCATGACGACATCTCAACCCTTCGAGATGCTACACATGGACTTATTTGGCCCTACTCACTACTCTACTCTCACTACTACTGCTTGTCTCTATGGCTTCGTCATTGTTTTGATTATTCAAGATATACTTGGGTGCACATAATCCTCTACAAGACTGAAGTGCAGGATGTATTCAGACACTTCGCCAACCGTGCCATGAACAACTATGGCGTCAAGATCAAGCACATCAGAAGCGACAACGGCACAGAGTTCAAGAACACCGGCCTCGAACTTTACCTGGATACGTTAGGCATCACCCATGAGTTCTCCGCTCTGTACACACCTCAGCAGAATGGAATCGTGGAGCGCAAGAACAGAACACTCATTGAGATGGCTCAGACGATGCTCGATGAATACAAGATTCCAAGAAAATTTTGGCCTGAAGCCATTGATACTGCATGCCACGTCATCAACCGTGTTTATCTTCACAAGCTTCTGAAGAAGACATCCTATGAACTCCTCACTGGTAAGAAGCCAAATGTCAGTTACTTCAGAGTATTTGGTGCTAGGCGCTGGATCGAGGATCCACATCACACTTCAAAATTTGCATCGAAGGTTTTATGCTTGGTTAAGGAAAGGATTCGCACTCCTACAGATTCTTCAACCTCTTTCACTATAAAGTGGTTGAAACTGTGGATGTGCGGTTCGATGAGACTAACGGCTCACAAAGAGAGCACCTGCCAAATGTGCTAGATGAATTTCCACCTAGTGAATCCATCAAGCTTATCGGAACTGGAGAAATCATACCGTCTGAAGCACAGCCTGAAGAGGAACTTATCATTTCTGCACCTAAACAACCTGAAGACAATGCTCAGCCTGAAGACAATCCTCCTGACGATAACATTGATCAACATGAACAAAATATTTGTCCGGTTCATCCTCGTGTTGCAAATGAAGTACAGATTGAGAAGATAATTGACAGCATCAATGCGCCTGGTCCACTCACTCGTTCAAGAGAAACACAGCTAGCAAATTTCTTTGGGCACTTTGCATTTGTCTCAATATCTGAACACAAGAAAGTTGCTAAAGCCTTCATGGAACCTGAATGGATTCAAGCTATGCAAGAAGAGCTTCAACAGCTCAAGCTGAACAATGTGTGGGAATTAGTCAAGCGTCCTGACCCTCGCAAGCACAACTTAATGGGCACGAAATGGATATATCGCAACAAGCAAGATGAGCATGGTCAAGTCATCAGAAACAAGGCCCGTCTCGTTGCTCAAGGATACACTCAAGTTGAAGGGATTGACTTTGATGAAACATTTGCTCCAGTGGCTAGTCTCGAAGCCATTCGCATACTACTAGCCTACGCAAATCATCACAACATCCTTCTGTATCAAATGGATGTGAAGAGTGCTTTTCTCAACGGCAAGATTGAAGAAGAAGTGTATGTTGCACAACCTCCTAGCTTTGAATATCCAAAACATCCTGACATGGTATACAAGCTTAACAAGGCACTATATGGCCTCAAACAAGCCCCTCGCGCTTGGTATGACACACTCAAAGACTTCCTGAAGAGCAAAGGCTTCAAACCTGGTTCCCTAGATCCTACACTCTTCACGAAGACATATGATGGTGAACTGTTTGTGTGCCAAATATATGTGGATGACATTATCTTCGGCTGCACCAACCAGAAATACAGTGATGAGTTTGGACATATGATGCAAGGGCAATATCAGATGTCCATGAAGGGTGAGCTGAAGTTCTTCCTTGGTCTTCAAATACGTTAGCAAAGCAATGTCATCTTCATATCTCAAGAGAAATATCTCAAAGGTTCCCTGAAGAAGTTTGGAATTCAAGACTGCAAAGGTTACACGACGCCAATGCCAACCAAGAGTCGTCTGGGTCCTGACGCCGATGGTAAAGAGTTCGATCAAAAGTTATACCGCTCCATGCTTGGTTCTTTAGTTTATTTATGTGCATCTAGGCCAGATATCATGCTTAGTGTTTGCATGTGTGCTCGATTCCAAGCTGCACCAAAGGAATCGCATCACTTAGTTGTGGAGCGAATTCTTTGCTATTTGCTTACACCCCAACATTAGGATTATGGTATCCAAAGGGCACAGAGTTTGATCTAGTTGGATTCTCGGGTGCTGATTATGCTGGTGACAAGGTGGATCGCAAGTCTACATCAGGCACATGTCACTTTCGGGGACGATCACTTGTCTGTTGGTCTTCAAAGAAGCAGAACTGTGTGTCACTCTCCACTGTTGAATTTGAATACATTGCTGCTGGATCTTGCTTTGCTCAGCTTCTATGGATGAAGCAAACACTCAAGGACTATGGCATCCATCTGAAACAAGTACCACTCTATCGTGATAATGAAAGCGCCATCAAGATTGCTAACAACTCAGTTCAGCACTCAAAGACAAAGCACATTGAAATTCGTCATCACTTTCTCAGAGATCATGTTATGAAGGAAGATATTGGTATCATTCACGTCAACACTGAAGAGCAATCGGCAGATTTCTTCACAAAGCCCTTGGATGAGAAAAGGTTTTGCAAGTAGCGGTGTGAGCTAAATATCCTGGAATCCTCAAATGTCCTGTGATCAGGCACGCATCCTAACACTTATGCATGTTGATGACTTAGATGTGCAAAACACAAAGTAATTTATATCTTCAATCTATGAAGACTTACACTCTGATTGTGAATACATTAATGCGGAATTTGACTTCGGAGCGCCACGACAATTGTGCGCCGTGTCTGGGTCTAATACTTCCTATACGGTGGGTAATGCCACCACCAAAATCTTGTTTGACGTGTTTCACTTGGCGTTACATTTGCAAAGTCTTCGCATTTGGTTTGTCTTCAATATTGACATGACTTCATGTTTATCTTCACAATGTTGATTTGGTCGTATTCTGATATATACTTATATTAGTGTTCTGTCCTCTACAACATTCACTTATAGCTATGTCTTCTCGTTTAAATCTTTTGGACTAAGTGAATGTGATCGGACCCTAACCTCTCTATGCTTTCTTCTCAAATCTATCTATCCAAATCATACGCATTCTATTGAAACCGTCAAATATCTTCTCTGTGTCCTTGTCAGCAGAAGATACAGAGACAAACATTAAATCTATTTTAAATGCTCAATCCTTATTGCCTGAAACCCGGAGAAGCTTCCAATGTGTTGCATGTTCGCCATGTGTCCCTCAGATGTGAACCGCCAGGGGCACCTGCGTAATTGCGTTGTGCCGTCCCTCTCCTTATAAATACACATCACATCGCGGTCAAAATACTTCTTCCACCTCTCCACCTCAACAAACCCTAGCTCCATCGCTAGCTCTCGACGACGCCGACGACGAAGCGCTTAGCTGCCGCGACCTCACCGACGCCGTCTTCACGCCGGCCGCGGACATCGTCTTCTCCGCCGCCGCCGTAGGTGTCCTCCGTCGCCAAGTTAGGGCATGGAAGATCGAAATGCTCGGCCTCATCTTGTACTCCATCTAGTAGTTCACCGTGTGGTAAATTAAAACTCTCTTTTTACTCTCTTTTTGATCCGATAGATTCATCCTTCCTACCAAAAGTGTTGCATGTTCCACAAATTTGGATCTATCCTGTTTTGCGTCTCATATGATGGCTAGTATATTCACTTATGCTTCACACGTAATTAGATTCCTCACTTGTACCTATTCTTGGATTCGTACAAATCTGGAACCAACTCTCAACATATAAGTGAATGTCTTCGCACTATGAGGTCAATGTCTTCTAAACTGATTTATCTTCAAAATCTTCTGCGAATGCATATGACCTCTTCCCCTTCCCTCGCATCTCTAATGCTGTCACAGGTACATGTCCATGGGAGAATCCCTTGGTTCTCATAGTCTGCATTCATTTGCAGAATTCTTACAACATCATATCAACTCTCCCGAAGCCATTTCCTGTCTGACCAGCAGACGGAAGCCTTTGACGGTGTTGAAGCCATTCAGTCTGAACTACATGGCCACAGATAAGTCAGCGAGGAAGGGAGGCAGACAGCGCCGTGGGGGAACATCAAGAGATTTGCCACCTGATCTCTATGAGTTATACAAGAAAGATCTAGAGGAGAATTACAATCAGCGCAAAACTCGAATCCATTGGATTCGAAGATATTGGGCAGAACAATGGTACAAGTACAGGTTCGTGACCCAGGAATATGCTGAAAAGAATGCCATCAAGCGACCCTAGGGAGACATCTTGTACAAAAATCTTCCACCCAGGTCCAAAGCTGAAGCCATTGATCAAGGCTTCTACCCTTGCATGGTCCGTGGACCACAGCCTGCTGATGTCGACCCATATTCGTTGCTCTGGTGTCGTGACGACAATCTGTTCAAGCGCAACTTTCAGTTTGCAAAGAACTCGGCCAAAGAGAACAAGAAGTCGCGGGGATTAGACTTCAACCCCGGTCCCTCTGCTCCTCGTGCCGATGGCACACGCGAAGCTGAACCCAATCTTGTCGGGCCCTTCTACAACCTAGCAGGTCTCACCACTCACATTACGATTCAAGGGACAGCCGTGGATCACTCTGCAGATGACGCTGATTCTGACGAAGTGCCTGCACCACCGAAGCCTAAGAAGCTGAAGAAACCCAAGGCTTCAAAGCCTTCCACTGCACCACGAGCTTCGCGAGTGAAACCTCTGGCCACTGCTCCTCCTACACCAAGTGTGCATTCTGAAGATCTCTCACGCATCTCCAAGTCTAAGAAGAAGTATAAGCCCATGCAATCTGCTGGTCTAGCACTAACCCCTGCTGCTGTTCTGAGGAATGAGAACGACGCCATTAATCTGTCTAGTGAGGACGATCTTGCCGATGATGCTCTTGAGCTGCTAATAAAGAGCAAGCAAGAGGCGGAAATCTTCAATGATCTTCTCCTCTTCGATGTGGACATTCTGAACAAGTTCATTGACGAGTGGTTTGATAGCCCAAACCTCAGTTTTGACGATCTTAAACTCCCCATTGGCCTCAGCGACTCCTTCCATGGAGCCATTGCTCCTGAGCTGGCTCTCGCTCAGAAAATTGTTGAACTGAAGCACAAGATTGACTATGAAAAGGCTCAGTTCAAGAAGCATGTGGCCAAGCTCAGTGTGACAGACGTACAAAACTTCAAGACCATGATGCATGGGCTCAAAGGAGGCGTTTCACAAGAAACGTGATGAAGCCAAAGGTTTTCGAGAGCGCATGAAGCATCTGGCTGCCAAGTGTGTTCAAGCTTACAATGAAGCTGAGAAGCACAAGGCCCTTGGGCGTCCTGGCATCGACCCCAAGATGGCTGCCAAGAAGAAGCCTGCTGTGGACCAAGCCGAAGCATCTAGGCGGGAAGAACCTCGCATTGTCTTTCCCGCCAGTATGACAGGCGTGAAGCCTAAGGTCCCCACAGTGGCTTCGGAGCTCAAGAAAACAAGGGCAGCAGAAGCCGAAGCCAGAAAGCGCAAGACCAAGAACACCATTGACGAGGCTCCACCTGCCAAGAAGCGAAAAAGCAAGAAGAAAGATCGGGCTGCGCCCACAGAGCCCCTAGTTGTCGAGCCAATTTCTGTTGCTCGTCTTGCGTCTGCACTCCAAGAGCGTCGTATGATAGTTCATGAGCCTACTTCCACAGAGGCTCCTAAAGCTGAAGACATTCCAGCTATTGACCCCACCGCAGCTGAAGACATTGGTTACCATGACAATGTAGAAGATGATGAAGTCCTTCCTCAGATCGAGCAAAATGTGGTATCATCGCCTTTTCTCACGAACAGCGAACTCATCAGCATTGGTCGTCCTTTGACGCCAATTGCTTAGGATGATTTATGGGCTGATCACCCTCAAGACTCCCCCTGTGAAGAAGAATCACCAACTACTCCCCCAACTCAAGTCACCACTCCGGTGCTTTAAGATGATGACTTTGAGGCCCAACCTGCTCCATCTCCACAAGCGTCGCCATCATTTCACAGGCTTCGTAAAGGACCAAGGCCACAAGTCACCCTTTCGAGTGTTCCAGAAGGAGAAGAGCACCAATCAGTATCTCGCCAAGTATTTCCTAAAGCCTCTCCAACTGTGAACATCTCCAAGTCGGAAGCCAAAGCGGCTGAAGATATTTCGGCTGCATCAGCTGACGAACAAGAAGAACCAAGAGATGAGAAGAACGTGTTGCTACACCCCCAACCAACCCTGAAGTTGTTCTCGAGGAGAACGTGTCCAACCCTCCAGCTCCTCGAGTGGAGGTTGATAACATTGAGGCGACCACCAACACCAATACTGAGCCAATGACGTTGTCATGGCTGAAGCTAATGTGGCACCTGAAGCTAATGTGGTGCCAGAAGTTCATGCACCTGAAGCCAATGCTGCCCCTGATGCAAATCTGCAGCCTGAAGTCATTACCACCGCCACTGCTCCTGTACTACCTCCAAGGCTACACATCATCGAGCAAGCATTTGATCATGGTCAGTTGGTCACTGTAAGATGGCCCATTCTGGTTCCTCCACCTGCTGCTGGTCCCCAATTTGACTATCATGTCGAGCACAGGCCTCAGGTCCAGAAGCCTAAGCCAAGGTTGCCCAAGTTTCCAGGTACTACCACTTCACCAGGGTCATTCAATTCAAATGTATTCATTGCGCACAACTCTTTCTTTGATAGTGACAAGAACCCCTATTCCAAGCCAAGGATTTCATCAGATCGGTTCTTGAGCTATCAGCAGCGCAACTACTATTCTGTGTTCTCTATGACCAAGGGCGTATCTTTCCACATATGCGACTAGACTCTGAAGCCATTGTTGGACTACCCTACCTAGAAGAGGCCCTTGACTGCTTTCGCGATGCTGGTCTTCTGAACTTTGTCACTGATAAGGAGCATTGGAATGAAGAGCTTCTGCTACAATTTTATGCTACCGTCCACATTCGCGGCTACAACAGGGATCCTAAGACTTGGGTCCTTGAGTGGATGACAGGCAATACTCATCACGAAGCCAAAGCTCTTGACATTATTGAGCTCACTGGTCTGCCCACTCCAGGTGAATTATATGAGCCTGGTTGTCAGCTTCACCACAATGCAGTGGAGAGCACTCTTCAGAAGCCAGAGCCCAACATGAGCCAAATGCTGAGCATGATGAAGCCTCTGCCACGCGACGCTGAATACCCAAGAGAATTCTTTGTTGAAGACCTAGAGTATCTGCCCCGCATGATCTATCATATCATACGGCGAACTCTATGGCCCATCAAGGGACATTCTTCTGCAGCGATGCTTGAAGGATCGATGAATACATTGGTCTTTTATATCTTAAATCGCATGAGCTTCAATGCTCAAGACTTCTTCATCAGGCAATTAGCTGCATCTGGCTCTGACCTCTTTGGTCTAAAATTCTACGCTCCATGGGTTATGCGCCTTATCAAGCTTGATTCAGCTGTCAACTATCATCCTTCTGCTCGCAACCATCTGATATTTTTGCCAGAGGTCGATATGTCAGTTGAAGCCATATACCCAGAGCCTGCCAAGGAGCCTGTTTGTCTTCACAATGCTGATCACCAAAGCTTCACACAGCCTATTGAAGGAGTTCAGGCCGTCACTCGTGTTTATCCTTTGGCTGGCAATACGCGTGGCCCTCACCGTGCCAACACTGAAGCCACTGAGAGCACTATTGCTCAACGGCCTCGGAAGCGATCTCGTGTTCTCAATGACCGAGATCTTCTCGTCGCCCTGCATCAGAAACACGATAAGCATCACTACTGGCTGAAGCGGCAGATGCAAAGCCTCTTGGTGGACGTCAATCGTATTCGCAATCTTGCCACCAAGAATGCATTTGTCACACATGAAACCTGTCGAAGGTCTTGGAAGAGTTTAACTTTGCTTAGTGCTGAAGCTGATCTTCAAGATGATGGCTTCACTGAAAGATTCAAGTTTGACTCCACTCCTTAAAGGAATGATGTCTTGCGTCGGACTCCCTCTCTTGAAGACTCTGACTATTCCTCCTCAGCTGCAACGGTAAATGCCAGAGTCATTGATGACCAAGATGATGCTACTTCACCACCTCCAACCTCAGCGCGTATTGACGATGCACCAAGTTCTTCTGCACCGCCAAACCCCGACGCCGACCCTGCAGCTTCACCTACTCCTCCTGGGAGCGAGTAGAGGCTCTTTGTCTTCAAACCTTTTTGGTCCTTACTGACAAAAGGGGGAGAAGCATATGAGTTGATAGTCTTCAAGCAGGTCCATATGGGTGGTTGCTTTATATTTTGCCTGGTGTTTACAACTCTCGCTTTTGATACATTTGGTTCTTTGAGTTGTAACACTTAAACTTGATGGTTGTCTGCTACTTGTTTGCTATTCTGTGATGTGATGATAAATTCCGCATGTGCGATGATAAATCCCACACGAAGTCATATTGCAGACGTCCATTTTTCATTATGCATTTCATTATCCTCGTTATATCAAATATGCATGATGAATTGTCTTCATAAGTTGAAGAGGATCTCCACAAGTACAACCTACCATGTGCATTTGCATTCCAAAAGCAAATTACTTATATGCACATCTTCAGAGGGAGCCTGTTGCTACTTATAAAGACAATACCTTAATCCTTTACAATTTCACATACTTTTAACCGCGTTGAAAACTTCAACCAGTATATCATCAATCACAAAAAAGGGGGAGATTGTAAGTGCATCTAGTGCCACCCCTTGTTGGTTTTGGAGTATTGACGACAAACCTGGTTGAGGGACTAATGTGTTTGTGGGAATTACAGGATAACACAGGTAGTAGTCCCTCATTGATTCGGTTTACCTACCGGAGATGACCCCTAAAAATGTATGAAGACATTGAAGACAATGGTGGTATGTGAAGATATTCACATAGAAGACTATGACAAGAGAAGACATCGTGTGAAGACTATGGAGCACGAAGACTTAGTTGTTTCGTTGTTTCCTTTTCTTCTTTCTTGAGTCATAGGAACCACCGTACTGTTAAGTGGGGTCGCAGTGAACAAAGTCAGACTGACTGAAGTGATGCTCAACCAAATCCTATGTCTTCGAGCGAAGACAATGAGAGCAAATCTTATCCAGAGTTGGATGAGTCAGCTTTACTTGTAGCCCAAGTCAAGCTGCCGCTTGTGTTTGAAATCTGACCGTTGGAACACGTGTCACTTCCTGAGTGACCCAGGGTCATTTCGGACAAATCAGGTCGGGTTGCCTAGTGGCTATAATTAGCCCCCTGCACCATAAATTGGTGGCTGCTCAGAGTTAGTGCACGACTTTTGTCGTTTGAGAGCAACCCACCTCCAAAGCTTTTCAGAGAGAAATCCTTGCGAGGACAAAGCCCAAACACCCAGAGCCAAAGAGTGTTAGGCATCACTGAAGTCTTTCTGTTCGCGTGACCCGAAGACTTGTTACACTTGAGGACTGTGAATCCTCCAGCCGGTTAGGCGTCGCGTTCTGAGCATCCAAGAGTCATTGTGGATCACCGGTGAACGAATTCTGTGAAGGTTTGGAAGTCTACCTTGAAGACTAACCAGAGTGATTGGGCGAGGACTGGGTGTCCTTAGCTCAAGGGGAATAAGGTGAAGACCCGGTCTTCTGAGTTGAATCTCAGCCTCCCTAACCAGATGTACAGTCGTCACAGCAACTGGAACTGGTCCAACAAATCCTTGTCTTCGCCAAGCGACTGGTTCTATCGTCTCCCTCTCTTTATTTTCAGTTTGTCTTCGTCAAGTCATTGCCTGCTTGTGTTACCTGTTTGACTTCACTTTGTGACTTATATTGTTGTTTGGCTTCATACTATCTTCCATCATGATCCCTACTACCTAGCTGTTATTAGTCTTCGTGCTTTCACTTCATTGAATACTTGACTATGGCTTGTCTAGTGTAGTCTACCTTCCGCTGCATGTCAATAGGTTCATTTCTATTGTTTGTCTTCGAAACACCCATGTTTTGAAGACTTTCATTAAAATCTCCTATTCACCCCCCTGTAGTCGATAACTAGCACTTTCAGTCCCATGTTTAGTTATGATCATTTTAGCGGGCGATGGAGCTCAAATGGAGTTCGTCTGGCCAAATTGTGGTCCTTTTGTGGATACAACATCGTGGGACGGCCCATGAATTCACCTTTCCAGATTAAGTTGATCGCGCCGATGAGCCATCTTGCACCACTCGGGAAGCCCCATAATTTTTCGTGTGCATAAACATAATGAGGGATAGCTGTTATGTACTTTATCATTTAAGAATAATGCGTCTTTGGTGAAAAAGTGAGGGTGGTAGCGGGCGGGCGATAGACAATGTAAATCATGAATTCCTGGGTTTCGATGCAATGAAGAGCCTCCTCCTTCTTTCCTGGCTGAACCTGTAGTGTTTCCGGTTTGAAATTGGAAGGATGTTGCATTCTTGTATATGTTATTGTCCATATATCTGTCCGTGGGTGAGCTCACAAAAGGGTGGTAGACTACACATCAAAGATAAAATCATCCGAAACTCAATTTTCAACCTGGATCCGGCCCCCGAAATGTGGTCGGCGCCGTCGAAGAGGGTGATGGACGCGTACCATGTTTAGTTGTCATCGTTTTGGCATGTGATGGAGCTCAAATAGAGTTTGTACGGATAAATTGTGGTCCTTTGTGGATACAACATTGGGGGACGACCTGTGAATTCACCTTTCAGGGTCAGTTGATCATGCCGACAAGCCATCTTGCACCATTCGGGATGCCCTATAATTTTTCGTGTGCATAAACATAATGAGGAAGAGTTGTTATGTACTTCATCATTTAAGAATAATGCATCTGCTGCTGAAAAAGTGAGGGTGGTAGCGGGGCGGGCGATAGACCATGTAAAGCATCAATTCTTGGGTTTCGATGCAACGAAGAGCCTCCTCCTTCTGTCCTGACTGAACCTGTAGTCTTTCCTGTTTGAAAATGGAAGGATGGTGCATTGCTCTATATGTCATTGTCCATATATCTGTTTGTGGGTGAGCTCACCGAAGGGTGGTAGAGTACACGTCAAAGATAAAATCATGCGAAACTTGGTTTTTCAACCTGGTTCCGGCCCCCGAGATGGTGTTGACGCCTATGAAGAGGGTGATGGAGCTCAAATGGAGTTCATATGGCCAAATTGAGGCCTTTTGTCAATACAAGAATGGGGGACGACACGGGAATTCAACTTTCAGGGTATTTTGATCGTGCCAAAGAGCCATTCAGGATGCCCTATAATTTTTCGTTTGCATAAACATAATGAGGAAGAGCTGTTATGTACTTCCTCATTTAAGAAAAATGCATCTACTGGTGAAAAAGTGAGGGTGGTACCGGGGCGGGTGTAGACCAGGTAGAGCATGAATTCTTGGGTTTCAATGCAACGAAGAGCCTCCTACTTCTGTCCTGCCTGAACCTGTAGTCTTTCCGGTTTGAAAAAGGAAGGATGGTGCATTGTTCTATATGTTATTGTCCATATATCTGTTCGTGGGAGAGCTCACAGAAGGGTGGTAGAGTATACATCAAAGATAAAATCGACCGAAAGTCGGTTTTCAACCTGGTTCCGGCCTCGGAAATGTTGTGGACGCCAACAAAAAGGTTAATGGACGCGTCCCACGTATAGTTGTGTTCATTTGGCGGGTGATGGAGCTCAAATGGAGTTCGTATGGCCAAATTGTGGCCTTTTTTTGATACAAGAATGGGAGACGGCCCGTGAGATCAACTTTCAGGGTAAGTTGATCGCGCCAACGAGCCATCTTGCACCTTACTGAATGCCCTATAATTTTTCATTTGCATAAACATAATGAGGAAGAGCTGTTATGTACTTTGTCTTCTAAGAATAATGCATCTGCTAGTGAAAAGTGAGGGTGGTAGCGGGCGGGTGATAGACCATGTAAAGCCCATGTTTAGTTATGATCATTTTAGCGGGCGATGGAGCTCAAATGGAGTTAAATCAGCCAAATTGTGGTCCTTTTGTGGATACAACATCGTGGGACGGCCCATGAATTCACCTTTCCAGATTAAGTTGATCGCGCCGATGAGCCATCTTGCACCACTCGGGAAGCCCCATAATTTTTCGTGTGCATAAACATAATGAGGGATAGCTGTTATGTACTTTATCATTTAAGAATAATGCACGTGCTGGTGAAAAAGTGAGGGTGGTAGCGGGGCGGGCGATAGACAATGTAAATCATGAATTCCTGGGTTTCGATGCAATGAAGAGCCTCCTCCTTCTTTCCTGGCTGAACCTGTAGTGTTTCCGGTTTGAAATTGGAAGGATGTTGCATTGCTGTATATGTTATTGTCCATATATCTGTCCGTGGGTGAGCTCACAAAAGGGTGGTAGACTACACATCAAAGATAAAATCATCCGAAACTCAATTTTCAACCTGGATCCGGCCCCCGAAATGTGGTCGGCGCCGTCGAAGAGGGTGATGGACGCGTACCATGTTTAGTTGTCATCGTTTTGGCATGTGATGGAGCTCAAATAGAGTTTGTACGGATAAATTGTGGTCCTTTGTGGATACAACATTGGGGGACGACCTGTGAATTCACCTTTCAGGGTCAGTTGATCATGCCGACAAGCCATCTTGCACCATTCGGGATGCCCTATAATTTTTCGTGTGCATAAACATAATGAGGAAGAGATGTTATGTACTTCATCATTTAAGAATAATGCATCTGCTGGTGAAAAAGTGAGGGTGGTAGCGGGGCGGGCGATAGACCATGTAAAGCATCAATTCTTGGGTTTCGATGCAACGAAGAGCCTCCTCCTTCTGTCCTGACTGAACCTGTAGTCTTTCCTGTTTGAAAATGGAAGGATGGTGCATTGCTCTATATGTCATTGTCCATATATCTGTTTGTGGGTGAGCTCACCGAAGGGTGGTAGAGTACACGTCAAAGATAAAATCATGCGAAACTTGGTTTTTCAACCTGGTTCCGGCCCCCGAGATGGTGTTGACGCCTATGAAGAGGGTGATGGAGCTCAAATGGAGTTCATATGGCCAAATTGAGGCCTTTTGTCAATACAAGAATGGGGGACGACACGGGAATTCAACTTTCAGGGTATTTTGATCGTGCCAAAGAGCCATTCAGGATGCCCTATAATTTTTCGTTTGCATAAACATAATGAGGAAGAGCTGTTATGTACTTCCTCATTTAAGAAAAATGCATCTACTGGTGAAAAAGTGAGGGTGGTACCGGGGCGGGTGTAGACCAGGTAGAGCATGAATTCTTGGGTTTCAATGCAACGAAGAGCCTCCTACTTCTGTCCTGCCTGAACCTGTAGTCTTTCCGGTTTGAAAAAGGAAGGATGGTGCATTGTTCTATATGTTATTGTCCATATATCTGTTCGTGGGAGAGCTCACGGAAGGGTGGTAGAGTATACATCAAAGATAAAATCGACCGAAAGTCGGTTTTCAACCTGGTTCCGGCCTCGGAAATGTTGTGGACGCCAACAAAAAGGTTAATGGACGCGTCCCACGTATAGTTGTGTTCATTTTGGCGGGTGATGGAGCTCAAATGGAGTTCGTATGGCCAAATTGTGGCCTTTTTTTGATACAAGAATGGGAGACGGCCCGTGAGATCAACTTTCAGGGTAAGTTGATCGCGCCAACGAGCCATCTTGCACCTTACTGAATGCCCTATAATTTTTCATTTGCATAAACATAATGAGGAAGAGCTGTTATGTACTTTGTCTTCTAAGAATAATGCATCTGCTAGTGAAAAAGTGAGGGTGGTAGCGGGGCGGGTGATAGACCATGTAAAGCATGAATTCTCGGGTTTCGATGCAATGAGGAGCCTCCTCCTTCTGTCATGACTGAACCTGTAGTCTTTTCGGTCTGAAAATGGAAGGATGGTGCATTGCTATATAAGATATTGTCCATATATCTGTCCGTCGATGAGCTCACAGAAGGAAGGTAGAGTACACTTCAAAGATAAAATCATCCGAAACTCGGTTTTTCAACCTAGTTCTGCCCCCGAAATGTTGTCGACACTAACGAAGAGGGTGATGGACTCGTCCCATGATTAGTTGTGATCATTCTGGCGGGTGATGGAGCTCAAATGGAGTTCGTATGGCCAAATTGTGGCCTTTTGTCGATACAAGAATGGGGATGGCCCATGAATTCAAATTTCAGGGTAATTTGATCGCGCCAACGAGCCATCTTGCACCATTCAGGATGTCCTATATTTTTTCGTTTGCATAAACATAATGACGAAGAGCTGTTATGTATTTCATCATTTCAGAATAATGCATCTGCTGGTGAAAAAGTGAGGGTGGTAGCGGGGCGGGTGATAGAACATGTAAAGCATGAATTCTTGGGTTTCGATGCAACGAAGAGCCTCCTCCTTCGGTCCTGACTGACCTGTAGTCTTTCCGGTTTGAAAATGGAAGGATGGTGCATTGCTCTATATGGTACTGTCCATATATCTGTTCATGGGTGAGCTCACAGAAGGGTGGTAGAGTACACGTCAAAGATAAAATCATCCAAAACTCGGTTTTTCAACCTGGTTCCGGCCCCCTAAATGTTATTGACGCCAACGAAAAGGGTGATGGACGCGTCCCACGTTTCTTTGTGATCATTTTGGCGGGTGATGGAGCTCAAATGGAGTTCGTGTGGCCAAATTGTGGCCTTTTGTAGATACAAGAACGGGGGACGGCCCATGAATTCAACTTTCAGGGTAATTTGATCGCGCCAACGAGCCATCTTGCACCATTCGGGATGCCCTATAATTTTTCGTTTGCATAAACATAATGACGAAGAGCTGTTATGTACTTCATCATTTAAGAATAATGCATCTGCTGGTGAAAAAGTGAGGGTGGTAGCGGGGCGGGTCATAGACCATGTAAAGCATGAATTCTTGGGTTTCGATGCAACGAAGAGCCTCCTCCTTCTGTCCTGACTGAACCTGTAGTCTTTCCGGTTTGAAAATGGAAGGGTGGTGCATTGCTCTATATGGTACTGTCCATATATCTGTTCATAAATGAGCTCACCGAAGGGTGGTAGAATACACGTCAAAGATAAAATCATCCAAAACTCGGTTTTTCATCCTGGTTCCGGCTCCCTAAATGTTGTCGATGCCAACGAAAAAGGTGATGGACGCGTACCACGTTTAGTTGTGATCATTTTGGCGGGTGATGGAGCTCAAATGGAGTTCGTATGGCCAAATTGTGGCCTTTTGTCGATACAAGAACGGGGGACTGCCAGTGAATTCAACTTTCAGGTTATTTGATCGCGCCAACGAGTCATCTTGCACTATTTGGGATGCGCTATAATTTTTCGTTTGCATAAACATAATGAGGAAGAGTGTTATGTACTTTGTCCTTTAAGAATAATGCATCTGGTGGTGAAAAAGTGAAGGTGGTAGCGGGGCGGGCGATAGACCATGTAAAGCATGAATTCTTGGGTTTCGATACGACGAGAAGCCTCCTCCTTCTGTCCAGACTGAACCTGCAGTCTTTTCGGTCTGAAAATGGAAGGATGGTGCATTGCTATATAAGATATTGTCCATATATCTGTCCGTCGATGAGCTCACAAAAGGGTGGTAGAGTACACTTCAAAGATAAAATCATCCGAAACTCGGTTTTTCAACCTAGTTCTGGCCCCCGAAATGTTGTCGACACCAACGAAGAGGGTGATGGACGCGTCCCACGTTTAGTTGTGATCATTTTGGCGTGTGATGGAGCTCAAATGGAGTTCGTATGGCCAAATTGTGGCGTTTTGTCGATACAAGAACGGGGGACGGCCCGTGAATTCAACTTTGAGGGTAATTTGATCGCGCCAACGAGCCATCTTGCACCATTCGGGATGCCCTATAATTTTTCATTTGCATAAACATAATAACGAAGAGCTGTTATGTACTTCATCATTTAAGAATAATGCAACTGCTGGTGAAAAAGTGAGGGTGGTAGCGGGGCGGGTCATAGACCATGTAAAGCATGAATTCTTGGGTTTCGATGCAACGAAGAGCCTCCTCCTTCTGTCCTGACTAAACCTGTAGTCTTTCCGGTTTGAAAATGGAAGGATGGTGCATTGATCTATATGGTACTATCCATATATCTGTTCATGGGTGAGCTCACAGAAGGGTGGTAGAGTACACGTCGAAGATAAAATCATCCAAAACTCGGTTTTTCAACTTGGTTCCTGCCCCCGAAATGCTGTCGACGCCAATAAAAAGGGTGATGGACGCGTACCATGTTTAGTTGTGATCATTTCGGCGGGTGATGGAGCTCAAATGGAGTTCGTATGGCCAAATTGTGGCCTTTTATCGATACAAGAACGGGGGACTGCCCGTGAATTCAACTTTCAGGGTAATTTGATCGCGCCAACGAGTCATCCCGCACCATTTGGGATGCCCTATAATTTTTCGTTTGCATAAACATAATGAGGAAGATCTGTTATGTACTTTATCTTTTAACAATAATGCATCTGCAGGTGAAAAAGTGAGGTTGGTAGCGGGGTGGGCGATAGACCATGTAAAGCATGAATTCTTGGGTTTCGATTCAACGAAGAGCCTCCTTTTCTTCTGTCCTGACTGAACCTGTACTCTTTCTAGTTAGAAAATGGAAGAATGGTGCACTGATCTATATGTTATTGTCCATATATCTGACCGTGGGTGAGCTCACAGAAGGGTGGTAGAGTACACGTCAAAGATAAATCATCCGAAACTCGGTTTTCAACCTGGATCCGGCCCCCGAAATGTTGTCGACGCCATCGAAGTGGGTGATTGACACGTACCACGTTTAGTTGTCATCGTTTTGGCGGGAGATGGAGCTCAAATAGAGTTCGTATGGAAAAATTGTGGTCCTTTTGTGGATACTACATCGGGGGACGACCCGTGAATTCACCTTTCAGGGTAAATTAATCGCGCCGACGAGCCATCTTGCACCATTCGGGATGCCCTATAATTTCTCGTCTGCATAAACATAATGAGGAAGAGTTGTTTTGTACTTTATCATTTAAGAATCATGCATCTGCTGGTGAAAAAGTGAGAGTGGTAGCGTGGCGGGTGATAGACCATGTAAAGCATGAATTCTTGGGTTTCGATGCAACGAAGAGACTCCTCCTTCTTTCCTGGCTGGACCTGTAGTATTCCCGGTTTGAAAATGGGAGAATGGTGCATTGCTTTATATGTTATTGTCCATATATCTGTCCGTGGGTGAGCTCACAGAATGGTGGCAGAGTACACGTCAAAGATAAAATTATCCGAAATTTGGTTTTTCAACCAGGATCCGGCCCCGGAAATGTTGTCGACGACGACGAAGAGGGTGATTTATGCGTACCATGTTTAGTTGTGATCGTTTTGGCGGGTGATGGAGCTCAAATGGAGTTCGTATGGCCAAATTGTGGTCCTTTTGTGGATACAACATCGGGGGACGGCTCGTGAATTCACCTTCCAGGGTCAGTTGACCACGCCGACGAGCCAGCTTGCAGCATTCGGGATGCCCTATTACTTTTCTTGTGCATAAACATAATGAGGAAGATCTGTTATGTACTTTATCATTTAAGAATAGTGCATCTGCTGGTGAAAAAGTGAGGGTGGTAGCGGGGCGGACGATAGACCATGTAAAGCATGAATTCTTGGGTTTCGATGCAACGAAGAGCCTCCTCCTTCTATCCTGACTGAACATGTAGTCTTTCCAGTTTGAAAATGGAAGGATGGTGCATTGCTCTATATGTTATTGTCCATATATCTGTTCGTGGGTGAGCTCATAGAAGGGTGGTAGAGTACACGTCAAAGATTAAATCATCCGAAAGTCGGTTTTTCAACCTAGTTCCGCCCCAAAATGTTGTCGACGCCGATGAAGAGGGTGATGGACGCGTCCCACGTTTACTTGTGATCATTTTGGCGGGTGATGGAGTTCAAATGGAGTTTGCATGGCCAAATTGTGGCCTTTTGTCGGTACAAGAACGGGGGACGGCCCGTGAATTCAACTTTCAGGGTAAGTTGATCGCGCCAACGAGCCATCTTACAGCATTCGGGATGCCCTATAATTTTTCATTTACATAAACATAATGAGGAAGAGCTGTTATGTAGTTTATATTTTAAGAATAATGCATCTGCTGGTGAAAAAGTGAGGTAGGTAGCGGGGTCAGCGATAGACCATGTAAATCATGAATTATTGGGTTTCGATGCAACGAAGAGCCTCCTCCTTTTGTCCTGACCGAACCTGTACTCTTTCCGGTTTGAAAATGGAAGGATGGCACACTAATCTATATGTTATTGTCCATATATCTGTCCATGGGTGAGCTCACAAAAGGGTGGTAGAGTATACATCAAAGCTAAAATCGTCCAAAACTCGGGTTTTTAACCTGGATCCGGCCCCCAAAATTTTGTCAATGCCGACGAGGAGGCTGATGGACGCGTAAGACGTTTAGTTGTGATCGTTTTGTTGGATGATGGAGCTCAAATGGAGTTTGTATGGCCAAATTATGGTCCTTTTGTGGATACAACATCGGGGACAACCCATGAATTCACCTTTCAGGGTTAAGTTGATCGCGCTGACGAGCCATCTTGCCCCACTCAGGAAGACCTATAATTTTTCATGTGAATAAAAATAATGAAGGAGAGCTGTAATGTACTTTGTCATTTAAGAATAATGCATGTGCTGGTGAAAAAGTGAGGGTGGTAGCGGGGCGGGCAATAGACAATGTAAAGCATGAATTCCTGGGTTTCGATGCAATGAAGAGCCTCCTTCTTCTTTCCTGACTGAACATGTAGTGTTTCCGGTTTGAAAATGGAAGGATGGTGCATTGCTCTGTATGTTATTGACTATATATATGTCCGTGGGTGAGCTCACAAAAGGATGGTACAGTACACATCAAAGATAAAATCATATGAAACTCGGTTTTTCAACCTGCATCCGGCCCCTGAAATGTGGTCGACACCGACGAAGAGGGTGATGGATGAGTACTACATTTAGTTGTCATCGTTTTGGCGGGTGATGGAGCTCAAATAGAGTTTGTATGGCCAAATTGTGGTCCTTTTCTGGATACAACATTGGGGGACGGCCCGTGAATTCACCTTTGAGGGTAAGTTGATCGCGTCGACGAGCCATCTTTCACCATTCAGGATGGCCAATAATTTTTCGTGGCATTCATGGGAGCAAAATTATTTGTAGTATGCACAAAGGTGTTGGGAATGTGATTAATGCTACATTGTGGAAAGTGATGTCATAATGGGACGGTTTATCAAAAGCATGGACATGGTAATTGGTGCTCAATGTGATTATGTTGTCATGCAATTGATGTTGGGAAATATGATCATGATGTATGAATATGTCATCAAGAAAGATCACAACAAATTTGCTAAGGAAATTCACAAGCTCATACATCATGGATGACATGGGAATACAAGATGCAACAAGGAAATCATAATGTGAGTCAACCCATGCATAGGGTGCAAACCTGTGGTGAGTATGATATGTCCAATGAGCATGACATGTGTGAGCACGATCAACAAATATGGAGGTGTTGGTGCAATGTGTCAAAGGAGTGTTGATGTACCAATGCTCGATGTCGTGGAATGAGTGGAGGTCTGAAGGTGCATCCAATAAGTCCGAGCGGTCCTCAATGTGAAGGTCCATAGAGCCAATCTCCAATGTCGCTCCTCCATTCGCGAGATGTATCATGTAGACAACAAGAAGAAAACAACAATGAAAGAATGACCCATCCAATATGCATATTAGAGGATGGCTCAAATGGAAGGAGTTCACCTTAGGAATGTTCACGAAGATGGTGGTGTCGCACATTGTATACACCTTGACATTACCAAGTTGTCTCATGACGGTACCGCCTTGTGAATCCTTCAAAATGAAAGAACATGAAAAACACTTGGAAAAAAATGAGATTACTGGAAATGCAAAACCTATCATTCGTGTGGTAAGAGACCCAACAAGTGTATGCATCATGCTCATCATAAGAAAGGACAAGGGAGCATTTCATAGTATGGAGTCATATGATGCGAGAACAACCAAATACAATAGGCTCAATCAAACAAGCATGCATCACAAGTAAGGTGCCAAAGTCTCCAAGATCAATAAGCATAGTATGGTTGCACTCACTACAAGTAGATATGAGAGAGGCAACTAATGGGCACAAGAGACAATGATAAAGATATATCACGTGAGAGGCATGAATATATATGTCATCAACCCAAGAAAGCGAGTACGAATGGAACATGGGTGATGCGACAAAGCAAGCAATCATAGTGATCAAGTCAAGCAAGCTAGTAGTGCGAAGATGCAACATACTAGAAGGAATCATGTCAAGCATGTCATGTGTGCAAATGGTGGGCATACATAATGCACATGACATATCACAAGTATGGAAGCAAGATATGAGCAAAATATCATCAATGTATTGGCGAGAGGCCATATGTAAATAGCAATAGGACACCATGACTCTCCCAACACAACAAGCACCAATAGCATGGGGCACAAAGAAATCATGGCAATAGCTACAAGGATCTCCACCAAGCATGCAAATACACATAGGAGTATCATAATTGTGAATCATGGGTAGATGCAAGCAAGGGTCACAATTGCATGGCCAAATCATGTAAAGAGGTATAACATGCAAAGTGAACACGATAGTATGGGCATAAGGTGACAAGTGGTAAATAGCCCATAGCCGTGTGAGAGCCAAGTATAGTCATTGCGTGAAGAGAACGGTGGGAAGGATAATTCACGGGATACCAAGTCATCGTTGCTCTCAAGAGCTCGTTTCGTCAACTCTTGGGATTTGAGAGGTTGATGAGTATACGTGAGCACCTACACAAAACAAAGGCAAAAGGAAAATTGTGTGTGCGTGGTATATGTACACATCATCCATCATGATGCGCACGTGCATGTATTGGTTAGCACAAAATATCCAATGCTCAAATAAATGAGATGCGTGATATAGAAACATGTCATCCATCATGATAGGTTTGTTATTATGTATAGCATAATGGAGACTCAAATTGTGTAAAGCATCATGAGAAAAATGTAGAGCATTGTTATTCATGGAATGCATGTGCTGTACGCAAGTATGGGAATCATGCAAAGTATGTAATGCATCAAAATCTCCTAATATGTATGAGGAAACTATGGGGGTCTCCTCATGAGCATTAGTGGAAACATCACATGGAGAATATTGACAACATTTGAAACAAAGCATATTTGGTTCTATGTGATCATGGCATGGCATAGTAGATGAATTGCGCAAATCATGTAAAGGAAGCATAGCAATATCATCGCATGAAAAACAAAAGCCAATGACCATCATCTCGTCATCTATGACATAAGTGCAAATGGGGTTTAAATGGGGTTTAAATGGGGCATGCATAGTTCCTATGTCGAGACTGAAATGATGCAATATGGGAAATCTCACTCATAGCATATGACAGTTTAATGGATTGTCAAACATGAAGTGACCAATAGAATTTTCACATGATATCCTATGGAGCATAGCATCATAACTAAGCAAATGAACATGCTCATCATCATATTCATCATAAATAGGTGGCATATCTAAGCATGTAGAAGACATAGTATGTGGTGAATCCATAAGGTGATCATCATCATGCAAGCAATAATTTTCAAGATAGTCCAGTAGTGGGACAAGAGAAGCACCATAACCTATGTTACCTTTGGAGCATCGCTCATGTGTTGTAGGTGAGGTGTCGAAGATCCACTTGTTGTCATCCTCATCTTGACGGAACCATGTGGGGGGTGCATCATCGTCCATCATGGCCATCATCGTCTCCATTGGAGGTGGCTTGCTCTTCATGACGATGTGGATCACGAATGTGATGATGGTCGCCATATAGATGTGGACGACTTGCGCTTGCATCGCTTGGGTGCTCCGTAGATGATCGACTTGCTCGCCGTCGCCTTGAGGATGATGAAGGGGAAGAATGGTTGATCGACAAGGTCTGAATCTCCTCCATCTGTGCATCTGGCTTCTCCTTTTGTGTGAAAAACTTGTTGTCGAAGTAGTCCCTTCTCCTAGCTTCGGAATGTCGTAAGTCGGTGGTGATGTTATCGATGACTTGCATTGCTCGTTGTAGTCCGAAGTGGGGAGTTTTGTTGTTGTAGTGGTACGCGCCATCGTTGTGGTGGAAGACCGGAGATGAAATGCCTTGCCTATCCATCAGAAGACTCGAGCAAATATGAGTGGGAGAAAGAGAAGAACTTATACCAAATTTACCTTGACCAATGTAGAAGATGGATCAATTATCACTCAATAGTGTAACAAGTAAATAGCACAATTGGTACCGATCTCGTTTATTTCTCACACCTACACAAGTGAGGCTTATGCTGGAGCTCGGTGAGGATAGAGTTGATCGCGCCAACGAGCCATCTTGCACCATTCGGGATGCCGGATAATTTTTCGTGTGCATAAATATAATGAGGAAGATCAGTTATGTACTTTCACATTTATGAATAATGCATCTGCTGGTGAAAAAGTGACGGTGGTAACAGGGCGGGCGATAGACCATGTAAAGCATGAATTCTTGGATTTCAATGCAACGAAGAGCCTCGTCCTTCTTTCCAGATGGAACCTGTAGTCTTTCCGGTTTGAAAATGGAAGGATGGTGCATTGCTCTATATGTTATTGTCCATATATCTGCCCGTGGGTGAGCTCACCTAATGGTGGTAAAGTACACGTCAAAGATAAAATCATCCGAAACTTGGTTTTTCAACCTTGATCTGGCCCCCGAAATGTTGTCGACGCCAACGAAGAGGGTGATGGACGCGTACCATGTTTTAATCTGATCGTTTTGGCGGGTGATGGAGCACAAATGGAGTTCGTATGTTGAAATTGTGGTTATTTTGTGGATACAACATCGGGGGACGGCTCGTGAATTCACCTTTTAGGGTTAGTTGATCGCGCCGACGAGCCATCTTGCACCATTTGGGATGCCCTATTATTTTTCATGTGCATAAACATAACGAGGAAGAGCAGTTATGTACTTTATCATTTAAGAATAATGCATCTGCTGGTGAAAAAGTGAGGGTGGTAGCGGGGCGGGCGATAGACCTTTTAAAGCTTGAATTCTTGGGGTTTGATGCGACGAAGAGCCTCCTTCTTCTTTCCTGACTGAACCTGAGGTCTTTTCGGTTTGAAAATGGAAGGATGGTGCATTCCTCTATATGTTATTGTCCATATATCAGTTCGTGGTAGAGTGCACGTCAAAGATAAAATCATTGGAAACTCGGTTTTTCAAACTGGATCCGGCCCCCGAAATGTTGTCGACGCCGACGAAGAAAGTGAGGGACGTGTCCCACGTTTAGTTGTGATCGTTTCTGCGGGTGATGAGCTCAAATGGTGTTCTTATGGCCAAATTGTGGTCATTTTGTGGATACAACATCAGGGGACGGCCCGTGAATTCACCTTTCATGGTAAGTTGATCGCCCCGACGCGCCACCTTGCACCATTCGGGATGCCCTATAATTTTTCGTTCAAATAAACATAATGAGGAAGAGTTGTTATGTACTTTATCATTTAAGAATAATACATCTGCTAGTGAAGAAGTGAGGGTGGTAGCAGGGCGGGTGATAGACAATGTAAAGCGTGAATTCTTGGGTTTCGATGCAACAAAGAGCCTCCTCCTTCTTTCCTAATGTAACCTGTAGTCTTTCTGGTTTGAAAATGGAAGGATGGTGCATTTCTCTATATGTTATTGTCGATATATCTATCCGTGCGTGAGCTCACAGAAGGGTGGTAGAGTACACGTGAAAGATAAAATCATCTGAAACTCAGTTTGTCAACCTGGATCCGACGCCCGAAATGTTGTCGACACCGATGAACAGGGTAATGGACGCGTACCATGTTTAGTCGTGATCGTTTTGGCGGGTGATGGAGCTGAAATGGAGTTTGTATGGCCAAATTGTGGTCCATTTAGAGATACAACAACGGGGGATGGCCTATGAATTCAACTTTCAGGGTAAGTTGATCGCGCCAACGAGCCATCTGGCACCATTCGGGATGCCCTACAATTTTCCATGTGCATAAACATTACGCGGAAGAGCTTTTATGTACTTTATCATTTAAGAATAATGCATCTGCTGGTGAAAAAGTGAGAGTGGTAGCGGGGCGGGCGATAGACCATTTAAAGCTTGAAGTCTTGGGCTTCGATGCGACGAAGAGCCTCCTTCTTCTTTCCTGACTGAACCTGAGGTCTTTTTGGTTTGAAAATGGAAGGATGGTGCATTGCTCTATATGTTATTGTCCAAATATATGCCCGTGGGTGAGCCCACAGAAGGGTGGTAGACTACATGTCAAAGAGAAAATCATCTGAAACTCAGTTTTTGAACCTGGATCCGGCGCCCGAAATGTTGTCGATGCCAACGAAGAGGGTGATGGACGCTTACCATGTTTAGTTGTGATCGTTTTGGCAGGTGATGGAGCTCAAATGGAGTTCATATGGCCAAATTGTGCTCCTTTTGTCGATACAACAACGGGGGACGACCCGTGAATTCAACTTTCGGGGTATGTTGATCGTGCCAACAACCCATCTTGCACCATTCCGGATGCCCTATAATTTTCCACGTGCATAAACATAATGACGAAGAGCTGTTATGTACTTTATCATTGAAAAATAATGCATCTGCTGGTGAAAAAGTGAGGTTGGTAGCGGGGCAGTTGATAGACCATGTAAAGCATGAATTCTTGGGTTTCGATACAACGAAGAGCCTCCTCCTTCTTTCTTGACTGAGCCTGTACTCTTTCCGGTTTGAAAATGGAAGGATGGTGCATTCCTCTATATTTCTGTGGGTGAGCTCATAAAAGGGTGGTAGAGTACACGTCAAAGATAAAATAGTCTGAAAGTCGGTTTTCCAACCTGGATTCGGCCGCCGAAATGTGGTCGACGCCGTCGAAGAAGGTGATGGACGCGTACCACGTTTAGTTGTGATCGTTTTGGAAGGTGATGGAGCTCAAACATAGTTCGTATTTACAAATTGTGGTACTTTTGTGGATACAACATCGGGGGACGACCCGTGAATTCACCTTTTAGGGTAAATTGATCGCGCCAACGAGCCATCTTGCACCATTCGGGATGCCCTACAATTTCCCATGTGCATAAGCATAATGAGGAAGAGCTGTTATGTACTTTACCATTTAAGAATAATGCATCTGCTGGTGAAAAAGTGAGGGTGGTAGCGGGGCAGGCGATAGACTATGTAAATCATGAATTCTTGGGTTTCGATGCAACAAAGAGCCTCCTCCTTCTTTCCTGATGAACCTGTAGTCTTTCCAGTTTGAAAATGGAAGGATGGTGCATTGCTCTATATGTTATTGTCCAAATATCTGTCCGTGGGTGAGCTCACAGAAGGGTTGTATGGTACACGTCAAAGATAAAATCATCCAAACTCATTTTTTTAACCTGGATCCGGCGCCCGAAATGTTGTCGACGCCGATGAAGAGGGTGATGGACACATACCACTTTTAGTTCTGATCATTTTGGCAGGTGATGGAGCTCAAATAGAGTTCGTATGGCCAAATTGTGGTCCTTTTGTTGATACAACAATGGGGGACGGCCTGTGAATTCAACTTTCGGGGTAAGTTGATCGCGCCAACGAGCCATCTTGCACCATTCGGGATGCCCTATAATTTTATATGTGCATAAACATAATGAGGAAGAGCTGTTATGTACTTTATCATTTAAGAATAATGCCTGTACTAGTGAAAAAGTGAGGTTGGTAGCGGGGCGGGTGATAGATCATGTAAAGCATGAATTCTTGGGTTTGAATACAACGAAGAGCCTCCTCCTTCCGTCCAGACTGAACCTGTACTCTTTCCAGTTGTAAAACGAAAGGATGGTGCACTGATCTATATGTTATTGTCCATATATCTGTCCGTGGGTGAGCTCATAGAAGGGAGGTAGAGTACACGTCAAAGACAAAATCATCCAAAACTCAGTTTTTCAACTTCCTCTTCGGATTCTTCTTTCTCCTTAGTGTCTTCATGGCTAACTCCTTGATACCTGAATATGCACAACATCTCCGTTTTTGGTAGTAGCCATGTCTCATGTTCATCGAAGTGGGATTGTGAGAGGAGGGATGTCACCTCGGTTTCGAGAGCTCTTGCACGTGCTCGTGTCATGGGTCCACTAGGCACTTGGTGAGACGATGGTAGGTCCATGGGGATGAACTTGGGATGCTCCTCATCATCTCCCCTCCCTTGGGAAAGATCCGACCTCGGATCAAAATCTTCATCACCATGGTAGGGCGAGAGATGTTTGACGTTGAAGATGTCGCTCACGGAGTACTTGTCGCGTGGGATGTCGATCTTGTAGGTGTTGTTGTTGTAGGGTGCAAGCACCTTGAAGGGTCCATCGACTCGTGGTAGAAGTTTGGACTTGCGTTCGTTGGGGAAGCGGTCCTTGCGAAGGTGTAGCCACACAAGATCTCCAATGTGGAATATCATGGGTCGCTTGTTGACGTTGAGCTTGGTCGCGAGTCGTTGTACTTGGCGCTCGGTGGTGTGCCTTGTATCTTCATGCATCTTCTTGAGGTGGTTGACTCGGGCACTCACGTCCATGTTTGTGCGCTCTTGTAGTGGTAGAGGTAGAATGTCCAATGGGGACAACGGGTTGAAGCCGTAGACGACCTCGAAGGGGGACTTGCTGATAGTCTTATGTCTTGCACGGTTGTAGGCGTACTCGGCGATAGGTAGGCACTCCTCCCACTCCTTGATGTTCTTCTTTATCAACACACGTAGTAGAGTGGAGAGCGTACGGTTTGTCACCTCCGTTTGGCCGTCGGTTTGTGGATGATATGCCGTGGAGAATAGTAGCTTGATTCCGAGCTTGGCGCATAAGGTCTTCCAAAAGAAACTCAAGAACTTGACGTCGCGGTCCGAGACAATCGTCTTTGGCACTCCATGTAGACGCAATATTTCCCTACAAAAGAGATTGGCAACATGTGAAGCATCGTCTATCTTGTTGCAAGGAATGAAATGAGCCATTTTGGAGAATTGGTCCACAACAACAAAAACGGAATCCTTGCCATTTCTAGTTCTAGGCAAACCAAGCACAAAATCCATGCTAATATCTTCCCATGGTTGATACGGAATTGGAAGAGGCATATATAATCCATGAGATTGAGCTTTAGACTTAGCTTTGCGACATGTAGAGCATCGGTTGGTGAAGCGGTTGACGTCGCGGAACATCTTAGGCCAAAAGTAGTTCTTGGAGAGCATAGCAAGGGTCTTGTCGCGTCCAAAATGTCCCATTAGTCCTCCTTCATGAGATTCTTGCAAAAGCAACAAATGAAGAGAAGACTCGGGGATGCAAAGTTTTTTAGCTCTGATAAGATATCCAACTTTGATGTAGTAGCATTCCCAAGATGTATGCGTCAAACATTTGGCATAAGGAATGGCAAAAGTAGGATCATGCTCATACAAGTCTTTTATGTGCTCAAAGCCAATGACATTCAATTCAAGTTGAGTAGCAAGCATGCATATACGGGAAAGCGCATCTGCCACAACATTTTCCTTACCTTTAATATACTTGATGACATAAGGAAAAGACTCAATAAATTCACTCCACTTAGCATGACGCTTGTTCAACTCAGTTTGACCCTGAAGATATTTAAGTGCTTCATGATCGGTATGGATGATGAATTCATGAGGGCGGAGGTAATGTTCCCATTCACGCAAAACTCGCACTAAAGCATATAGCTCTTTGTCATAGATGGTGTAATTGAGTTGCGCTCTGGAAAGTTTCTCACTAAAATATGCTATGGGGCGCTTCTCTTGCGTTAACACACCTCGTATGCCATTACCACTAGCATTGCAATGAATTTCAAAAGGTTTGTCAAAGTTGGGTAATGCAAGAACGGGAGAATGAGTAAGCAAATTCTTAAGCTCATTGAATGCGCTATCTTGACATGGTCCCCAAACAAAGGGTGCATTCTTCTTGCTCAAAGCATGTAAAGGTGAAGCAATGGTGCTAAAATCCTTCACAAGTCTACGGTAGAAACCGGCTAAACCAAGGAAACTACGCACTTGTTGCTAATTGGTTGGTTGGGGCCAAGTTTTAATAGCATTGATCTTAGATTCATCAACATGAACACCCTTAGAAGATACTACATAACCCAAGAAAACAAGCTTATCAACACCAAAAAGGCATTTTTCCATATTAGCGTAAAAATGCCCTTTTCGAAGAGTTTGTTGCATGGTGCGAAGGTGGGTGACATGCTCTTGGAGAGATGTTGGAGTAATGGGCCACGGGTAGGCTAACCCGAAGCCCAGAACCTTTCAAGACATCGGGGCTTACTGCGCCCCTCAAGACGCAAAGATGAAGAGCCGTCTTCTGGGGGCCGGCTGGAGGAACAGTCGGCTGCCTATAAGCGGTTGAGTCCTGGAAGCGAGGCCAAGACAAGCCGACTCCTATCCGGCGGCTTCTAGATAAGACGGCCCCGAGGAGTCGGCCCACGGCACCCGCAAAGCCCGTGCCCTCATCAAGGGGGACGGGACGGGAAGTGGCTACAGTATAGCCCATCCCCTCCCTTTTCCAGGGGCTGGCATGGCCACAGTACACCGTACGGCGGAGATCTCCGCCCTGCGCGGCACTGTTGCCATGCCATCCCTGACGTCATCACAAGCCGGCGGAGTCCTGTTCCCACGACGGCCTGTCGGTACGGCCCCAAGACAGCGGGCCCCGCCAGTCAGCGAGAGTCCAGAAGACGGCGAGATCCCTACCAGTCGGACTCGATGGAAGTCGGCCCCTAGGAGTCGGCCTGCCCCTTCCATGGGCCCCAAGCTCCATTAACCAGACGAGACGCGGAGTGGCTACAGTAATCGCCCGCCAGGCGGCGGAGCTGTAGCCACGGCCCCCTGACCAAGCCTACGTCATTAGAGACACGACAACAGTGATTAGCTGCCGACAAGACCCGAGAGCGGCGGAGACGGCCTGTCGGCCCCGTACCCAACCAGGCGGCGGGCCCCAGCAGTCGGCGGAGAAGCCGACGGCCGAAGAGACTGATGGCCGGGCCCTACACCCGGCCGAATTACCATTGTGCCCCTGGGGGGTAGGCCTATATAAACCCCCCGGGGTACCAGTGCAAAGGGTTCCCAACCTGTTAGAACTAGACCAGACCATAGCGGAAGGAGAGAGCTAGCCCTGCCTTCTCCTACCTCTAGCCAAACAGCTCAAGGAGCACCTTTGTATTCACTTGTGCCTTAGTGATCATGCGGAGGCCTCGCAGAGCAGGACTAGGGGTGTTATCTCCTAGGAGAACCCCGAACCTGGGTAAAGTACGCCGGCGTTCGTGTCTACGCCTCATCTCGCTTCCGGGCACCGACAACGTTCTACTCGCTCCCACCATGATAAGCCATCCTTTGGCATATGTCGCACCCAACCCCCGACATTTGGCGCCCATCGTCGGGCAAGGTGCACCGTCGTCCGGAGACCTGTTCTGGACGGGAACCCTTTTCCTCCCTGGCGAGCATAGCCAGCCCAACACGCAAGACGGAGTCTGCGCCGACGCGCTGCATGGCACGGAAGTCGCCTGCGCGGCAAGTTGCCTCGCTGATCTCGTTGGCGAGGTCTGCCTCTCCAACGAGCCCGCATCCGACGCGGGCACAAACGGCCCCGAGAGCCGCCTCGCGGGCCTCCTCGATCAACTCCACATCACCAGCGAGCCAGCTGTGGACTTGGAGTCTGTAGGCTCTAGCGACCCGATGTTGGTCGACTCCGACACTGCGTCGCTCGAAGCGTTCCCCACCAACGTGGTGGTCTACGACGAGCCGCTCCCTCGCGCGGAGAGCGGCGGAAGCACTGTCACGGAGGTGCTTATCATCGGTCACGGCGAGCACTCCGGCGGAGGTGCTCGCGACCCGCTTGACGCGGCATTGCAAGACCTGACGACGCCCATCCCGGAGGACGCCGACGCCGAGACGCTGGAGGCACGCCGCCTTCAGCTCGTCGAAGGCGCCAAGAAGCTCGCCAGCATGAGACGCCTGTCGGAAGCCTATCAGCGCGAGATGGACCGCGCTGTGGGCAGCACGCCGGCTCCAGCTGGGCCCAGCCGCCTTGGCACGGTCCAGCAGCGTGGCGTGGCCATCGCCAACCTGTTCGGGACAGATCGCCCCGTCTACGCCACGCCTGCGGAAAACATCCGAGCTGGGCGAAGAACGTCGCCTGATGGCGGAGTGCGTCCAGCGGCTCCTTGACGCGGCTGCCGAGCAGCATGAGGCCGACTGCCGCACTGATGCGCCGCAGTGGCAAAACAACGATCTGCCTTCCCGCCGAGATCAAGGCGCGCCATCTCGGACGCCGACTGGTGGCGTCCGTGGAAGAAAAGACAAGGAGCTGGCTGCCAGCCGCAGTCGGACTCGTATCACCATAGAGCGCGACCAAGACGGCCGCCCAAGAGTAGTGGAACGACGGGACGACTGTCCGCGTCCTCCCCCTCGCAGGGAAAGGCGAGTCTACCCGCCGCCTGTTGATCACCCGACACTCGACGACCGCCTTGGCCGCCGAGAGGGGGTCGGAGAGAACGATGTCCGCCACCGGATCGACCATCTCCATCGATCCCTGGCGCTAGAAGAAGATGAGGAGCAGGGTCCGCCGTGTTTCGGCCCCCGCATTCGAGATGAGCCCTTCCCCAAAGGATTCACGCTCCCAAGAGACACGCCCAAATACACCGGCTCCGTGAAGCCGAAGGACTGGCTGGTCGACTACTCCACAGCCGTCAGCATAGCAAACGGCAACAGGCGCGTTGCCGTAAAATACGTTCCGCTCATGCTCCAGGGCACAGCCCGGACATGGCTGAACAGCTTGAAGCCCCGCAGCATCAACAGTTGGGTCGACTTCACCGACGCCTTCGTCCGCAACTTCACCAGCACGTACATGCGGTCGCCCAAACCTCGCCAGCTTTCCTTGTGCGTGTAAGGCCCCAACGAGTCGACTCGCGACTACCTCACTCGCTAGGCCGAGCTCTATAACTCCTGCGAGGGCGTGCACGAGGTGCAGGTCTTCGAGTACTTCACCGCCGGGTGCCGAGAAGGCACCCTCCTCAAGCACAAGCTTCTCTGCGATGAGCCCGCGACCCTCGACGAGCTGCTGATCATAGCAGACAAATATGCCACGGCCGACTCCTCCATGAAGGCAGAGATCCAAGTTGATGCGTCTGGCAAAGTGGCCCCTCCAGCTCCATGAACCCCGGCTGGCGACTCCAGTCGGCGTCAGCAGCAGAACGACCACAAGCGCAAGGCCATGCAGCTGGCTTCCACCAGCCGGCAGGTGGCGACAGTCGAAGGCCAGCAGCCGGAAGGGCAGCTTCCGCCCAAACGCCAGAAGGGCGGCAAGCCCAATTGGCTGCCGGCTTTCTCATATGAGCAGACTCTGGACGCACCCTGTAAATTCCATAGTGGTGCGAAGCCATCCCACCATACCACCCGGAAGTGCCACTGGCTCACCAGGATCGCCAAGGGAGACGACCTCTTGCCTCCCCCGCCTGCTGGGCAGCCGCCTCCTCCCCCGCCCCAGCAGCCGGCGGTCAGACCAGTCGGAGCCATACAAGACGATTACCCAGAAGAGCATGGAGCCTATGTCGTGTTCACCAGCGTGGCCGATGATCGACGCAGACGGCGGCTGCAGCAACAAGAAGTGAATGCGGTAGCATCAGAAACCCCAGAGTTCATGCATTGGTCCGACAAGCCCATCAGCTGGAGCAGAGCCGACCACCCGGAGGTGATGCCCAACCCCGGCTCCTATGCCATGGTTTTGGCTGCCACCTTTGCAACGGACCGGCGAGCTGCTCGCTTCTCCCGAGTTCTGATAGATGGCGGCAGCAGCATCAACATCTTGTACAAAGATACCATGGAGAAGTTAGGAATCAAACAGAGGCAGCTTCAGTCCATCCGGACAGTATTCCATGGCATAGTTCCTGGCCTTTCCTGCTCACCAATCGGCAAGATCCAGATAGACGTCCTCTTTGGAGACAAAGATCACTTCCGCCGGGAACCAGTCTGGTTTGAGGTGGTGGACCTCGAGAGCCCATACCATGCACTACTTGGCCGGCCTGCTCTGGCCAAGTTCATGGCTGTCCCCCACTATGCCTACCTCAAGATGAAGATGCCGAGTTCCAAGGGGATTCTGACCATAGCCGACGACTATAAGAAGTCATCCGCCTGCGCAGCTGAGAGCAGCTGGTTGGCCGAGTCCCTCCTGATCGCAGCTGAGAAGCGACTCCTTGACCGGGTTGTGGCGATGGCAAGCAAGCAACCGGAGATGTCACCCGATCCCAAGGAGTCGGAAGCTGAGGGCTCGCTCAAGCCGGCCAAAGAAACAAAGAAGATACCCTTGGACCCGGAGCACCCGGAGAGGTATGTTGTCGTAGGTACGAACCTCGATAGCAAATAGGAAGGCGAGCTTGTCGATTTCCTCCGTGAGAATCGGGACATCTTCGCATGGTCCCCCGAAGACATGCCGGGTGTCCCGACGGATTTTGCCGAGCACAAATTACATGTCCGGCCTGATGCCAAACCAGTCAGGCAGCCCTTGTGCCGCCTGTCGGAAGAGAAGAGAAGAGTTGTTGGAGAAGAGATAGCCCGGCTGCTGGCAACCGGCTTCATCATGGAGGTGTTCTTTCCAGAGTGGCTGGCCAACCCGGTCCTTGTGCTGAAGAAAAACAAGCAGTGGCATATGTGTATTGATTACACCAACCTCAAGAAAGCATACCCCGAGGACCCGTTCGCTTTGCCGAGAATCGACCAAGTGATAGACTCCACAGCCGGATGCGAGCTGTTGAGTTTCTCGGATGCATATTCAGGATATCACCAGATCAAGCTGAACCCAGCCGACAGGCTGAAGACCGCCTTCATCACACCATTTGGAGCCTTCTGCTACTTGACCATGACGTTCGGCTTGAGGAATGCCAGCGCCACGTTTCAACGTTGCATGCAGAAGTGCCTCCTCAAGCAACTCGGCAGAAACGCCCACGTTTATGTGGATGATGTCGTAGTGAAGACGGAGAAGCGTGGAACGCTGCTAGAAGACCTCAAGGAGACCTTTGAGAACCTACGCCAGTTTGAAATCAAGCGCAACCCAGAGAAATGCGTCTTCGAGTACCAGCCGGCCAGCTTCTTGGATTCCTGGTCTCAGAATGCGGCATAGAGTGCAACCCTGTGAAGATCAAGGCCATCGAGAGGATGGAAGTACCCACCCGACCGCTGGATGTGCAGAAGTTCACTGGTTGTTTGGCATCCATCAGCCGATTCATCAGCCGGCTGGGCGAGAAGGCTCTTCCCCTTTACCAACTCATGAAGAAGACCACTTTTTTGGAGTGGAACGACAAGGCGAACGAAGCTTTTCTCCAGATCAAGAAGATGTTGACTACTCCACCTGTCCTGGCGGCTCTGACTCCTAAGGATCCCATGCTCCTCTACATCGCCGCCACCAGCCGAGTGGTCAACATAGTCATCGTGGTAGAGCGCAAGGAGGAAGGCAAGGCACTACCAGTCCAGAGACCGGTATATTATTTGAGTGAAGTACTGTCGACCTCCAAGCAAAACTACCCCCACTACCAGAAGATGTGCTATGGTGTGCACTTTGCCGCCAAGAAATTGAAGCCGTACTTTCAAGAGCACCCAATCACTGTGGTCTGCACAGCTCCACTAGCCGAGATCATTGGAAGCCGAGATGCTTCGGGTCGAGTGGCCAAATGGGCCATAGAATTGGCCCCCTACACCATCTACTACCATCCTCGCACCGCCATCAAGTCACAAGCACTGGCCGACTTCCTCGTCGACTGGGCCGAGACCCAGTACCTGCCGCCAGCGCCCGACTCCACCCATTGGCGGATGCATTTTGATGGTTCCAAGATGCGCACCGGTTTGGGAGCCGGCATCATCCTCACCTCTCCCAAAGGCGACAAGCTCAAATATGTGCTGCAAATCCATTTTTCCGCCTCCAACAACGTCGCCGAATACGAGGCACTCATTCACGGAATTCGGCTTGCCAAAGAGCTCGGCATTCGCCGGATCCTATGCTATGGTGACTCTGACTTGGTGGTTCATCAGTCGTCAAGCGACTGGGACGCCAAAGATGCAAACATGGCGAGCTACCGCTTCCTCGCACAGCAACTCAGTGGATATTTTGAAGGGTGCGAGTTTCTCCATGTGCCAAGAAACGACAACGAGCAAGCAGATGCCTTGGCACGAATCGACTCCACCCGTCAAGCAATACCGACTGGCGTCGCCCTTCAACGCCTCCTCATGCCGTCCGTCAAGCCATCGCCAGAGTCAGACTCTATCTCCCTGCCGGCTCCTCCTGAAGCAGTCGGATCCGACTTAAGAGCTCTATCATCCGCACGGAGTTCGGCGAGCAGCCCGGGGCGCGACGATCGCGACTCGCCTGTGGACTTGAACCCGGCCCCGAGACTGCAGCGGCCAGCCCGGGGACTGCACCAATCGGCCCGGGGACTTCATCGACCCAGCAAGCGGCTGCCGACTCCAACCCGCCGCCTCCCGGCCCAGCCGCCCTTGTCCAAGTTGCGGTCCTGGCAGTTGTAGAAATCACAGCACCTTTGTGGGCCCAGCCCATCCTCAATTTCCTGGTGAACAAAGAGCTGCCGACGGATGAGGTCTCGGCCGGACAAGTGCAACACCGGGCCGCAGCATACACCATAGTTAACAGAGAGCTTGTGAGGCGCAGCGTCACTGGTGTCTACCAGTGATAGAGGCAATGGTGTCCCGTCTTTCGATGAGATGGTGGCTGTCGTTTAGGATGAAGTCGACTTTGACGACCACGTGCGAGGACGTCGTGCCTTAGAAATCGCTAAACCAACTCCGAGAGGTTATTGACCAAGCCGGAGCACGATCAACCAGACCACGAAGGTCTGTTTCCTGCAGGCAAACGAAGAACAAGCAAGAAACTAAGATTGCAATCTTGATATTGCGAATATAAGAGGAAAGCTTTATTGATCAAGGTGGGGTTCTGTGACGCCTTTGTCGGGTCGTTGAACACAAACGAAGTACGCGAAGTTGCAGCTATGCCGAACTTTTAATCTAAACAAAACCCAAAGTCTAAACGGTGCCCTAAGAGCTGTATATATGGAGGAAGAGGGGGTGAATTTCGTGGCCCTTGGTGGAGGGGTCCAAAACTACCCCTATCTCTTGTTTCCCCACTCATACGGACTCTAAAAATAGCCTATACTTATGTATTTTGAAATTACATGGGCCTGGCCCAATAATAAGGTGATGCAGCACCTAGAATAGCCTCTGGACGAAATTTATGAAGTGGCATCTTATATATTTCGTTCAAGGCTTCATGCACTCATTATGGTGGCTTCAAAGTCCTGAAATCATCACTTGTAACTCTGTTCTTGTTCCCCTTGCGCATACCATCATCTCCATGCTTGTTCTTGCTCCAATGTTCATCCTTCTCCAAGCTAGGCCCTTCATTGGTAAGCAAAACAAATGTATCCAATTTAGGCAGCATCATATTCTCATGAACATTAGAATCATTACCAAGAAACGAAAGTACCTGGTAATTTAGTTGGCGTGCGCGAGCTCTAGTAATTGGTCCAGTATGTATAGCAGCAGGGGTTGTGGGTGTAACAATGGTATTGATGTCCTCATCACCCAGCGATGCATGGAGCCGGAGCAAGGCCAAGCAATTCTCAAAGATATCCATCAAGGCGAGTGTGGCCATCACGCGGCGTCAAGAGCACTTGTTGCCAAAGCTTTCCGCCATGGTTTTTTCTGGCCGACTGCTCTAGAACATGCCAAGGATCTGGTCCAAAAATGCAAAGGGTGCCAGAAGTTCCGTTCCAAGCCACATCAGTCGGCTTCTGCACTCAAGAATATTCCCATTGCCTGGCCCTTTGCCGTCTGGGGCCTAGACATGGTGGGACCGTTCAAAATAGCGCGAGGTGGCATGACTCATCTGCTTGTCGCGGTGGACAAGTTCACCAAGTGGATAGAGGCCAAACCAATCAAGAAGCTGAACGGTCCGACTGCTGTGACTTTCATCTCCGACATCACCATCAGATATGGCATACCGCACGACATCATCACCGACAATCGCACAAACTTTGCCAAAGGCGCCTAGGCCCATTTCTGCGCGTCGCAGGGCATCCGACTGGACTTAGCGTCCGTTGCCCATGCGCAGTCAAATGGCTAGGTGGAGCGAGCAAACGGCCTCATCTTGTCCGGCATCAAGCCTCGACTGGTCGAGCCGCCGGAGCGTTCGGCTGGCTGCTGGCTCGACGAGCTGCCAGCCGTCCTTTGGAGCCTGCGCACAACTCCAAACAAGTCAACCGGCTTCACGCCTTTCTTCCTCGTCTACAGTGCCGAAGCCGTCATCCCAACGGACATATAATTCGACTCCCCTCGAGTCACCATGTACACCGAAGAGGAGGCAGAAGAAGCACGTCAAGACAGCGTCGATCTGCTGGAAGAGGGTCGGCTGTTGGCACTCAGCCGGTCCAGTATCTACCAGCAGAGCCTGCACCGATACTACAACCGGAAGGTCAAGCCGAGATCTTTCTAAGAAGGAGACCTTGTGCTTCGGCTGATCCAGCGAACAGCCGGCCAGCACAAGCTCTCAGCGCCTTGGGAAGGCCCCTTCATCATCAGCAAAGTATTGGGCAACGACTCCTACTACCTGATCAATGCTCAGAAGCCTCGAGCACGCAGGAGGGACGACTCCGGCAAGGAGACGGATCGGCCGTGGAATGCATATCTCCTCCGAAGATTTTAGAGTTGATGCAGTATGTACGATGCTACCTTTTGTATTAAAGTACGAAGACTCCGGGTCCCCCGAGATGAGCTCGGGGACTGCCCTCTTTTATCTATATGATAAGAATTATGCCTATGAGTATGTTATTTTTATGCCGCTTGGCACCGGGTCCGACTAGTCGGCCCGGGGACTTGCCGTCTTGTACTATGAAATGCTTCCTGCAGCCGGACAAGTAATGTGTGGCACCTAAGCCGTCTCCTGCCAGAAGCCGCAGCTCGCAGAGCGACTGTATGGTGGGCAGGAGTAAGGTAGAAAGGGTGCCCACATGAAAAATGGCTAAGGATGCAAGCATGGGCATAGTTTAAGCCGGCTTCTCGCCTCTTACAACCGACTTTTGAGCAGCCGGCTCGCCCGTTCTACTTAACTTGCTAAATAACTCTAAACGGCTAAGTACTGGCCTTCCCAAAAGTAGCTAAGTACTTGACCCAGCAACAATCCGCAGAGGGCTGTCTGGCTGGCAAGACGGCAACCAAGGGAAGGCGGCAAAGGAAAAAGCCAAAGAGCAATAAGCAAGAAAAGATAGAACTCGGAAAAATATTTACATAGCAAGGGCCCTTGGCCAATCTTCAACAGAAGTTCAAGATACACCCCGCGGGTGGAATTGTGCAAAATTAACAAGTTCATCGAGACCGATAAGCAGGTAAAAACAAAGATAAAGTGGCAGCCTAGGAAGCAGCAGACAGGCTTGGTGGAATGGTGGAATCGGCGGTGCCGGTTGGTGGAGCGGCCGGCTGATCAGTCTCCGCTTGGTCGCCTCTAGTGGTAGCAAGCTCGGTTGGGCGAGGCTCGTTGCTGGAGGTGCGGTCGAGCTGAGGCTGGCCGTCCGCTCCTATCTCCGGCACCTCCTCTTCGCCTCCCTCCTCCGCCTCGCCGTCTTACTCGCCACTGGAGTCGATCACCTCCGCCGAGTCCTCGCCGTCGTCCGGATTCAGCCCGAACCATTCCGGCGGCGCCTCATCACCATTCTCAGCCCGCTCTGGGACGAAGATGCTGGTGTCGGTGTACTCGGCGATCGACGCCGCGTGTTTGACGAGATCGTCTTCCACGACCGCCACCTCCTGGGCTTCCAGCAGGAACGTGGCCAGCTGGGCTAGACTCAACCAAGGGGACAACACATTGACGAACTCCAAGGCCCGGCGCGCTCCAGCCCGAGCCGAAGAGCCCTTCCAGGCCTCAAGGCGGCCGGCCGCTACCTCCAGCCAGTCGGCAGTCCGACTGGGGGTGCGTGGTGCTTGCATGTCCGGCCACAGTGCGGCGATCGCCTGGGCGCCGACACGCTGAAGCCGGCACAACATCCGGTGAGCCGGCCGAAGACGGGCCTCGATGCTCAGGATTTGCTCTCTATGGGTTCGGGGGGCGTCGACGGCGATCCTCTCGCCGTCCGCCCTTCGCCCTTCGCGATCGGCTTCGACGGCCTGGTTGGCGGCGTCCGAATGGCCAGGGAAGAAGTCTAGCAAGGCAGAAAGCGAAGAACGAAATTAAAGACTAGAAGCCGGCTTGACTAACAGCCGGCAGCCGAAAGAAGGAAAATAAGGGAGGCTCACCATCTACGATATCATCGATCTAGTGGAAGCCGGAGGTCAGCATCACCTTCTTGTCAGTCCAGGAGGAGCGCTCGGTCGTGAACTCAGCAAGGGGGGTGGTCTCCTTGTCCTCCGCCTCCTTCTAGGTCTTCTTGAGGAGCTCCTTCTGCTCTGCCAGCTGCGTGACCAGCCGGTCGCGCTCTTCAGCAAGTTTGCTGCACTCCTCCTCCTTGGCACGCAAAGCGGTGTTGGCCTCGCCCAGCTGCTGCTGCAAGGTGGCATTGGCCTCTGCGCAAGAAAAAAGGGAACAAGGGGTTAGTTGTCAACAGGAAGAACGATCGCCGGGAGATCCGCGGATCGCTCAGCAGAGAGGTCGAATCTCGGGGACTACAGCCAGCTGGTGCTTGTGCGCCCAGAGAAAGAAGAGGACTTACTCCAGCTTTTCGATAAATCGGCGGTCCGCTTGGCCAGCTCCTCGACGTTGGATTTGAAGGCGGTCACGCGGAGATTGTGGTAATCCTGCGACAAAAACCTCAGATAAACATTAGTACTTGGAACTCGCCGATTAGAGTTCCGAGCCGCCTGCTCAGCAGCCGGACCGAAACTCGGGGAGTACACCCAGTGGGTGCGCTGGCGCGCCCCCATCGAGAAGCAGAAGAAAAAGAAACGAAGAAGAAGGAAACGTACTCGGATGGCCTCTCGCGATGCCAGATGCGCCTTGTTGCAGTTCCTGATGGCGTCGCCCTCGGCTCAGTTCTTGGCTTGGACTTCCAAAAGCGCCAGATTCAACGGGCCCGTCCTACCTCCCCGCACCCACCTAGTGGGCGCGGTGCTCGTCGCCTCGGTGTCCGGAATCGAAGAGCTCGCGGCTCCGGTCTCCAGCTGGCGCGGCGCCGAGGCCGCCTTCTCAAGACGGCGACGCGTCGGTGTACCGACCTCGAGAGCCAGGCCCTTCGCCACCTCGTCTTCAGGTGGCGGCACTGGCGGGTCCACTGGCTGCCCGCCTGGCGCGCTCCTGGACAGCGGCGGTGGCGGCATGATCACGTCCGGCATGGTGGTGTCGCCGCATTCCCTCTCCTTGTTCGAGTTCCCGTTGCCGACTTCTCCAGTCTGCGCCGTGAACTTCGGAGGTGGTGGTGCGAAGTTCAGTAGTGATGAAAACCGCCAACTGGCGGTGAGCGGCTTCTTCAGCCTGCTTCTTCGCCGCGTCGGAGGCCTCAGCCTCTGCCAGCTTCTTCATGGCGGCGGCCTCCGCCTTCTTAGCCTCCGCCTTCTCCAGGCGGGCGCTTCCTACACGTCGTGCACTACTCGTGCGTTGCACTCCCTCGCCTCCCGGAGGTCGGCGGCTGGATTGATCCGCCGAGTGGTGGCGGAAGTCTCCGCCGACCCCACGATGGATGCGGCGGCGACCTTCTCGAGAGAGAGGGGAGCCCTAGACCAAGGGAAACAAGCAAAAAAGCTCAGACAAGATCAGCGAAGGAAAAAAAATGAAGGAGCAAGGAAGGTAGCACTTACGCGGAGACCAGCTGATGTAGGGCGTAACCCTATGTGGACGATCTTTCACGTTTGGAGTGGATCCTACGGGGAATCACGAAGAACACGTGGAAGAACAAAGGGGAACACGGAGGAAACGAGAGAGAGAGATCACTCAACCAACAAGGAATCAATCACACAAGTGCTAGATCACCGAACACAAAGAGATACATATGATCCATAATCAACAAAGGTAAGGATACACGAGTAGTCGTTCTTCTCCGAGAGGAGGTCTTGATGGGGTCCACCCTAGAAGGGGGTCTTGAATCCACTTGGGGGATCTTCTCCGTTGAGGTCCTGAGCTTCGAGGAGAAGTAACCAAGTGGATGAGCAAGGCTCTCACACAAACATGAGCTAAACCAAAGCTAACCCTAGAAAGTTGGGGAAGAAGGAGTATATATAGTCTAGGGGGCGAAGGGGTACAAGGGCTGCGGCCCAAACGAAGTCAACACACAGGCGTCGGACATCCGGAAGGCATCGGACGTCCGGAGGCTCGGGACGGTCCGGACGTCCGGACGGGCTCAGGCGTCCGTAGAATCAGTTATGTCGTGGGCGCGTCGGACGTCCGGAGAGGGTCGGTCGTCCGGAGCTTCGTGACGGTCCGGACGTCCGGAAGTTGTCGGTCGTCCGTAGATTCAGTTCAGGCGTGCGTCGGTCGGACGTCCGGAGGCTTCGGTCGTCCGTAGTTTTGGTTCGGGTGGCAAAGTGCCGGACGTCCGGAGAGTCCGGTCGTCCGGGTCCTGGGACTCGTCGGACGTCCGGAAGGCGTCGGACGTCCGGTGCCCGTGCCTTCAGCAGCATCTCTTCTTCTTCTTCAATATGCTTGGAGTCCTCGCCGTCTTGGCTCTCGCAAGTATTTGATCCTTGGCTCACCTCCATGTACCTGATTACACATAGAGTCTCCGAATGAGGTAGTAGCCATGTCTCGTGAGTAGGAAGAGGGAGTTCGGCGAGGAGCGAATTCACCTTATCTTCGATAGCCTTAGCTCGGGCTCTTGTCATGGGTCCTAGTGGCGTTGAGGGAGATGTAGGAACGTCCATGGGGATGAGCGAGGGATGCTCCGCATCATCTCCCCCCCCCCTTGGGAGAGATCCGACCTCGGATCAAAAGCTTCATCTCCATGGTAAGGTGCGAGGTCCTTGACGTTGAAGATGTCGCTCACATTGTACTTGTCTCGAGGTAGGTCGATCTTGTAAGCGTTGTCGTTGTAGCGTGCTAGCACCTTGAAAGGTCCATCGGCTCTAGGAAGAAGCTTGGACTTGCGTTCCTTGGGGAAGCGTTCCTTGCGAAGGTGTAGCCACACTAGATCACCAATGTTGAAGACCATGGGTTGCTTGTTGCGTTGAGCTTGGTCGCTATTCGTTGTACTTGGCGCTCGATGGTTTGTCTTGTATGCTCATGCATCTTCTTGATGTAGCTTGCCCGTGCACTCGCATCCATGTTGGTGCGCTCTTGTAGAGGAAGAGGGAGAATGTCCAATGGGGACAATGGGTTGAAGCCGAGAGCGACTTGAAGGGGACTTGCCGGTAGTCGAATGTCTTGCACGGTTGTAGGCGTACTCGGCGATGGGTAGACATGCTTCCCACTCCTTGATGTTCCTCTTGATCAAGACACGAAGTAGAGTCGATAGTGTGCGGTTCGTCACCTCTGTTTGGCCGTCGGTTTGAGGATGGTATGCGGATGAGAACAATAGCTTGATTCTGAGCTTGGTGCATAGGGTCTTCCAAAAGTAACTCAAGAACTTGACGTCACGATCGGAGACGATTGTCTTTGGTACTCCATGGAGTCGCAAGATTTCCCTACAAAAGAGATTTGCAATATGTGAAGCATCGTCTATCTTGTTGCAAGGAATGAAATGTGCCATCTTAGAAAATCTATCCACAACAACAAACACGGAATCCTTTCCATTTTGAGTTCTAGGCAAACCAAGTACAAAGTCCATGCTAATGTCTTCCCAAGGTTGATAAGGAATAGGAAGGGGCATGTAAAGACCATGGGATTGAGCTTTAGACTTAGCTTTGCGGCATGTAGAGCAACGGTTGGTGAAGCGTGAGGCGTCATGAACATCTTGGGCCAAAAGTAGTTCTTGGAGAGCGTGGCGAATGTCTTGTCTCTTCCAAAGTGTCCCATGAGTCCGCCTCCATGAGCCTCTTGCAAAAGGAGCAAACGAAGAGAAGACTCAGGAATGCATAGTTTGTTAGCTCTCATAAGATAAGCATCCTTGATGTAATATTGTTCCAAGAAGTATGCGTCAAACACTTAGCATAACGAATAGCAAAAGATGGATCATGCTCATACAAGTATTTTATATGCTCAAAACCAATAACATTCAACTCAAGTTGAGTGACAAGCATGCATATGCGTGAAAGCGCGTCGGCAACTACATTTTCTTTACCCTTAATGTACTTGATCACATAAGGAAAAGATTCAATAAATTCACTCCATTTTGCATGACGCTTGTTCAACTTAGTTTGACCTTTGAGGTACTTAAGTGTTTCATGATCGGTATGGATGACAAACTCATGAGGTCTAAGGTAATGTTCCCAAACATGTAGCACACGCACTAAAGCATACAATTCTTTGTCATAGATGGGATAATTAACATGAGCACCGAAGAGTTTTTCACTAAAATAAGCAATGGCTCGTTTTTCTTGCATCAAAACTCCGCCAATTCCGGTACCACTTGCATCACAATGAACCTCAAAAGTTTTGTCAAAATTGGGCAAAGCAAGAATCGGAGCATGAGTAAGCAAAGACTTGAGCTCATCAAAAGCGGTTGATTGCAAACTTCCCCAAACAAAGGGAGTATTCTTCTTACTCAAGGCATGCAAAGGAGCGGCAATTGTGCTAAAATCTTTCACAAAGCGACGATAAAAACCCGCAAGACCAAGAAAGCTACGCACTTGTTGCAAATTGGTGGGTTGGGGCCAAGTTTTAATTGCTTCAATTTTAGATTCATCAACATGGACACCCTTTGAGGATACTACAAAACCTAAGAAAACCACTTTCTCAACACCAAATGTGCATTTTTTTCATGTTTGCATAGAGACTTTCCTTGCGAAGGGTTTGCAAAACAGTCCTAACATGATTAAGATGTTCTTTCATGGTTTTGCTAAACACAAGAATATCGTCAAAGTAAACCACAACAAAGACTCCAATGTAAGGACGAAGCACATGATGCATAAGACACACGAAAGTACCGGGAGCCTCCGATAGACCCATAGGCATCACTAACCACTCATATAAACCAAATTTGGTTTTGAAAGCAGTTTTCCATTCATCACCCTCTTGTATGCGGATTTGATAATAGCCACTTTTAAGGTCAATTTTTTAGAAAAAGTTGGCTCCACTAAGTTCATCAAGCATATCATCTAATCGAGGAATGGGATGCCTATAGCGAACGGTAATAGCATTTATAGGTCTACAATCGGAACACAAGCGGAAACTTCCATCGGGCTTAGGCACAAGTATAACGGGAATGACACAAGGGCTTAGGCTTTCACGTACATGACCGTTGTCGATGAGTTGTTGTACTTGCCGTTGAATCTCCTTGGTTTCTTGGGGATTGACTCGGTATGGAGCTTTGTTTGGTAGAGGCGCTCCGGGGATGAGGTCGATTCGATGCTCAATGCCTCTAAGAGGAGGTAGACCCGGAGGTAGCTCATCGGGGAAAATATCTTGGAATTCCTGCAAAAGAGATTTAAACACTAAAGATAGCTCATGAGAGGTGTTAGTTGTTGAGTCTCCATCCTTGCACACAAGGACAAAGTGCATCACACTAGATGGGTTCTCACACACTTCTCTCATCTCACTTTTGGTGGCAAATAGGATGAGGTTTTTCTCTCTAGGCGAAGAGGCGCTCAAGTTTGGCTTGTGGCTCTCACTCACTTTTTGGTGGATCACTTTCTCACTTTTGTCTCTATGATGGGTGGCTTGCTTGTCGGCTATCACTTGACTAGGAGACATAGGTCGTAGCACATATTCCTTCCCTTCCATCTTGAAGCAATAGTGATTGGTGCGCCCATTGTGGATGACCTCACGGTCGAATTGCCATGGTCGACCTAGAAGTAGGTGGCAAACGGTTATTGGGACCACATCACACTCCAACGTGTCTTCATAAGCACCAATTTTGAAGGAGACTTGGACCGTATGCTCGACTCAGATAGTGCGGAGTCACTTAGCCATTGAACCTTGTAGGGTGCGGGTGCTTCCTCTTGACCAAATGAAGTTTGAACATAGTTCTTCACTTGCCAAGTTGTGGCAACTACCTCCATCGATGATGACCTTGACGGACCTTCCGTTGATGCCGGCCTTTGTGTGGAAGATGTGGCATCTTTGGTCGTCTTCTTGTTGATGTTGAAGGGTCAAGACCTTGGAGACAACGAGAGCGGAGCTCGAATCCTCATCGCAAAAGACTTGATCATCTTCATCTTCGTTCACTCGCCGGTGCATGGCCACTTGCTCAAGGGCTTCCATCTCCTCATCACTCATTGAGTCATATGTGCCGTCGTCGTTGAGGATCATGGTACGCTTGTTGGTGCATTCGTAGGACTTGTGGCCTCGTCCGCCGCAAGTAAAACACTTGAAGGAGCTTGTTTTGATGGTCTCATCGGTCGGAGTAGATGATGAAGCACGCGGCTTGAGGTTGCTTGTAGTAGGAGGAGGACGACTTGAACTTGTCGAATTTCTCTTGTAACTCGACTTGTCGTCGTTGTTTGTAGAAGGTTTGGTTGATGTAGATGTTGGAGGAGGTGTTGAAGCTTGGTTGTTGGAGAAGCCAGAGGTCTTGGATGAGTACTTGGCGTGCATTTGAAGTCATCTTGCACTTGACGTTCCGCCTTTGTAGCTTGATGTACGAGCTCAATGAGGGTGGAGTATGGTTGGAAGTCGGCGATCTTCTTGATGGGATGATTGAGTCCATTCAAGAAACGTGCCATAGTTTGCTCATCATCCTCCTTGACATTGGCTCGAATCATGGCTATCTCCATTTCCTTGTAGTATTCTTCAACACTCTTTTTCCTTGCTTGAGAAGTTGGAGTTTCTTGAAGAGGTCGCGGTTGTAGTAGGTTGGCACAAAACGTGCTCGCATGACATCCTTCATTTGAGCCCAAGTGGTGATTGGAGGTTCACCTCTTGCTTGTCGTCGCTCAATGATTTGTTCCCAAAATATGAGCACATAGTCTTGGAACTCAAGTGATGCCATAGCGATTTTCTTCGCTTCATCGTAGTTGTGCAACCGGAAGATTTTGTCAACCTTCAATGCCCATGAGAGGTAGTCTTCGGGGTCATTGCTTCCATTGAACTTGGGCATGGTGAATTTTAGCTTTCCGTAGCGTTGCTCTTCATTGTGTTGTTGGCGATGTTGATGATGACGCCCTTGACGTGGATTGCAATCGTCTTCATGTTGCTCATGGCGTGGAGGAAGACCATGATCAACTTGCTCTTGTTGAACTTGAGGTTGAATGGAGCTTGACGAGCTTGCGGAGGAGCTTGAGGAACTTGACGTTGTCCATGAGGTTGGTAGTTCCTCTCCTGGATTTCTTCTCGAAGGGCTTCCTCTTGATTGCGCCGTTCGCGATTGCGGTTGTCGAAGGCTCGACTTGATTCTTGAAGGGCACGTTGCGCCTCAAGAGCTTGCGCTTCACGTTGTTGTTGTTGAAGACGTTGAGCCTTGGCGTCTTGTTCGTCTTGGTGTAGACGCGCTCGTTCTTCCTCTTGGCGCCGTAGTCGTTGTCATTCTTGAGCTTGGGCAAAAGCGTCTTAGTTTGATTGAGGACGAGGGACTTGGTCATCGACTTGCTCTTGTGAATGCTTGTCATGTAGTGGGTTGCGAGATGCATGACGGTCTTGACGTGCGGCACGACGAAGAGTGTTCGAAGTAGGTGTACTTGAGTCGTAGAAGGTGTCGTCGGAGTGTCTACTCGAGCGGTTCCGTCTTGAGGATGAAGAAGTGGAATGATGCCGGTTTCTCATCAAGGCGCGGATCTCGTCCATTCTTGCATCATTCTCTTGCTTGTGAGCGTCGAACTTGTTGTCGAACTAGTCTCTTGTACGTTGCTCGGAGAGTCGCAAGTCGGTGGCGAGGTTGTCGATGCGGTCGCTCATTGCTTGTTGTTCTTGGTGCAACGCTCTTTGTGCACCAAAGAGGTGATTCTTGGTGACGTATGATGACATGTCGTCGTCTTGTTCGATGAAGAGTGGGTTGGTAGAAGTACTTGGCCTATCCATCATTCCAAGTAAAAATGTGAGTGGTAGAAGGAGAAGAACTTATACCAATGTACCTTTGACCGATGTTGATGATGAATCAAGTTCACTCAAATGCGGACAATGAAATAGCACTATTGGTACCAATCCTTGTCGGTTCTCACACCTACACAAATAAAAGCTTATGGTGGAGCTTGGTGAGGATGGTGGCACAAAATTTGATGCAATTGTAAGTGAGCGTCAATAATGTTGGAAAAGGTACACAAATTTGCAAATGCAACAAGTAGACCAAGCAACTAGTGGTACACGGAAACACACACGCAAATAGATAAGTGGGATTGTGCAAACCAAAAGTGAGCCAAAATGTGGGATCCACGAAAATGCTCTTGTTGCACAATACTAGAGAGACGCTAGCACGATTGCACAATAGGCGGATACGGAACTTGTGCACAACCTACTATGCAAAAATGCAACTATCTCTATCCCACGTATGCTATATGTATGGTACTTCGGTGCGATGATCCAAGATGATCCCGTATGACAATCTTAATGTAGTATGATGCTATGGTTCTTGCTCTTAAGCTCTTTGCTTTTGAGCTCTTTTCTAATGCAAAACTTCACGAACCAAGATAGCAATTGTGTATGCTATGACAACGTTGTGACACACAAATGGATCCCAAGATATGCACCACGGTGGTATGTTATGTATGCTATGGAGTATGATCACTAATGTGCACAAGTCACGTTGCCTGCAATACTCAACGGCTAGTCTCGATGGGTAAGCTACGCAAAAGTAGGGACAATGTGGGTATCAATGCAAATGCAATGTTTGACAAAGATGTCGTCAAAGTTACCGTCCTTGGCGATGATGAGACCCTTGCGAAGTTGAGCCGTGGTGATGATGAAATCGAACCGCACCTAGATAGCCAAACACAAGAGGATCTGAAGCCACAACTCAAAATCTCAAGGACCAAAATGTGGTAAAATCGTCATAGGATGTATTGGGGAGGATGGTGGTGTATGTGGTTTTGGAAGATGTGGTGGAAGGTGGGGCTGTGGTGGTGGCGAACTGACACAGTTCAGTTTCGTCAGGGTTTTACGGACATCCGGGCCTTTACGGTCGTCCGGACCTCGTCGGACGTCCGACCGTTTCCGGTCGTCCGGAGACTGGGAAAGAGTTGGGCTCGGGAAGAACTGCGAGATTTCGGGGAAGAAGGAAATTGTGAGGTCGAAATCGAGTGATTTGGTGGATGGAAAAGGGTGGGGAAGGAGGGAAAAGCTAGATCCACACGTAGCAACTCAAATCCATGGACCAAATCCAACAAAATCTCAACTCACAAACAAATCACAAAAAAAAAATTGGGGCTATTTTTGGTGGGGAATTTTCGGAATTAGGACAAAAACAACAAAATCAAGCTAGAAAAAGAGGGGTAGGGGCTCCAAAAACGTGATCAACGTGGCTCATGATACCAAGATGATGTAGGGCGTAACCCTATGTGGACGATCTTTCACGTTTGGAGTGGATCCTACGGGGAATCACGAAGAACACGCGGAAGAACAAAGGGGAACACGGAGGAAACGAGAGAGAGAGATCACTCAACCAACAAGGAATCAATCACACAAGTGCTAGATCACCGAACACAAAGAGATACATATGATCCACAATCAACAAAGGTAAGGATACGCGAGTAGCCGTTCTTCTCCGAGAGGAGGTCTTGATGGGGTCCACCCTAGAAGGGGGTCTTGAATCCGCTTGGGGGATCTTCTCCGTAGAGGTCCTGAGCTCCGAGGAGAAGTAACCAAGTGGATGAGCAAGGCTCTCACACAAACATGAGCTAAACCAAAGCTAACCCTAGAAAGTTGGGGAAGAAGGAGTATATATAGTCTAGGGGGCGAAGGGGTACAAGGGTTGCGGCCCAAACAAAGTCAACACACAGGCGTCGGACGTCCGGAAGGCGTCGGACGTCCGGAGGCTCGGGACGGTCCGGACGTCCGGACGGGCTCGGGCGTCCGTAGAATCAGTTCTGTCGTGGGCGCGTCGGACGTCCGGAGAGGGTCGGTCGTCCGGAGCTTCATGACGGTCCGGACGCCCGGAAGTTGTCGGTCGTCCGTAGATTCGGTTCAGGCGTGCGTCGGTCGGACGTCCGGAGGCTTCGGTCGTTCGTAGTTTTGGTTCGGGTGGCAAAGTGCCGGACGTCCGGAGAGTCCGGTCGTCCGGGTCCTGGGACTCGTCGGACGTCCGGTGCCTGTGCCTTCAGCAACATCTCTTTTTCTTCTTCAATATGCTTGGAGTCCTCGCCGTCTTGGCTCTCGCAAGTATTTGATCCTTGGCTCACCTCCATGTACCTGATTACACATAGAGTCTCCGAATGAGGTAGTAGCCATGTCTCGTGAGTAGGAAGAGGGAGTTCGGCGAGGAGCGAATTCACCTTATCTTCGATAGCCTTAGCTCGGTGATGTAGGGCGGAACCCTACGTGGACGATCTTTCACGTTGGAGCGGATCCTACGGGGGGAATCACGAAGAACGAGCGGAAGAACACGAGGAAATCACGGGGAGGAACGAGGGAAAACACTCAACCAACAAGGAATCGGTCACACAAATGCTAGATCAAAGAACACAAAGGGAGATACATGGTTCAAGGTCAACAAAGGACGATACAAACGGTAGCCGTTCTTCTCTGTGAGGAGGTCTTGATGATGGTCTTCTCCGCAAAGGGAGGTCTTGAATCCAAGGTGGATCTTCTCCGAAGAGGGGCCTCGGTCTCTCTCGTGGAGTAGATCCGATGTGGATGAGCGAAGCTCTATCTATGAGCTAAATCAACGCTAACCCTAAAAAGAGGAAGGGGATGAAGTATATATAGTCCCGGGGGCGAAGGGGTACAAGGGACAAGTCCCGGATGCATCTGCTTGCAGGCAGGGGAGGCCGGATGTCCGGGCATCGGGCCGGATGTCCGGGCTTTCCCGAGACGCCGGATGTCCGGGCTAGGGGGCCGGATGTCCGGGCTGGCGGGGTCTGGCTCGGCCGAATCGGGTCTGGGCGCGGATTTCAGGCGAGGCGGATATCCGGGAGCCGTGGGAGGCCGGATGTGCGGGGCCTGGGGGCCGGATGTCCGGGCCCTGAAGTCTTGCGGCAGCTGTGATGGGCGCCGAATGTCCGAGCTCGGGCCGGATGTCCGGGCTTGCGGGAAGGGCCGGATGTCCGGGCTGGGGCCGGATGTCCGGGGCCTGTAGCATCTGGCTCTTCTTCCTTCTCCTCTTCCATGCTTCCGCGCATGCTTGGCCTTGGTCCTTGGGCTCTCCATGGTCTCCTCGGGTGTACCTGAGTATGCACAAGGTCCGCGCTTGAAGTAGCATCCATGTCTTACATGCGGAAAGGGAAGATTCGGAAAGGAGCGAGTTCACCTTAGGTCCAATGGTGCATAGTCGAGGTCTCATCTTATGTATCCTTGGGGCTTGGAGAGTAGGTGGAGTGTACATGGGGATGATCGTGGGATGCTCCGCATCATCTCCCCTCCCTTGGGAAAGATCCAACCTCGGATCGTGATCCTCATCACCATGGAAACGGTTGTCGTAGACGGACTTGTAGTTGGACGAAGTGGAAGACATGGCGCAATCCAAGTGGTCCAAAGTGTCGCCGGAGTGATAGACATGCAAAAAGAGCAAACACAAAAAACACTCGGAAATACAATGGTTAGCGCACACAAAGTGTCCATCATGTAAGAATGAGTCCGTGCGGCAAGATTGTTCATGACAAAGTACATGAAGCTTAGCAAGATGATATGGAATGAGATGTAAAGCATTCATGGGAGCAAAAGCATTCAATGTGCACACAATTGTGTTATGAGTATGAGCAATGCAACCACGGTGCAATATGATGTCATAATGGGATGGTGCATCAAAAGCATGAACATAGCAATGGATGCTCAATATGTGAATGTCATCATGCAATTGATGGAGGACCATATGATCATGATGTATGAAAATGCCATCAAGGAAGATCACAACAAATTTGCTAAGGAAGTGCACAAGCTCATATATCATGGATGACATGGGAATACAAGATGCTACAAGGCAATCATAATGTGAGTCAATCCATGCATAAGACGCAAATTTGTGGTGAGTATGATATGTCCATCGAGCATGACATGTATGAGCACAATCAACAAATATGGAGGTGTTGGTGTACCAATGCTCGAAGTCGTGGCAAGAGTGGAATTCCGAAGGTGCATCCAAGTCCAAGCGCTCCTCAATGTAAAGGTCCATAGAGCCAATCTCCAATGTCGCTCCTCCGTCCGCGAGATGTATCATGTAGACAACAAGAAGGAAACAACAATGAAAGGGTGACCCATCCAATATGCGATTTGAGGATGGCTCAAAGGAAGGAGTTCACCTTTAGAATGTTCCGGAAGATGTTGGAGTTGCACATCATGTATGCCTTCACATAACCAATATGTCTTATGACGGTAATGCCTTGTGAATCCTTCAAAATGAAAGAACATGACAAACACTCGGAAAAACAAATGAGGTTAGCGGAAGTGCGAAACCTATCGTTCGTGTGGTAAGATACCCAACAAGTGTATGCATCATGCTCATCATAAGAAAGTACAATGGAGCATTTCATAGTATGGAGGCATATGATGCGAGAACAACCAAATACAATAGGCGCAATCAAACAAGCATGCATCACAAGTAATATGTCAAAGTCTCCAAGATCAATAAGCATAGTATGGTTGCACTCAATACAAGTGGATATGAAAGAGGCAACTAATGGACACAAGAGACCATGACCAAGATATATCATGTGAGAGGCATGAGCATATATGTCATCAACCCAAGAAAGCAAGTAATAGTGGAACATGGGTGATGCAACATAGCAAGCAATCATATCAATCAAGTGAAGCAAGCTAGTAGTGCGAAGATGCAACGTACTAGAAGGAATCAAGGTAATCATGTCATGTGAGCAAATAATAGGCATAGGGAATGCACATGACATATCGCAAGCACGAACACAAAGCAAGATGAAAGTATCATCATAGGAATGGTGCACAAAAGAAACATGGCAATAACAAGCAATATCTCCACCAAGCTTGCAAATACACATACAAGTACGAGAATCAATCATCATGTGTAATGCAAAGCATGGGTCACAAATGCATGTCAAATGACAAAAACCGCGAACTCAAAATCTCAAATGACAAATGTCAAATGGTGGTAGCGGGAATGCGGTGGTGGTTTGCACTTGGCAATGCGGAAGTGGAATGATGGGCTATACACGTGTCGGAGTTGAAGCACGGTCCCTAAGTAGCCGAAACACCTTAGGAGACACAACTCACAACACAAACAAAATTGGGTTAAGTTGGGTTGTCGGAAGTGTATGGTGGGCAAGGTTATGTGGAAGTGGTGGTGGTGGTTGATGAAGAGGCAATCGTCCCTAAGTAGCCGAAACACCTTAGGAGACTCGAATCACTACTCAAGCAACCACTAATGCTATGGGGAACAAAATGGGTTAGGTTGCGGAAGTCGGTGGTGGCTATGCGGATGATATGGTGGAAGGCCTAGGCAAACTTGCCAAATTTTCAAAAATTTGATGGAGTCAAATGGTGGTGGTAGTATTTTTATGGGAAGGGGGATGTCAATAGCTTCAAAACGAGCTAAAGAACGCGAAAATCGGACTCCGGATGAATTAGTTATGGACAAAACGGTGAAACGGAAAAACTGAAATTCCACGGGCCGGATGTCCGGGGGTGTCTGTCCAGAACCGAGCAGATTTAGTGCTCCAGGGCCCGGATGTCCGGCTTGGGGCCCGGATGTCCGGCCGGATGGCCCGGATGTCCGGCCTGAAGCCCGGATGTCCGGCCCGACAAATCCCGATCTCGTTTGGGGCGGAAATTTACGAATTAGGGGCGGAAATTGATGATTTCGGGGGCAAAATTGGAGAGATTTCGTGGATGGAAAGTGGGGATACTTGGGGAAATGCTAGATCCACTCGAAACCAAGCAAATCCATGGATCAAAATCAACAAAACATCATCAAAACTAACAAATCACAAAAAAATTTGGGGCTATTTTTGGTGGGGATTTTCGGATTTAGGACGAAATCAACAAAATCAAGCTAGAAAAAGAGGGGTAGGGGCTCCAAAAACGTGATCAACGTGGCTCATGATGCCATAGATGATGTAGGGTGGAACCCTACGTGGACGATCTTTCACGTTGGAGCGGATCCCACGGGGGGAATCACGAAGAACGAGCGGAAGAACACGAGGAAATCACGGGGAGGAACGAGGGAAAACACTCAACCAACAAGGAATCGGTCACACAAATGCTAGATCAAAGAACACAAAGGGAGATACATGATTCAAGGTCAACAAAGGACGATACAAACGGTAGCCGTTCTTCTCCGTGAGGAGGTCTTGATGATGGTCTTCTCCGCAAAGGGAGGTCTTGAATCCAAGGTGGATCTTCTCCGAAGAGGGGCCTCGGTCTCTCTCGTGGAGTAGATCCGATGTGGATGAGCGAAGCTCTATCTATGAGCTAAATCAACGCTAACCCTAAAAAGAGGAAGGGGATGAAGTATATATAGTCCCGGGGGCGAAGGGGTACAAGGGACAAGTCCCGGATGCACTGCGCGCAGGCAGGGGAGGCCGGATGTCCGGGCATCGGGCCGGATGTCCGGGCTTTCCCGAGACGCCGGATGTCCGGGCTAGGGGGCCGGATGTCCGGGCTGGCGGGGTCTGGCTCGGCCGAATCGGGTACGGGGCGCCGGATTTCCGGGCGAGAGGCCGGATATCCGGGGCTTCATGGGAGGCCGGATGTCCGGGGCCTGGCGGCCGGATGTCCGGGCCCTGAAGTCTTGCGGCAGCTGTGATGGGCGCCGGATGTCCGGGCTTGCGGGAAGCGCCGGATGTCCGGGCTGGGGCCGGATGTCCGGGGCCTGTAGCATCTGGCTCTTCTTCCTTCTCCTCTTCCATGCTTCCGCGCATGCTTGGCCTTGGTCCTTGGGCTCTCCATGGTCTCCTCGGGTGTACCTGAGTATGCACAAGGTCCGCGCTTGAAGTAGCATCCATGTCTTACATGCTGAAAGGGAAGATTCGGAAAGGAGCGAGTTCACCTTAGGTCCAATGGCGCATAGTCGAGGTCTCATCTTATGTATCCTTGGGGCTTGGAGAGTAGGTGGAGTGTACATGGGGATGAGCGTGGGATGCTCCGCATCACTCGGGCTCTTGTCATGGGTCCTAGTGGCGTTGAGGGAGATGTAGGCACGTCCATGGGGATGAGCGAGGGATGCTCCGCATCACCGACGGCGGCTTCTTCACCTCCTTGCGGAAGCGGTTGGCCTTTGCGGCCGCCTCGTCCCGCTTGGTTGCCGCGGCCGAGCCCTTGGGCTTCTTCGGCCGACTGCCGAACATGCTCGGCGCGACCCTGCATTTCTTCGCGCCGCTTTGGGCATCCGGTGCGGCAGAAGAGCTCGCACCCGGCTGGCCGGCCCCTGGTTGTGGTGCGGGGCGACTTCCCCCGCGTCATCAGGCCAATCCTCGAGGCTGGCTTCGAGCCTCGAGCCGCCTGCGTCGCCGCCTCCTCCCTCGGCGTCGTCCTCCAAGGCCGCCGCCCCCAAGTCAGGGTCGTCGATGTCGCTCTCCGCTCGGTCGGGGAGGAATTCGCGGTTCGGCCCCGCGGGTGCCGGCTGCTGGCTGGAGGAGGGGGCTCTGTCCAAAGCCGATTGGTCAGACTGGACAAGACGGACTCGGCAAGAAAGAGTCAGAGAAAAAAAAGAAACAACTCACCATGGGCGGAGGGTTGGCGCGTGAATACGGCTCCTTGCCAGACCGCCACTCTTCCATGAGCTCGCAGTTCGCAAGGTAGTTCACCATGTAGGCTACCTCTGCGTGAGGCATCTCCTTGGTGCACAGCTGACTCGGGTCCCGATGCCCGCTCATCTGGCAGATCATGTGGGGGCGACCTTGGAGTGGGAGCACTCGGCGCGCCACGAAGGCGGCCAGCAAATCTGGCCCGGTCTGGCCCTCCGACTGTGTCACCACTTGGAGTCGCGCGATGGCGGCGGCTCCAACAGGCGTCAGCGTCCTGGCCTGGTACGACCAGTTGGGCTGCCTTCCAGCTGGCGGGCCGGCTGCGTAAGCCGGCAAGTTGACCCAGTCGCCCTCCGCGAAGACGCTCTTCGCGTAGAAGTACGACCGCTGCCACATCTTCACCGACTTTATCAGTGTGATGGGGGGAAACGGGTTGTCAGCCCCCGTCCTCCGCACCGTGATGACCGCGCCGCACTGGGCAGACACGCCTGCAACGTGGGTGCCGAGCTAGGAGTAGAAGAACTCCCCCCAGAGCTCGATGGTGGGAAGGACGCCAAGGAAGCCATCGCACAAGGTGACGAAGGCGGACAGCAGCACCACCGTGTTGGGGGTGTGGTGGTGCGGCTGGAGACCGTAGAATTCAAGGAAGGAGCGGAAGAAGCCACTCGCCGGCAGGCCAAGGCCATGCAGGCAGTGCGAGCGGAAGACAACCCGCTCGCCCTCCTCCGGCGCCGGCGAGATTTCCCTCCTCGGCGCGAGGCAGACACTCACGAAGTCCTCGCCGGGCAGCCGCCGCGTCTTGCGGAGGAAATCGACGTGATCGTCGTGGACCTCGGAGCCATCCCATGCGCCAGAGCGCACCGCGGGGGGCGTGACGGTGGAAGAGGAGCTCATCGGGAGCGAAACGTCGCGGAGCTCAGCATGGCGTGGAAGCGCGGCGGCGAGAGGAAGAAGAAAGAGGAAGTAGTGAGGAGGAGGGGCGCGCGTGCTCTGCCGCTCCCCCTCCTCCGCCTACTTATAGGCTTATGGGCTGCAAAGCCGAGGGGGCGGTCGTGGGATTTACGGCGCCCACTACCCTGTGCCCCCATGTTTATCACGCAAAGTTACTGCGCGCAGTAACTCCGCGGGAACCTCAACCGCCCACCTCGGCCGCAGCGGATCCGCTCGCGTGCTGAGGCACGGTAGTGGCAGGCCCCACCCTTAGGCGCGTCCCGTCGCACGCATGGGTGGGCAGACTGGCCCGGCCGCTCATCGCCACGTGACAGGCCCGAAACGGGCGGCGGCCTGGAAGCTTAGCTAGCACGCCACTTGGATCCCGCCGAGGCATTCAAAAACTTTGGACAAGTCAGATTGGGCGAGTCCGACTCCTACCAGACGGCCCGGCGGAAGTCGAACAAGGTTCCACCTCAAGCACTCGAAGAAGGAAACTGCTGAGGCTCCTCGGCTGATCACCCGCGGCGCCTCACCAGCTTCGGGGACTACTGTCGGAGTAGAGGGCCACGGGTAGGCTAACCCGAAGCCCAGAACTTTCAGGACATCGGGGCTAACTACGCCCCTCAAGATGCCAAGATAAAGAGCCATCTTCTGGGGGCCGGCTGGAGGAACAGCCGGCTGCCTATAAGCGGGCGAGTCCTGGAAGCGAGGCCAAGACAAGCCGACTCCTATCCGGCGGCTTCCACAGAAGCCGGCCTCGAGGAGTCGGCCCACGGCACCAGCAAAGCCCGTGCCCTCATCAAGGGGGACGGGACGGGAAGTGGCTACAGTATAGCCCATCCCCTCCCCTTTTCCAGGGGCTGGCGTGGCCACAGTACGCCGTACGGCGGAGATCTCCGCCCGACGCGGATGCCGTCCCTGACATCATCACAAGCCGGCGGAGTCCTGTTCCCACGACGGCCTGTCGGTACGGCCCGAGGACGGCGGGCCCTGCCAGTCAGCAAGAGTCCAGAAGACGGTGAGAGCCCTACCAGTCGGATTCGATGGAAGTCGGCCCCTAGGAGTCGGCCTGCCCCTTCCACGGGCCCCATGCTCCATTAACCAGACGAGACGCGTAGTGGCTACAGTAATCGCCCGCCAGGCGGCGGAGCTATAGCCACGACCCCCTAACCAAGCCTGCGTCATTAGAGACACGACAACAGTGATCAGCTGCCGACAAGACTCGAGAGTGGCGGAGACGGCCTGTCGGCCCCGTACCCAACCAGTCGACGGGGCCCACAAGGCGGCGGGCCCCAGCAGTCGGTGGAGAAGCCGGCGGCCGAAGAGACTAACGGTCGAGCCCTACACCCGGCCGGATTACCATTGTACCCCTGGGGGGTAGGCCTATATAAACCCCCTGGGGCACCCATGCAAAGGGTTCCCAACCTGTTAAAACTAGACCAGACCATAGAGGAAGGAGAGAGCTAGCCCTGCCTTCTCCTACCTCTAGCCAAACAGCTCAAGGAGCACCTTTGTATTCACTTGTGCCTTAGTGATCATGCGGTGGCCCCGTAGAGCAGGACTAGGGGTGTTATCTCCTAGGAGAGCCCCGAACCTGGGTAAAGTACGCCGATGTTCGTGTCTACGCCTCATCCCGCTTCCGGGCACCGGCGACGTTCTACTCGCTCCCACCATAATAAGCCATCCTTTGGCATATGTCGCACCCAACCCCCGACAAGAGATTTGCTAAAAAAAAGGATATCATCGAAGTAGACAATAAAAAATTCACCAATATAAGGGCGAAACACATAATGCATAAGACGCATGAAAGTACCCGGTGCTTCCGATAAACCCATAGGCATGACTAACCACTCATCCAAACCAAACTTTGTTTTGAAAGCAGTTTTCCATTCATCACCCTCTTGTATGCGTATTTGATAGTAACCACTTTTAAGATCAATTTTGGAAAAGTTAGTGGCACCGCTAAGTTCATCTAGCATATCGTCGAGACGTGGAATGGGATACCTATAGAGAACGGTGATAGCATTGATAGGTCTACAATTGGAACACATGCGAAAGCTACCGTCTCTTTTTGGCACAAGAATGACCGGTACGGCACAAGGACTCAAACTTTCGCGCACATGTCCATGGTCTATGAGATGCTTTACTTGCCTTTGTATTTCTTTGGTTTCTTCGGGGTTGACTCGGTAGGGAGCCTTGTTTGGAAGTGGCGCTCCAGGGATGAGGTTGATGAGGTGCTCGATGCCTCGTAGTGGAGGTAGACCCGGAGGTAGCTCATCAGGGAAAACATCTTGGAATTCCTGCAATAAAGAAGATAACACCAAAGGTAGATTGTGAGAGGTGTTAGTTTTTGGTGCCTCGTCCTTGCACAATAGGACATAGTGTAGGACACTTGATGGGTTCTCACACACTTCTCTCATCTCACGTTTGGTGGCAAATAGAACTAAGTGTTTCTTGTCGCTCATCATGGATGAACTCAATTTGGGCTTGTGGTGCTCACTCTCATTTTGGTGGTTCGCTCTCTCACTATTCTCTCCATGATGGGTTGCTTGTTTGTCCGCGATCACTTGTCTTGGAGACATAGGTCGTAGCACATACTCCTTTCCTTTCATCTTGAAGCTATAGTGGTTTGTACGCCCGTTGTGGATGACACCTCGGTCATATTGCCATGGCCATCCATGAAGGAGGTGGCAAACGGTCATCGGTAGGACATCACACTCCAAAGTGTCTTCATAAGCTCCGATCTTGAAAGGAACTTGTACTCTATGCTCGACTTGGATGGTGCCGGTGTCGCTTAGCCATTGAACCTTGTATGGGTGTGGGTGCTTCATCTTGACCAATTGGAGCTTGGAGCATAGTTCTTCACTTGCGAGGTTATGGCAACTTCCTTCGTCGATGATGATCTCGACGGACCTTCCATTGATGCCGGCCTTGGTGTGGAAAATATGGCATCTTTGGTCTTCATCTTGTTGATGTTGAAGAGTCAAGACCTTGGAGACAACAAGAGCGGGGCTTGAATATTCGTCACAAAATATTTGATCATCTTCATCTTCGTTGTTCACTTGCCGGTGCATGGCCACTTGCTGAAGGGCTTCCATTTATCCTTCACTCATTGAGTCATAGGTTCTGTTATCGTTGAGGATCATGGTGCGCTTGTTTGTACACTCAAAGGACTTGTGGCCTCGGCCTCCGCATGTGAAGCATTTGAAGGAACTTGTCTTGATGGTCTCATTGGTTGGGGTAGATGATGATGAAGCTCTCGGCTTGAAGTTGCTTGTAGTAGGAGGACGACTTGAGGTTGTCAAAGTTTTCTTGTAGCTTGACTTGTCGCCGTTGCTTGTTGATGGCTTGGTTGAGGTAGAAGTTGTTGGAGTCGTTGAAGCTTGGGTGTTGGAGAAGCCATAGAACTTGGATGAGAACTTGGCATGCTTGAAGTCGTCTTGTACTTGCCGTTCCGCTTTGGTAGCTTGATGCACTAGCTCGATGAGGTTCGAGTATGGTTGGAAGTCGGCAATCTTCTTGATAGGGTGATTGAGTCCATTCAAGAAACGTGCCATAGTTTGCTCATCATCTTCCGTGACATTTTCTCTTCTCATGGAAATCTACATTTGCTTGTAGTACTCTTCGACGCTCTTGGTTCCTTGCTTGAGGAGTTGGAGTTTCTTGAAGAGGTCGCGTGTGATGATTGCTACTGAGGATGGTGGGTATGAGTCTGCTAGTGACTATGATGAAGAGACTTTGGCTCTTATTACACATGAAGAACACGGTGGAGATGATTCTGATCATGAGACGCAATACATGGCTGTCAAGATGCCGACAGGTATGAATGTTTAGTTGCTCAACGTGTTTTGAGTGTGCAGGTTACACAAGCTGAGCAAAATCAGAGGCATAACTTGTTCCATACAAAGGGAGTTGTGAAGGAACGCTCTATTCGCGTCATCATAGATGGAGGGAGCTACAACAACTTGGCTAGCATGGATATGGTGGAGAAGCTTTCTCTCACCATAAGACCACATCCACATCCTTACTACATCCAATGGTTCAACAACAGCGGCAAGGTTAAGGTAACACGTACTGTTCGTGTGTATTTTAGTATCTCTACATATGCTGATTATGTTGATTGTGATGTGGTACCTATGCAAGCATGTTCCTTATTACTTGGTAGACCATGGCAATTTGATAAAAATTCTGTACACCATGATAGAAACAATCAGTATACTCTTGTTCATAAGGATAAAAATATTACTTTGCTTCTTATGACTCCTGATTCCATTTTGAAAGATGATATTAATAGAGCTAATAAAGCAAAACAGGAGAAAAATAGGAGTGAAAATCAGATTGTGGCAAAAGAATTTGAGCAACAAATGAAGCCTAATAATAATAAACCATCTAATGTTGCTTCTGAAATTAAACTGAAAAGTGCATGTTTATTTGCCACCAAATCTGATATTGATGAGCTAGATTCTAGCAAATCTGTTTGCTATGCTTTTGTGTGCAAAGAGGCATTATTTTCATTCGAGGACGTGCCTTCCTCTTTGCCCCCTGCTGTCACTAACATTTTGCAGGAGTTCGCTGACGTCTTCCCACAAGACGTGCCACCGGGATTACCACCTATTCGAGGGATTGAGCATCAAATTGACTTAATTCCCGGTGCATCGCTACCCAACCGTGCACCATACCGTACCAATCCAGAGGAGACGAAGGAGATTATGCGTCAAGTACAGGAACTGCTCGACAAAGGTTATATACGCGAATCTCTTAGTCCTTGTGCTGTTCCAATTATACTAGTGCCAAAAAAGGATGGTACGTCGCATATGTGTGTTGATTGTAGAGGCATTAATAATATTACTATTCGTTATCGTCATCCTATTCCTAGGCTAGATGATATGCTTGATGAATTGAGTGGCTCTACAATATTCTCCAAAGTTGATTTATGAGTGGATACCATCAAATTCGTATGAAATTGGGAGATGAATGGAAAACAGCATTTAAAACTAAGTTTGGATTATATGAGTGGTTAGTCATGCCTTTTGGGTTAACTAATGCACCTAGTACTTTCATGAGATTAATGAACGAAGTTTTACGTGCTTTCATTGGACGATTTGTGGTAGTTTACTTTGATGATATATTGATTTATAGCAAATCTTTGGAAGAACATTTGGAACATTTACGTGCTGTTTTTAATGCTCTACGTGATGCACGTTTGTTTGGTAACCTTGGGAAGTGCACCTTTTGCACCGACCGAGTATCTTTTCTTGGCTATGTTGTTACTCCACAGGAATTGAAGTTGATAAAGCCAAGATTGAAGCTATTGAGAGTTGGCCGCAGCCCAAAACGGTCACACAAGTGAGGAGTTTTCTTGGACTCGCTGGTTTCTATAGGCGTTTTGTGAGAGACTTTAGCACCATTGCTGCACCTCTCAATGAGCTTACAAAGAAGGATGTGCCTTTTGTTTGGGGTACCGCACGGAAGAAGCCTTCACGGTATTGAAAGATAAGTTGACACATGCTCCTTTACTCCAACTTCCGACTTTAATAAGACTTTTGAGCTTGAATGTGATGCTAGTGGAATTGGATTAGGAGGTGTGTTATTACAAGATGGCAAACCTGTTGCATACTTTTACGAAAAATTGAGTGGGCCTAGTCTGAACTATTCTACTTATGACAAAGAATTATATGCTCTTGTTCGGACTTTAGAGACATGGCAACATTATTTATGGCCCAAAGAATTTGTTATACATTCTGATCATGAATCTTTGAAACATATTAAAAGTCAAGCTAAACTGAATCGTAGACATGCTAAATGGGTTGAATTCATTGAGACTTTCCCTTTTGTCATTAAACACAAGAAGGGTAAAGAAAATGTTATTGCTGATGCTTTGTCTTGTCGATATACTATGCTTTCACAACTTGACTTCAAAATATTTGGTTTGGAGACCATCAAAGATCAATATGTGCATGATGCTGATTTTGAAGATGTAATGCAGAATTGTAAAGAAGGAAGAACATGGAACAAGTTCATTATTAATGATGGTTTTGTGTTTCCTGCTAACAAGCTATGCATTCCATCTAGCTCTGTTCGTCTTTTGTTGTTGCAGGAGGCGCATGGAGGAGGATTAATGGGACACTTTGGCGTCAAGAAGACGGAGGATATACTTGCTACACATTTTTTTGGCCAAAGATGAGACGGGATGTTGAGCGTTTTGTTGCTCGCTGCACTACATGTCAAAAAGCTAAGTCACGACTCAATCCTCATGGTTCATATATGCCTTTGCCTGTGCCTAGTGTTCCTTGGGAGGATATATCTATGGACTTTGTTTTAGGTTTACCTCGAACAAAGCAGGGGAGGGATAGCATATTTGTTGTCGTGGATAGATTCTCGAAAATGGCACACTTTATACCATGTCATAAAAGCGATGATGCTGTTAATGTTGCTGATTTGTTCTTTCGTGAAATTATTCGCTTGCATGGTGTGCCAAATACTATTGTTTCAGATCGTGATACTAAATTTCTTAGCCACTTTTGGAGATGTTTATGGGCTAAGTTGGGGACTAAACTGCTTTTAGTACTACTTGTCACCCCAAACCGATGGACAAACTGAAGTAGTCAATAGAACATTGTCTACTATGCTTAGGGCTGTTTTGAAGAATAATAAGAAAATGTGGGAAGAATGCTTGCCTCATATTGAATTTGCTTATAATCGCTCATTGCATTCTACTACTAAGATGTGCCCTTTTGAAATTGTGTATGGCTTCCTACCTCGTGCACCTATTGATTTGTTGCCTCTTCCATCTTCGGAGAAGGTTAATTTTGATGCTAAGGAACGTGCTGAATTGATTTTAAAATGCATGAGTTAACTAAGGAAAACATTGAGCGTATGAATGCTAAATATAAACTTGTTGGAGATAAGGGTAGAAAACATGTTGTCTTTGCACCGGAGATCTTGTTTGGTTACATTTGCGTAAGGATAGGTTTCCTCATTTATGCAAATCAAAGCTAATGCCACGTCTTGATGGTCCATTTAAGGTGTTAGAGAAAATAAATGATAATGCATATAAACTTGAGCTGCCTGCAGATTTTGGGGTTAGTCCCACTTTTAACATTGCAGATTTGAAGCCTTATTTGGGTGAGGAAGATGAGCTTCCGTCGAGGACGACTTCATTTCAAGAAGGGAGGATGATGAGGACATCAATACCATTGTTACACCCACAGCCCTGTTGCTATACATCTTGGACCAATTACTAGAGCTCACAAGACGCCAATTGAATTATCGTGTACTTTCGTTTCTTGGTAACGATTCCAATGTTCATGAGAATATGATGCTGCCTAAATTGGATACATTTGTTTTGCTTACAAATGAAGGGCCTACCATGGACAAGAAAGATGAACCTTGGAGCAAGTTCAAGCATGGAGATGTTGGCATGCAAGGGGAACAAGAACGGAGTTACAAGTGATGATTCCAGGACTTTGAAGCCACCCTAATGAGTGCATGAGGCCTTGGACGAAATATACAAGATGCCACTTCATAATATTCGTCCATAGGCTATTCTAGGTGCTGCGTCACCTTATTATTGGGCCAGGCCCATGTAATTTCGAAATACTTTAGCATAGGCTGTTTTAGAGTCCGTATGTGTGGGGAAACAAGAGTTAGGGTTGATTTGGACCCTCCACCAAGGGCCACGAAATTCCCCCTCTTCCTCCATATATACAGCCCTTAGGGCACCGTTTAGACCTTGGGTTTTGTTTAGATTAAAAGTTCGCCATAGCTGCAACTTCGCGCATTTCGCTTGTGTTCAACGACTGCACAAAGGCGCCACGTAACCCCACCTTGATCAATAAAGCTTTCATCTTATATTCGCAATATCCAGATTGCAATCTCAGTTTCTTGCTTGTTCTTTGTTTGCTCGCAGGAAATAGACCCTCGTGGTCGTTGATCGTGCTCGGCGTGGTCAATAACCTCTCGGAGTTGGTTTAGCGATTGCTAAGGCGCGACGTCCTCGACGTCAGAGTCGGATCGTCAAAGTCGACTTCCTCCAAAGCGAAAAGCACATCTCATCGAAAGACGGGACACCTTTGCCTCTATCATGTGGTATCAGATTTTCAGGTTGCTCGGTGAGATTTTACAGTTTTTCGTAGATTAGATCGAATCTGTTCTTCATACCTAAAGTCCACGAAAAAGCCACAAAAAATAGGGTTAGTTCATCATATCCGAACCAATCTGAGCCTTTGCATAATCTTTTTAGGGTTTTGCTTTGTTGAATTTGCGGTTGCATCGTCGTGTCAAGTTGCTGGTCTTAGAGTCTAGTCTTTTAGAGTTTCGAGTTCTGGTCATAAGTTGTCACGCCGCCGCCGCACCATCATCATCGCCTTGCCATCTACCACCCTTCTTATCCGCCACCGCTCTGAATCCGTATCCATATACCACCACCAATCCGTATCCAAATACCACCACCAATCCGTATCCAAATACCACCACCAATCCGTATCCATATACCACCACCACTACCATATACCACCACCGCTGCCATATACCACCACCATATATCCACCACCAATCCGAGTTCTTCTCATATTAGGTTTGTTTTCGAGATCCATCTAAATTCCGATTCGTGTTTCCTTGCTGCAGAGGTTTCGAAAAAAAGAGTCCGAAACCACCCTCCGCTTAGGCCCAAAATTTTCCCAAAACGCACTTGTCGAAAAAATTTCTGGTTATCCTATTTTAGGTGTTTATAAGCGTATTGAGACATCGCCGTTATAGAAAGTTTTTTGACCCGCTTCAGTTTTGGGTCCGGGCAGTCGAAAAAAAAAATTTGGTCGAAAAAATTTCGTGCCCATCCTGTCAGTTTGACCTCGGAAGAGTTTTGAGACACTCGCCATTATAGTGATTTTTCGCAAAAAAAAAAAAGCAGCGCAAAAAAAAGCAGCGCAAAAAAAAAGAGCGAAAAAAAATCCAGAGTGTGCTTTTCCCTTGTTTACGTGCAGCGCCGTGATTTTGTTAGTGTTCTAGGCTCGCGTCTCTAGCACGGTCTAGCCTAGGACCAGCATAGTACCGTCGTTGAGCGTTTATTCAACTTTGCATCTCTGAATTGATTATTGCTGACCCTTTTGCTACCATATAATAAGCCTTCCCAGCTCCACATACATCTACATCGTGCGCTTGACTCTCCCCGTAATCGCTCTATCCAAGCTTTGAGAGTTTTGACTACATCGGTTGCCGATCACCTTTCTTCTGGGTAAGAACAGTAAGAATTTGAGATTTGCTTGACGGATTTGTGATCGTCCACCACACCACCACCACCACTTCCTAGTAGTCCGTCAATCATATTCTTGTGTGTTTCTATTGCTGCTAACCATGGCAGGATCACAAGCCGACGGATCGATCGGGAGAACATGACAAACAAAGCGCTACATGATAAGTTTCAACAAATGATGAGTGGGCAGGTGGAAGATGTGCTAAATAGATTTGAAGAGGCCATGGAGAAGATAGATGGCATTGAGAAGGCGTTCAAACAAAGCTCGATAACAAGTTTAATGAATTGCTCGCGTCTACCACCACCACCACCGGCGGCACCTAACGCACCTCTACTACAACAACAAGGACTACCTCCACATCGTGAAACAGCCCTCCGCCGAAGCTTCCCGTGTCCCTCTTCACCGCCAAGCTGCTGGTGCTGCTGTTGATACTTCTGTGGCTCCTGCTGCTGCGGTGGGGGAGGATGATTATGTGAGAGATTACGAGGATGAGGTTGATCAACATCAGAACTACGTGCAACCACCAGCACCACAACCACCAGGTCGTCCACATGCAAATAATGGCAATGTTCGGGCTCCCCTTCAGGTACGAGAACATGACCATCTCCCTAAACTGAAATTGAATATTCCACCATTTGAGGGTAGATATGTTCCTGATATATATCTTACTTGGGAGTTAGAAACTGAACAACGATTTACATGTTTACAATATCCTGAGGAGAGACGTGTTCTCTTGCTGTTTGTGCTTTCACTAGCTTTGCATGTGTTTGGTGGTCGAACATTGTAGATTATATCCTGTTCCAGCTACTTGGGCTGCTTTCAAAACTGCTATGCGTACTCGTTGGGTTCCACCATATTATCAGCGTGAATTACTTCAAAAATTGCAGCGCTTAAGACAAGGAAAAAATTCGGTAGAAGAATATTATCAGGAATTACAAACTGGCTTGATTAGATGTGGTATTGTTGAGGAGAATGAAGCTATGCTTGCACGTTTTCTGGGTGGATTAAATAGAGAGATTCAGACCATTCTAGACTACAAGGATTATAATAATATCACTCGATTATTCCATCTTGCTTGTAAAGCTGAACGTGAAGTGCAGGATCGACAGGCGTTGGCGCGAACTAACTTTTCTGCAGGTCGACCTTCACCATGGACACCACGTGCATCATCTACTTCCACACGTTATACTACACCGCACCTCCGCCGGCTACCACCTCCAACCGTGATACAAGAAAGCAGGCACAACCACCACTATCTCGCCAAGAGTACACTCTTTGGGCCTACACAGAGCTCTTCTTCTTCCATTGCGTCAACAGGCACACAAGTGATATTATTTGTCGTCGTTGTAAGGGAAGAGGACATTTTACAGAGAATGCCAATCTCAGCGTGTGATGATTGCTACCGAGGATGGTGGGTATGAGTCTGCTAGTGACTATGATGAAGAGACTTTTGCTCTTATTACACATGAAGAACACGGTGGAGATGATTCGATCATGAGACGCAATACATGGCTCTTTGAAGATGCCGACAGTATGAATGTTTAGTTGCTCAACGTGTTTTGAGTGTGCAGGTTACACAAGCTGAGCAAAATCAGAGGCATAACTTGTTCCATACAAAGGGAGTTGTGAAGGAACGTTCTATTCAGCGCCATCATAGATGGAGGGAGCTACAACAACTTGGCTAGCATGGATATGGTGGAGAAGCTTTCTCTCACCACAAGACCACATCCACATCCTTACTACATCCAATGGTTCAACAACAGCGGCAAGGTTAAGGTAACACGTCTCTGTTCGTGTGTATTTTAGTATCTCTACATATGCTGATTATGTTGATTGTGATGTGGTACCTATGCAAGCATGTTCCTTATTACTTGGTAGACCATGGTAATTTGATAAAATTCTGTACACCATGGTAGAAACAATCAGTATACTCTTGTTCATAAGGATAAAATATTACTTTGCTTCCTATGACTCTGATTCCATTTTGAAAGATGATATTAATAGAGCTAATAAAGCAAAACAGGAGAAAAATAGGAGTGAAAATCAGATTGTGGCAAAAGAATTTGAGCAACAAATGAAGCCTAATAATAATAAACCATCTAATGTTGCTTCTGAAATTAAACTGAAAAGTGCATGTTTATTTGCCACCAAATCTGATATTGATGAGCTAGATTCTAGCAAATCTGTTTGCTATGCTTTTGTGTGCAAAGAGGCATTATTTTCATTCGAGGACGTGCCTTCCTCTTTGCCCCCTGCTGTCACTAACATTTTGCAGGAGTTCGCTGACGTCTTCCCACAAGACGTGCCACCGGGATTACCACCTATTCGAGGGATTGAGCATCAAATTGACTTAATTCCCGGTGCATCGCTACCCAACCGTGCACCATACCGTACCAATCCAGAGGAGACGAAGGAGATTATGCGTCAAGTATGTGAACTGCTCGACAAAGGTTATATCGCGAATCTCTTAGTCCTTGTGCTGTTCCAATTATACTAGTGCCAAAAAGGATGGTACGTCGGCGTATGTGTGTTGATTGTAGAGGCATTAATAATATTACTATTCGTTATCGTCATCCTATTCCTAGGCTAGATGATATGCTTGATGAATTGAGTGGCTCTACAATATTCTCCAAAGTTGATTTGCGTAGTGGATACCATCAAATTCGTATGAAATTGGGAGATGAATGGAAAACAGCATTTAAAACTAAGTTTGGATTATATGAGTGGTTAGTCATGCCTTTTGGGTTAACTAATGCACCTAGTACTTTCATGAGATTAATGAGCGAAGTTTTACGTGCTTTCATTGGACGATTTGTGGTAGTTTACTTTGATGATATACTGATTTATAGCAAATCTTTGGAAGAACATTTGGAACATTTACGTGTTGTTTTTAATGCTCTACGTGATGCACGCTTGTTTGGTAACCTTGGGAAGTGCACCTTTTGCACCGACCGAGTATCTTTTCTTGGCTATGTTGTTACTCCACGTGGAATTGAAGTTGATAAAGCCAAGATTGAAGCTATTGAGAGTTGGCCGCAGCCCAAAACGGTCACACAAGTGAGGAGTTTTCTTGGACTCGCTGGTTTCTATAGGCGTTTTGTGAGAGACTTTAGCACCATTGCTGCACCTCTCAATGAGCTTACAAAGAAGGATGTGCCTTTTGTTTGGGGTACCGCACGGGAAGAAGCCTTCACGGTATTGAAAGATAAGTTGACACATGCTCCTTTACTCCAACTTCCCGACTTTAATAAGACTTTTGAGCTTGAATGTGATGCTAGTGGAATTGGATTAGGAGGTGTGTTATTACAAGATGGCAAACCTGTTGCATACTTTTTCGAAAAATTGAGTGGCCCTAGTCTGAACTATTCTACTTATGACAAAGAATTATATGCTCTTGTTAGGACTTTAGAGACATGGCAACATTATTTATGGCCCAAAGAATTTGTTATACATTACGATCATGAATCTTTGAAACATATTAAAAGTTAAGCTAAACTGAATCGTAGACATGCTAAATGGGTTGAATTCATTGAGACTTTCCCTTATGTCATTAAACACAAGAAGGGTAAAGAAAATGTTATTGCTGATGCTTTGTCTCGTCGATATACTATGCTTTCACAACTTGACTTCAAAATATTTGGTTTGGAGACCATCAAAGATCAATATGTGCATGATGCTGATTTTAAAGATGTAATGCAGAATTGTAAAGAAGGAAGAACATGGAACAAGTTCGTTATTAATGATGGTTTTGTGTTCCGTGCTAACAAGCTATGCATTCCATCTAGCTCTGTTCGTCTTTTGTTGTTGCAGGAGGCGCATGGAGGAGGATTAATGGGACACTTTGGCGTCAAGAAGACGAAGGATATACTTGCTACACATTTCTTTTGGCCAAAGATGAGACGGGATGTTGAGCGTTTTGTTGCTCGCTGCACTACATGTCAAAAAGCTAAGTCACGACTCAATCCTCATGGTTTATATATGCCTTTGCTCGTGCCTAGTGTTCCTTGGGAGGATATATCTATGGACTTTGTTTTAGGTTTACCTCGAACAAAGAAGGGAGGATAGCATATTTGTTGTCGTGGATAGATTCTCGAAAATGGCACACTTTATACCATGTCATAAAAGCGATGATCTTTGTTAATGTTGCTGATTTGTTCTTTCGTGAAATTATTCGCTTGCATGGTGTGCCAAATACTATTGTTTCAGATCGTGATACTAAATTTCTTAGCCACTTTTGGAGATGTTTATGGGCTAAGTTGGGGACTAAACTGCTTTTTAGTACTACTTGTCACCCCCAAACTGATGGACAAACTGAAGTAGTCAATAGAACATTGTCTACTATGCTTAGGGCTGTTTTGAAGAATAATAAGAAAATGTGGGAAGAATGCTTGCCTCATATTGAATTTGCTTATAATCGTTCATTGCATTCTACTACTAAGATGTGCCCTTTTGAAATTGTGTATGGCTTCCTACCTCGTGCACCTATTGATTTGTTGCCTCTTCCATCTTGGAGAAGGTTAATTTTGATGCTAAAGAACGTGCTGAATTGATTTTAAAAATGCATGAGTTAACTAAGGAAAACATTGAGCGTATGAATGCTAAATATAAACTTGTTAGAGATAAGGGTAGAAAACATGTTGTCTTTGCACTGGAGATCTTGTTTGGTTACATTTGCGTAAGGATAGGTTTCCTCATTTGCGCAAATCAAAGCTAATGCCACGTCTTGATGGTCCATTTAAGGTGTTAGAGAAAATAAATGATAATGCATATAAACTTGAGCTGCCTGCAGATTTTGGGGTTAGTCCCACTTTTAACATTGCAGATTTGAAGCCTTATTTGGGTGAGGAAGATGAGCTTCCGTCGAGGGCGACTTCATTTCAAGAAGGGAGGATGATGAGGACATCAATACCATTGTTACACCCACAGCCCCTGCTGCTATACATCTTGGACCAATTACTAGAGCTCGCGACGCCAATTGAATTATCAGTACTTTCGTTTCTTGGTAACGATTCCAATGTTCATGAGAATATGATGCTGCCTAAATTGGATACATTTGTTTTGCTTACAAATGAAGGGCCTACCATGGACAAGAAAGATGAACCTTGGAGCAAGTTCAAGCATGGAGATGTTGGCATGCTAAGGGGAACAAGAACGGAGTTACAAGTGATGATTCCAGGACTTTGAAGCCACCCTAATGAGTGCATGAGGCCTTGGACGAAATATACAAGATGCCACTTCATAATGTTCGTCCATAGGCTATTCTAGGTGCTGCGTCACCTTATTATTGGGCCAGGCCCATGTAATTTCGAAATACTTTAGTATAGGCTGTTTTAGAGTCCGTATGTGTGGGAAACAAGAGTTAGGGTTGATTTGGACCCCTCCACCAAGGGCCACGAAATTCCCCCTCTTCCTCCATATATACAGCCCTTAGGGCACCGTTTAGACCTTGGGTTTTGTTTAGATTAAAAGTTCGCCATAGCTGCAACTTCGCGCATTTCGTTTGTGTTCAACGACCAGACAAAGCGCCACAGAACCCCACCTTGATCAATAAAGCTTTCATCTTATATTCGCAATATCCAGATTGCAATCTCAGTTTCTTGCTTGTTCTTCGTTTGCTCGCAGGAAGCAGACCCTCGTGGTCAGGTTGATCGTGCTCGGCGTGGTCAATAACCTCTCGGAGTTGGTTTAGCGATTGCTAAGCGCGACGTCCTCAAGACGTTCGTAGTCGGATCGTCAAAGTCGACTTCCTCCAAAGCGAAAACCACATCTCATCGAAAGACGGGACACCTTTGCCTCTATCATGGCATATCCATCAATGCAACAAAATATGTGAGTGGGAGAAAGAGAAGAACTTATACCAAATGTACCTTGACCGATGTTGAAGATGAATCAATGATCACTCAATGTGTAACAAGGAAATAGCACAATTGGTACCAATTCTTGTCGGTTTCTCACACCTACACAAGTAAAAGCTTATGGTGGAGTTTGGTTAGGATGGTGGCACAATTTTTTTGATGTGATAGTAAGCAAGACTCAATAATGTTGGAAAATATTCGCAAGTTGTAAATGCAACAAGTAGACCAATAGCAAAAATAGGACATGGAAACACACACACAAAAGGATAAGTGGGGTCGTGCAACCAATGAATGAGCCAAAATGTGGAATCCACGAAAATGCTCTTGTTGCACAACACTAGAGAGACGCTAGCACGATTGCACAATAGGCGGATACGAACTTGTCCACAACCTACTAAGAAAAAATGCAACGACTTCTATCCCAAGTATGCTCTATGTATGATGTTCCGATGATATGATCCAAGATGATCGAGTATGACAATCTTAATGTTGTATGATGCCATGGTTCTTGCTTATAAGCTCTTTGCTTATCTTCCCCTTTCGCTTAAAAGCTTGTTTGGCTCTTTGTTGTTTGAGCTCTTTTCTCATGCAATGCTTGACGAGCCAAGATAGCAATTGTGTATGCGATGACAACTTTGTGACACAAGATATGATACCGAGATATGCAACCCGATGATATGGTATGTATGCGATGGAAAGTATGATCACTAATGTGCACAAGTCACGTTGCCGACAATACTCAAAGGCTAGTCTTGATGGGTAAGTGACGCAAAAGTAAGGCTATGGGGTTATCAATGCCAATGCAAGAAAGTATGATGATATCACGATACCAATATGATGTAGCCATTCGTAGTTGTCCCTGGCGAAGATGAGCGGTGGTGATGTTGATGTCGAACCGTCCCTAAGTAGCCGAAACAAGTTAGGAAACGGTGAGCCACAACTCAAATTCTCAAAACCAAATGCGGCAAAAAGTGTCGGAGTTGGTAGCGGTTAAGTGGTGGTAGGGCTTGGTGTATTGAAAGGGTTTGCGGAAGTTAAGTGGTGGTGGGGAAAAACTGCAGGAAAATGCAGTTTCGTCAGAGGAAGCCGGATGACCCGGGCCAGGAGCCGGATGATTTGGGTCGGAAGCCGGATGATCCGGGCGGGTCAACTGCGCTCGGGGATGGCTCTGGATGAACTCTAAAACGGGGAGAAATCCGAGGATTTCGTGGATTTTGGATGGATTGCGAGGGGGGAAGGTAAGATCCACTTGCAACAAAACAAATTCACGGATCAAAACCAACAAAACTTCATCAAAACTCACAAATCACAAGGAAAAAATTTGGGGCTATTTTTGTGGGTATTTTCGGATTAGGACGAAAAACAACAAAATCAAGCTAGAAAACGAAGAGGGGAGGCTCCAAAATCGTGATCAACGTGGCTCATGGTACCAAGATGATGTAGGGTGGAACCGTAAACGGACGATCTTTCACGAAAGGAGCGGATCCCGACTAAGAACACGAAGAACACGAGGGGAAAACAAGGGAAAAACACAAGAGGAACTCTCAAACCAACAAGATATAGTCACACATATGCTAGATTCGAGTACACATAGAGATCACATGGTCCAAAATCAACAAGGGACGATACAAAGGGTAGCCGGTTCTTCTCCGTAAGGAGGTCTTGATGGGGCCACCCAAGAGGGGATCTTGAATCCAACATGGATCTTCCACGAAGAGGGGCTGCGGTCTCTCTCGAGGAGTAGATCCGTATGGATGAGCAAAAGCTATCCTTACATATGAGCTAAACCAATGCTAACCCTAGAAAGAGGTGGAGGAGTAGTATATATATAGGAGTTGGGGGCGAAGGGGTACATGCGCCTCGGCCCAACATCATGCACGCAGGCACTGTCCGGATGATCCGGATGATCCGGGCTTCGGGGTCCGGATCGTCCGGACGGCGGTTTGGATCATCCGAGCTTCTGCTGACTTTTCCCTTCTTCTTCTCCGTCTTCACATCCATCTTCCTGTTCGGATTCTCCTTGCTCCTTAGTGTCTCCATGGCTAACTCTTGATAGAGGTGAAGGTGTCCCGATGTTTCAATAAGATAGCAATCGTTTTCTGTGGGAGTCGACTTTGACGATCCGACTACGAACGTACGAAGACGTCGCGCCTTAGCAATCGCTAAACCAACTTCCGATGGTTATTGACCACGCAGGAGCACGATCAACCTGACCACGAGGGTCTATTTCCTGCGAGCAAACGAAGAACAAGCAAGAAACTGAGATTGCAATATGGATATTGCGAATAAAAGAGGAAAGCTTTATTAATGAAGGTGCGGTTCTGTGATGCCTTTGTCTGGTCGTTGAACACAAACGAAGTACGCGAAGTTGCAGCTAGGGTGAACTTTTAATCTAAACAAAACCCAAAGTCTAAACGATGCCCTAAGGGTTGTATATATGGAGGAGAGACAGGGGGATTTCATGGCCCTTGGAGAAGGGGTCCGAAACCAACCCTAACTCTTGTTTCCCCACACATACGGACTCTAAAAACTGCCTATAATCAAGTATTTCGAAATTACATGGGCCTGGCCCAAAAATAAGGTGACGCAGCACCTAGAATAGCCTCTGGACGAAATTTATGAAGTGGCATCTTGTATATTTCGTCCAAGGCTTCATGCACTCATTATGGTGGCTTCAAAGTCCAGGAATCATCACTTGTAACTCCGTTCTTGTTCCCCCTGCGCTTGCCATCATCTCCATGCTTGAACTTGCTCCAAGGTTCATCTTTCTTGTCCAAGCTAGGCCCTTCATTTTTAAGCAAAACAAATGTATCCAATTTAGGCAGCATCATATTCTCATGAACATTAGAATCGTTACCAAGAAACAAAAGTACCTAATAATTCAATTGGCGTGCGTGAGCTCTAGTAATTGGTCCAGTATGTATAGCAGCAGGGGTTGTGGGTGTAACAATGGTATTGATGTCCTCATCCTCCTCCCCTTCTTGAAATGAAGTCGTCCTCGACGAAAGCTCATCTTCCTCTCCAAAATAAGGCTTCAAATCTGCAATGTTAAAAGTGGGACTAACCCCAAAATCTGCAGGCAGCTCAAGTTTATATGCATTATCATTTATTTTCTCTAACACCTTAAAAGGACCATCATCACGTGGCATTAGCTTTGATTTGCGCAAATTAGGAAATCTATCCTTACGCAAATGTAACCAAGCAAGATCTCCAGGTGCAAACACAACATGTTTTCTACCTGTATCTCCAGCAAGTTTATATTTAGCATTCATACGCTCAATGTTTTCCTTAGTTAACTCATGCATTTTTAAAATCAATTCAGCATGTTCTTTAGCATCAAAATTAACCTTCTCCAAAGATGGAAGATGCAACAAATCAATAGGTGCACGAGGTAGGAAACCATACACAATTTCAAAATGGCACATCTTAGTAGTAGAATGCAATGAACGATTATAAGCAAATTCAATATGAGGCAAGCATTCTTCCCACATTTTCTTATTATTCTTCAAAACAACCCTAAGCATAGCAGACAATGTTCTCTTGACTACTTCAGTTTGACCATCAGTTTGGGGGTGACAAGTAGTTGTCGACGCCGACGAAGAGGGTGATGGATGCGTACCATGTTTAGTTGTGATCGATTTTGCCGGTGATCGAGCTTAAATGGTTGATGGACGCGTGCCACGTTTAGTTGTGATCGTTTTTGCGGGTGATGGATCTCAAATGGAGTTCGTACGACCAAATTGTGGTCCTTTTGTCGATACAACAATGGGGGACGGCCCGTGAATTCAACTTTCGGGGTAAGTTGATCGCACCAACGAGTCTTCTTGCACCATTCGGGATGCCCTATAATTTTCCATGTGCATAAACATCATGAGGAAGAATTGTTATGTACATTATCATTTAAGAATAATGCACTGCTAGTGAAAAAGTGAGCTTGGTAGCGGGGCGGGTGATAGACCATGTGAAGCATGAATTCTTGGGTTTCGATACAACAAAGATCCTCCTCCTTCTTTCCTGACTGAACCTGTACACTTTCCAGTTTGAAGATGGAAGGATGGGGCACTGATCTATATGTTATTGTCCATATATCTGTCTGTGGGTGAGCTCACAGAAGGGTGGTAGAGTACACGTCAAAGATAAAATCATCCGAATCTCGGTTTTTCAACCTGGATCCAGCCCCAAAATGTTGTCGACACCATCGAAGAGGGTGATGTATTTGTACCACGTTTAGTTGTGATCGTTTTGGCGGGTGATGGAGCTCAGATGGAGTTCGTATGGCCAAATTATGGTCCTTTTTGTGGATACAACTGAAGGAAATATGCCCTAGAGGCAATAATAAAGTTGTTATTTATATATCCTTATATCATGATGAATGTTTATTATTCATGCTAGAATAGTATTAATCGGAAACTTAGTACATGTGTGAATACATTAAGAAATAGAGTGTCACTAGTATGCCTCTACTTGACTAGCTCGTTAATCAAAGATGGTTTAAGTTTCCTAGCCATAGACACGAGTTGTCGTTTGATGAACGGGATCACAACATTAGAGAATGATGTGATTGACTTGACCCATTCGTTAACTTAGCACTATGATCGTTTAGTTTATTGCTATTGCTTTCTTCATGACTTATACATGTTCCTATGACTATGAGATTATGCAACTCCCGAATATCAGAGGAACACTTAGTGTGCTATCAAACATCACAACTTAACTGGATGATTATAAAGATGCTCTACAAGTGTCTCTGATGGTGTTCATTGGGTTGGCATAGATCGAGATTAGGATTTGTCACTCCGCTTGTCAGAGAGGTATCTCTGGGCCCTCTCGGTAATGCACATCACTATAAGCCTTGCAAGCAATGTGACTAATGAGTTAGTTACGAGATGACGCATTACGGAACGAGTAAAGAGACTTGACGGTAACGAGATTGAACTAGGTATGATGATACCGACGATCGAATCTCGGGCAAGTAACATAACGATGACAAAGGGAACATACGTATGTTCTTATGCGGTTTGACCGATAAAGATCTTCGTAGAATATGTAGGAACCAATATGAGCATCCAGGTTCCGCTATTTGGTATTGACCGGAGATGAGTCTCGGTCATGTCTACATAGTTCTCAAACCCGCAGGGTCCACACACTTAACGTTCGATGATGATCGATATTATGAGTTGATGTGTTTTGATGTACCAAAGGTAGTTCCTAGTTCCGGATGTGATCACGGACATGACGAGGAGTCTTGAAATGGTCGAGACATGAAGATTGATATATTGGAAGGTTATGTTTGGACACCGAAAAGGTTTCGGATAGGTTCGGGCATTTTCCAGAGTACCGGGGGGTTACCGGAACCACCCGGGGGGTTATTGGGCCTACATGGGCTTTAGTGGAAGAGAGGAGGAGGCGGCCAAGTGGGAGGCGCACGGCCCCCAAGCCCAATCCGGGGGGCGACCCCCCTTTCCTTCTCTCCCTCTTCCCCTTCCTTCTCCCTCCTAGTTGGACTAGGAAACGGGGGAACCTACTCCTAGTAGGAGTAGGATTCCCCCCCTTGGGGCGCGCCCTATGAGGCCGGCTGGCCTCCTCCTCCACTCCTTTATATACAGGGGAGGGGGCATCCCATAGACACACAAGTTGATCTTAGCCGTGTGCGGTGCCCCCCTCCACAAATTTCCACCTCGGTCATATTGTCTAGTGCTTAGGCGAAGCCCTGCGTCTGGTAACTTCATCATCACCGTCAACATGCCGCCGTGCTGAAGAAACTCTCCCTCGACCTTAGCTGGATCTAGATGTTCGAGGGACGTCACCGAGCTGAACGTGTGCAAATCGCGGAGGTGCCGTGCGTTCGGTACTTGATCGTTTGGATCGCGAAGACGTTCGACTACATCAACCGCGTTACTTAACGCTTCCGCTTTCGGTCTACGAGGGTACGTGGACACACTCTCCCCGCTCGTTGCTATGCTTATCCTAGATAGATCTTGCGTGATCCTAGGAATATTGTTGAAATACTACGTTCCCCAACAGTGGCATCCGAGCCAGGTCTATGCGTAGATGTTATATGCACGAGTAGAACACAAAGAGTTGTGGGCGATAATAGTCATACTGCTTACCAGCATGTCATACTTTGATTCGGTGGTATTGTTGGATGAAGCGGCCCAGTCCGACATTACATGACCGCGTTCATGAGACTAGTTCTACCGCCGTGCTTTGCACACAGGTGGCTAGTGGGTGTCTGTTTCTCCAACTTTAGTTGAATCGAGTGTGACTACGTCCGGTCCTTGTTGAAGGCTAAAACAACACACTTAACAAAAAATCATTGTGGTTTTGATGCGTAGGTAAGAACGGTTCTTGCTAAAGCCCGTAGCAGCCACGTAAAATTTGCAACAACAAAGTAGAGGACGCTAACTTGTTTTTGCAGGGCTTGCTGTGATGTGATGTGATCAAGACGCGATGATACATAAATTGTTGTATGAGATGATCATGTTTTGTAACAGTTATCGGCAACTGGTAGGAGTCATATGGTTGTCGCTTTATTGTATGAAATGCAAACACCATGTAATTGCTTTACTTTATCACTAAGTGGTAGCGATAGTCCTAGAAGCAATAGTTGGCGAGACGACAACAATGCTTCGATGGAGATCAAGATGTCAAGCCGGTGACAATGGTGATCATGACGGTGCTTTGGAGATGGAGATCAAAGGCACAAGATGATGATGGCCATATCATATCACTTATATTGATTGCATGTGATGTTTATCCTTTATGCATCTTATTTTTCTTAGTACGACGGTAGCATTATAAGATGATCTCTCACTAAATTTCAAGGTACAAGTGTTCTCCCTGAGTATGCACCGTTGCTACAGTTCGTCATGCCGAGACACCACGTGATGATCGGGTGTGATAAGCTCTACGTTCACATACAATGGGTGCAAGACAGTTTTGCACATGCATAATACTCGGGTTAAACTTGACGAGCCTAGCATATGCAGATATGGCCTTGGAACACTGAGACCGTAAGGTCGAGCGTGAATCATATGGTAGATATGATCAACATAGTGATGTTCACCATTGAAAACTACTCCATCTCACGTGATGATCGGACATGGTTTAGTTGATATGGATCACGTGATCACTTAGATGATTAGAGGGATGTCTATCTAAGTGGGATTTCTTAAGTAATATGGTTAATTGAACTTTAATTTATCATTAACTTAGTACCTGATAGTATTTTGCATGTCTATGTTGTTGTAGATAAATGGCTCGTGCTACTGTTCCATTGAATTTTAATGCGTTCCTAGAGAAAGCTAAGTTGAAAGATTATGGTAGCAACTACATGGACTAGGTCCGTAACTTGAGGATTATCCTCATTGCTGCACAGAAGAATTACGTCCTGGAAGCACCGCTAGGTGCCAAACCCGCTGCAGGAGCAACTCCAGATGTTATGAACACCTGGCAGAGCAAAGCTGATGACCACTCGATAGTTAAGTGTGCCATGCTTTACGGCTTAGAACCGGGACTTCAACGACGTTTTGAACGTCATGGAGCATATGAGATGTTCCAGGAGTTGAATTTAATATTTGAAGCAAATACCCGGATTGAGAGATATGAAGTCTCTAATAAGTTCTACAGTTGCAAAATGGAGGAGAATAGTTCTGTCAGTGAGCACATACTCAGAATGTCTGGGTACCACAATCACTTGACTCAGCTGGGAGTTAATCTTCCAGTTGATAGTATCATTGACAGAACTCTTCAATCACTACCACCAAGCTACAAAAGCTTTGTGATGAACTATAATATGCAAGGGATGGATAAGACAATTCCCGAGCTCTTCGCGATGCTAAAGGCTGCGGAGGTAGAAATCAAGAAGGAGCATCAAGTGTTGATGGTCAATAAGACCACCAGTTTCAAGAAGAAGGGAAAAGGGAAGAAAGGGAGCTTCAAGAAGAACGGCAAGCAAGTTGCTACTCAAGTGAAGAAGCCCAAGCCTTGACCTAAGCCTGAGACTGAGTGCTTCTACTGCAAAGGGACTGGTCACTAGAAACGGGACTGCCCCAAGTTTTTGGTGGAAAAGAAGGATGGCAAAGTGAATGGTATATTTGATATACATATTATTGATGTGTACCTTACTAATGCTCGCAGTAGCGCCTAGGTATTTGATACTGGTTCTGTTGCTCATATTTGCAACTCGAAATAGGGGCTACGGATTAAGCGAAGATTGGCTAAGGACGAGGTGACGATGCGCGTGGGAAATGGTTCCAAAGTCGATGTGATCACCGTCGACACGCTACCTCTACATCTACCTTCGGGATTAGTTTTAGACCTGAATAATTGTTATTTGGTGCCAGCGTTAAGAATGAACATTATATCTGGATCTTGTTTGATGCGAGACGGTTATTCATTCAAAGCGGAGAATAATGGTTGTTCTATTTATATGAGTCATATCTTTCGTGGTCATGCACCCTTGATGAGTGGTCTATTTTTACTAAATCTTGATAGTAGTGATACACATATTCATATTATTGAAGCCAAAAGATATAAGTTTAATAATGATAGTGCAACTTACTTTTCGCACTGCCGTTTAGGTCATATTGGTGTAAAGCGCATGAAGAAACTCCATGTTGATGGGCTTCTGGAATCACGATTATGAATCACTTGATGCTTGCGAACCATGCCTCATCGGCAAGATGACTAAGTCTCCGTTCTCCGGGACAATGGAGCGAGCAACAGACTTGTTGGAAATAATACATACTGATGTATGTCGTCCAATGAGTGTTGATGCTCGCGGCGGGTATCCTTATTTTCTGACCTTCACAGATGATTTGAGCAGATATGGGTATATCTACTTGATGAAACATAAGTCTGAAACACTTGAAATGTTCAAAGAATTTCAGAGTGAAGTGGAAAATCATCGTAACAAGAAAATAAAGTTTCTACGATCTGATCGTGGAGGAGAATATTAGAGTTACGAGTTTGGTCTTCATTTGAAACAATGTGGAATAGTTTCGCAACTCACGCCACCCGGAACACCACAGCGTAATGGTGTGTCCGAACGTCGCAATCGTACTTTATTAGATATGGTGCGATCTATGATGTCTCTTACTGATTTACCACTATCATTTTGGGGTTATGCTTTTGAGACGGCTGCATTCACGTTAAATAGGGCACCATCTAAATCCGTTCAGACGACACCATATGAACTGTGGTTTGGCAAGAAACCCAAGTTGTCGTTTCTTAAAGTTTGGGGTTGTGATGCTTATGTGAAAAAGCTTCAACCTGATAAGCTCAAACCCAAATCAGAGAAATGTGTCTTCATAGGATACCCAAAGGAGACTGTTGGGTACACCTTCTATCATAGATCCGAAGGCAAGATATTCGTTGCTAAGAATGGATCCTTTCTAGAGAAGGATTTTCTCTCGAAAGAAGTGAGTGGGAGGAAAGTAGAACTTGATGAGGTAATTGTACCTGCTCCCTTATTGGAAAGTAGTGCATCATAGAAATCAGTTCCAGTGATTCCTACACCAATTAGTGAGGAAGCTAATGATGATGATCATCAAACTTCTGATCAAGTTACTACCGAACCTTGTAGGTCAACCATAGTAAGATCCGCACCAGAGTGGTATGGAAATCATGTTCTGAAGTCATGTTACTTGACCATGACGAACCTACGAACTATGAGGAAGCGATGATGAGCCCAGATTCCGCGAAATGGCTTGAGGCCATGAAATCTGAGATGGGATCCATGTATGAGAACAAAGTGTGGACTTTGGTTGACTTGCCCGATGATCGGCAAGCCATAGAGAATAAATGGATCTTTAAGAAGAAGACTGACGCTGACGGTAATGTTACTGTCTACAAATCTTGACTTGTTACGAAAGGTTTTCGACAAGTTCTAGGAGTTGACTATGATGAGACCTTGTCACCCGTAGCGATGCTTAAGTCCATCCGAATCATGTTAGCAATTGCCACATTTTATGATTATGAAATTTGGCAAATGGATGTCAAAATTGCATTCCTTAATGGATATCTTAAAGAAGAGTTCTATATGATGCAACCAGAAGGTTTTGTCGATCCAAAAGGTGCTAACAAAGTGTGCAAGCTCCAGCGATCCATTTATGGACTGGTGCAAGCCTCTCGGAGATGGAATATACGCTTTGATAGTGTGATCAAAGCATATGGTTTTATACAGACTTTTGGAGAAGCCTGTATTTACAAGAAAGTGAGTGCGAGCTCTGTAGCATTTCTGATATTATATGTAGATGATATATTGTTGATCGGAAATTGATAATGAATTTCTGAATAGCATAAAAGGATACTTGAATAAGAATTTTTCAATGAAAGACCTCAGAGAAGCTGCTTATATATTGGGCATCAAGATCTATAGAGATAGATCAAGACGCTTAATTGGACTTTCACAAAGCACATACCTTGATAAAAGTTTTGAAGAAGTACAAAATGGATCAAGCAAAGAAAGTGTTCTTGCCTGTGTTACAAGGTGTGAAGTTGAGTCAGACTCAATGCCCGACCAGTGCAGAAGATAGAGAGAAAATGAAAGTCATTCCCTATGCTTCAGCCATAGGTTCTATCATGTATGCAAATGCTGTGTACCAGACCTGATGTGTGCGTTGCTATCAGTTTAGCAGGGAGGTACCAAAGTAATCCAGGAGTGGATCACTGGACAGTGGTCAAGAACATCCTGAAATACCTGAAAAGGACTAAGGATATGTTTCTCGTTTATGGAGGTGACAAAGAGCTCGTCGTAAATGGTTATGTCTATGCAAGCTTTGACACTAATTCGGATGACTCTAAGTCACAAACCGGATACGTGTTTATATTAAATGGAGGAGCTGTAAGTTGGTGCAGTTCCAAGCAGAGCTTCGTAGCGGGATCTACGTGTGAAGCGGAGTACATAGCTGCTTCGGAAGCAGCAAATGAAGGAGTCTGGATGAAGGATTTCATATCCGATCTAGGTGTTATACCTAGTGCATCGGGTCCAATGAAAATCTTTTGTGACAATACTGGTGCAATTGCCCTGGCAAAGGAATCCAGATTTCACAAGAGAACCAAGCACAACAAGAGACGCTTCAATTCCATCTGCGATCAAGTCAAGGAGGGTGATGTAGGGTAGAACCCTAGGTGGCCGACCTTTCACGATTGGAGTGAATCACGAAGAACACGGGGAAGAACGGAGAGAAATCACAAGGGGAAACACTCAAGAACAAGTCCAATCACACATCCACTAGACAATCAAACACACAAGATCCACAAGGTACATGAACAACAAAGGGAAAGATACAAGGTAGCGTTCATCCAAAATCCAAGAGGAGATGAGGTCTTGATGATATCCAGTAGGATCTTCTCACATGCTCACATGGAGGTCTTGAACTCCATGGGAGTGGTGGTCTCTCTCTCTCTCTCTCTCTCTAGAGTAGAGGAAGGTAGGAGCAAAGCTCACATACAAATGAGCTATCACTTTTCTAACCCTAGAGAGGAGGTGGAGGAGGTATATTTATGGCCCCCAAGGGGCGAAGGGGTAGGTGAGGGGGCGAACGGGTACACGGGCCTCGGCCCAAGTCATGCGCGCAGGCAAGGCCGGATGATCCGGACGGGGTCCCGGATGATCCGGGCGGCGGGGGTCCGGATGATCCGGACGGAGTCCCTAATGATCCGGCTTCGGTTGAAGCCTTCGGGTGTCTTCGATGCAGTTACCCGGATGATCCGGGGAAGGGCTCAGATAATCCGGCTGAGATTTGACTGAGGAGTGGCCGATCACCAAGTTCTCGTCATCTTGAAGCTCGAAATGGGCACTCTCCATTGTCGCACCGTCTCGTGGTTCCTTCAAAAGGAGCAAGGACAACAAACACTTGGAAAAACAAATGTGGTTAGCGTTAGTGCCAAACCAAGCATTCAAGCGGTGATTCACCCAACAAGTGTTGTCATCAAGCATAGCATATGGTTTGACAAAGAAGTGTGACATGGCATTTAAGCTTATAAATTGAGCACAAGCAAAGATATCATGGGGACAAGCATGTAGATGTGAGGTAGTGATGCAAATATGTGTGATAAGAGAATAAGAATCTATCTCATGGTCATAGCAATCATGCATAAAGCGCTCAACAAACGGTCTATGGTAGGCATAGGAAGCATTCACAACACCCAATAAAATGAAGTGTCTAAACACATGGGTCAAGTGCAAGACAATCCGAGCATAACGTGCATAGGGTGTAGTGAAGATAGTATGGCACTCAACACAATAGGAAGAGCAATTGCTCATCATGTGTGAGGCAATCAAGTCAATCATGTGACAAGCAATGGGACATGGCATATGTGAAGAAGTGACATTGTTGCAACCAAACATATGATAGGAGCATGTAATCCAAGAATTGGATGCAATACACAAGTCTTATATATCATGATGCATGGAATGGTGAAAATGACAAGTCGAAGCAAGATCTCTAACATGTGTGCAATCAAGTAGTCCAAGATGAACAATAAGTCTCATCGTGCAAGCAACACAAGTAGTATGATCCATAATATCCAAGCTCATGGTTTGGGGGTTCCCAAAGAGAAGGATATCACCTTGAAAGCATGTCCTTGTGCGTCCTTCACAATGCCGAAGCATAAGCAAGTGCGATGTAGAAGCGTCGTGGTAGAAGGTGGTTCGCTCTCGAGAGCTCGAATTGTCAACTCACGTGACGTGGAAGTCGACACAAAGTCCAAGTATCCTACACATGCACACAATAAAGAAAAGAATGTATGTGCATGGTAGATAAACACATCATCCATCATGATGGTTCTTGGTGAGGACATCAATACCATTGTTACACCCACAACCCCTACTGTTACATATACTGGACCAATTACTAGAGCTCGCGCACGCCAATTGAATTACCAGGTACTTTCGTTTCTTGGTAATGATTCTAATGTTCATGAGAATATGATACTGCCTAAATTGGATACATTTGTTTTGCTTACAAATGAAGGGCCGAGCTTGGAGAAGGATGAACATTGGAGCAAGAACACGCATGGAGTTGATGGCATGCTAAAGGGATCAGGACGGAGTTACAAGTGATGATTTCAGGACTTTGAAGCCACCATAAGGAGTGCATGAAGCCTTGGACGAAATATACAAGATGCCACTTCATAATATTCGTCCATAGGCTATTCTAGGTGCTGCATCACCTTATTATTGGGCCAGGCCCATGTAATTTCGAAATACTTAAGTATAGGCTATTTTAGAGTCCGTATGTGTGGGGAAACAAGAGTTAGGGTTGGTTTGGACCCCACCCTCAAGGGCCACGAAATCCCTCCTCTTCCTCCATATATACAGCCCTTAGGGCGTCGTTTAGACTTTGGGTTTTGTTTAGATTAAAGTTCGCCATAGCTGCAACTTGGCGTGCCGTTTGTGTTCAACGACCAGACCAAGGCGTCCAGAACCCCACCTTCATTAATAAAGCTTTCCTCTTATATTCGCAATATCCAGATTGCAATCTTAGTTTCTTGCTTGTTCTTCATTTGCTCGCAGGAAACAGGCCCTCGTGGTCAGGTTGATCGTGCTCCGGCGTGGTCAATAACCCTCGAAAGTTGGTTTAGGGATTGCTAAGGCGCGACGTCTCACACGTTCGTAGTCGGATCGTCAAGGTCGACTCCCACAGAAAACGATAGCCACCATCTCATCGAAACATCGGGACACCTTTGCCTCTATCAAGTGGTATCAGATTTCCAGGTTGCTCGGTGAGATTTTATAGTTTTTCGTAGATTAGATCGAGTCTGTTCTTCATACCTATAGTCCACGAAAAAGCCACAAAAAAAATTAGGGTTAGTTCATCATATCCGAACCAATCTGAGCCTTTGCATAATCTTTTTAGGGTTTTGCTTTGTTGAATTTGCGGTTGCATCGTCGTGTCAAGTTGCTGGTCTTAGAGTCTAGTCTTTTAGAGTTTCGAGTTTTGGTCATAAGTTGTCACGCCGCCGCCGCACCATCATCATCGCCTTGCCATCTACCACCATTGCTTATCCGCCACCGCTCTGAATCCGTATCCATATACCACCACCAATCCGTATCCATATACCACCACCAATCCGTATCCATATACCACCACCAATCTGTATCCATATACCACCACCGCTACCATATATGATAGAGGCAAAGGTGTCCCGTCTTTCGATGAGATATTGGTTTTCGCTTTGGAGGAAGTCGACTTTGACGATCCGACTACGAACGTCTTGAGGACGTCGGCGCCTTAGCAACCGCTAAACCAACTCCGAGAGGTTATTGACCACGCCGAGCACGATCAACCGACCACGAGGGTCATTTCCTGCGAGCAAGCGAAGAACAAGCAAGAAACTGAGATTGCAATCTGGATATTGCGAATATAAGATGAAAGCTTTATTGATCAAGGTGGGGTTCTGTGGCGCCTTTATCTGGTCGTTGAACACAAGCGAAATGCAGCGAAGTTGCAGCTATGGCGAACTTTTAATCTAAACAAAACCCAAGGTCTAAGCGGTGCCCTAAGGGCTGTATATATGGAGGAAGAGGGGGAATTTCGTGGCCCTTGGTGGAGGGGTCCGAAATCAACCCTAACTCTTGTTTCCCACACATACGGACTCTAAAACAGCCTATACTTAAGTATTTCGAAATTACATGGGCCTGGCCCACTAATAAGGTGACGCAGCACCTAGAATAGCCTCGGGACGACATTTATGAAGTAGCATCTTGTATATTTCGTCCAAGGCTTCATGCACCCATTATGGTGGCTTCAAAGTCCTGAAATCATCACTTGTAAATCCGTTCTTGTTCCCCTTAGCATGGCATTATCTCCATGCTTGTTCTTGCTCAATGTCCATCCTTCTCCAAGCTAGGGCCTTCATTTGTAAGCAAAACAAATGTATCCAATTTAGGCAGCATCATATTCTCATGAACATTAGAATCATTACCAAGAAACGAAAGTACGACAATTTAATTGGCGTCATGAGCTCTAGTAATTGGTCCGTATATGTAGCAGTAGGGGCTGTGGGTGTAACCATGGTATTGATGTCCTCATCATCCTCCCTTCTTGAAATGAAGTCGTCCTCGACGGAAGCTCATATTCCTCACCCAAATAAGGCTTCAAATCTGCAATGTTAAAAGTGGGACTAACCCCAAAATCTGCGGGCAGCTCAAGTTTATATGCATTATCATTTATTTTCTCTAACACCTTAAATGGACCATCAACACGTGGCATTAGCTTTGATTTGCAAATTAGGAAACCTATCCTTACATAAATGTAACCAAACAAGATCTCCGGTGCAAAGACAACATGTTTTCTACCCTTATCTCCAGCAAGTTTATATTTAGCATTCATCGCTCAATGTTTTCCTTAGTTATCTCATGCATTTTAAAATCAATTCAGCACGTTCTTTAGCATCAAAATTAACCTTCTCCGAAGATGGAAGAGGCAACAAATCAATAGGTGCACGAGGTAGGAAGCCATACACAATTTCAAAAGGGCACATCTTAGTAGTAGAATGCAATGAGCGATTATAAGCAAATTCAATATGAGGCAAGCATTCTTCCCACATTTTCTTATTATTCTTCAAAACAGCCCTAAGCATAGTAGACAATGTTCTATTGACTACTTCAGTTTATCCATCGGTTTGGGGGTGACAAGTAGTACTAAAAGCAGTTTAGTCCCCAACTTAGCCCATAAACATCTCCAAAAGTGGCTAAGAAATTTAGTATCACGATCTGAAACAATAGTATTTGGCACACCATGCAAGCGAATAATTTCACGAAAGAACAAATCAGCAACATTAACAGCATCATCGCTTTTATGACATGGTATAAAGTGTGCCATTTTGAGAATCTATCCACGACAACAAATATGCTATCCCTCCCTTCTTTGTTCGAGGTAAACCTAAAACAAAGTCCATAGATATATCCTCCCAAGGAACACTAGGCACAGCAAAGGCATATATAAACCATGAGGATTGAGTCGTGACTTAGCTTTTTGACATGTAGTGCAGCGAGCAACAAAAGCGCTCAACATCCCGTCTCATCTTTGGCCAAAAGAAATGTGTAGCAAGTATATCCTCCGTCTTCTTGGCGCCAAAGTGTCCCATTAATCCTCCTCCATCGCCTCCTGCAGCAACAAAAGAAAACGAGCTAGATGGAATGCATAGCTTGTTAGCACGGAACACAAAACCATCATTAATAACGAACTTGTTCCATGTTCTTCCTTCTTTACAATTCTGCATTACATCTTTAAAATCAGCATCATGCACATATTGATCTTTGATGGTCTCCAAACCAAATATTTTGAAGTCAAGTTGTGAAAGCATAGTATAGCGACGAGACAAAGCATCAGCAATAACATTTTCTTTACCCTTCTTGTGTTTAATGACATAAGGGAAAGTCTCAATGAATTCAACCCATTTAGCATGTCTACGATTCAGTTTAGCTTGACTTTTAATATGTTTCAAAGATTCATGATCGAATGTATAACAAATTCTTTGGGCCATAAATAATGTTGCCATGTCTCTAAAGTCCGAACAAGAGCATATAATTCTTTGTCATAAGTAGAATAGTTCAGACTAGGCCCACTCAATTTTTCAGAAAAGTATGCAACAGGTTTGCCATCTTGTAATAACACACCTCCTAATCCAATTCCACTAGCATCACATTCAAGCTCAAAAGTCTTATTAAAGTCAGGAAGTTGGAGTAAAGGAGCATGTGTCAACTTATCTTTCAATACCGTGAAGGCTTCTTCTTGTGCGGTACCCCAAACAAAAGGCACATCCTTCTTTGTGAGCTCATTGAGAGGTGCAGCAATGGTGCTAAAGTCTCTCACAAAACGCCTATAGAAACCAGCGAGTCCAAGAAAACTCCTCACTTGTGTGACCGTTTTGGGCTGCGGCCAACTCTCAATAGCTTCAATCTTGGCTTTATCAACTTCAATTCCCTGTGGAGTAACAACATAGCCAAGAAAAGATACTCGGTCGGTGCAAAAGGTGCACTTCCCAAGGTTACCAAACAAACGTGCATCACGTAGAGCATTAAAAACAGCACGTAAATGTTCCAAATGTTCTTCCAAAGATTTGCTATAAATCAGTATATCATCAAAGTAAACTACCACAAATCGTCCAATGAAAGCACGTAAAACTTCGTTCATTAATCTCATGAAAGTACTAGGTGCATTAGTTAACCCAAAAGGCATGACTAACCACTCATATAATCCAAACTTAGTTTTAAATGCTGTTTTCCATTCATCTCCCAATTTCATACGAATTTGATGGTATCCACTCATAAATCAACTTTGGAGAATATTGTAGAGCCACTTAATTCATCAAGCATATCATCTAGCCTAGGAATAGGATGGCGATAACGAATAGTAATATTATTAATGCCTCTACAATCAACACACATATGCGACGTACCATCCTTTTTAGGCACTAGTATAATAGGAACAGCACAAGGACTAAGAGATTCGCGTATATAACCTTTGTCGAGCAGCTCCTGTACTTGACGCATAATCTCCTTCGTCTCCTCTGGATTGATACGGTATGGTGCGCGGTTGGGTAGCGATGCACCGGGAATTAAGTCAATTTGATGCTCAATCCCTCGAATAGGTGGTAATCCCGGTGGCACGTCTTGTGGGAAGACATCAGCGAACTCCTGCAAAATGTTAGTGACGGTAGGGGGCAAAGAGGAAGGCACGTCCTCGAATGAAAATAATGCCTCTTTGCACACAAAAGCATAGCAAACAGATTTGCTAGAATCTAGCTCATCAATATCAGATTTGGTGACAAATAAACATGCACTTTTCAGTTTAATTTCAGAAGCAACATTAGATGGTTTATTATTAGGCTTCATTTGTTGCTCAAATTCTTTTGCCACAATCTGATTTTCACTCTTATTTTTCTCCTGTTTTGCTTTATTAGCTCTATTAATATCATCTTTCAAAATGGAATCAGGAGTCATAGGAAGCAAAGTAATATTTTTATCCTTGTGAACAAGAGTATACTGATTGTTTCTACCATGGTGTACAGAATTTTTATCAAATTGCCATGGTCTACCAAGTAATAAGGAACATGCTTGCATAGGTACCACATCACAATCAACATAATCAGCATATGTAGAGATACTAAAATGCACACGAACAGACGTGTTACCTTAACCTTGCCGCTGTTGTTGAACCATTGGATGTAGTAAGGATGTGGATGTGGTCTTGTGGTGAGAGAAAGCTTCTCCACCATATCCATGCTAGCCAAGTTGTTGCAGCTCCTCCATCTATGATGGCCTTGAATAGAACGTTCCTTCACAACTCCCTTTGTATGGAACAAGTTATGCCTCTGATTTTGCTCAGCTTGTGTAACCTGCACACTCAAAACACGTTGAGCAACTAAACATTCATACTGTCGGCATCTTGACAGCCATGTATTGCGTCTCAAGATCGAATCATCTCCACCGTGTTCTTCGTGTGTAATAAGAGCCAAAGTCTCTTCATCATAGTCACTAGCGGACTCATACCCACCATCTTGATAGCAATCATCACACGCTGAGATTGGCATTCTCTCATAAAATGTCCTCTTCCCTTACAACGACGACAAATAATATCACTTGTGTGCCCTGTTGACGCCATGGAAGAAGAAGAGCTCTGTGTAGGCCCAGCAGGTGTGCTCTTGGCGAGATAGTGGTGGTTGTGCTGCTTTCTTGTATCACGGTTGGAGGTGGCAATCGGCGGAGGTGCGGTGTAGTAGAGCGTGTGGAAGTAGATGATGCACATGGTGTCCATGATGAAGGTCGACCTGCAGAAAAGTTAGTCCGCACCAGCGCTGTCGATCCTGCACTTCACGTTCAGCTTTACAAGCAAGATGGAATAATCGAGTGATATTATTATAATCCTTGTAGTCTAGAATGGTTTGAATCTCTCTATTTAATCCACCAGAAAAGCGTGCAAGCATAGCTTCATTCTCCTCAACAATACCACATCTAATCAAGCCAGTTTGTAATTCCTGATAATATTCTTCTACCGTATTTTTTCCTTGTCTTAAGCGCTGCAATTTTTGAAGTAATTCACGTTGATAATATGGTGGAACCCAACGAGTACGCATAGCAGTTTTCAAAGCAGCCCAAGTAGCTGGAACAGGATATAATCTACAATGTTCAGACCACCAAACACATGCAAAGCTAGTGAAAGCACAAACAGCAGCAGGAACACGTCTCTCCTCAGGATATTGTAAACATGTAAATCGTTGTTCAGTTTCTAATTCCCATGTAAGATATATATCAGGAACATATCTACCCTCAAATGGTGGAATATTCAATTTCAGTTTAGGGAGATGGTCATGATCTCGTACCTGAAGGGGAGCCCGAACATCGCCATTATTTGCATGTGGACGACCTGGTGGTTGTGGTGCTGGTGGTTGCACGTAGTTCTGATGTTGATCAACCTCATCCTCGTAAGCTCTCACATAATCATCCTCCCCCGCCGCAGCTGCAGGAGCCACAGAAGTATCAACAGCAGCACCAGCAGCTTGGCCAGGCTGAAGAGGGACACGGGAAGCTCGGCGGAGGGCTGTTTCGCGATGTGGAGGTAGTCCGTGTTGTTGTAGTAGAGGTGCGTTAGGTGCAGCCGGTGGTGGTGGTGGTAGACGCGAGCAATTCATTAAACTTGATATCGAGCTTCGTTTGACGCCTTCTCAATGCCATCTATCTTCTCCATGGCCTCTTCAAATCTATTTAGCACATCGTCCACCTGCCCACTCATCATTTGTTGAAACTTATCATGTAGCGCTTTGTTTGTCATGTTCTCCCGGTCGGTCTCGTCGGCTTGTGATCCTGCCATGGTTAGCAGCAATAGAAACACACAAGAATATGATTGACGGACTACTAGGAAGTGGTGGTGGTGGTGTGGTGGACAGTCACAAATCCGTCAAGCAAATCTCAAATTCTTACCAGTTCTTACCCAACAGCAGGCGGTGATCGGCAACCGATGTAGTCAAAACTCTCAAAGCTTGGATAGAGCGATTACGGGGAGAGTCAAGCATACGATGTAGATGTATGTGGAGCTGGGAAGGCTTATAATATGATAGCAAAAGGGTCAGCAATAATCAATTCAGAGATGCAAAGTTGAATAAACGCTCACGACGGTACTGTGCTGGTCCTAGGCTAGACCGTGCTAGAGACGCGAGCCTAGAACACTAACAAAATCACGGCGCTGCACGGAAACAACGGAAAAGCACACTCTGGAATTTTTTTTCGCTTTTTTTTTTGCGCTGCTTTTTTTTTTTTGCTGCTTTTTTTTTGCGAAAAATCACTATAATGGCGAGTGTCTCAAAACTCTTCCAGTGTCAAATCGACAGGATGGGCACGAAATTTTTCGACCAAAAAATTTTTTTTGACTGCCGGACCCAAAAAGCTGAAGCAGGTCAAAAAACTTTCTATAACGGCGATTGTCTCAATCCACTTAGAAACACCTAAAAATAGGGTAGCCGAAAATTTTTTTGACAAATGCGTTTTGGAAAATTTTGGGCCTAAGCGGAGGGTGGTTTCAGACTTTTTTTTTCGAAACCTACTCCGGCAAGGAAACACGAATCGGAAACTAGATGGATCTCGAAAACAAACCTAATATGAGAAAACTCGGATTGGTGGTGGATATATGGTGGTGGTATATGACAGCGGTGGTGGTATATGGTAGCGGTGGTGGTATATGGATACGGATTGGTGGTGGTATATGGATACGGATTGAGGCGGTGGCGGAAAAGCAATGGTGGTAGATGGCAAGGCGATGATGATGGTGCGGCGGTGGCGTGACAACTTATGACCGAACTCGAAACTCTAAAAGACTAGACTCTAAGACCAGCAACTTGACACGACGATGCAACCGCAAATTCAACAAAGCAAAAACCCTAAAAAGATTATGCAAAGGCTCAGATTGGTTCGGATATGATGAACTAACCCTAATTTTTTTTTGTGGCTTTTTCGTGGACAATAGGTATGAAGAACAGACTCGATCTAAACTACGAAAAACTGGAAAATCTCACCGAGCAACCTGAAAATCTGATACCACTTGAAAGAGGCAAAGGTGTCCCGTCTTTCGATGAGATATTGGTTTTCGCTTTGGAGGAAGTCGACTTTGACGATCCGACTACTGAACGTCTTGCGGGCGTCGCGCCTTAGCAATCGCTAAACCAACTCCGAGAGGTTATTGACCCGCCGAGCACGATCAACGACCACGAGGGTGCATTTCCTGCGAGCAAGCGAAGAACAAGCAAGAAACTGAGATTGCAATCTGGATATTGCGAATATAAGATGAAAGCTTTATTGATCAAGGTGGGGTTCTGTGGCGCTTTGTGCAGTCGTTGAACACAAGCGAAACGCGAAGTTGCAGCTATGGCGAACTTTTAATCTAAACAAAACCCAAGGTCTAAGCGGTGCCCTAAGGGCTGTATATATGGAGGAAGAGGGGGGAATTTCGTGGCCCTTGGTGGAGGGGTCCAAATCAACCCTAACTCTTGTTTCCCCACACATCTGGACTCTAAAAACAGCCTATACTTAAGTATTTCGAAATTACATGGGCCTGGCCCACTAATAAGGTGACGCAACACCTAGAATAGCCTCGGGACGACATTTATGAAGTAGCATCTTGTATATTTCGTCCAAGGCTTCATGCACCCATTATGGTGGCTTCAAAGTCCTGAAATCATCACTTGTAACTCCGTTCTTGTTCCCCTTGCATGGCATTATCTCCATGCTTGTTCTTGCTCAATGTCCATCCTTCTCCAAGCTAGGGCCTTCATTTGTAAGCAAAACAAATGTATCCAATTTAGGCAGCATCATATTCTCATGAACATTAGAATCATTACCAAGAAACGAAAGTACCTGACAATTTAATTGGCGTGCGCGAGCTCTAGTAATTGGTCCAGTATATGTAGCAGTAGGGGCTGTGGGTGTAACCATGGTATTGATGTCCTCATCAATATACCACCACCGCTGCAATATACCACCACCATATATCCACCACCAATCCGAGTTCTTCTCATATTAGGTTTGTTTTCGAGATCCATCTAAATTCCGATTCGTGTTTCCTTGCCTGCATAGGTCTCGAAAAAAAAGAGTCTGGAGACCCCCGGGCAGTTTTTAGGCCAAAATTTCGGCGACCGGAAATATTTTTTCCCTATCATATTTTTAGGCTGTTCTGAGTCTTTTGAGACACTCGCCATCATACTGATTTTTGGTCGCACTTTTTTGTCGTCGCTGCCCTGATTTCCGAAAAAAATTGTCAAAAAAATTTCGTACCCATCCTGTCAGTTTGACCTGGGAAGAGTTTTGAGACACTCGCCATTATAGTGATTTTTCGCAAAAGAAAAAAAAAAGAGGAGCGCCAAAAAAAAGAGAGCGCCAAAAAAAACATAGCGAATTTTTTTCCAGAGTGTGCTTTTCCCTTGTTTCCATGCAGCACCGTGATTTTGTTAGTGTTCTAGGCTCGCGTCTCTAGCACGATCTAGCCTAGGACCAGCACAGTACCGTCGTTGAGCGTTTATTCAACTTTGCATCTCTGAATTGATTATTGCTGACCTTTTTGCTACCATACTATAAGCCTTCCCAGCTCCACATACATCTCGTCGTATGCGTTTGACTCTCCACGGCAATCGCTCTATCCAAGCTTTTGAGAGTTTTGACTACAACGATTGCCGATCACCTTTCTTCTTGGGTAAGAACTGGTAAGAATTTGAGATTTGCTTCACGGATTTGTGACACCCGCCACCACCACCACTTGTTAGTAGTCTCAGAGGATCATATTCTTGTGTGTTTCTATTGCTGCTAACCATGCCGAGATCACAAGCCGACAAGACTTGGGAGAACTTGACGAACAAGGAGCTTCATGATAAGTTTTAGCAAATGATGAGTGGACAGGTGCAAGATGTGCTAAACAGATTTGAAGAGGCCATGGAGAAGATAGATGGCATGGAGAAGACGTTGGAAACAAAGGTCGATAACAAGTTTAATGAATTGCTCGCGCGTCTTCCACCACCACCACCGGCTGCTCCTAACGCACCTCTACAACAACAACAACAACAACAACAACAACAACAACAACAACAACAACAACAACAACAACAACAACAACAACAACAACAACAACAACAACAACAACGACGACGACGACGACGACTACCTCCACGTCGCGAAACAGCCCTCCGCCGAGCGAGCCGTGTTCCTCTTGCGCTTGGCCAAACTGTTGGTGCTGCTGTTGATACTTCTGTGGCTCCTGCTGCTGATACGGAGGAGGATGATTATGTGGGAGATTACGAGGATGAGGTTGATCAAAATCAGAACTACGTGCAACCACCAGCATCACAACCACCAGGTCCTCCACATGCAAATAATGGCAACGTTAGGGCTCCCCCTCAGGTACGAGATCATGACCATCTCCCTAAACTGAAATTGAATATTCCTCCATTTGAGGGTAGATATGTTCCTGATATATATCTTACTTGGGAGTTAGAAAATGAACAACGATTTACATGTTTACAATAGAGTAAAATTCATTTGTGATCATTGTACTTGTCTCACTGATTCGCTTTAGTCCCTGTACTTAAGAACTCGGCCAATACGACCATTATATACTCATCTTGGTGATTATACGGTCATTGTCAAAACGTACAGCTTTGTATTTTCTCTATGTTGACCGGTCAACTCCCCACCCCCACACAGGTCTCACCTGTCAGTGAATAGAATAAAGAAAGAGAAGGACAAAACATTGCACGAGTGGTGATTCGAACCAGACAATTGCGTGAGAGGGATCGCATGCACTAGCCACCTGAGCGTGGAAGGAGTACTGTCATTGAGCAGAGCTTTGGTATTTTATACACATGCAATGCAACATGGCACAGACACGGGTATACTTTTTTCATTTTAGAACCGCTAGTGTACGCTCACTATAAAGTACTCATGATTTGGTTTTTTTGTACAGGTCATATCAAAATATATTTCATAATGAATTTTTAACCGCATCTTCGAATAATTGTGTATTTTTTTACCCTAACTTTTTTATTTTTTATTTTTTAAAATGTGGAGCCTGAGAGCCGAAAAGCCTCACTCATTTATTAGCAATTGAGCATACTATAAACATAATCATCTTAATAATACAAGAACGATAGATAATGAGAAAAAAAACTAAATAGATGAGAGAAGAGAGTACAGGAGGTTAAAAATTCCCGTATTATTCTCTTGATTAATACTTTTCATTGCTATTTTTTTAAGATAACAAAATGTGGGCTGTGTGCCCCTAAAAAAAGAGAGCTACCTGCCCCTCAAAGAAAAAGTGAGCTGCGCGCGTGCGTGTGTAAGTACTGTATAAAAGAGGTACGCCTCAGTACGATTAACAAATTGTGCTGTGCTTAGGTGGTTAGCGCGAGTGGGTCTGCAGGTGAAGTCTCTGGTTCGACTCCCCGCTCGCGCATGATTTTATTATCCTTGTCTTTATTATTTTCTTCTATTCACTGACATGTTGGACTCGCGTGAAGGTGGGGAGTTGACCGGTCAACGTAGAGAAAATACAAAGCTGTACATTTTGATAGTGATCGTATAATCACCAAGATGAGTACATGGTGAACGTATTGACTAAGTTCTTAAATACAGGGACTAAAGCGAATCAGCGAGACAAGTACAATGACGACCAATGAATTTTACTCTTTACAATATCCTGAGGAGAGACGTGTTCCTGTTGCTGTTTGTGCTTTCACTAGCTTTGCATGTGTTTGGTGGTCTGAACATTGTCGATTATATCCTATTCCAGCTACTTGGGCGGCTTTGAAAACTGCTATGCGTACTCGTTGGGTTCCACCATATTATCAACGTGAATTACTTCAAAAATTGCAGAGCTTAAGACAAGGAAAAAATTCTGTAGAAGAATATTATCAGGAATTACATACTGGCTTGATTAGATGTGGTATTGTTGAGGAGAATGAAGCTATGCTTGAACGTTTTCTGGGTGGATTAAATAGAGAGATTCAGACCATTCTAGACTATAAGGATTATAATAATATCACTCGTTTATTCCATCTTGCTTGTAAAGCTGAACGTGAAGTGCAGGATCGACATGCATTGGCGCGGACTAACTTTTTTGCAGGTCAACCTTCATCATGGACACCACGTGCATCATCTACTTCCACACGTTCTGCTACACCGGCACCTCCGTCGGCTGCCACCTCCAACCATGATACAATAAAGCAGGCACAATCACCACTATCTGCCAAGAGCACACCTTCTGGGCCTGCAAAGAGCTCTTCTTCATCCATGGCATCAACAGTGCAAACACATGATATTATTTGTCGACGTTGCAAGGGTGGAGGTCATTATGCGAGAGAATGCCCATCTAAGCGTGTGATGATTGTTACTGAGGATGGTGGGTATGAGTCCGCTAGTGACTATGATGAGGAGACTTTGGCTCTTATTACACATGAAGAACACGGTGGAGATGATTCTGATCATGAGACGCAATACATGGCTGCTGAAGATGCTAACAGGTATGAATGTTTAGTTGCTCAACGTGTTTTGAGTGTGCAGGTTACACAAGCTGAGAAAAATCAGAGGCATAATTTGTTCCATACAAAGGGAGTTGTGAAGGAACGTTCTATTCGCGTCATCATACATGGAGGGAGCTGCAACAACTTGGCTAGCATGGAGATGGTGGAGAAGCTATTTCTCACCACAAGACCACATCCACATCCTTACTACATCCAATGGTTCAACAACAGCGGCAAGGTTAAGGTAACACGTACTGTTCATGTGCATTTTAGTATCTCTACATATGCTGATTATGTTGATTGCGATGTGGTACCTATGCAAGCATGTTCCTTATTACTTGGTAGACCATGGCAATTTGATAAAAATTCTGTACACCATGGTAGAAACAATCAGTATACTCTTGTTCATAAGGATAAAAATATTACTTTGCTTCCTATGACTCCTGATTCCATTTTGAAAGATGATATTAATAGAGCTAATAAAGCAAAACAGGAGAAAAATAAGAGTGAAAATCAGATTGTGGCAAAAGAATTTGAGCAACAAATGAAGCCTAATAATAAACCATCTTTTGTTGCTCCTGAAATTAAATTGAAAAGTGCATGTTTACTTGCCACCAAATCTTATATCGATGAGCTAGATTCTAGCAAATCTGTTTGCTATGCTTTTATGTGCAAAGAGGCATTATTTTCATTCGAGGGCGTGCTTTCCTCTTTGCCCCCTGCTGTCACTAACATTTTGCAGGAGTTCGCTGACGTCTTACCACAAGACGTGCCACCGGGATTACCACCTATTCGAGGGATTGAGCTTCAAATTGACTTAATTCGGTGCATCGCTACCCAACCGTGCACCATACCTTACCAATCCGGAGGAGACGAAGGAGATTATCGTCAAGTACAGGAGCTGCTCGACAAAGGTTATATCTGCGAATCTCTTAGTCCTTGTGCTATTCCTATTATACTAGTGCCTAAAAAGGATGGTACGTCGCGTATGTGTGTTGATTGTAGAGGCATTAATAATATTACTATTTGTTATCGTCATCCTATTCCTAGGCTAGATGATATGCTTGATGAATTGAGTGGCTCTACAATATTCTCCAAAGTTGATTTGCATAGTGGATACCATCAAATTCGTATGAAATTGGGAGATGAATGGAAAACAGCATTTAAAACTAAGTTTGGTTTATATGAGTGGTTAGTCATGCCTTTTGGGTTAACTAATGCACCTAGTACTTTCATGAGACTAATGAACGAAGTTTTACGTGCTTTCATTGGACGATTTGTGGTAGTCTATTTTGATGATATACTTATTTATAGCAAATCTTTGGAAGAACATTTGGAACATTTACGTGTTGTTTTTAATGCTCTACGTGATGCACGTTTGTTTGGTAACCTTGGGAAGTGCACCTTTTGCACCGACCGAGTATCTTTTCTTGGCTATGTTGTTACTCCACAGGGAATTGAAGTTGATAAAGCCAAGATTGAAGCTATTGAGAGTTGGCCACAGCCCAAAACGGTCACACAAGTGAGGAGTTTTCTTGGACTCGCTGGTTTATATAGGCATTTTGTGAGAGATTTTAGCACCATTGCTGCACCTCTCAATGAGATTACAAAGAAGGATGTGCCTTTTGTTTGGGGTACCGCACAGGAAGAAGCCTTCACGGTATTGAAAGATAAGTTGACACATGCTCCTTTACTCCAACTTCCTGATTTTAATAAGACTTTTGAGCTTGAATGTGATGCTAGTGGAATTGGATTAGGAGGTGTGTTATTACAAGATGGCAAACCTCCTGCATACTTTTCTGAAAAATTGAATGGGCCTAGTCTGAACTATTCTACTTATGATAAAGAATTATCTGCTCTTGTTCGGACTTTAGAGACATGGCAACATTATTTATGGCCCAAAGAATTTGTTATACATTCTGATCATGAATCTTTGAAACATATTAAAAGTCAAGCTAAACTGAATCGTAGACATGCTAAATGGGTTGAATTCATTGAGACTTTCCCTTATGTCATTAAACACAAGAAGGGTAAAGAAAATGTTATTGCTGATGCTTTGTCTCGTCGCTATACTATGCTTTCACAACTTGACTTCAAAATATTTGGTTTGGAGACCATCAAAGATCAATATGTGCATGATGCTGATTTTAAAGATGTAATGCATAATTCTAAAGAAGGAAGAACATGGAACAACTTCATTGTTAATGATGGTTTTGTGTTCCGTGCTAACAAGCTATGCATTCCTGCTAGCTCTGTTCCTCTTTTGTTGTTGCAGGAGGCGCATGGAGGAGGATTAATGGGACACTTTGGCGTGAAGAAGACGGAGGACGTACTTGCTACACATTTCTTTTGGCCAAAGATGAGACGGGATGTTGAGCGTTTTGTTGCTCGCTGCACTACATGTCAAAAAGCTAAGTCACGACTCAATCCTCATGGTTTATATATGCCTTTGCCTGTGCCTAGTGTTCCTTGGGAGGATATATCTACGGACTTTGTTTTAGGTTTACCTCGAACAAAGAAGGGGAGGGATAGCATATTTGTGGTCGTGGATAGATTCTCGAAAATGGCACACTTTATACCATGTCATAAAAGCGATGATGTTGTTAATGTTGCTGATTTGTTCTTTCGTGAAATTATTCGCTTGCATGGTGTGCCAAATACTATTGTTTCAGATCGTGATACTAAATTTCTTAGCCACTTTTGGAGATGTTTATGGGCTAAGTTGGGGACAAAACTGCTTTTTAGTACTACTTATCACCCCCAAACTGATGGACAAACTGAAGTAGTCAATAGAGCATTGTCTACTATGCTTAGGGCTGTTTTGAAGAATAATAAGAAAATGTGGGAAGAATGCTTGCCTCATATTGAATTTGCTTATAATCGTTCGTTGCATTCTACTACTAAGATGTGCCCTTCTGAAATTGTGTATGGTTTCCTACCTCGTGCACCCATTGATTTGTTGCCTCTTCCATCTTCGGAGAAGGTTAATTTTGATGCTAAACAACATGCTGAATTGATCTTAAAAATGCATGAGTTAACTAAGGAAAACATTGAGCGTATGAATGTTAAATATAAACTTGCTGGAGATAAGGGTAGAAAACATGTTGTCTTTGCACCTGGAGATCTTGTTTGGTTACATTTGCGTGAGGATAGGTTTCCTAATTTGCTAAATCAAAGCTAATGCCACGTCTTGATGGTCCATTTAAGGTGTTAGAGAAAATAAATGATAATGCATATAAACTTGAGCTGCCTGCAGAATTTGGGTTAGTCCCACTTTTAACATTGCAGATTTGAAGCCTTATTTGGGTGAGGAAGATGAGCTTCCGTCGAGGACAACTTCATTTCAAGAAGGGGAGGATGATGAGGACATCACTACCATTATTACACCCACAGCCCCTACTGTTACATATACTGGACCAATTACTAGAGCTCGCGCACGCCAATTGAATTACCAGGTACTTTCGTTTCTTGGTAATGATTCTAATGTTCATGAGAATATGATACTGCCTAAATTGGATACATTTGTTTTGCTTATAAATGAAGGGCCGAGCTTGGAGAAGGATGAACATTGGAGCAAGAACACGCATGGAGTTGATGGCATGCGCAAGAGGATCAAGGACAGAGTTACAAGTGATGATTTCAGGACTTTGAAGCCACCATAAGGAGTGCATGAAGCCTTGGATGAAATATACAAGATGCCATTTCATAATATTCGTCCATAGGCTATTCTAGGTGTTCCGTCACCTTATTATTGGGCCAGGCCCATGTAATTTCGAAATACTTAAGTATAGGCTATTTTGAGAGTCCGTATGTGTGGGGAAACAAGAGTTAGGGTTGGTTTCGGACCCCACCCTCAAGGGCCACGAAATTCCCTCCTCTTCCTCCATATATACAGCCCTTAGGGCATCGTTTAGACTTTGGGTTTTGTTTAGATTAAAAGTTCGCCATAGCTGCAACTTCGCGTACTTTGTTTGTGTTCAACGACCAGACCAAGGCGTCACAGAACCCCACCTTCATTAATAAAGCTTTCCTCTTATATTCACAATATCCAGATTGCAATCTTAGTTTCTTGCTTCTTCTTCGTTTGCTCGCAGGAAACAGGCCCTCGTGGTCAGGTTGATCGTGCTCCGGCGTGGTCAATAACCCTCGGAAGTTGGTTTAGCGATTGCTAACGCGCGACGTCTCGCACGTTCGTAGTCGGATCGTCAAGGTCGACTCCCACATAAAATGATAGCCACCATCTCATCAAAACATCGGGACACCTTTGCCTCTATCAGTTCTTGGGGGAGTCCTGGATTAGGGGGTATCTGGACAGCCGGACTATATCCTTTGGCCGGACTGTTGGACTATGAAGATACAAGATTGAAGACTTCGTCCCGTGTCCGGATGGGACTTTCCTTAGCATGGAAGGCAATCTTGGCAATACGGATATGTAGATCTCCTTCCTTGTAACCGACTCTGTGTAACCCTAGCCCCCTTCGGTGTCTATATAAACCGGAGGGTTTAGTCCATAGGACAACAACAATCATACCATAGGCTAGCTTCTAGGGTTTAGCCTCTACGATCTCGTGGTAGATCAACTCTTGTAATACTCATAGCATCAAGATCAATCAAGCAGGAAGTAGGGTATTACCTCCATCGAGAGGGCCCGAACCTGGATAAACATCGTGTCCCCCGCCTCCTGTTACCATCCGCCTTAGACGCACAGTTCGGGACCCCCTACCCGAGATCCGCCGGTTTTGACACCGACATTGGTGCTTTCATTGAGAGTTCCACTGTGCCGTCAACGTAAGGAAGGATGCCTCGTCTCGTTGTCAAGGACAACGTCACCTCTGGGGGAGCCCTAGCTGTCGGCCAAACTCTCCGGCTAGGTGGCTTCGTCATGAGCGCCCGTTCGGCTGCTGCACCGACGATGACTTCTCGGGTCATCGAAAACAGCCTCCACGTCGGCTCGGAACTTGCTGAGCAGATGAACCCAATGGAGCTCTCTTCTCTAAACAAGCTCTTGGATCGCATCACTGCTTTGGGAGTCACTACGGACTATGATCGGATTGGGCTTAAACCCGACCAAAGGGAGATTAAATCTCCGTCGGTCACCCATCAGATAGCGGTGGTGGAGGAACAATGCGGCGATTCTTCCTCTATCTTAAGGACAAACTATGTCCGGATTCCCGAGCTCTCCGAGCGGATACCCGTTCTGGAAGGACATCGCCAAGCCCCTGAACCAAGAATCGTGTGGGCGGACCTATTGGGCAACATCCCGGAGCCCGAACTTCCAAGATCGGAAACTCCTTTACCCCTGGGTCTCAGATCGGGTCAGGGTTCGAACTCAAATCCACCCACCCACCCAGATATAAACGATCTTTCCTACATTAGGCAAGAGCCCCAGGAAACAGTACATCATTATTGGTCTAGATTCCTCCTTGTAATGAACAAGGTCAAGGATTGTCGCAAGGAAGACGCAATCTCATTCTTCTGCAATAATTGCACGGACAAGGGAATCCTTAACGCCATAAGTCGCCGTGACATAGCATGCTTCGCTAACTTGGCGGCCATAGTATGGAAGTACTGTGCGATGGAAAGTGCCTGGAAAACCAAAACAAAATTCTGGGATAATCCGGCTCTGACTAAACACCTAGTCAGAATTAAAAGGGTGCACTCTCATAAGTCGCCCGATTCAACCACAAAGAAGCAAAAGCCCACTACAGGGCGTGAAACTGTATTGGAGGGATGGCTTAACGGGCCCTGCAAAATCCACAGTACAGCGGATACTATACCAACACACAGCCTGAGAGCATGTTGGGTACTCCGGCGGGTGGCCAAGAGCGGTGAGGATCTCCTCATTCAAAACACCGCAGAGCACCATCCCATGGATAACAATACAATATTGACAGTCTTCGAGACATTCGCCTCAAATAATAGGCGCAAGCGAGCACTCCGCAGCCTTGCCGAAGTCTGCCATGTGGCAGCAATAAATCCATGGAGCGACACGGCTATCACCTTCAATGCCAGCGACGAACCCAAATTCCGAACAGCCCGAGCACCAGCCGCCTTGGTTCTCAGTCTAATTGTGGACGACTTTCGGCTTACTGAAGTGCTCATGGACAGCGACAGCGGATTTAACCTCATTTATGAGGAGACTCTTCAAAAAATGGAAATAGACAGAAACTGCATTGAGGAAAGCAGCACGACCTTCAGAGGAATCATCCCCAGTCGGGAGGCACGTTGCGCTGGGAAAATCACACTAGATGTGGTATTCGGCACGCCGGAGAATTATAGGTTCGAAGAAATCACATTCCAAGTGGCCCCGTTCAGTAGCGGATACCACGCCCTTCTAGGGTGGGAGGCATTCACGATCTTCCAAGCCATACCCCATTACGGGTACATGAAGCTCAAAATGCCCGGGCCCAATGGAATCATCACTCTAGCTAGTGATCCGGACATAGCACTCTGCGCCGAAAACAAAACAGCCGCACTGGCCCTCGAGGCATTATCCGAAGCCCAAGCAGCCGAGGAATTAATTGTGCTGCACTCCATAGTGGACAGGGACGACGTGATACTCGACAAGAGATCCAGGTCCGCCTCTTTTAAACCAGCGGATGAAATAGTCAAATTCCAAGTCCACCCAACGGACCCTACAAAAACAGCCTCCATCGGGGCACAATTACACCCCGCTGTAGACGCCGCACTACGGGCGTTCCTGCGCGAGAATTGGGACATATTTGCCTGGCATCCCTCAGATATGCCAGGAACCCCACGCAGGCTGGCCGAGCATAGCCTTAACATTCTAAAGGGATTCAAGCCGGTCAAGCAAACCCTTCGGCGTTTCTCTGAACCTAAGAGACAAGCTTTGGGAGAGGAGCTAGCCAAGTTACTGGAGGCCGGATTCATTAGAGAAATAAAACATCCGTACTGGCTAGCAAACCTGTTGATGGTACCAAAGAAGGATAAATCCTGGCGCCTATGTGCGGATTTCAAAGACCTGAACAAGGCTTATCCCAAGGACCCCTTCCCCCTCCCCCGCATCGATCAAATTATCGATGCTACTGCAGGACACGACTCATTGTGTTTCCTTGACGCATACTCCGGATACCATCAAATTAAGATGGCAGAGCCCGACCAAGCCGCAATGGCATTTATCACCCCATGCGGCCCCTTCTGTTTTAACACTATGCCTTTTGGGCTTAAGAACGCCGGTGCAACGTATCAACGCATGATTTAGACATGCCTTGAAAAACAGATCGGCAAAACAGTGGAGGCATACGTAGACGATGTGGTCGTTAAAACCAGACACGTCGAATCCCTAATAGACGACTTGAGGCTCACGTTTGACAATCTCCGAACATAGGACATCAAGCTCAATCCAAAAAAGTGCGTTTTCGGCGTGCCCGCTGGAAAGCTCCTGGGCTTCATCGTCTCCAGTAGAGGAATTGAAGCAAATCCGGCTAAAATCCGAGCCCTATCACAGTTGGCCATCCCAACTGACCTCAAGCAAATCCAGAAATTAACTGGATGCGTGGCGGCCTTAAGCCGCTTTATCTCCCGATTAGGAGAAAAGGCATTACCCCTTTATCGCCTTCTTCGGCGCACCGAACACTTCGAGTGGACGGACGCGGCCACGGTCGGACTGGAAGACATAAAGGCCATCCTGGCCACCAACCCAATCATGGCCGTGCCAAACATCGGTGAACCAATGCTGCTGTATATAGCGGCAACTCATCAAGTTGTAAGCGCAGTGCTCATCGTCGAACGAGAAACGGACGGACATAAATTCCCACTTCAAAAGCCAGTATATTATGTATCCACTGTCCTCACTACATGCAAATCACGGTACCCGCATTATCAAAAGATAGCATATGCGGTATTCATGGCATCCCGGAAACTAAGACACTACTTTCAAGAGTGTTCAATCATAGTGGCCTTGGAAGTACCACTCAACGACATAATAAACAACCGCGACGCCATGGGCCGGATTGCCAAATGGGCCATGGAGCTCCTCCCGTTCAACATAACATATAAACCTCAGCGAGCCATTAAGTCGCAAGTATTGGCTGATTTTGTCGCCGAATGGACAGAAGCCGAACCCCCTAAAGAGTACGGCGTGTACTCCAATTGGATCATGCACTTCGACGGCTCTAAAATGCTGGCTGGTCTGGGCGCTGGCGTCGTCCTGACGTCCCCCACCGGAGATACAGTCCAATACGTAATCCAAATATTGTACACAGACTCCAACAATGCAGCCGAATACGAAGCCCTGTTACATGGTCTTCGGAGGGAAGTTTCCATGGGCTTTCGACGCCTGGAGGTGCGTGGGGACTCGAACCTCGCAATATCCCAAATAAAAGGAGACTTCGATGCCAAGGATCCGAAAATGGCAGCTTACCGCAACGTCGTCCTCAAGATGTCAGCTCTGTTCGAGGGGCTTGAATTCCACCATGTGGCTCAGAAAACAATCAGGTGGCGGATATCCTCGCCCGTATCGGCGCTAAGCGCGACCCTATCCCACCTAACATCTTCTTGGAAAGGTTGTTTAAGCCATCCGTGGTATGGGAAGGGGACACCGGTAACAATAGTCCGGACCCGGCCACAACGCCAGATACCGAACACTCTGACACAATCGGAGGCTCTGCCACCGAAATAACACCTTCAGCCCCCATAATAATGGCCGTCATCGCCCCGTGCACAGAACCATTCCTGGCCTACCTAACCAGGTAGGAACTTCCCCAAGACCAAAATGAGGCACACTGCATAGTGCGGTGATCTAAAGCCTACAAGGTCCACGAGGGAGAGCTTTATAAGAAAAGAACTACCGGAATCCTTCAAAGGTGCATCTTTGAAGAGGAAGGGCGGAAGCTTTTGGCAGAAATCCATGCTGGACTCGGCGGCCACCACGCCGCAGCCCGGGCCCTTGTAAGCAAGGCCTTCCGTACATGTTTCTATTGGCCGACGGCCCAGGCAGATGCACAGGACTTGGTCCAACGCTGCGTCGGTTGCCAGCTTTTTGCTAACCAAAGCCATATGCCGCCCACCGCTCTCCAAACAATCCCCATTACTTGGCCCTTCGCGGTCTCGGGGCTTGATATGGTCGGACCCCTTAAAGGGGGAACCCATAAGAAAAAATACTTACTGGTCATGGTGGATAAATTCACCAAATGGATAGAAGCCAAACCCGTTAAAACGGCCGAATCCGGACCGGTGATAGCCTTCATATCTGGGGTTGTACAACGTTATGGCATCCCCCACAGCATCATCACCGACAACGGCACGAACTTTACAGCCGACAAGGTAAAACTTTGGTGCAGCAACATGGGCATCAAGCTTGATTATGCTTCTGTCTATCACCCACAAACTAACGGTCAAGTCGAGCGAGCAAATGGTCTTATCATGAGCGGCATCAAACCCAGATTAGTGTGGTCCTTAAAGGAGTCTAACACGCACTGGGTAGAGGAGCTCGACTCCGTCTTATGGGGGCTGCGGACCACGCCGAATCGCACTACCGGATACACACCGTTCTTTATGGTGTACGATGCAGAGGCAGTTCTGCCCTGTGATATAATTCATGACTCACCTCGAGTGCGCATGTATGAAGAAAAAGAGGCCGAGCTTGATCAGCAGGACAGTTTGGACGCCATGGAGGAGGAGAGCGACGTGGCAAAAGCCTGTTCCGCATTCTATCAGCAACAGGCTCGAAGATACCAAAGCAGAGAAGTACGGGCCAAAACATACAATGTTGGCGAACTAGTTCTACGCCTGCCGGACAAGAAAAAGAACAAGCTTAAGCCCAAGTGGGAAGGTCCCTTCATTATTGAACAAGTTCTGACCGGCGGAGCGCACCGTCTGTGGGATGCATCGGACAATCGACTTGAGCCAAACCCATGGAACGCAGCCAGACTCCGAAGATTCTACGCCTAGTGCTGGACTCCATGTTCGTCTCCTTACCCCTGTCCATTTTCCGCATATACATTATCTGTCTTTTCTCTCTTTCTTTCTTCTTTTTCCTTCTCCTCAAGGCCTTAAAAGGCCAACTTGTGTCTTGACTACACAATATTAACGCGCTAGCCGCGCTCATTGTACCTGGCGGCTTCTTATACAGAAGCTTAATATAACTATTTTTCTGGGCTTCATGCCCCGCACATGTGTTATTCTTCCGCATGTACCTTTTTTCGCCATTATATGCAGCGATATGACTTAAGTTTTGGCCAAGTTGGGTTGCCTGGCTCTTGTATTTATGCCATGCGTTCCAGTTAATTCGGCTAGGGCATAAGGGGAGCACCTCTACGATTGTTACTGCCGGGTCAGCCGGATGTGTACCTCAGACTGAGTGAAGCCGAAAGCTAGCGTTTTCTTAAGGGAATATTCGATCGGTGAACAAAAGATGACTTTTATTTATTTGACACATGCCCCGAGTTGTTTTTTTCCTGCGTCTCTTCTCGCGGTCCGGACATGCACATTAGGGCATGCGTACCCAGGGAAAGGAACCCTTAGCGGAACTATTCTCCCTGGAAGATGTTTCTTACTATCCATGTAATATAACATAGATAGTTGGGTACTTGTATGTTCAAGCACTTATGACCCCTACACCTGGTTTCCACGCATACCTCGGTTTTTACATAACTGAGCGGGTATTCGGATACACTTCGGAACTATTGGGTCCCGAGGTCGAAGCGAAAAGGTCCGCCATGACAAATGCTTTACAATCCAGCTAGAGACATTATACAAGTCATTTAAATTACACAGTCACTTAGACTGACTAAATTCTTCTTCTATCCCATCCAACAGGCTATCTAGCCTACATCCTGTTGTGAATACTTTGCGGCTAATTCTACTTGGTCATACACCAAACTGACGGGGATCTCTTTCCCATCGGGCCCCACAGGTCCGACCTTGGCCATGTGGTTTGGGTCAGCCTTGGTATACCGCGTCTTCACCATGGCCCAGTCTTTCCTGGGACCTTGATGGCAGGCCGATATCTTCCATAACCGGAAGCGCCGTTGCGCTCCCTTGAGCTTCTCTGCAAGCTCTCCAATGCCTCCTGGCAGGGAGACGAATGGCCACAAGGCCTGGGCAATACCCTGCATCACCTGCCGAACTTGTTCGTGCAGTTGTGAGAGCTCTGGTAAAAGATCACCCGCAGACCCGGGCATCTCCTCCGCGGGACAACCCGTCAGCATACCTGCAGACATAACTCTGTTAGTCGGCTTCTTCGCCAAACTCTTTCAAAAGTTCGTTCAAGCACTTACTGAAAATGTTGCGTCGAAGCCGCTTATTCTCCTTCACGGAGTCCGCAAGCTGGGCTCAAACATCCTTCAGTTCCACGCTCAGCTGGGTATTGGTGTCTTGGAGATCGTTTTTCTCCCGCCTAACATGCGTAAGCATGCGCTCGCCAGCCTTTAGCTGTCGTATGGCATGTTGCTCATCCGGATTCACTCCAGAGTCATTGCAATATCTATTGTTAGATTTGCATGCATGCCGCATACTATATGGTACCTATCATTCTTTGAAACAAGTATTACCGGAGGGGGCCTTCTCGGACTCCTTCAATGCGGCAACTGTGGCCCGTAGCTGGGCCTTGCACTCTTCTAGCTCTTGAGACAATTGGGTATTCTTCTCTGTAAGAACCTGCACAAATAATGATCCTTAAATCAGTTGTGCCAACTGTTTCAAGTCTCATGGGCTACTGATATATATAATCATCAAATTTCCTTACCCGTATATCCTTTACATGCTGGTCCGTGGCTCTGGCAAGACCATTTTGAGCAGCACGGATATACGCGTCTCTCGAGTTGAAGGCATCAAACGCCTCTTGGGAGAAACAAGCGTCACGGAGTATGGCCCGGCGACGCCTGTGATTCATGGCGCTCTCCACTTCGGAATTTGTAGAGGATACTTTATCCGCATCCTGTGTAGGAGGAGCATCCGGCGCATGCCCCGTGCTAGCTTCCGCCTCTGTGTCCGGCCCTGGAGCCTGACTGGTAGAGGCGTGATCGGCAACCTCTCTAGATATAGTCCGGTGAGCGTTTTTCCTTCTAGGAAACATGGGTGTTATTATGTTTTAAAAGACGAGAACCACGGAGCGAGGTTTTGTATCATACCTCTGTGCCGGGGTCTTCGTCCGGACCGCCTTCCTTTTTAGCCTGCCCGGCTTTGGCGCCCCTTGTTGGCGAGTCACCGCGGGTTCGGCATGGCGTTCCGAGGGCCTTCCCTGTAAAACACCATATAGGTATGGTAGGTGAAGTGCATAAAAGGGGATCCTTCTCAGAAGTCGGGACTCTGGTTTTACTTACATGCGAGGCGGGGAGTAGCCCAGGATAGTCAGCTATAATGGCCACCATGGCATCATCACAGCTTAATTGATAGGATATCCTGTCGATCAGCTCCACAAATATGCCCGGATCCTCTTCGAGGCCGGGGTCGAGGGCCCGGTCAGGATCCTCCGGTTGTGGAGGTGGGCTGTTGACCTCCCTTACAGCTTTTCGCAGTTCCTGCCGTGAAAAGGCAAGGTAAAAACGTATGACGATGAATGCGGGAAGGATTGGGGTAAAGAATGACAACTCACCCAACTTGGAGGGTTGTACATGGAGAATCCATCCCGTGGCTTAACGCGGATGAACTCCTCTTCCTCTCCCTTATACAAATCGGACATAATTTTTGCTAGAGCAGCAACTGAGTCCGGTCCCTTACGCCCGCAGCGAGTGGCATCATCTTCCCTATTGAAGTGCCACATGGGGTGGCCTTGATATTGAAGTGGCTGCACCCCCCGCATAATGCATATTGACATAACCTCGGTTATTGTCAGTCCTGATTGAGCCAGCACCTTTATCCGGCCCATCAGGTAAAGGACGTCTCTGTTATCTTCCTCCTGAGGGCTCCGTGGACGCCAGCTTCGGCGTTTATTCAAAGGGGAATTGTCGAACTCGGGAAGACCAATCCGAATAGGATCTGGAAGGGGGACGTCCTCCATATAAAACCACTCCGAAGGCTAGTCTTCGGACGTCTTCTTCGGGGTACCGGACAGGTATCCGGTCCCGGCGATGCACCATATTTCGGCTCCGCCCACTTTATATATTGACCCCCTCTGTGTACGGGGCACACGGCAGAATAGCTTCTTCCATAACATGAAATGAGCTTCGCAGCCCAGAAATAGCTCACAAAGGGCTACATAACCAGCTATGTGTAATATGGAAGCAGGGGTGAAGTTATGCAACTGGAGGCCGTAAAACTCCAGGAGCCCTCGGAGGAACGGGTGGATTGGAAATCCAAGTCCCCTTAGTAAATAAGGGACAAGGCATACTCGCTCCCCCTTGGAGGGGTTGGGAAAGCTCTCCGCTTGCTCCCCGCCATTATAGGTGGCGAGCCCGGCTCAAACGGGGACCATATACGCTGGAGGGAGAAATCCCTGGGTCTGTAGCTCCACTAATTGACTCTGCGGGACGGAACACTTCTTCCAATCTCCGGGCTTGGGGCTACGGGAGCGAGAGGAGGAGCTGTGATGGCCGGCCATGCTGCAAGGGATTTTTCCGAGCGCGCTCCGATGGATACTTGCCATGGAAGGATGGTGTGATTTGGATCTAAGAATCCCCGTCTCTTTAATAGACAGTTTACTCACATAGCTTGGGTGGCAAATGTAAAAATGCCCCAGCTTCTCGCATTCGCTCGACACGTGGAGGATATCCATTATTGGACGTGGAAGCCAATAAGTGCAACATTTATGGGAAGTCGGACACTACTCAGCAGGTATTCAAGATTTGGAGAGGAACCCGCCTTGCAATGCCGAAAACAATCTGCGCGCCGGACTCATCGTCATTGAAGCCTGGTTCGGGGGCTACTGAGGGAGTCCTGGATTAGGGGGTATCCAGACAGCTGGACTATATCCTTTGGCCGGACTGTTGGACTATGAAGATACAAGATTGAAGACTTCGTCCCGTGTCCGGATGGGACTCTCCTTGGCATGGAAGGCAAGCTTGGCAATACAGATATGTAGATCTCCTTCCTTGTAACCGACTCTGTGTAACCCTAGCCCCCTCCGGTGTCTATATAAACCGGAGGGTTTAGTCCATAGGACAACAACAATCATACCATAGGCTAGCTTCTTGGGTTTAGCCTCTACGATCTCGTGGTAAATCAACTCTTATAATACTCATATCATCAAGATCAATCAAGCAGGAAGTAGGGTATTACCTCCATCGAGAGGGCCCGAACCTGGGTAAACATCGTGTCCCCGCCTCCTGTTACCATCCGCCTTAGATGCACAGTTCGGGACCCCCCTACCCGAGATCCGACGGTTTTGACACCGACAGTTCTCTTCTCTTGCACATGACCATTAGAAGCACAAGTGCAGGAATAATATGATGCAACAATGGCAATATTCATGGCACTAGGTATATGGTGCAGAGAGGTAAGGCAAGCATGCTTCACAAGAAATATGTCAAAATCTCCAAATATATGTGAGAATGCTATGGGGGCAAACTCATTATCAAGACTAAAGGCATAGTTGCATTCTATACATGGCAAATCATCTAGCATGAGGGAGGCAACATATGGAGAGATATGACAAGAAGCAATAACAATCATGTGCAAAGCATGTAGATGGTTGTCATCAACCGCATAAAAGGAGCAAGTATGAATCATCTCTTATGCAACAAGGCAAGCAATCATAGCAATCAAGTCGTGCAAGCTAGTAGTGCAAAGATGCAACATGCTAGAGGAACTCATGGCAATCATGTTGTGTGAGCAAATAATGGGCATAGGCAATTCACATGACATATCGCAAGCACGAACACAAAGCAAGATCATAGTATCATCATAGGCATGGGGCACAAAGCAAACATGGCAATAACAAGTGATATCTCCACCAAGCCTGCAAATACACATACAAGTACTAGAATCAATGCAACTCACTAGCTGCGTGGGATAAGTTTGCAGACCAAAGAAGAGTGGGGGGCTTGGAATCATAAATCATAAGATACAAAGTGATTCTCTCCTACTAAAATATTTACACAGGTTTTATAACCGTCATGACCTTCCTTGGGTGGACTTGCTTTGGACCACCTAATATACCAATAAAATTCCACATGCCTCTGACCCATGTGGATCATTCTGGTGGAGGGACATCCTCAAGCTAACTCCCATTTTTAGAGGAATTTCAAAGGTGGACATGAGATGTGGGGACAACGTGCTAATGTGGAAAGACCTGTGGTTGGAAGAAGTTCTATCTGACACACATCCTAGAGCATTTTCTTATGTAAGAAATGAAGACTGCTCAGTCAAAGATTTCTTGACCATCAACTCCTTGGATGAGGCATTCTTTCTACCACTTTCTACACAAGCCCTGGAGGAATTACAAGATATGCAAAACTTGGTGACACACATTACACTAGACAATAGCCAGAATGCAAAAGATATATGGACTTACCCTTGGAGAGGAAGAGAATTTTCAGCCAGCAAATACTAAAAATTCTACTTTAGGTATATGAAGGCCCATAAGACTTACCACTGGCTATGGAAATCAAAGGTCAATGCTAAACTCAAGGTCTTCGGATGGCTCATGCTATCTGATAGATTGAACACAAGAAACATGTTCAAGAGAAGGCACTATAACATTGGTACTAACCTCAACTGCCTGCTTTGTGGCCAAAAAGAAGAAGACATTGATCACATGATCCTCACATGCCCATTTAGCAGAAATTGCTGGGCAACATTTGGATTAGACCCTGGAGATCAGGCCACTCGGCTCTCCTGGCTAGAATAAGCTAAAATCATTTGGGGCAGGCCCTTGTGCAGGGAGGTCATCCTTCAAGCATCCTGGAGCATTTGGAAAGAGAGGAACAACAAACTTTTCAGAGATATAAACCCCTCCTACCACTCTTGGCTGGCCAGATTCAAGGAGGATCTTAATCTCCTTCAATATAGGGTTAAAGACAATAAGAAAGAGTTTATCTTCTTACTTTTAGACTCCCTACCCTCTGATTAATTCTACCCTTTAGTCAAAATCTACCCTGCACTACAAAGGTAGTTGGGGTGAAAATTGTACATGATGTAACTAAACTCTTGTAATTGTGTTCAATATATAATATATATGACAGTGGGAGCCTCTCCCACTGTCCCAGTTCCTCGAAAAAAAAAGTACTAGAATCAATCATCATGTGTAATGCAAAGCATGGGTCAAAAATGCATGTCAAAGGCATAGGAATGAGCATATCATGCAAAGTGAACATGGCAAGATGGGCATATAATATGTAATGGAGAATAACCCAAAGCCAAGTGAGGAGCATGTAGATTAAATGCGCGAAGCTTTTGCACAAAGAGAGCGGTGGGAAAGACAATCCATGGGATCCCAAGTCATAGTTGCTCTCTAGAGCTCGTTTTGTCAACTCATGGGATTGTGAGGTTGACAAGTAAGCATGGGTACCTACACAACAAATACACAAGCGAAAGAAATTGTGTGTGTGGTAAATGTACACATCATCCATCATGATGTGTATGTGCATGGGTGAGTTAGCACAAGATAAGCATCACTCAAAGAAATTTGATGCATGGTATAAGAACATGTCATCCATCATGAAAGAATAGTTGTTATGTATGACACGATGGGGACACAAATTGAGAATGCAAGTATATGGCACACCAATAGCATGTTTATTCATGGGGAGAATATTGTGCACACAAGTATTGGGATCATGCAATGGATATGATGAAGCAAAATCTCCTAAAATGTAGGAAGAAACTATGGGGGTCTCCTCAAGAGCAATATTGGAAACATCATATGGAGAAAATGGACAATATCCAAAACAATGCATATCCGAAGCTAGGTGGTCGTGGCATGGCATATGAGATAAATGATGCAAAGGGAGCATATCAATATCATCACAAGAAAAACAAATGCCAATAACCATGGGCCTGTCATCTATGCCATATGTGCAAATTGGGTTCATTTTAATGGCATATGCATAGTCACTACAGAGAGATTGCAAATATGACATATGGGTGATCTCATGCATAGCATATGAAAAGTCAAGCGGGTTGTTAAACATGATGTGACCTAAAGAATTGTCACAAGAAATCCTATGTAACATGGCATCACAACTAATAGACTCCACATGGCAATCATCATACTCATCATAAATGGGCAAGAAATCATCACATGAGGAAGTCGCACTAGGATGAAGCATGGAAATAGGTGGATCAACATCATGCAAGCAATCAATGTAAAGAATGTCCACTAGTGGGACTAGAGCATCGCCTTCACCTATGTTACCTTGTTTATTCCACTCAAGTGGTGTAGGTGAGGTGGGAAAGATCAAATGGTGGTCATGATCATCATCTTGATGGAACCATGTGGGGGGTCACTACTAGGGAAAACCCCAGTAGTAGCGCGGGTTTAATGCCCACTAGTAGCGCCGGCTGCCGCGCTACTAATAAGGCGCTACAACTATTACTTAGCAGTAGCGCGTGCCACACGCGCTACTGCTAAGACACATAGCGGCAGCGCTTGTTCTCTCCATCGCTAGTAGCAGCGTGTTTACTATCCATCGCTACTAGTATTCTTTTTATTTTATTTTATTTTTAGTGTATTTATACGCCGTTATACAAATTTGTGTACAATATCAATTATGAGGTTTATATCATTATGTCCATAACAGTGTGTCAAATGAAGGTGGATTAGGTTCAATTGGAGGCAATATGTGGTGCATGTCAAAAGTATACTACTAATCCAAACTTGATCTAGTTTGGACTAGTAGTACTTTCTATGTGCACCACATGTTGCCTCCACTTGAATCTAATCCTCCAGCACAAGCTATTTAATCATCATCATAGTCGTTACCACAAACAGTATTTATTTAATCACCATAGTCATAGTGTAGCACATCATCATCTTCAAACTCATTCTAGCTAGCTAATCACCACCAACACTAGATGCGGTAGCTATCTAATCACCACCAACACTAGCTAATAATAATCATCATAGTCATTACCACCAACACTAGCTATTTAATCATCATATTCATAGTGTAGCACATCATCATCTTCAAACTCATTTCTAGCTAGCTAATCACTCCTGCTGCTCTCTCTCAGGTAAAATAACATAAAACATGTGTAGCTCTCCTCCTTCATCAAGTTGGAGCATGCAGATGAACCTGTCTCCTAATCGTGGGCTACGCTTCTGATTGCTGTCCCCTAGTACTTCTCTGCACTCCTCCATCACAAATTTGGTCCAGTCTTTCACTATTAAGCATTCCTCGCTATTAGAAATCCTGAATGCACTAAAGTGCATTGTAGGATATCTTGGCCGTAAGCTAACAATATTCATGGTACCTTTAGTCTCGATCCCATGAGGCACAACATCCATCGGGAGTCCCTGTTGAAAAACATCGTATAGTAACATACTTAGCAATGAAGTTTAGCTTAAAAAATAATGTATGCAAAAGATGCACTGAGGACAAATAGTAAAAATCTGACCATCTTTCCTAAATAGATGTGACCGTAGTTCAGTACGAACAGTATTGGTCGCACGTTTTCAGTACTAACATTTCTAAGTGCAGGAAGAAAATTTGTCTTGACAGTATGAAGATCCTCAAGCCATGAAACATAATGACTTAGCTCCTCGCAGTTTAGTTTAGCCCCGGGACAGTAGTAGGTCATGTCTACCAAGCGCTGGACATGTTTGCTCGAACGGAAATAAGCTGACAATAGAAATTAGTTGTCAACTATTTTTGAATAAACAATATCAAAGACATAAATATGGTTGAGAAACTCACATAATGGTATAACTGGAGGCGTCTGCACATCGACCCAGATGTCGATATTACCTTCAATATCATCTTCCGGACGAATATCAAAGGTGATAACCATATCAGGCTCAAATGCATAAGTCTTGCATAGTGCTCGCCAAGTTTTGCATCCAAAATAGGTGTAGTCGTCTGCGTTGTATAATTTTGCGTGGAAAATACAACCATGCTCGGTCTTCAAGTAAACTTTCTTTACCTCCATAGTACGATTAAACCTATCTTATCCAAGACAAAAACTCTTGCATGGCAGGGGATACACTAGTAGAATAGTAAAAAAATTAAATTATAAGTTGAAGCAAATGAAGCAGATGTCATGATTAATTACGAAAAAAGACTTGTCGTTGTGACTTACTGTATCCACTTGAAGTTCTCGCCCGACTTGATTTGAGCGACTATCATCATCTAGGAAGATTCCTTCGCACAGGCGCTTCGTCTTCGCAGATTTGCAAATACCGAAATCCTTTTCGTTGTCGACATTTCCTATGTTCATAGTTGAAACATTAATTAAAAATTGATCGAAGACAACTACCAGGATACTCAACACACAAATCCGGGGCACTCGATATTTCCTATATATTCTGGCACAAGTCATGCTAACATCCACGGAAAAATCCGGCATGACCTTTGCTAAAATAGGACATATTGAGCGCCTGATATTTGCCGGAACGGAAATGAATCAACACTCCGGCGAAACATAGGCCACTCGGAGGTGTAACCTGCAAACATGACTGGCCAATTGGGCAAGCACATATCCTATTTGAGCAACACAAGATATACATTTCAAAATATCTTATAGGACTCATATTGACATGAGCATTCAATAAGCAAAACCAAATCGTAAAATAAATAAGTATTCAAATTAGCATGCATTCAATAAGCAAAAGTAAATCATCTCATGCGTCCGTACATCATCGAATATTATCACTAATACATCCCAAATAGTATCATACGTATAACATCACTAATACAACTAAAACATACCGCACGAAGGGTATCGGCGCGGGAGGTGGACACCCAAAGAGAAGGAACCATCACAGGATCATAGCTCCAGTGAGATCCCTGGAGAACCTGCCAGGTATTGGAGAACCTGTGCCCCAACGCAAACAAGTGGCGATGGACTTGCGCGTCCTCCTCACTAACACGGTGACGCACCACCTCCGTGGGGTCCTCGAGCGTCTAGACCGTCACTGGCCCACGCGACCGCCAGCAAAGAAGGTTCGGGTCAACGACAGGCTGGCTGCTCACCAACCTGCGCCCCCCGGTAGGTAGCGCCTCCCAGTACCACCCTGGCAGAGCCCAGTCCCGGACATGGCCCATTTGGTGACGCAGGTGTCCTCCGCCGACTCGACGACGAGGATGCGGGATAGGCATCGTCGACGCCGATGCAGGAAAAATTGCTTCAACTAAAAAAATAACAACAAATGTGACATTTCAACTATTTCTATTAATTCAACTAGTTCTTATGATTAATTCTAGTCAATTAATTCTATACCTAATAAAATGAATAATGACATAAAAAAGGCCTATGCTTTGCAGGAATGTTGACTCCTTCCTGATGTGGCAAATCCCGGGCACTCGATATGTCCTAGTTTGTAGCACAAGTCATGCCGAAATTCACGGCAAATTTCGGCATGACTTTTACTAAAAAGTGGACAAAATCGAGAACCTAAAATTTGCCGAAACTGAAATGAATTAACATTCCGGCAAAACATAGGCCACTCGACTTCATTCGCTGGAAACAACAAAGCCACTTGGGCACAATCGAACCACTTCAATAATGGAATATGCAAATGAACATCAATGACATATATCATATAACAACAATCTTTTTTTTTGTTTACATAGCAACAATTAGTTTAACCAAGTTTTGAAAGAAAAACAATTCTGTTTTTAGTTTTTTGAATGAAATTACTGTTTAGGCATTTTCATAAAAATTTGCCCTAGCTAATTTCCTTAAAAAATTGCTAATCATTTTTACTAAATGCTAAAAAATGCCTACTGCCCTAAACAAATCTAGGGTTCATATGAACACCTAGGGTTCATGTGAACATCAACACAACATCAACACATATATGAATTGCCCTAGCAGAGAGAGAGGAGGGTAGGGGAGAGGAGAGGCAGAGCACTACGGTGACTGCGGCGAGGGAGGGGCAGGCGGCGTCGAGGACGGGGTCGGGGCTCGGGCGCGCGGCGGAGGGGCGCGTTGATGTCGGGGTCGGGGGCGGCGTCGGGGTCGGTGGCGGCGTCGAGGTCGGGGTCGGGGGCGGCGTCGAGGGTGTGCAGTGGGCGGCGGCTGTGGTGAGATTGAGGGCGGCGGTGGGCGGTGGCGGTGAGGTCGAGAGCGGCAGGTCGACGGCGGCGATGGAGCAGTTGGGGAGAGGGGGAAGTGGAGGGGAAGGACATAGCAAAATTTTGAGCCCGCGCGGCCGGGGGTTAAGTCAAACTAGCAGAAGCGCGTTTTGCCGGAACGCGCTATAGCTAAGTTAGCTATAGTGTGTCAAGCGAAACGCGCTACAGCTATTACTTTCTGTTTTATAATATCAGTAGCGCTTTGCCCTGAAAAAACGCTACTACTAAGTCTAAGCATGTAAAAACTTCAAAAATATACATTGGTCATCATTGATCATTTTGTGTAGAATCTAAATAGTCAACATGAATCCTCACAGTACCTGTCTAGGCACTGGTGAAGATTCATATTGTAGCCACAAATCCTACACATATAGTTCAATGAAGACCAAGTGCTCGAGATAGTTTGAGAAGTAACATATTTAAGGTGGTAAACACCTTGTTTGCTTAGAAGTATGGGACTAAACTTAATTAGGTGCAATACTTAGCATTAGCATGTTTTGAAGAAAAATGTTGCTACTAAGTACTTTAGCAGTAGCGCGTCCTTGGAAGGGTGCTACTACTATATCTAGCCTGGGGGCAACGTCGTGGCAATTATAGTAGTAGCGCTTGTTTCACCTAGACCGCTACTGGTACCGTGCTATTAGTAGCGCGGTTTCCTGAAGCTCGCTACTGCTAATTAGCAGTAGCATGTGTTTTTAAACCGCGCTGCTGCTAAGATTCTATGTATAAGGTTTTCCGTAGTAGTGGGTGCATCATATTCCACCATGGCCACGATCTTGTCCAAAGGAAGGACGAAGTCATCATGTGTCGGCGTGTCATCATATATGAGACCTAGCACCAAATGAGAAGACACAATAGAGGTAGAGGTTAAGTCGTTAGAGATTGAAGTGGCCTCACATGCCCTATATCCTATCACACTCTCTCTATGTGGTGGTTCACTCACTCTCTCAAAATAGGTGCACTCAATGTCACATATGGTGGAGGCACTCATCTCACTCAAGTGGTGGGGGTTGTGGCTCTCCTCACATGGGAATTGTGGCAACACATCATATATGGGGCTAGTGGTGAAGTCAATCTCACTCTCAATATGGTGGCACAAGTCACTCAAGTCATGATACGTCGCCGTGGTCGAGGTGAAATACTCAACCGTCTCATCGCCGTCGCCATGGATGAAAGCCGAAGATGGCACACCATCACTCTCGCCTCCTAAGATGGAAGCATCATCCTTGCTCGTCACCATGTCGCTCGCCTCCAAAGCTTGGTCCTTGATGGTCTCCGTAGTCGTAGTCGTCGCCGCACCATCTTGAAAATGAGTCGAAGTAGAATCGGCATCATCAATGCCACAAAGAGGGATGGCGGTGAAGTCGAACTTGGGAGCATCGGCTTGGAGCTCGTCGGGCTTGGACATCTTGGTGGTGCTATCCTCATGTTCGTTCTCATGGAGCTTGGTCATCGTGAAGTGAGCTTGGGGTGGAGAAGCCTTGGCCTTCATGAGATCTTGTTCCGCCTTGAGAGCACCAATGTAGTTGTCATCGAGGGAATTGTAGTTCTCGAGGAAGATCGTCTTGGAGATGTCGTTGTGCAATCCCATCATGAAGTGGAACTTCATCGACATGGGGTCGTCCACGCTGGCTCGTCGCAAGGCAATCTTCATCTCCTTGAAGTACGCGTCGATGGACTTGGATCCTTGGGTGGTTTTCTCCAATTGGCGTAGAAGCTGTTCCGTGTAGGTTGGAGGCACGAACTCTCGCTGCAAAGCTCTCTTCGTCTTGGTCCAACTCATGTCGTAGGTCTCCGAAGGTGTGTGAAGCCACGATGTGGACGCGTAGTCGTTAAGGATGGCAATTTTACCCATGGGTATGGGTACCCGCGGATACCGTGCCCGCATGGGTAGGGTATGGGCACAATTTTATACCCATGGATAGTACCCATACCCTACCCGTTAAGTCATGGGTAGGGTATGGGTATAGCCTTTTACCCATGGATATACCCATACCCTACCCATTTATACTAACATGTGAGTTTTACCCGTGATTCACAAGTGTACCTATGTTAAAGTTGTGTCATGAGCTTATGAACCTATGTTAAAGTTGTCATCAATTGTCAATTTGAATTGAGATAATTATCATGTACTCATCTAACTGTTATTGAGTTGAGATCAATATTTTTTTGTTAAATGTGCTATAGATGAATGTAAAATTGCGAATAACATATATATTATTTGATTGCATCGATGGACTTGGATCCTTGGATGGTGTTCTCCTTGGATGGTGCTCTACCCGCCTCAAGAACTCGAGGAGTATCTCCTTGAAGTACACGTCGATGGACTTGGATCCTTGGATGGTGTTCTCCAATTGGCGAAGAAGTTGTTCCGTGTAGGTTGGAGGCACAAACTCTCGCCGCAAAGCTCTCTTCGTCTTGGGCCAACTCATGTCATAGTACGCCGAAGGTGTGTGAAGCCACCAAGTTGAGGCGTAGTCGTGGAAGTTCCTTGTGGCGGACTTCACTTGATCTTCAGGAGGAACTTGATGTAGCTTGAGGTAGTCGTCCATTAGGTGCTCCCACTTGAGATACTCCTCGGGTTCTTGAGTCCCATAGAAAGGAATCTCGTGGTCGGTGTCGAGGTTGTAGTAGCTCGTGGAAGTCACGGACTTGAGTTTGGGGAGCTTCTCTTGAGCGTATTCTTGAGGTGCTTGTTGGCGAAGATGTCGTATGTCCGTAGGCAAAGATGCCTTGAAGTCGCTTGGCGAACATGCCAAGGGAGATGGTGAAGTCGTTGAGCGGTTGTTGGTGTTGTGCTCTTGACCTTCACGTCCTTGGTGGTGATGGTGTCGATGCCGATGTGATCTTGCCGGAGATGGTAGCTCAGAAGCATGTGCTCTTGAGCGTCTTCTCGAGGATGAGGAAGATCTCTTGTAGGACTTTATGAGGGCTTTGATCTCCTCTATTTGAGCTTGCATCTTGGCGTCGTTGGAGTTGTTCATGGCATCGAACTTGTCGTTGTTGTTCTAGACCGAAGGTGAAATGCCTTGCCTATCCATCACAAGACTCGAGTAGAGGTGAGTAGGAAATGAGATAAACAATACCAAGTTACCTTTTCCCAAAGTTGAGGACGTATTCCGTTTCACTCAATGTGAGATGAAAGAATAGTGGAATTGGTACCGGACTTGTTCACTCACACCTATCAAGTAAAGCTTATGGAGTAGCTCGGTGAGGATAGTGGCACAAAAATTTGATGCAAAATGTTAGCAAGAGTCAATAATGTTGAAACAGATTCACAAATTCGCAAGTGAAACAAGTAGACCAATAGCAAATAATGGCACACAGATAGATAAATGGGACCGTGCAACCAAGGAATGAGCACAAAATGTGGAATCCACGGAAAATGCTCGTGTTGCACAACTCAACAGAGACGCTAGCACGATTGCTCAATAGGCGGATACGACACTTGTGCACAACCTATAAGATGCAAAGGAGCTTGGTCACTAGTTATTGACGTTGAGCGGTAATAGTGCTAAAATATTGCACAATTGCTCAATAGGTTTCTTACTCAAGGCATGCAAAGGAGCGGCAATAGTGCTAAAATCTTTCACAAAGCGACGGTAAAAACCTGCAAGACCAAGAAAGCTACGCACTTGTTGCAAATTGGTGGGTTGGGGCCAAGTTTTAATTGCTTCAATCTTAGATTCATCAACATGGACACCCTTTGAGGATACAACAAAACCCAAGAAAACCACTTTGTCAACATCAAATGTGCATTTTTTCATGTTTGCATAAAGACGTTCCTTGCGAAGGGTTTGCAAAACAGCCCTAACATGATGAAGATGCTCTTTCATGGTTTTGCTAAACACAAGGATATCATCGAAGTAAACCACAACAAAGACTCCAATATAAGGGCGAAGCACATAATGCATAAGGCGCACGAAAGTACCGGGAGCCTCCGATAGACCCATAGGCATCACTAAGCACTCATATAAGCCAAATTTGGCTTTGAAAGCAGTTTTCCATTCATCACCTTCTTGAATGCGGATTTGATAATAGACACCTTTAAGATCAATTTTTGAGAAAAAGTTGGCTCCACTAAGTTCATCAAGCATATCATCTAGGCGAGGAATGGGATGCCTATAGTGAACGGTAATAGCATTTATAGGTCTACAATCGGAACACAAGCGGAAACTTCCATCGGGTTTAGGCACAAGTATAACGGGAACGGCACAGGGGCTTAGGCTTTCACGTACATGACCGTTGTCGATGAGTTGTTGTACTTGCCATTGAATCTCCTTGGTTTCTTCGGGATTTACTCGGTACGGAGCTTTGTTTGGGAGAGGCGCTCCGGGCATGAGGTCGATTCGATGCTCAATGCCTCGAAGAGGAGGTAGACCCGGAGGTAGCTCATGAGGGAAAACCTCCTGGAATTCCTGCAAAAGAGATTGAAACACTAAAGCTAGCTCATGAGAGGTGTTAGTTGTTGGCTCTCCATCCTTGCACACAAGGACAAAGTGCATCACACTCGATGGGTTCTCACACACTTCTCTCATCTCACTTTTGGTGGCAAATAGGATGAGGTTTTTCTCTCTAGGCGAAGAGGCGCTCAAGTTTGGCTTGTGGCTCTCACTCACTTTTTGGTTGATCACTTTCTCACTCTTCTCTCCATGATGGGTGGCTTGCTTGTCGGCTAGCACTTGACTAGGAGACATAGGTCGTAGCACATATTCCTTCCCTTTCATCTTGAGGCTATAGTGATTGGTACGCCCGTTGTGGAAGACACCACGGTCGAATTGCCATGGTCGACCAAGAAGGAGGTGGCAAACGGTCATTGGGACCACATCACACTCCATAGTGTCCTCATATGCACCAATTTTAAAGGAGACTTGGACCGTATGCTCGACTCGTATAGTGCCCGAGTCACTTAGCCATTGAACCTTGTAGGGGTGCGGGTGCTTCCTCTTGACCAATTGAAGCTTGGAGCATAGTTCTTCACTTGCCAAGTTGTGGCAACTACCTCCGTCGATGATGACCTTGATGGACCTTCCATTGATGCCGGCCTTTGTGTGGAAGATGTGGCATCTTTGGTCTTCTTCTTGTTGATGTTGAAGAGTCAAGACCTTGGAGACAACGAGAGCGGGGCTCGAATCCTCATCACAAAAGACTTGATCATCTTCATCCTCGTTCACTCGCCGGTGCATGGCCACTTGCTCAAGAGCTTCCATCTCCTCTTCACTCATTGAGTCATAGTTGCCATCGTCGTTGAGGATCATGGTGCGCTTGTTCGTGCATTCGTAGGACTTGTGGCCTCGGCCGCCGCAAGTGAAACACTTGAAGGAGCTTGTCTTGATGGTCTCATCGGTCGGAGTAGATGACGAAGCACGCGGCTTGAAGTTGCTTGTAGTAGGAGGAGGACGACTTGAACTTGTCGAAGTTTTCTTGTAACTTGACTTGTCGTCGTTGCTTGTAGAAGGTTTGGTTGATGTAGATGTTGGAGGAGTTGTTGAAGGTTGGTTGTTGGAGAAGCCGTATGTCTTGGACGAGTACTTGGCGTACTTGAAGTCATCTTGCACTTGACGTTCCACCTTTGTAGCTTGATGCACGAGCTCAATGAGGTTGGAGTAGGGTTGGAAGTCGGTGATCTTCTTGATGGGATGATTGAGTCCATTCAAGAAGCGTGCCATTGTTTGCTCATCATCTTCCTTCACATTGGCTCGAATCATGGCTATCTCCATTTCCTTGTAGTATTCTTCAACACTCTTTGTTCCTTGCTTGAGGAGTTGGAGTTTCTTGAAGAGGTCGTGGTTGTAGTAAGTGGGCACAATACGTGCTCGCACGACATCTTTCATTTGAGCCCAAGTGGTGATTGGAGGTACACCTTTTGCTTGTCGGCGCTCAAGGATTTTTTCCCACCATATGAGCACATAGTCTTGGAACTCAAGTGATGCCATAGCGATCTTCTTTTCTTCCTCATAGTTGTGTAAACGAAAGATTTTGTCGACCTTCAATGCCCATGATAGGTACTCTTCGGGGTCATTGCTTCCATTGAACTTGGGCATGGTGAATTTTAGCTTTCCATATCGTTTCTCTTCATTGTGTTGTTGGCGATGGTGATGATGACGCCCTTGACGTGGATGGCAATCATCTTCATGTTTCTCTTGGCATGGATGAAGTCCATGATCAACTTGCTCTTGTTGAACTTGAGGTTGAGGTGGAGCTTGACGAGCTTGTGGAGGAGCTTGAGGAACTTGACGTTGCACGCGCGGTTGATAGTTCCTCTCTTGGATTTCTTCTCGAAGGGCTTCCTCTTGATTGCGCCTTTCGCGATTGCGGTTAGCGATGGCTCGACATGACTCTTGAAGGGCATGTTGCGCCTCAAGAGCTTGCGCTTCTCGTTGCTGTTGTTGAAGACGTTGCGCCTCGGCGTCTTGTTCTTCTTGGTGTAGACGCGCTCGTTCTTCCTCTTGGCGTCGTAGTCGTTGTCGTTCTTGAGCTTGGGTAAAAGCGGCTTGGTTTGATTGATGACGAGGGACTTGCTCATCGACTTGCTCTTGTGAATGCTTGTCATGTAGCGGGTTGCGAGATGCATGACAGTCTTGACGCGCGGCTCGTCGAAGAGTGTTCGATGACGGTGTACTTGAGTCGTAGAAGGTGTCGTCGGAGTGTCGACTTGAGCGGCTCCGTCTTGAGGATGAAGAAGTGGTAGGATGCCGGTTCCTCATCAAGGCGCGTATTCTCTTGCTTGTGAGCGTCGAACTTGTTATCGAAGTAGTCTCTTGTACGTTGCTCGGAGAGTCTCAAGTCGGTGGCGAGGTTGTCGATGCGGTCGCTCATTGCTTGTTGCTCTTGGTGCAACGCTCGTTGTGCACCAAAGAGGTGGCTCATGGTGACGTATGATGGCATGTCGTCGTTTTGCTCGAGGAAGAGTGGCATGGTAGAAGTACTTGGCCTATCCATCATTCCAAGCAAAAATGTGAGTGGTAGAAGGAGAAGAACTTATACCAATGTACCTTTGACCGATGTTGATGATGAATCAAGTTCAGTCAAATGCGGACAATGAAATAGCACTATTGGTACCAATTCTTGTCGGTTCTCACACCTACACAAATAAAAGCTTATGGTGGAGCTTGGTGAGGATGGTGGCACAAAATTTGATGCAATTGTAAGTGAGCTTCAATAATGTTGGAAAAGGTTCACAAATTTGCAAATGCAACAAGTAGACCAAGCAAATAATGGTACACGGAAACACACACGCACATAGATAAGTGGGATTGTGCAAACCAAAAGTGAGCCAAAATGTGGAGTCCACGAAAATGCTCTTGTTGCACAATACTAGAGAGACGCTAGCACGATTGAACAATAGGCGGATACGGAACTTGTGCACAACCTACTAGGCAAAAATGCAACTATCTCTATCCCACGTATGCTATATGTATGGTATTTCGGTGCTATGATCCAAGATGATCCAAGATGACAATCTTAATGTGGTATGATGCGATGGTTCTTGCTCATTAGCTCTTTGCTTATCTTTCCTCTTTGCTTAAAAGCTTGTGTGGTTCGTTCACTTTTGAGCTCTTTTCTCATGCAAAACTTCACGAACCAAGATGGCTATTGTGTATGCTATGACAACTTTGTGGCACACAAGTGGATCCCAAGATATGCACCACGGTGGTATGGTATGTATGCTATGGAGTATGATCACTAATGTGCACAAGTCACGTTGCCGGCAATACTCAATGGCTAGTCTCGATGGGTAAGCTACGCAAAAGTAAGGTCATGTGGTTATCAATGCAATGGCAAGGTTTGGACAAAGATGTCGTCGAGATTACCGTCCTTGCTTACGGTTGAAGGTTCCAAACGGATGCGAATGTGGACGATGATGTGATGCACGGTCTTCAGTACATTGGCGAAGATGCCGCTGCACCGTGGTCGGAGTTGCCGAAGTAGCGGGAGTCGTCGAAGATGCGCAACCTTTCTGTCTAGGCCGGAAGTTCCGGGCAAGACGGAAGGTCCGGGGTCCGGAGGTTCCGGGGAAGGCCGGAAGGTCCGGGGGCCGGAAGGACCGAGCTGGGCCGGAAGTTCCTGTGGTCGTGATTCTGCTAAGAACAGAGACTTCGGGATCGAGGGTTTATGCGGAGAAACTTGGGGGAAAACCCAAATCCGGAGGGGAAAGAGAAGAAATTAGAAGGGAAGAAGGGTAGGGAAGCTAGATCCACTCATAGCAAAGCAGATTCGTGGATCAAATCCAACAAAACTTCATCACACCAACAAATCACAAAAAAATTTGGGGCTATTTTTGGTGGGGATTTTCGGGATTTAGGACGAAAACAACAAAATCAAGCTAGAAAACACGGGGTAGGGGCTCCAAAAACGTGATCAACGTGGCTCATGATACCAAGATGATGTAGGGCGGAACCCTAATCGGAGATCTTTCACATTTGGAGGGGATCCTACGGGGAAAACACGACGAACGAGCGGAAGAACACAAGGAGAAACACACGAAAGAACCACTCAACCGACAAGTATCGATTACACAAGGGCTAGATCACCGAACACATAAGGTAGCACAAGATTCAAAATCAACAAAGGAAAGATACACGAGTAGCCGTTCTTCTCCGTGAGGAGGTCTTGATGGGGGCCACCCTAGAGGGGGTCTTGAATCTGCTTGGGGGATCTTCTCCGAAGAGGTCGTGAGCTCCGAGGAGAAGTAGCCAAGTGGATGAGCAAGGGCTCTCACACGAGATATGAGCTAAACCAATGCTAACCCTAACTAGGAGGAGGTGGGGAAGTATATATAGTTTACGGGGCGAAAGGGTACACGGGCCTCGGCCCAAGTGGCTGCGCACAAGCAGGGCCGGAAGTTCCGGGCGCCGGAGGGTCCGGGCAGGGTCCGGCCTAACCAGGAAGTTGGCGCGAGTGGAGCAGGGCTGGCGTCCGGGGCCGGAAGGTCCGGGTGGGCCGGAGGTTCCAGGCTAACCAGAGAGTTGGTACGCCCAGGCTGGTCGATCTCGTCGGGGGCCGGACGTTCTGGGGGCCGGAAGTTCCGGGCTGTGGCCGGAGGTTCTGGGCTGTCCAAAGAGTTGACGCCTGTCATTTCTTCTTCAGCTCCTGGCTCTTTGACTTCAACGTTGTACCTGATCACGCATAGCATCTCGGTCTTAGGTAGTAGCCATGCCTCACTGGAAGAAAAGGGGAACTCAAATAGGAGCGATGTCACCTCGGATTGAATAACACGAGCTCTTGCTCTTGTCATGGGTCCACTTGGAGCTTGAATAGTCGATGGAAGGTCCATGGGGATGACCGAAGGATGCTCCGCATCAAAGAGCTTCAGCGGTCGGACATCCGGCGCCTCAGCAACGCCCGGACATCCAGCTACCAACCCCAGAAATCCAGTGACGCCTATCCAGAGAAGAACTGATTCGGCCACCGCCAGGCCGGACATCCGGCCAGTGCCTAGGACATCCGGCGTCTCGTGAACAGTCGGACATCCGGCCCCCAGCCCAGACATCCGGCGCCTGCCTGCGAGCATGGACAAGGCCCGAGGCCCATGTATCCCCTTTCCCACTTACCCCTTCGTGGCTTAGACTATAAATAGACCACCCCCTCATCCATTCGAGGGTTAGCAAAGGATTAGCTCATTTAGAGATAGTGCTTTGCTCATTCATACGGATCTACTCCATGAGAGAGACTGCGGCCTCTACGGAGAAGATCCAACTTGGGATTCAAGACCCCTCACGGGAAGGTCCCCTCGTGGATTCAAGACCTCCTCACGGAGATGAACTAGTTACCCTATGTATCGTCCTTTATTGGATTCGGATCATGTATCTCTTTGTGTTTCGAGGATCTGGCAGATGTGTGATCATTTCTTTCTATTTGAGTGTTTCCTCTCGTTTCCCCTCGTGATTTCCCTTGCATTTCCCCAAGTGTTCTTCGTGTTCTTCGTAGGATCCCCTCCAATCATGAAAAATTGGGCGTCTAGGGTTCCACCCTACATCATCTTGGATCAGAGCAAGGTTGATCACAAATTTGGAGCCCCTACCCCCATGTTTTCTACCCTTGTTTTGTTTGATTTCGTACAGAATTCAAAAATCCCCACCAAAAATAGCCCCAATTTTTTTTGTGATTTATTGGTTTGATAATGTTTTTTTGGATTTGATCCATGGATTTGCTTGGTTTCAAGTGGATCTAGCATGAAATCTCTCCAAATTTGCCCATGGAATCATCGCTTTCCACCCCCAATTCGAAAATTTCCGCCCCAAACGAGATCTGGAATCGTCGGGTAGGACATCCGGGCCATCGGGCCGGACATCCTGGTCCCCGGCCGGACATCTGGCCCCTGGAACGCAAAATCAGTGCTCTCTGACTAGACAGACCCCGGACATCCGGCCCCCGACCCCGGATGTCCGACCCCTGGGATTTCAGCCTTCCCCGTTTCACCGTTTTGACCATAACTTTCCCATCCGGAGTCCGATTTTTGTGTTCTTTACCTCGTTGAGTAGATATTGACATCCTCTATCGCTCTAGATAGGTTTCAACACCATTTGACTCCATCAAAATTTTGGCACTTTGGCATCTTTGAGTAGGGCTTCCACCACATCATCCGCATAACCACCACCGATTTCCGCAACCTAACCGAATTTTGATTGAGCTTGTTTGAGTTGTGGCTTGTGTCTCCTAAGGTGTTTAGGCTACTTAGGGACCGTGCTTTCAACTCCGACACCGTGTATATCCCATCATACCCTTCCACCACCATAACCTATTTTGACCGGGTTTCCACCAATACTTTCGCAACCACCACCGCATCCCGCTACCACCATTTTGACATTTGAGATTTTGAGTTCGCGGTTTTTCCGTTTCGTAAGGTGTTTCGTCTAATTAGGAACGGCTCGACATCGGCAACATCGCCCGTCATCATCGCCAAGGACGGTAACCTCGATGACACCATTGTATATTCCCCTTGCAATTGCATTGATAACCCCTAGCCCATTTTGTGTCACTTGTGTATCGAGATTAGCCATTTGAGTATTGCTAGGAACGTTACTTGTGCACATATTTTTTTTCCCTATCCTATTTTTAGGCTTTTCTGACTCTTTTGAGACACTCGCCATCATAGTGATTTTTTGTCGCACTTTTTCGTCGTCGCTGCCCTGATAATTGAAAAAAATAGTCAAAAAAATTACGTACCCATCCTGTCAGTTTGACCTGGGAAGAGTTTTGAGACACTCGCCATTATAGTGATTTTTCGCAAAAAGAAGGGGAGCGCAAAAAAAAGAGAGCGCAAAAAAAGAGCGAAAAAATTCCAGAGTGTGCTTTTCCCTTGCTTACGTCCAGTGCTGTGATTTTGTTAGTGTTCTAGGTTGTCGTCTCTAGCACGGTCTAGCCTAGGACCAGCACAGTACCATCGTCGAGCGTTTATTCAACTTTTCATCTCTGAATTGATTATTGCTGACCCTTTTTGCTACCATATTATAAGCCTTCCTAGCTCCACATACATCTACGTCGTGCGTTTGACTCTCCCTGGTAATCGCTCTATCCAAGCTTTGAGAGTTTTGACTACAACGGTTGTCGATCACCACCTGCTGCTTGGTAAGAACTAGTAAGATTTTGAGATTTGCTTGACGGATTTGTGACGCCGCACCATCACCATTTTCTGGTAGTCTGCAGGATCATATTCTTGTGTGTTTCTATTGCTGCTAACCATGAGAAGATCACAAGTCGATAAGACTGACTGGGAGAACATGACGAATAAGGAGTTGCATGATAAATTTCAGCAAATGATGATTGAACAGGTGCAAGATGTGCTGAACAATTTTGAAGAGGCCATGGATAAGATAACTGGCTTTGAGAAGATGTTCAAAACAAAGCTCGATAACAAATTTAATGAAGTGCTTGCGCATCTTCCACCACCACCACCAGCTGCACCTGCCGCACCTCTGCCACAACAACAACGACTACCACCACATCACGAAACAGCCCTCCGCCGAGCGAGCAGTGTCCCTCTTGAGCCTGGCCAAACTATTGGTGCTGCTGTTGATACTTCTGTGGCTCCTGCTGCTGATGAGGAGGAGGATGATTATGAGGGAGATTACGAGGATGAGGTTGATCAAAATCAGAACTACATGCAACCACCAGCACCAGGTCGTCCACATGCAAATAGTCGCAATGGTAGGGCTGCATTACCAGCTCAGGTACGAGATCATCACCATCTTCTTAAACTGAAATTGAATATTCCACCATTTGAGGGTAGATATGTTCCTGATATATATTTTACTTGGGAGTTAGAAACTGAACAACGTTTTACATGTTTAGAATATCCCGAGGAGAGACATGTTGCTGTTGCACTTTGTGCTTTCACTAGTTTTGCTTGTGTGTGGTGGTCTGAACATCGTAGATTATATCCGAATAATATTCCAACTACTTGGGCTGCTTTGAAAACTGCTATGCGTACTCGTTGGGCTCCACCATATTATCAACGTGAATTACTTCAAAAATTGCAGCGTTTAAGACAAGGAAAAACTCGTTGCATACTCGTTGGGTTCCACCACGAGCCCAACTTCCATCCTATCCCTCTAGCCTAGCCCCAAACCCCCTCGTCGCCGGCGTGAGCTCCGGCGAAACGCTACCCCTCTCTGATCTCGATCCCCCTCTCTCTCTCCTGACGGACGGGGCCCAATGTCAGCCTCACCCCTCACGCCCGAAGCGGTACGAGTGGAGGCGCACTCCCGCTTTACGCCTTCGACGTCATCCCCCCCCCCCAAGGATTTCTATTTAATTCAAAATTTATTCATAAATTTTACTAAACTTTGACCAACCACCATTTCTAAACCATAAGTCCAAATAAATTGATTCTTTTTTGCATTGTCTTTGTTTCAGAAAACTCTAGCAGCACACCAAAAGGTGGATTTTTCCTTGCTATCTAGAATTTCTGGTGATTTTCATAATGTGTTTTGATAATTGTTTTTGTGGTTTTTAAATTCTTTTCAGAAGGAGAAGCTTGTCTTGAGGCAAACCAAGAGGGGTGTGATCCTCCTCAACACTAAGGCAAGCCACACCAGCATTTGGATGGTGTTATTTCAATATCTATGATTTTCTACTTGAATATGAGTTCTTATTTGCATTTAAAATTTGATAAATCAATCTGGTTAATTGTTAGTTATTTTACCATACTTGATATGCTTGTTTTAGTTACTGGTTGACTGCATGAACTTGTTTGGTTAAGTAGAATAGACCTTGCAGTAGTTATATTGCTATGGAAACCAATGATAGTTCTTTTATTAAGTGATATTTTCATTTAAATGATGAACTAATAGAAATATTGCTTGATATAAAAATGAGTTATAACCAGAGTAGTTTTGATCCTGAGTATTGCAAGATAATTATGTTGTTAAGTTTGATCCATGTCTTTCAGTTGTTTGATTTGCATGACGAGTAGTTGCATGAGTATGGCATAGTATTATTGTTATTTTATAAAAAGTTTTTGCCAAAGTTAAACTTGATTAAGTTCAACTTGAATATGATTTTGATTACATCATGGTGCCACTGAGTTAGGTTTTTATTCAGTGCGACCACATTAACCTTGTGGGAAGGTCTTGATTCGGTCCTTTGTTGTGCATACCACCGGTTGCCTCATGAGGGAAGGTTCTGGCGTGCATACCTAGGGCGATGGCGAACATATAACCTTGTGTGCTCGTTTTTGTTTTTATGGTACCTTGTCCCCGTTTGGGACCATTTTGCCACGACGGTGGCCGTTGGTGTCTTTGGTAGACACGGGGCCACCCAAGACCTAGCCCTGAGAGGGAGTTGGTCGGAGTAGCCGGGAGAGTGCCACAACAAAGGGAGGGTTTCGTCGAAATGCTTTGGTCCACCCGAATGGGAGTGCGAGGCCAGGGTTCCGTAGTGTGGGCAAAGTGTGCTACCTCTGCAGAGTGTATTTAACCTATCTATAACCACGTCCTCGGTTATGGGCATAACTCGTGAGTAAGTCACACCATGGATCAACTTTTAAAATTAATCTTGCAAACTAAATGATTGTTGTGATGCATTGTTGTTCGAGCGAATCATGAACTCGTGAGTTGTTCATGAGTTGTTGGTTTGAGATGTGACCCTGGTATGGTCACCGTTTGGGTTACGAGGTAACCGTCTGGTAAGCGAGTCCGTGAGACTCAGTGCACGTATTGTTTTATTCCATTTGTAGTAGTTCTTGCATTGCATTAATTTGATTAATAAAGGGAAACTAGCTAACCCGCATGCATGTGGATGAAACAATTACAATTACGGTGGAAGACAAACGTACCGAAACCATAAGGATTCCATGCAAAAATAGTGCCACGAGTGGTGGCAGCAAACACACGACGCTCATATTCAATTGCATCACAATACTCATCCGTTTACAGAAATTGATTTTTGGGCAATATCCATCAAGGCGTGGAACTAAGGTTGGTAAGAAGCTTGTCGACGATAGCAACAACTTCATAGTTCGTGTAATCCCAAGAGCGGTTGGGAACTCGACAAATTGCTATCTTCCGTAGATGACAGTCACCATGATCATATTTGGACGTACATAGATGATCTGTGTGCTCAACCTCAGGGCACTCTGAGATTTTTGGAAGTGGAATCCGTTGACGAGTGTACACATTCACAAGTTCCCACTCGCAGTTGTACCCAATATAAACAACCCAATCTCCATTTGCGCCTGCCCAGGCCATACACTTAAGCGATGGCATCTTAACATCACACGTACCATTATCAAGTGGCGTCAACTTGCACAAGGCGAGGCTTCCGGCGTCCGCGCGCGAGCGAGCAGGGTCATGGTGAAGAAGATAGGGGAGATCAAACTGCTCCTGGACCCTTGGGTTATCTGTAATGATGTTATTAGTTGAGTCGAGAATGGTCTTGAACGAACCTGCCATGCTAGCCGAGGTGATGACGTCGCACCGATCAATGAGTTCCTCCACCATGTCATCTTTCAGATCGGGACAAGAATAGCGGGGTCGTTTCTGGCCTGTTCCCTCCATGGAGAAGACGATCGAACAATAGCAGAAGGAAGGGTGAATGCAACTGGAGGAGGGAGGAAGAGCATGTGAAATCACTTCCAAATCGAGAGGGAAAGACGAAGAGGCGGTGGATGGTTGCTACGGTACAGGAAGAGGCGCCCCGGCCTACATAGACGTCCGTTCGAAAATTGTACAAAAGGACTCGCCCTCGTCTCACTGACATGTTGGAACGGGACCACATGTCAACGAAACATGGTGTGTCATTTCTCGTGCAAAATGCGATATGGCCGCGTAGGCCCGAGGTGCCACATTATTGCTCGACTTTATTTTTTTAATGGCATGCCATTCAGTTTTGAAGCACGACTAACTGGTACTGTATGCAGAGAAAATATAAAGTACTCTACCACTACTCCACCTCCAATACTAGTATCAAAAAAGATATATAGGCCGGAGCTTCAGTGCTTGCTTGCTAAGGGCTGCCCACTTGCTTCTCACACTATCACCCTCTCTCCAGATCAAAAAAAGAAGGCCTCTCTTCCCTCCTCACTGGTGGTCACAGATCCGCCGGGGAAGAAAAGGACGTGCAACATTGACACACTCGTCGTCGGCGAGCCAGGTCACGCACTGACGACAAGGCCGCCCTCTGAGACCTAGCGCCTACGCGGGATGGCCTCTGTCCCCAAGCTCGCTGCCTTAGTGTGTGCGGAGGATGATGACCACGAGCGAAGCCACTTCCTGCCGACCCTCAGGTATGCTACCTTTTTTCGAGCCATACCCTTGTTCTATTACCCCATCTGCCACGTCGCTGCATGTGGATCTTTTTCCACTCCACCATCTTCCCAATTTTCTATCCTCTGCTCTGTTCGTCATGCAGATGAAAACCTTAATTTGCACTATTAAAGGAAACCCTACTTCATGCAGACTAATCCATGTCTGGGTTGAACAAAGAAAGGAAGGGAGAAAGTACTATCGAAGAGACTAGGTGTGAAGCCACGAGACCGATGCTCTAGTTGCCTTCCACGTTATCGTCGTGTGTTTCAATTGTTTGTTGCCATGTTCATGATACTGCCATGCCATTCTTGTGTTTTGTTTCTTGGTCATGGTGTATTTGCCATTGTCATCTTATTTTGCATTGTTCCTTTATTTGTTGCATATGCCATGCTCAACATTGTTATGTTGCATTGTGCCTCTTGTCATTTTTCATTCTTCATGCTCATCATGTGCATTGTGGTATCCATATTGTTGTGCATTGCACTCATCCTCATGCTCTGTGTGACCTTTATGTTGTGTGTGCATCAGACCTTGCTATCTCTATCTCTCAAGCCATGCCCATGCATCATCACCTTCTCCCTTCCTTCTACTTAATTTCTTTTTGCAAGTGCCACATTTCCCTTCTCTATTAATGTTCATATTTTCCCTACAAATATAAACCATGTCCTGAACATCTCTGCCAAATTTCATTCTATTTGGAGTTGTTTTGGCTAGGTTCAAAAATGCCTCAAGTTTGAATTATAATTCAAACTTGTTTTATTTTTCTACCTCTAAAAATGTCCAAACCAATTTTACCAAATAGAGCATAATTCCAGAAGCTTGAGGATATTTTTATATCTATCAAACTCCTCTCTTTGCCCCCTGGCCTTTTCTTTTATTGCAACTATTTATTTAAATAAACAGAACTTGAAAAGAAATAGAAAAGGGGCTTACCTGGGCCTCCCAGAGGTTGTAGCCCACCTAGGCGCCACAGCCGCAGCAGCTACCAGCGGCCCAGCTCCAGCCTCCCGCAGCCCGCTAGCCCGGAAACGACAGTCATCATCGACCTCCTGTACGGCATGCCATCCAGAGGAGCCACGTAGGCGCGCCTGGTGATTTGACGGCCGTCCAGCGCCCTAGACATCTATAAATCTTGTCCTAGCCCTAGTCCCAACCTCCCGCGTCCGCTTCCACATCTCTCCTTCCCTTGTCGTCGCCTAGGTAAGGCTGCACGCCCTCTCTGTCGCCGCGTTCACCATGACCCGAGCGAGCAAGAGCTCGAGCTCGGGGTAGCCTCTTCATCGCGCCTCCGACCTCTCCTACCGCCGTGGTGAGGACCGCCAAGTTCCCCTACGTCCTCCCTCGCAGCTCACACGGCCCCAGCGCCCCAGGAGCTCCCTCGCCGTCGCCGTCTTCTTCCCTGCGTTCGGGACATGACGTTGCCGGTTTCCCGCCGGTCCTCACGTCGTCTGCGTTGCACACATTGCCGCTTCTTCATGTCCTAGGTGAGCTAGGTAACTCCATCTCCGTCTCTGCCTTTTCTCGCGCCCTCTAGTTGGTTCCGTAGCCTTGCCCATGCCTTCCACTTCGGTTCCCCTCGCCGCGCTGCTTCCCCACGTTAGGACACATGCACCTGCACCCATCCGCATGCATGCGTTGCTCACCGTGCGCCTTTCTTTCCTGCTTGCCACACCTCGCCATGGCCCTGAGCCGAGTGCGAGCTCGTGCCCGAGTGCCCGCTCACTCGCGAGCCACCTCCACTCTCTCGCTGGAGCCCCCACATGATCCCACACACCTATCATCGCTCTCCTGCCGCCGACATAATCATGCTGCCCCTCGCCAGCGCGGTCTTCTCCCTGTGGTGGAGAAGAAGGCTTGGCCTTCCAGGGCCTCAAAAGGGGCCGAGCTCCTTCCTGGTCAACAGCCCACGCCTAGGTCATCTAGAAGTCGCGCCGCGCCTCCACCCAAGGTACCCGGGTTTGAATCCCCCTAGGCGCAGCAACCCCCCCCCCCCATTTTATCTATTTTCTCTGACCCCATGATGAGGACATCAATACCATTGTTACACCCACAGCCCCTACTACTACATATATTGGACCAATTACTAGAGCTCTCAAGACGCCAATTAAATTATCGGTACTTTCGTTTCTTGGTAATGATTCTAATGTTCATGAGAATATGATGCTGCCTAAATTGGATACATTTGTTTTGCTTACAAATGAAGGCCCTAGCTTGGAGAAGGATGGACATTGGAGCGAACAAGCATGGAGATAATGCCATGCATAAGGGGAACAAACGGAGTTACAAGTGATGATTTCAGGACTTTGAAGCCACCATAATGGGTGCATGAAGCCTTGGACGAAATATACAAGATGCTACTTCATAAATGTCGTCCCGAGGCTATTCTAGGTGCTCGTCACCTTATTAGTGGGCCAGGCCCTTGTAATTTCGAAATACACAAGTATAGGCTATTTTAGAGTCCGTATGTGTGGGGAAACAAGAGATAGGGTTGATTTGGACCCCTCCACCAAGGGCCACGAAATTCCCCCCTCTTCCTCCATATATACAGCCCTTAGGGCACCGTTTAGACCTTGGGTTTTGTTTAGATTAAAAGTTCGCCATAGCTGCAACTTCGCGTGCCGTTTGTGTTCAACGACCGGACAAAGCGTCCACAGAACCCCACCTTGATCAATAAAGCTTTCATCTTATATTCGCAATATCCAGATTGCAATCTCAGTTTCTTGCTTGTTCTTCGTTTGCTCGCAGGAAACAGACCCTCGTGGTCGGAGTTGATCGTGCTCGGCGTGGTCAATAACCTCTCGAAGTTGGTTTAGCGATTGCTAAAGCGCGACGTCCTCGACGTTAAGTAGTCGGATCGTCAAAGTCGACTTCCTCCAAAAAGCGAAAACCAGCATCTCATCGAAAGACGGGACACCTTAGCCTCTATCAAGTGGTATCAGATTTTCAGGTTGCTCGGTGAGATTTTACAGTTTTTCGTAGATTAGATCGAGTCTGTTCTTCATACCTAAAGTCCACGAAAAAGCCAAAAAAAAAAATAGGGTTAGTTCATCATATCCGAACCAATCTGAGCCTTTGCATAATCTTTTTAGGGTTTTTGCTTTGTTGAATTTGCGGTTGCATCGTCGTGTCAAGTTGCTGGTCTTAGAGTCTAGTCTTTTAGAGTTTCAAGTTCTGGTCATAAGATGTCACGCCGCCGCCGCACCATCATCCGTATCCATATACCACCACCAATCCGTATCCAAATACCACCACCAATCCGTATCCATATACCACCACCGCTACCATATACCACCACCGCTGCCATATACCACCAGCATATATCCACCACCATATATCCACCATCAATCCGAGTTCCTTGTATATTAGGTTTGTTTTCGAGATCCATCTAGTTTCAGATTCGTGTTTCCTTGCCGGAGTAGGTTTCTGGAAACCACCCTCCGTTTAGGCCCAAAATTTTCAGCGTGCTTGTCAAAAAATTTCTGGCTATCCTATTTTTAGGTGTTTCTAAGCGTATTGAGACGATCGCCATTATAGAAAGTTTTTTGACCCGTTTCGATTTTGGGTCCGGCGATCGAAAAAAATTTTTTTTGGTCGAAAAATTTCGTGCCCATCCTGTCGGTTTGACACAGGAAGAGTTTTGAGACACTCGCCATTATAGTGATTTTTCGCAAAAAAAAAAAGCAGCAAAAAAAAGAAAGGCAGCAAAAAAAAAAAAAGCGAAAAAAATTTCTAGAGTGTGCTTTTCCCTTGTTTACGTGCAGCGCCGTGATTTTGTTAGTGTTCTAGGCTCGCGTCTCTAGCACGGTCTAGCCTAGGACCAACACATCTACCGTCGTTGGCGTTTATTCAACTTTGCATCTCTGAATTGATTATTGCTGACCCTTTTTGCTACCATATTATAAGCCTTCCCAGCTCCACATGCATCTACATCGTGCGTTTGACTCTCCACAGTAATCGCTCTATCCAAGCTTTGAGAGTTTTGACTACATCGATTGCCGATCACGCTTTCTTTTGGGTAAGAACTGGTAAGAATTTGAGATTTGCTTGACGGATTTGTGTGTCCACCACACCACCACCACCACTTCCTAGTAGTCTGTGAATCATATTCTTGTGTGTTTCTATTGCTGCTAACCATGGCAGGATCACAAGCCGATTTAGACTGATTTGGGAGAACATGACAAACAAAGCGCTACATGATAAGTTTCAACAAATGATGAGTGGGCAGGTGGAAGATGTGCTAAATAGATTTGAAGAGGCCATGGAGAAGATAGATGGCATTGAGAAGGCGTTGAAACAAAGCTCGATAACAAGTTTAATGAATTGCTCGCTGCGTCTACCACCACCACCACCGCGGCACCTAACGCACCTCTACTACAACAACAAGGACTACCTCCACATCGTGAAACAGCCCTCCCGAGCTTCCCGTGTCCCTCTTCACTGGCCAAGCTGCTGGTGCTGCTGTTGATATACATGGCTCCTGCTGCTGCGTGCGGGGAGGATGATTATGTGAGAGCTTATGAGGATGAGGTTGATCAACATCGAACTACGTGCAACCACCAGCACCACAACCACCAGGTCGTCCACATGCAAATAATGGCAATGTTGGGCTCCCCTTCAGTACGAGATCATGACCATCTCCCTAAACTGAAATTGAATATTCCACCATTTGAGGGTAGATATGTTCTGATATATATCTTACTTGGGAGTTAGAAACTGAACAACGATTTACATGTTTACAATATCCCGAGGAGAGGCGTGTTTCTGCTGCTGTTTGTGCTTTCACTAGCTTTGCATGTGTTTGGTGGTGCGAACATTGTAGATTATATCCTGTTCCAGCTACTTGGGCTGCTTTGAAAACTGCTATGCGTACTCGTTGGGTTCCACCATATTATCAGCGTGAATTACTTCAAAAATTGCAGCGCTTAAGACAAGGAAAAATTCGGTGAAGAATATTATCGGGAATTACAAACTGGCTTGATTAGATGTGGTATTGTTGAGGAGAATGAAGCTATGCTTGCACGTTTTCGGGTGGATTAAATAGAGATTCAGACCATTCTAGACTACAAGGATTATAATAATATCACTCGATTATTCCATCTTGCTTGTAAAGCTAAGCGTGAAGTGCAGGATCGGCGGGCCTTGGCGCGGACTAACTTTTCTGCAGGTCGACCTTCATCATGGACACCACGTGCATCATCTACTTCCACACGTCTACTACACGGCACCTCCGTGGCTGCCACCTCCAACCGTGATACAAGAAAGCAGGCACAACCACCACTATCGCCAAGAGTACACTGCTTGGGCCTACAGAGCTCTAATTCTTCCATGGCGTCAACAGGGCACACAAGTGATATTATTTGTCGTCGTTGTAAGGGAAGAGGACATTTTGCGAGAGAATGCCAATCTCAGCGTGTGATGATTGCTCTGAGAGGATGGTGGGTATGAGTCTGCTAGTGACTATGATGAAGAGACTTTGGCTCTTATTACACATGAAGAACACGGTGGAGATGATTCGATCTTGAGGCGCAATACATGGCTGCTGAAGATCCGATGGTATGAATGTTTAGTTGCTCAACGTGTTTTGAGTGTGCAGGTTACACAAGCTGAGCAAAATCAGAGGCATAACTTGTTCCATACAAAGGGAGTTGTGAAGGAGCGTTCTATTAGCGTCATCATAGATGGAGGAGCTGCAACAACTTGGCTAGCATGGATATGGTGGAGAAGCTTTCTCTCACCACAAGACCACATCCACATCCTTACTACATCCAATGGTTCAACAACAGCGTCAAGGTTAAGGTAACACGTCTGTTAGTGTGCATTTTAGTATCTCTACATATGCTGATTATGTTGATTGTGATGTGGTACCTATGCAAGCATGTTCCTTATTACTTGGTAGACCATGGCAATTTGATAAAATTCTGTACACCATGGTAGAAAAACAAAGTATACTCTTGTTCACAAGGATAAAAATATTACTTTGCTTCCTATGACTCCTGATTCCATTTTGAAAGATGATATTAATAGAGCTAATAAAGCAAAACAGGAGAAAAATAAGAGTGAAAATCAGATTGTGGCAAAAGAATTTGAGCAACAAATGAAGCCTAATAATAAACCATCGATGTTGCTTCGAAATTAAACTGAAAAGTGCATGTTTATTTGCCACCAAATCTGATATTGATGAGCTAGATTCTAGCAAATCTGTTTGCTATGCTTTTGTGTGCAAAGAGGCATTATTTTCATTCGAGGGCGTGCCTTCCTCTTTGCCCCTGCTGTCACTAACATTTTGCAGGAGTTATTTGACGTCTTCCCACAAGGCGTGCCACCGGATTACCACCTATTCGAGGATTGAGCATCAAATTGACTTAATTCCGGTGCATCGCTACCCAACCGTGCACCATACCGTACCAATCCGGAGGAGGCGAAGGAGATTATCGTCAAGTACAGGAGCTGCTCGACAAAGGTTATATCGCGAATCTCTTAGTCCTTGTGCTGTTCCTATTATACTAGTGCCTAAAAGGATGGTACGTCGGCGTATGTGTGTTGATTGTAGAGGCATTAATAATATTACTATTCGTTATCGTCATCCTATTCCTAGGCTAGATGATATGCTTGATGAATTAAGTGGCTCTACAATATTCTCCAAAGTTGATTTGCGTAGTGGATACCATCAAATTCGTATGAAATTGGGAGATGAATGGAAAACAGCATTTAAAACTAAGTTTGGATTATATGAGTGGTTAGTCATGCCTTTTGGGTTAACTAATGCACCTAGTACTTTCATGAGATTAATGAGCGAAGTTTTACGTGCTTTCATTGGACGATTTGTGGTAGTTTACTTTGATGATATACTGATTTATAGCAAATCTTTGGAAGAACATTTGGAACATTTACGTGCTGTTTTTAATGCTCTCGTGATGCACGTTTGTTTGGTAACCTTGGGAAGTGCACCTTTTGCACCGACCGAGTATCTTTTCTTGGCTATGTTGTTACTCCACGAGGAATTGAAGTTGATAAAGCCAAGATTGAAGCTATTGAGAGTTGGCGCAGCCCAAAGCGGTCACACAAGTGAGGAGTTTTCTTGGACTCGCTGGTTTCTATAGGCGTTTTGAGAGACTTTAGCACCATTGCTGCACCTCTCAACGAGCTTACAAAGAAGGATGTGCCTTTTGTTTGGGGTACCGCATACGGGAAGAAGCCTTCACGGTATTGAAAGATAAGTTGACACATGCTCCTTTACTCCAACCTCCGACTTTAATAAGACTTTTGAGCTTGAATGTGATGCTAGTGGAATTGGATTAGGAGGTGTGTTATTACAAGATGGCAAACCTGTTGCATACTTTTACGAGAAATTGAGTGGGCCTAGTCTGAACTATTCTACTTATGACAAAGAATTATATGCTCTTGTTAGGACTTTAGAGACATGGCAACATTATTTATGGCCCAAAGAATTTGTTATACATTCGATCATGAATCTTTGAAACATATTAAAAGTCAAGCTAAACTGAATCGTAGACATGCTAAATGGGTTGAATTCATTGAGACTTTCCCTTATGTCATTAAACACAAGAAGGGTAAAGAAAATGTTATTCTTGATGCTTTGTCTCGTCGATATACTATGCTTTCACAACTTGACTTCAAAATATTTGGTTTGGAGACCATCAAAGATCAATATGTGCATGATGCTGATTTTAAAGATGTAATGCAGAATTGTAAAGAGGGAAGAACATGGAACAAGTTCGTTATTAATGATGGTTTTGTGTTCCGTGCTAACAAGCTATGCATTCCTGCTAGCTCTGTTCGTCTTTTGTTGTTGCAGGAGGCGCATGGAGGAGGATTAATGGGACACTTTGGCGTAAAGAAGGCGGAGGATATACTTGCTACACATTTCTTTTGGCCAAAGATGAGACGGATGTTGAGCGTTTTGTAGCTCGCTGCACTACATGTCAAAAAGCTAAGTCACGACTCAATCCTCATGGTTTATATATGCCTTTGCTGTGCCTAGTGTTCCTTGGGAGGATATATCTATGGACTTTGTTTTAGGTTTACCTCGAACAAAGAAGGGAGGATAGCATATTTGTTGTCGTGGATAGATTCTCGAAAATGGCACACTTTATACCATGTCATAAAAGCGATGATCTTTGTTAATGTTGCTGATTTGTTCTTTCGTGAAATTATTCGCTTGCATGGTGTGCCAAATACTATTGTTTCAGATCGTGATACTAAATTTCTTAGCCACTTTTGGAGATGTTTATGGGCTAAGTTGGGGACTAAACTGCTTTTTAGTACTACTTGTCACCCCCAAACCGATGGACAAACTGAAGTAGTCAATAGAACATTGTCTACTATGCTTAGGACTGTTTTGAAGAATAATAAGAAAATGTGGGAAGAATGCTTGCCTCATATTGAATTTGCTTATAATCGTTCATCGCATTCTACTACTAAGATGTGCCCTTTTGAAATTGTGTATGGCTTCCTACCTCGTGCACCTATTGATTTGTTGCCTCTTCCATCTTCGGAGAAGGTTAATTTTGATGCTAAAGAACGTGCTGAATTGATTTTAAAAATGCATGAGATAACTAAGGAAAACATTGAGCGTATGAATGCTAAATATAAACTTGCTGGAGATAAGGGTAGAAAACATGTTGTGTTTGCACTGGAGATCTTGTTTGGTTACATTTGCGTGAGGATAGGTTTCCTAATTTGCGCAAATCAAAGCTAATGCCACGTCTTGATGGTCCATTTAAGGTGTTAGAGAAAATAAATGATAATGCATATAAACTTGAGCTGCCTGCAGATTATGGGGTTAGTCCCACTTTTAACATTGCAGATTTGAAGCCTTATTTGGGTGAGGAAGATGAGCTTCCGTCGAGGGCGACTTCATTTCAAGAAGGGAGGATGATGAGGACATCAATACCATTGTTACGCCCACAGCCCCTACTACTACATATCTTGGACCAATTACTAGAGCTCGACGCCAATTAAATTATCGGTACTTTCGTTTCTTGGTAATGATTCTAATGTTCATGAGAATATGATGCTGCCTAAATTGGATACATTTGTTTTGCTTACAAATGAAGGCCCTAGCTTGGAGAAGGATGGACATTGGAGCGAACAAGCATGGAGATAATGCCATGCAAGGGGAACAAACGGAGTTACAAGTGATGATTTCAGGACTTTGAAGCCACCATAATGGGTGCATGAAGCCTTGGACGAAATATACAAGATGCTACTTCATAAATGTCGTCCCGAGGCTATTCTAGGTGCTGCGTCACCTTATTAGTGGGCCAGGCCCTTGTAATTTCGAAATACACAAGTATAGGCTATTTTTAGAGTCCGTATGTGTGGGGAAACAAGAGATAGGGTTGATTTCGGACCCCTCCACCAAGGGCCACGAAATTCCCCCCTCTTCCTCCATATATACAGCCCTTAGGGCACCGTTTAGACCTTGGGTTTTGTTTAGATTAAAAGTTCGCCATAGCTGCAACTTCGCGTGCCGTTTGTGTTCAACGACCGGACAAAGGCGCCACAGAACCCCACCTTGATCAATAAAGCTTTCATCTTATATTCACAATATCCAGATTGCAATCTCAGTTTCTTGCTTGTTCTTCGTTTGCTCGCAGAAGCAGACCCTCGTGGTCGGAGTTGATCGTGCTCGGCGTGGTCAATAACCTCTCGGAGTTGGTTTAGCGATTGCTAAGGCGCGACGTCCTCGCACGTTCGTAGTCGGATCGTCAAAGTCGACTTCCTCCAAAAAGCGAAAACCAGCATCTCATCGAAAGACGGGACACCTTAGCCTCTATCACCCCATGACATGTGGCCCCAACTGGTCATCCTCACACGTACCAGGGCCCATCACTCAGCTTGATGGCTGGGTGGCAGCCTAGGTACACCTAGCCTTTTCCCCCGTGTTCTGTTTTTATTCCAGATTCGGAAAATGAGAAATTTGGCATATCCTAAGGATTCCATTTAGGGCAGTATTTCACTTAGAGAACTTGTGAGCATTTTTCTGCAGCAACCCCCACATATTATATATGTTTTTGGGGTAGAAAAGCCCAACAATCCATCTGTGGCATCCATTTCATCGTTTGAGCAAGTTTGTGAACATGTTACTTAGGTAGCATGTGCAATTTTATCATTTTTATGTATTTAATTTCATTTAAGCTAGGTGGTAGTTTTGCATATGGTTAGGTTCATCAGCATGTCTACTTACTGCTAATTTTCATTCTATGCCATGATGTGTACTATGGTGACTGCAACAAGCTTGCAAACATATGCCTTGTCAATGTTGCTTATTCCATACTTGCTAATTTCACAAAGTCTGAAACTGCCTATTATAAAACTTGTCAACTTTGCATGTCGTTTGCCACTAATACATAGATCATATGCATATGAGTTCTTCATGTGTTTTGCTCCATGTTATGTGTACTTTGATACCATGCCCTTCTTTGCCATGTAGAGTTGCTGTAGCATGACTCATTCTTGCTCTGAAGTTGCCATCATGCTAAATCTGTCAATCTGTTAACAACATGTTCCATTTTGCAAAGCTCATGGTAATTAATCTATGCATCATATGGAGAGGTGCCCATGGAGTAATTGGAAGCATGCCATGTCTACTACATGCCCATGTCTTTTTCATAATTATTGCAATTGCTATGCTTGTTGTTAGGATCTAGTTATTCTCTAAATATTTCTCACACACAAGTACAGGTTGGGGATACAACACCACAAGTCTCTCTCGATTACAGCTTGCAAAGGAAAGGGAATGGACTAGGTGGAGCCGGTGCCGTTGCCATGTGCCTGTTCCAGGCCCGGATGACTCCTTCACCCACCGTCTTGCCTTAAGTAGAGTTGATCCACTCCGGTCCCATGTACCTTCTTTGACATGCTTGATCCTTGCTAGCCTTGGAATGACGCGGTCCTCGCCCTGGTTGGTCCACTTGGCCACTGACGTGGAGGTAGCGCCTTCTCTGCAGGGTTGTTCTACTGTCAAGGTGGCCCTTCTGCGGGTGGCGTCAGGTAGGGTGATCACATCCCCTCCTCCTTGACATGCGTCTTGCCCCCAAGCCGGTAACTGAGGAAAACGATTCCGGAGAGCAAGAGCATCCTCCCATGTTGCATCAAGATGGGATCGGACCAACGAACCAGCAACTATTCACAGCGGCCAGAGGGAGTCTGACGCCATCTATTTTGCAAGATTTCCACAGGCACCAAAGAACCATCAGTTGGAACAGGTAGATCAGAAGAAGCAGTCATACCAGGGGCGAGAGCTTGCTTCATTTGAGAAACTTGGAAGACTGGATGTATCTTCGAGTCTGGTGGCAGATTGACCTTTTAAGCAACGGGATTGACATCACTTTTCACCGTGAACAGACCAAAATACTTGAAAGCCAGTTTGTGACTTGCGCGTTTGACTACAAAAGTCTGAAAATACGGCTGGAGCTTGATGTAAACAGTATCTCCTGGTTGAAACAATTGGTCTGTGTGCTTCTTATCAGCTTAGACTTTCATAATATGTCTTGAACAGTGCAGGTATTGTTTCAGAATCAGCTGCATCACCTAGCGTTCTTCCAGCCAGTCCTTCAAGGCGGGCACCTTGCACGCAGACGCCGCCTCGATTCCCTAGTGTCGTGGCTCATGACCATACGGAGCTTTGAACGGGGACATATCCAGGGCTGAATTATAGCTCGAGTTATACCAAAAATCTGCCAATGAAATGAATTGGCTCCAATGGTTCGGGCAGGGATGAATGAAGCAACGCAAAAAGAGCTCCAAGCACTGATTAACTTGTTTCGACTGCCCATCTGTGTGGGGGTGATACGGTGTGCTCATGTTGAGTTCAAAGCTAATCACTCGAAACAATTCCTGCAAGAACTTGCTAGTGAACACCGGGTCCCGATCAGAGATGATTGCCTTGGGAAATTCATGCAACTTGTAGATGTTATCCAGGTAAACGCGAGCTACTTTAGCTGCCGTGAAAGGGTGATTCAATGGCAGAAAATGTGCTCACTGTGTAAACTTGTCCACGACCACCAGAATGCAATTAGCCTTGCCGGATTGCGGAAGTCCATCAATAAAGTCCATTGTTACTACCTGCCAGGCTCCTTCTGGTAAAGGAATTGGCTCGAGAAGACGTGGATATTTGACACGTTCAGGCTTGGCTTGCTGACAAACTACACATGCTCAAACATAATCCCGGATGCATCCCTTCATCTTGGGCCAAGCAAACAAACGACACTGACGACGATAAGTTACTGGGAACCTTGAATGTCCTCCCACCGTACTGTCATGGAAGGCCTTGAGCACACGCTGGAACCCCCCAGCCACAACCGATTGCGGAAATAGCAAAGTTCATTGGACCAAGTGAAACAACCTTTAGGGTCAGGACAGAGGCGCAAGTGGCTACATATCTTCTGAAATTGCGCGTTGTTGTCATAGCTAGCGCGGATGTCTTCAATACAAGTTGGTTGTCACACCAAAACGGATGTCACCCTTTCAACTGAATGAACTCGGCGTAGCCCCTTGTCTGTAGCAGATTTTGTAACGTAGCCCGAGAAGCTTCGTAGAAACCTTCTGTTGCCAAACAGTGGACAGACGCTGGTCATCCAACTGGACTAAACTGCGTTGATCTGTCCTGATAATAAATTCACCCGTGTGCAGATATGGTCTGCACTGCTCGGCGGCCATTAGAATGGCAAGGCATTCCTTTCCATACATGGAGAGACCATGGTGTTTGGGACCCATTGGCATACTCATATATGCAATTGGATGACCACCTTGCTGTAGCACGGCACCCACACCTTAGTCGCATGCATCCGTGTCGATCATAGATGTCTTGAAGAAGTCCGGGAGTTGCAGCACTGACACTGAAATCAACCCATTCTTGAGCAGATTGAATGCCTTATGTGTCTCTTCTATCCATACAAATGGGTGGCCTTTCTTGAGCAAATTGAATAATGGTCGAGTAGTGATCCCGAAATGCTTCACAAATTTGCGATAGTATCCTGCCAGACCTAGAAAACTGTGCACTTCTTTCACATTAAGTGGAGTTGGCCAGTGCTTGATTGTGTCTGTCAGTCTTGCTAGGATCTGTAGAGACACCGTCGGCATTGATGACATGTCCCAAGTAAGTTATTTGATGTTGGCCAAAAGCACACTTGGATTGTTTAATGCGCTAGTGGTCTTGGTGTAGTAACTGCAACACTTGGCATACATGCTCGACATGTTCCTTCAGAATCTTACTGAAGACCAGTATATCATCGAAGAACACCAACACACAAAACCGGAGCAGTGGTTCAAGTGTACTGGTCATGGCGCCATTGAAAGTAGCTGGTCCACCGGCCACACCAAATGACATCACCAAAAATTCCCAATGTCCTGAGTGAGTGGTGAAGGCTATCTTGTACTCTTCTCCCTCAGCCATTCGTATTTGATGATAAACCGCGCGCAAATCCAGCTTGGAAAACCAGCGCGCTCCCACAAGTTCATCCAACAGTTCATCGATGATCAGCACTGGATATTTGTTAACGATGGTCATGGCATTAAGGTGACATCCTCACACAAATGCCAAGTGCCATCCTTCTTTATTACAAGTAAAGCAGGGGAGGAAAAAGGATTGTTGCTTTTCTGAATGACACCTGCATCCAACAATTCTTTCACCTGTCGCTCAATTTCTGTTTTGAGTTCAGGTTTGTGTCGGTATGGTCATAGGTTGACTGGTTGTGCACCCTCCATCAGGGGTATTCTGTGATCACAGGCACGGCTAGGTGGGAGGCCTCGAGGTTCTTCTGTGTATTGCTCCAATACTCGCAAAATTTCAGTGGGGATAGCATTGTCGGCACTAGTATGATCTGCTACAGTGTTCAGGTGCACCACATGTCCTACGGACCCTTGCTTGCAAGAATTCAAAAGTTCCTGAGATGAAATAACTGAACATTGATGCATATCTCTAGCGACTGCTTGCAGTTCGACAGTCCCTGTGTTGGTTGTCACTGACAGATGCTGAGCTTCCCAATCGATGTACGTGGGGTTGTGTTTCTTGAGCCAATCCATACCTAATATTGCATCATATACTGTCGGATGTGGGGTTCCGGCAAACCCTTAAGGTTCGAACTCTGGGGTGCGCGTGAAGTCTTTCCCTCCTACCGATCCACGCCCTAGCTCGCTAAGATCTCGCGAACGAACTCGACCAACTCGCAACACAGAAAGACACGAGATTTATACTGGTTCGGGCCACCATTGTGGTGTAATACCCTACTCCAGTGTGTGTGGTGGTGGATTGCCTCTTGTGCTGATGATGAACATTACAGGGGGAAGAACTGCCTCCTGAGGTTGAGGCGTTCTTGTGCTTGTCGAACTTGTGCGGGTGAGGACTCGATGCCTCTACTGTGGTGGCTAGCTCTACTTATATAGGCCCTGATCCTCTCCCCAAATATTGAGCGGGACGGGAGCCAACAACGGCGGGCAAATTTGAAGGGAGACAGCTAGTACAAGCTATCCTGACAAAAGTGGTCTTCGCCTGCGAAAGGCTCTGGTGGTGACGTCGTCTTGGGCTCCATGATAACCTCCGTCCTGCTGTCCTTCTGGTCTTGGTCTTGTTGCACCAATATGTCAACCTTTGCCTGATGCCTCGGTGCTCCTCGCCTGCGCTTGCCTCCTTAGCACCAAAGAGGAAACAAGGATGCTGCCCACGCTGGCGCCCTCCTGGTGCCGATCGTCATGGCTCACGTCATGAGAGCCTCGTGAGGTTTGCCCCGCCTTGATATCTCTGCTCCTCGTGAGCCTGCCTGGCTAGGCCACTCCTGAGGAGGTCCTGCATCGTCCGCCTCGTGAGGCTTGGCCCCTCGCGAGGGTCTTGGATGCCTTGTTTATGAAGATGGGCCCTACGGCCCGCTGACTTAGCCACGCCGTGGGCCGCACGCAGGCAAGTCTGGGGACCCTCGTTCCCAGAACACCGACAGTAGCCCCCGGGCCCAAGGTGCGCTCGGGCTTGGCTTCACGGCAAAGCCAAGGGTCAAGTACGGAGCGCTGCAGGCCCTAAAGCCTGCGGCCTTGGTTAACGCGTGGCGGTTGATTGGACTTGGGCGTCTCCGCTTCCCCACGCTGCCTCGACAACTGCTCAATTGGACAAAAGGCTAGCGCGGATAGCGCTTGCCTTCAATGTTTCTTCCTTGCCTTTCTCCAGATCCCCTTTCTCGTTCCTCGCCACCGCTACCTCCATATCTGCTCCAATCCCGCTCCGCATCTGCGCCCCATGGCGCCGCGCAAGGTCAGGGCTTCCTCAACGCCGGCTTGGTATAAGCCGGCCCTTGAAGCGCCCACCGTCACAGAGAAGAGCCTCGCCTGCGGCGCCCACGACGGCGGGGAGAACAACAGTGGGGAAGACGGAGCTCCGGCTCGCCTCCGATGTGCCGGAGCCTGAGGGAAGCACCATCTTCCCCTTCTTCTCGAGCAGCGTTGCCGTCGGGTTGGTCCCTCCTTTCTCCGACTTCTTGTATGAGGTTCACGACCATTACGGGCTGTTGGCGCTGCACCTCCATCCCAACTCTGTCCTTCTCTTGTCCATCTTCACCTACTACTGCGAGGTGTACCTGGGCGTGCTGCCGTCCGAGGCGCTTCTGCGCCACTTCTTCTTCCTTCACGTCACCGATGGGCCACTCTCCGGATGCGCCAACTTCGTCGTGTCTGGCAAGGCCAACTCGATCTCAAGCACCGTGAAGAGGGCCGACAATATCCGACCCAAATGGGTCATGATGGACGCCAAGGGCGCCGATCCGTGCCTGGTGTTACCGACGCAGGCGCCCCAGCTCAACAAGGGGTGGCCCAAGGCGGAGCTTGCCGATGAGCGGGCGTTGTCTGTGTTGGGGCAGATGACGACTGACTTGAAGCCGGGCAACGCGAAGGCAGCCAAGGTGACGGGGGCAATGCTCCTGAGGGAGTTCCTGATGCTGCGAGTTGCCCCTCTCCAGGCGCGCTCGTGCCTCTTTGGTGGAGCTTGAAGAAGAGGGGAACAAGACCCGTCTGAGGCCTGGGGCCCTTCCTGGCGACGAATTGGATGATGTCATGCGCCTCATAGTTGGGGACAACCAGGAGTACCCGCCTAGTGCCTTCTTTCCTCCGCAAGGACTGGGAGGAACTTGTCGCCTCCAGGCCGACCTTTGACGCGCGCGGCCTGGTGCCGCCGGCGCTCGCAGGAGCTCCTGCAGCACCGAAGCTGGTGGAGGTGACCTCTGACAAGTCCCGTGGAGGGGAGGAGGAGGAGGTGGACTCGGAGAAGACTCTTGAAGAGGTGGGGGAGACTTCTCCTCTGAACAAGGCCGAGATCCTCCGCGCCCTGCCCGACGACGCCGAGGCCGACGCCCGCCAGGAGGAGAAGGAGCAGCCCCTCATCCCGACAAGGGGCAGGTCATCGTTGGTTCCTAAAGATGCCGCCCCTGTCTCGACGCCTCCTGAGACCGGCTCCGGCCCTTTTGCCGCCGGGGCCCGCGTGCCGACTCCTCAGGTCCTGATGAGGACATCAATACCATTGTTACACCATAGCCCCTACTGTTACATATAATGGACCAATTACTAGAGCTCGCGCACGCCAATTAAATTACCAGGTACTTTCGTTTCTTGGTAATGATTCTAATGTTCATGAGAATATGATGCTGCCTAAATTGGATACATTTGTTTTGCTTACAAATGAAGGGCCTAGCTTGGAGAAGGATGAACATTGGAGCAAGAACAAGCATGGAGTTGATGGCATGGCAAGGGGAACAAGAACGGAGTTACAAGTGATGATTTCAGGACTTTGAAGCCACCATAAGGAGTGAATGAAGCCTTGCACGAAATATACAAGATGCCACTTCATAAATTTCGTCCAGAGGCTATTCTAGGTGCTGCGTCACCTTATTATTGGGTCAGGCCCATGTAATTTTGAAATACATAAGTATAGGCTGTTTTTAGAGTTCGTATGTGTGGGGAAACAAGAGATAGGGTTGGTTTCGGACCCCTTCCCCAAGGGCCACGAAATTCCCCCCTCTTCCTCTATATATACAACCCTTAGGGCACCATTTAGACTTTGGGTTTTGTTTAGATTAAAAGTTCGCCATAGCTGCAACTTCGCGTACTTCGTTTGTGTTCAACGACCAGACAAAGGCGTCACAGAACCCCACCTTGATCAATAAAGTTTTTCATCTTATATTCGCAATATCCAGATTGCAATCTCAGTTTCTTGCTTGTTCTTTGTTTGCTCACAGGAAACAGACCCTCGTGGTCAGGTTGATCGTGCTCCGGCGTGGTCAATAACCTCTCGGAGTTGGCTTAGCGATTGCTAAGGTGCGACGTCCTCGCATGATCGTAGTCGGATCGTCAAAGTTGATTTCAACCAAAGCGATCTCCATCATCTCATCGAAAGACGGGACACCTTTGCCTCTATCAAGTGGTATCAGAGCAATCTACATCGTGCGTTTGACTCTCCCTGGTAATCGCTCTATCCAAGCTTTGAGAGTTTTGACTACAACGGTTGCCGATCACCGCCTGCTACTGGGTAAGAACTGGTAAGAATTTGAGATTTGCTTGACGGATTTGTGACACCAGCCACCACCACCACTTGTTAGTAGTCTTTAGGATCATATTTTTGTGTGTTTCTATTGCTGCTAACCATGCCAGGATCACAAGCCGACGAGACTGACTGCGAGAACTTGACGAACAAGGAGCTTCATGATAAGTTTCAGCAAATGATGAGTGGACAGGTGCAAGATGTGCTAAACAGATTTGACGAGGCCATGGAGAAGATAGATGGCATGGAGAAGACGTTTGAAACAAAGCTCGATAACAAGTTTACTGAATTGCTTTCGCGTTTTCCACCACCACCACCACCGGCTGCACCTGCCACACCTCTGCAACAACAACAACAACACCGACTACCTCCACATCGGGAAACAGCCCTCCGCCGAGCGAGCCGTGTCCCTCTTCAGCCTGGCCAAACTGCTGGTGCTGCTGTTGATACTTCTGTGGCTCCTGCTGCTGATGTGGAGGAGGATGATTACGTGGGAGATTACGAGGATGAGGTTGATGACAATCAGAACTACGTGCAACCACCAGCACCACAACCACCAGGTCGTCCACATGCAAATGATGGCAATGTTCGGGCTCCCCCTCAGGTACGAGATCATGACCATCTCCCTAAATTGAAATTGAATATTCCACCATTTGAGGGTTGATATATTCCTGATATATATCTTACTTGGGAGTTAGAAACTGAACAACGATTTACATGTTTACAATATCCTAAGGAGAGGCGTGTTCCTGCTGCTGTTTGTGCTTTCACTAGCTTTGCATGTGTTTGGTGGTCTGAACATTGTCGATTATATCCTGTTCCAGCTACTTGGGCTGCTTTAAAAACTGCTATGCGTACTCGTTGGGTTCCACCATATTATCAACGTGAATTACTTCAAAAATTGCAGTGCTTAAGACAAGGAAAAAATTCGGTAGAAGAATATTATCAGGAATTACAAACTGGCTTGATTAGATGTGGTATTGTTGAGGAGAATGAAGCTATGCTTGCACCTTTTCTGGGTGGATTAAATAGAGAGATTCAGACCATTCTAGACTACAAGGATTATAATAATATCACTCGATTATTCCATCTTGCTTGTAAAGCAGAACGTGAAGTGCAGGATCGACAAGCATTGGCGCGGACTAACTTTTCTGTAGGTCGACCTTCATCATAGAGTGCAGGATCGACAGGCATTGGCACGGACTAACTTTTCTGCAGGTCGACCTTCATCATAGACACCACGTGCATCATCTACTTCCACACGTTCTGCTACACCGGCACCTCCGTCGGCTGCCACCTCCAACCGTGATACAATAAAGCAGGCACAATCACCACTATCTGCCAAGAGCACACCTTCTGGGCCTGCAAAGAGCTCTTCTTCATCCATGGCATCAACAGGGCAAACACATGATATTATTTGTCGATGTTGCAAGGTTGGAGGTCATTATGCGAGAGAATGCCCATCTAGGCGTGTGATGATTGTTACTGAGGATGTTGGGTATGAGTCCGCTAGTGACTATGATGAGGAGACTTTGGCTCTTATTACACATGAAGAACACGATGGAGATGATTCTGATCATGAGACGCAATACATGGCTGCTGAAGATGCTGACTGGTATAAATGTTTAGTTGCTCAACGTGTTTTGAGTGTGTAGGTTACACAAGCTGAGCAAAATCAGAGCCATAATTTGTTCCATACAAAGGGAGTTGTGAAGGAACGTTCTATTCGCGTCATCATAGATGGAGGGAGCTGCAACAACTTGGCTAGCATGGAGATGGTGGAGAAGCTATCTCTCACCACAAGACCACATCCACATCCTTATTACATCTAATGGTTCAACAACAGCGGCAAGGTTAAGGTAACACGTACTGTTCGTGTGCATTTTAGTATCTCTACATATGCTGATTATGTTGACTGTGATGTGGTACCTATGCAAGCATGTTCCTTATTACTTGGTAGACCATGGCAATTTGATAAAAATTATGTACACCATGGTAGAAACAATCAGTATACTCTTGTTGGATAAAAATATTACTTTGCTTCCTATGACTCCTGATTCCATTTTGAAAGATGATATTAATAGAGCTAATAAAGCAAAAAGGAGAAAAATAAGAGTGAAAATCAGATTGTGGCAAAAGAATTTGAGCAACAAATTAAGCCTAATAATAAACCATCTAGTGTTGCTTCTGAAATTAAATTGAGAAGTGCATGTTTACTTGCCACCAAATCTGATATTGATGAGCTAGATTCTAGCAAATCTGTTTGCTATGCCTTTGTGTGCAAAGAGGCATTATTTTCATTCGAGGACGTGCCTTCCTCTTTGCCCCCTGCTGTCACTAACATTTTGCAGGAGTTCGTTGACGTCTTCCCACAAGACGTGCCACCGGGATTACCACCTATTCGAGGGATTGAGCATCAAATTGACTTAATTCCCGGTGCATCGCTACCCAACCGTGCACCATACCGTACCAATCCAGAGGAGACGAAGGAGATTATGCGTCAAGTACAGGAGCTGCTCGACAAAGGTTATATACATGAATCTCTTAGTCCTTGTGCTGTTCCAATTATACTAGTGCCTAAAAAGGATGGTACGTCACATATGTGTGTTGATTGTAGAGGCATTAATAATATTACTATTCGTTATCGTCATCCTATTCCTAGGCTAGATGATATACTTGATGAATTGAGTGGCTCTACAATATTCTTCAAAGTTGATTTGCGTAGTGGACACCATCAAATTCGTATGAAATTGGGAGATGAATGGAAAACAGCATTTAAAACTAAGTTTGGTTTATATGAGTGGTTAGTCATGCCTTTTGGGTTAACGAATGCACCTAGTACTTTAATGAGACTAATGAACAAAGTTTTATGTGCTTTCATTGGACGATTTGTGGTTGTCTATTTTGATGATATACTGATTTATAGAAAATCTTTGGAAGAACATTTGGAACATTTACGTGATGTTTTTAATGCTCTACGTGATGCACATTTGTTTGGTAACCTTGGGAAGTGCACCTTTTGCACCGACCGTGTATCTTTTCTTGGCTATGTTGTTACTCCACAGGGAATTGAAGTTGATAAAGCCAAGATTGAAGCTATTGAGAGTTGGCCGCAGCCCAAAACGGTCACACAAGTGAGGAGTTTTCTTGGACTTGCTGGTTTCTGTAGGCGTTTTGTGAGAGATTTTAGCACCATTGCTGCACCTCTCAATGAGCTTACAAAGAAGGATGTGCCTTTTGTTTGGGGTACCGCACCGGAAGAAGCCTTCATGGTATTGAAAGATAAGTTGACACATGCTCCTTTACTCCAACTTCCTGACTTTAACAATACTTTTGAGCTTGAATGTGATGCTAGTGGAATTGGATTAGGAGGTGCGTTATTACAAGATGGCAAACCTGTTGCATACTTTTCTGAAAAATTGAGTGGGCCTAGTCTGAACTTTTCTACTTATGATAAATAATTATATGCTCTTGTTCGGACTTTAGAGACATGGCAACATTATTTATGGCCCAAAGAATTTGTTATACATTCTGATCATGAATCTTTAAAACATATTAAAAGTCAAGCTAAACTGAATCGTAGACATGCTAAATGGGTTGAATTCATTGAGGCTTTCCCTTATGTCATTAAACACAAGAAGGGTAAAGAAAATGTTATTGCTGATGCTTTGTCTCGTCGCTATACTATGCTTTCACAACTTGACTTCAAAATATTTTGTTTGGAGACCATCAAAGATCAATATGTGCATGATGCTGATTTTAAAGATGTAATGCAGAATTTTAAAGAAGGAAGAACATGGAATAAGTTCGTTGTTAATGATGGTTTTGTGTTCCGTGCTGACAAGCTATGCATTCATGCTAGCTCTGTTCGTCTTTTGTTGTTGCAGGAGGTGCATGGAGGAGGATTAATGGGACACTTTGGCGTGAAGAAGACGGAGGACGTACTTGCTACACATTTCTTTTGGCCAAAGATGAGACGGGATGTTGAGCGTTTTGTTGCTCGCTGCACTACATGTCAAAAAGCTAAGTCACGACTCAATCCTCATGGTTTATATATGCCTTTGCCTGTACCTAGTGTTCCTTGGGAAGATATATCTATGGACTTTGTTTTAGGTTTACCTCGAACAAAGAAGGGGAGGGATAGCATATTTGTTGTCGTGGATAGATTCTCGAAAATGGCACACTTTATACCATGTCATAAAAGCGATGATGCTATTAATGTTGCTGATTTGTTCTTTCGTGAAATTATTCGCTTGCATGGTGTGCCAAATACTATTGTTTCAGATTGTGATACTAAATTTCTTAGCCACTTTTGGAGATGTTTATGGGCTAAGTTGGGGACTAAACTGCTTTTTAGTACTACTTGTCACCCCCAAACGGATGGACAAACTGAAGTAGTCAATAGAACATTGTGTACTATGCTTAGGGCTGTTTTGAAGAATAATAAGAAAATGTGGGAAGAATGCTTGCCTCATATTGAAGTTGCTTATAATCGTTCATTGCATTCTACTACTAAGATGTGCCCTTTTGAAATTGTGTATGGTTTCCTACCTCGTTCACCCATTGATTTGTTGCCTCTTCCATCTTCGGAGAAGGTTAATTTTGATGCTAAACAACGTGTTGAATTGATCTTAAAAATGCATGAGTTAACTAAGGACAACATTGAGCGTATGAATGCTAAATATAAACTAGCTGGAGATAAGGATAGAAAACATGTTGTCTTTGCAGCTGGAGATCTTGTTTGGTTACATTTGCATGGGGATAGGTTTCCTAATTTGCGCAAATCAAAGCTAATGCCACGTGCTGATGGTCCATTTAAGGTGTTAGAGAAAATAAATAATAATGCATATAAACTTGAGCTGCCAGCAGATTTTGGAGTTAGTCCCACTTTTAACATTGTAGATTTGAAGCCTTATTTGGGTGAGGAAGATGAGCTTCCGTCGAGGACGACTTCATTTCAAGAAGGGGAGGATGATGAGGACATCAATACCATTGTTACACCCACAGCCCCTACTGTTACATATAATGGACCAATTACTAGAGCTCGCGCACGCCAATTAAATTACCAGGTACTTTCGTTTCTTGGTAATGATTCTAATGTTCATGAGAATATGATGCTGCCTAAATTGGATACATTTGTTTTGCTTACAAATGAAGGGCCTAGCTTGGAGAAGGATGAACATTGGAGCAAGAACAAGCATGGAGTTGATGGCATGCGCAAGGGGAACAAGAACAGAGTTACAAGTGTTGATTTCAGGACTTTGAAGCCACCATAAGGAGTGAATGAATCCTTGGACGAAATATACAAGATGCCACTTCATAAATTTCGTCCAGAGGCTATTCTAGGTGCTGCGTCACCTTATTATTGGGCCAGGCCCATGTAATTTCGAAATACATAAGTATAGGCTGTTTCTAGAGTCCGTATGTGTGGGGAAACAAGAGATGGGGTTGGTTTCGGACCCCTCCCCCTAGGGCCACGAAATTCCCCCCTCTTCCTCCATATATACAGCCCTTAGGGCACCGTTTAGACTTTGGGTTTTGTTTAGATTAAAAGTTCGCCATAGCTGCAACTTCGTGATGAGGACATGATTACCTTGGATACAACCAAAAATATTGCATACATGTATATTTGTGAGGTGATTTCTAATGCAAACTATGCAATAATTTATTTATGCCATCCAGGATAAAAATACTTCACAAACTTTTGTGCCATGTCTAATTGCAGGTGTATGGGACATTTGTACAATCCACATATGAAGATAAGGGAGAAAGAGATGTTTACCTGCTGTTCAAAAATTTCTCTCACGTCACTTTTGGTCCAAGAGAAGATAGAGTCTAAGTCTCTCACGTTCTGGACTCAGATTCGGACTGCAGACATACGACTCAAAACGTCAATAACTTTTTCATACGGACTCCAAATTGGTTGATTCTTTTTTGTTGGAAAATAGATTCCGTGCATTTACCAACCCAATTGGAATCACCTTAAAATCCGTCCGGAGCGTTGAGTTATGGACGAAACAATCTGATCTTTGCAGCAGAATCCGAGTCAAACTACAAGTCCAAAGGTGTTACGTCACCTCCACTTGGGCCCATTGGCCTTGTACGACCTAGGGTTAGTGTTAGGCTGCCTTGGGACGTCCTCCCACCTCCTTGGCCGCCACCCCTTGCTCCTATATAAGTAGACCCATCTAGTAGCTTTTTCCTTGGGATTTGTTTAGTTAAAAGTTAGCCATTGCAACTTCGTACTTCGTTTGTGTCCAACGACTGACCAAGACCGCTTACGGATCCCCACCATTATCAATACTTCATATATATATTCGCAATATTCAGATTGCTTTATCATATTCTTGTTTGTTCTTGATTGCTTGCAGGAATAGACCTTCGTGGTCGTTGATCGTGCTCGGCGTGGTCAATAACTTCTCGGAGTTGGTTTAGCGATTGCTAAGGCACAACGTCGTGCACGTTTGTAGTCGGATCGTCAAAGTCGTCTCCACCAAATCGATAGTTATCATCTCATCGAAAGATCGGGACACCCCGCATCTATCAAGTGGTATCAGAGCCAGGTTGCTCGGTGAGAATTTCCAATTATCCCTAGATTAGATTTATTTTCTTACCTATTGTCCAAGAAAAAGCCACAAAAAAAGTTAGATCTATTCATCCTTTGTCCAAGCCAGTCTGAGCCTTTGCAGTTTTCTTTTCATTGTTTGCATTATTGAATTATCGGTTGCATCGTCGCGTCGAGTTGCTGGTCTTAGTGTCTAGTTCGTTTAGAGTTTCGAGTTCTGTTCACATTAGTCACGCCGCCGCTGCATCGTTATCTCTTCCGTTGACCACCATCCATCCATCAATTTCCACCACGTGCTACCCATCGTTCATTGTCATAACCATAGTTGAGATCGTTCACATCTTCACTTGATCCAATCTGCATCTTATCTAGTTTGTTTGGAAAGAGGAGAGAGAAAAAGAGAGAAAAAAAGTAAAAGGAAAAGTCGAGAAAAAAAGAGAAAGAAAAAGAAAAAATAAGTGTGAGGAAAAAAGAGAAGAAAAAAAACAAAGTTCGGATCTATCTAGACTCAATCTCGTAGCTGAATTCGGATTGGAATCATTTTGCAATTATTCAATTAAAACAGGCATAACTTCCTCATCTGAAGTCCGTTTTGGCTCATGAGTATTCAAATTAAAGCTAGAGACGAGCCGCATTTAAATAGTTAGTAGCATTGGAAAGCTTGAGTTAGTAGCATTCTTTTAAAAAAGTTATCAGAAAATTGGCTCAAACTTTTCAAGAGGAAAATTGAGAGAGAGTTGTTGTATATCCCGCTTGGCGCTTGTTCTTCATCATTATCTTTACTGCCGTTGTGATCTTCACTTATATCTTGCTGTCCGAGCTACTTATGATCCTTCATTGATGCTAGTTGTGCTATGCCGTGACCTCATCAGTGTTCTAGGCTCGCGTCTCTAGTCGGTCTAGCCTAGGACCGCACAAGACCGTCGTTGAGCGTTTATTCAACATTGCATCTATGAATTGGTTATTGCTATTTTTTTGCTACCATATATAGCCAACCCAGCTCCACATATTTCTACACCGTATATCGTCGTTCCCCGGCAATCGCTTTACACAATCTTGAGTTACTTGACACGCTGGTTGCTGTCACCACCGCCGCATGGTAAGAACTTGTAAGATATTGATATTTGCTTTCTGTGAGCACTTTACAACCACATCCTAGTAGTTCATAGGAACATTATTCTCGACTTTTGTTTCTTGTTTCTACTAATCATGACAGGTTCGGACATAGAAGTTCTTGGACGACGGACACATCTTCATCATCACGAGAGTTGGGACAAGACACGAAGCATATGGTCGGGGTATGTCTTTACCATCATTTGAGGGTAGATTTAATCCTGCTATTTATCTAGCTTGGGAGCTTGAATTAGAAGAAGTTTTAGTCACCATGATTTTTCTGAACTTGAGAGAGTACGAGCTACCACTAGAGCATTTCTGGTTTTGCTTTTGTTTGGTGGAGTGTACATTGTAAGAAAAACATTGATAACCAACCCACAACTTGGAAAGTTTTGAAAGCTGTAATGAGACAACAATTTTTCCTCCTTACTATAAATCGTGAATTGCTTCGCAAATTTGAACAATTAAAACAAGGCAGTAACACTGTTCATGCTTACTACAAAGAGTTCAAATCTTATATGCATCATTGTGACATAGAAGAATCTGAGGATGATACAATGAATAGATTTTTTGGTGGTTTGAACCATGATATCCGTGCAAGATTTCACTATATTCCTCGTTCCATTATTGGTATGTATGTTCGCGCTTGTACCTTTGAGAGACAGCTACAGGAGGATGCATTGGGTGACTACAACAACTACTATTCCAGTTCATGCTCACCATCGCCAGTTGGTTCCTCCACCGTTGCACCTACTAGAGCAGCCCCACCCTAGATTGTGAGCGACATCATCTCAAGTGTATGGTGCATTATCAAGGCCCGTACCTACATCAGCTACGTCTTTGCGACAAGGTAACGATAAAGGTATTAATGATATAACTTCACATGAGAATGATGCATCCCTAGTTAACTTGAATGCATCATGTGTTGAGTTAACTGGTGATTTGAGCACATCATCTATTTTAGAGAATCTTGATACTATCATGAATGCGTCATGTGATCAAACAACTGAAATACCAACAATTTTGAGTGCACCCATTGAATTAACTATTGATGCAAAAGAATCAATGTTTAATCATTTTGATATGACCTCTAATCTTGGTGATGATTCTGTGTCGAATGACGTATTGCATGTTTGCTTATTTAAGCATGTTGTAGCATGTAAACTTGATGCAAGTAAGGTTTATTCACCAATGTTGGGATGGTTTAATGATGAACATTGTCAATCTTTTGAAATGAATAAAAGCTTCACTTATATGTGCAAACTGAGTTGTAATATTTTCATGCCTTCTACTTCTTGTGATAATGTTTTGGCTTTAGATTTTATGAACTATGCAAGTTACTCATCTATTCATGTGTCATATGTGCAAAAATCATGGGAAGTAAAAATGGATGACATATACATATACAACATGTACACCTTGTCTCTTTTGTTAGCCATATTTCAGACTAAGCAACGCCGAGGACGGCTTTGTTTTCAAGAAGGGGAGGATGATGAGGACATGATTACCTTGCATACAACCAAAAATATTGCATACATGTATATTTGTGAGGTGATTTCTAATGCAAACTATGCAATAATTTATTTATGCCATCCAGGACAAAAATACTTCACAAACATTTGTGCCATGTCTAATTGCAGGTGTATGGGACATTTGTACAATCCACATATGAAGATAAGGGAGAAAGAGATGTTTACCTGTTGTTCAAAAAGTTCTCTCACGTCACTTTTGGTTCAAGAGAAGATAGAGTCCAAGTCTCTCACGTTTCGGACTCAGATTCGGGACTGCAGACATACGACTCAAAACGTCAATAACTTTTTCATACGGACTCCAAATTGGTTGATTCTTTTTTTGTTGGAAAATAGATTTCGTGCATTTTCCAACCCAATTGGAATCACCTTAAAATCCGTCCGGAGCTTTGAGTTATGGACGAAACAATCTGATGCTGCAGTAGAATCCGAGTCAAACTACAAGTCCAAAGGTGTTACGTCACCTCCACTTGGGCCCATTGGCCTTGTACGACCTAGGGTTAGTGTTAGGCTGCCTTGGGACGTCCTCCTACCTCCTTGGCCGCCACCCCTTGCTCCTATATAAGTAGACCCATCTAGTAGCTTTTTCCTTGGGATTTGTTTAGTTAAAAGTTAGCCATTGCAACCGTGTACTTCGTTTGTGTCCAACGACTGACCAAGACCGCTACGGATCCCCACCATTATCAATACTTCATATATATTCGCAATATTCAGATTGCTTTATCATATTCTTGTTTGTTCTTCGATTGCTTGCAGGAATAGACCTTCGTGGTCAGGTTGATCGTGCTCCAGCGTGGTCAATAACTTCTCGGAGTTGGTTTAGCGATTGCTAAGGCGCAACGTCGTGCACGTTTGTAGTCGGATCGTCAAAGTCGTCTCCACCAGATCGATAGTTATCATCTCATCGAAAGATCGGGACACCCCGCATCTATCACTTCGCGTACTTCATTTGTGTTCAACGACCAGACAAAGGCGTCACAGAACCCCACCTTGATCAATAAAGTTTTCATCTTATATTCGCAATATCTAGATTGCAATCTCAGTTTCTTGCTTGTTCTTCGTTTGCTCGCAGGAAACAGACCCTCGTGGTCAGGTTGATCGTGCTCCGGCGTGGTCAATAACCTCTCGGAGTTGGTTTAGCGATTGCTAAGGCGCGACGTCCTCGCACGTTCGTAGTCGGATCGTCAAAGTCGATTTCAACCAAAGTGATATCCATCATCTCCTCGAAAGACGGGACACCTTTGCCTCTATCAGGTCCCGATGCTGTCAGGCTTCAAGCTCCCCAAGCGGAAATATGTTGTAGTGCATCGGTAAGTGCCTTTAAGCTTCGCCTTGTCCCTGCTTGTACTTGTTATTTCCTGACGTTCGCTCTTGGTCGATCAGGCCGACGCCTTCAGCGAAGAAGAGGAAGGAGGATACGGCGGCCGTGCCTTCCTCCGCAGAGAAAGGAGGCAACAACGCCTGCACCTCCCCAACCCGGTTGTCCTCGCGATGCCAAGAGGAACAGCGCCGTGTGGAATCAGCCCCCATGGCCCCGCTGGCTCCGAAAGTGCCGACGTCTGGCGCGGTTGATGAGGTCTCAGCTGCTCCAGAACCCGCAATCTCCCAGGCCTTGGTGACTGAGGGAGTCCTGGATTAGGGGGTATCCGGGCAGTCGGACTATATCCTTTGGCCGAACTGTTGGACTATGAAGATACCAGACTGAAGACTTCGGCTCGTGTCCGGATGGGACTCTCCTTGGCGTGGAAGGCATGCTTGGCGATACGGATATGTAGATCTCCTCCCATTGTAACCGACGCTGTGTAACCCTAGCCCCCTCCGGTGTCTATATAAACTCGAGGGTTTAGTCCGTAGGACATGAACAATCATACCATAGGCTAGCTTCTAGGGTTTAGCCTCTACGATCTCGTGGTAGATCAACTCTTGTACTACTCATATCATCAAGATCAATCAAGCAGGAAGTAGGGTATTACCTCCATAGAGAGGGCCCGAACCTGGGTAAACATCGTGTCCCCTGCCTCCTGTTACCATCCGCCTTAGACGCACAGTTCGGGACCCCCTACCCGAGATTCGCCGGTTTTGACACCGACATTGGTGCTTTCATTGAGAGTTCCACCGTATCGTCACAATGAGGCCTGATGGCTCCTTCGATCATCGGTAGAGATGCGGTCCGGGGTGAGGTTTTCCTGCCCGGACAGATCTTCGCATTCGGTGGCTTCGCACTGCGGGCCAACTCGCTTGGCCATCTGGAACAGATCGAGAGCTACCCCCCTGGCCACCAGGTCAGGTTCAGAAACCTGAACTACACGGCTGACATCCGCGGAGACTTGATCTTCGACGGATTCGGGCCCATGCCAGGTGCGCCGCACGATCACGACGAGCACGATTTAGCTCTGTCGTCGGATGGCGTTCAGGAGATCGCACCAGCAACAACTCCGGCCTTCAAGCCGGAACAGATTACACCGTCCGAGGATGGGCAGATAGACCCCGCCATGGAGGCCGCACTCTCATCGGTGATAGAGCCTGATACCGACCCTACCCCTCACGAGAGCCATGATGCCGAACCTATAGACTCGTCTCCGGCCACAGACTTTGAACCGCCTGCGCCCGTGCCTATCGAATCCGACTGGGCGCCGGTCATGGAGTTCACCTCCACGGATATCTTTCAGCACTCGCCCTTCGGCGATGTACTAAACTCGTTAAGGTCTCTGATGTAGGGTGAAACCCTAGATGGCCGATCTTTCACGAAAGGAGCGAGATCCCTCGAAGAACACGACGAACACGGGGAATAACAGAGAGAAATCACAAGGGGAAACACTCAAGAACAAGTCCAATCACACATCCACTAGACAATCAAACACACAAGATCCACAAGGTACATGAACAACAAAGGGAAAGATACAAGGTAGCGTTCATCTCCATGAGGAGGTCTTGAAGGGGGCCGCCCAAGAGGGGGTCTTGATCGATATATCTTGCAGGATCTTCTCACATGGAGGTCTTGAACTCCATGGGAGTGGTGGTCTCTCTCTGATACGGGGCTAACCCGGTGTAGGCCGATCTTTCACGTTTGGAATGGGATCCCTCGAAGGGCACGAAGAACGAGCGATAGAGCACGAGGGAAATCACGGGGAAGAACACAAGAGAATCACTCAAACCAACAAGATTCGATTACACATGCGCTAGATCAATGAACACAAAGAGAGATACACGATCCACGATCAACAAAGGACGATACAAGAGGTAACCGAGTTCTTCTCCGTGATGGGGGCCACCCAAGAGGGGGTCTTGAATCCGCTTGGGCGATCTTCTCCGAAGAGGTCCTGAGCTCCGAGGAGAAGGTAACCAAGTGGATGAGCAAAGCTCTCACACAAACATGAGATAATCCTTTGCTAACCCTAACTAGGAGGAGGAGGAGGTCTATTTATAGTCTTAGTGCAAAAGGGGGCGAAGTGAAGGGGTACATGGGCCTCAGCCCGCTACTCTACGCACAGACAGGCGTCGGTCGTCCGACAGGTACCGGAGTCCGGTGGCTCACGAGGGTCCGGTCGTCCGGTACTTGTCGGACGTCCGGCGATTTGGCTCGGGTGTAGATTTGTCGGTCGTCCGGGCGCTGCAGGATGTCGGACGTCCGGTCGGCGTCGGCCGTCCGACCGCTGTAGGTCTCGCTGGCTGGGACTTGTGCTGGCTGGTGAAGACTCCAGGTGTCGGACGTCCGATAATGACCGGTCGTCCGGTGGCTGTTTATTTTGGGCAGCTTCTCCGTTTGGTCCTTGTACTTGGTGTCCTCGCTAGCTCGTCCGTTGGATGTGGTGGCTCCGTGGCTTTCCTCTAAGTACCTGATCATGCATAGCACACACGTTGGAGGTAGTAACCATGTCTCACATGTAGAAAGTGAAGGTTCGGAGAGGAGCGAGTTCACCTTGTGTCCAATGGCGTATGTTCGAGGTCTCGTCATATGTCCACTTGGGGTTTGGAGAGTAGTCGGAGTGTACATGGGGATGAACATGGGATGCTCCGCATCATCTCCCCTCCCTTGGAAAAGATCCGACCTCGGATCGTGATCCCCATCACAATGGAAACGGTAGTCGTGGACGGACTTGAAGTTGGACGGAGTTGAAGACATGGCGCAATCCAAGTACTCCAAGGTGTCACCGGAGCGATAGACATGCAAAAATAGCAAACACAAGCAACACTCGGGAATACAATGGTTAGCGCACACAAAGTGTCCATCATGTAAGAATGAGTTCGTGAGGCAAGATTGTTCATGACAAAGCACATGAAGCTTAGCAAGATGACATGGAATGAGATGTAAAGCATTCATGGGAGCAAAAGCATTCATTGTGCACACAAATGTGTTGTGAATATGATGAATGCAACCACGATGCAAAATGATGTCATAGTGAGACGGTTTATCAATAGCATGAATATGGAAATGGATGCTCAATATGATTATGTTATCATGCAATTGATGGTAGGCAATATGATCACGATGTATGAATATGCCATCAAGAAAGATCACGACAAATTTGCTAAGAAAATGCACAGGCTCATATATCATGGTTGACATGGGAATAGGTGCAACAAGACAATCATAATGTGTGTCAATCCATGCATAGGGTGCAAATTTGTCATGGGTGGTGTTATACCATAGCTCGATGTCGTGGCACTCCTCAACTTGAAGGTCCATAGGGTCCATCTCCAATGTCGGTCCTCCGTCCAATGTATGTATCATGTAGACAAGAAGAAGGAAACAACAATGAAAGTATGGCCCATCCAATATGCATATGTGAAGATGGCTCAAAGGGAAGGAGGTCACCTTTAGGAGGTTCTCAAGGATGATGGAGTTGCGCATCTTGTATGCCTTCACATAACCAAGTTGTCTCGTGATGTTACCGCCTTGTGAATCCTTCAAAATGAAAGAACATGACAAACACTCGGAAAAACGAGGTTAGCGGAAGTGCAAAACCTATCATTCGTGTGGTAAGATACCCAACAAGTGTATGCATCATGCTCATCATAAGAAAGTACAAGGGAGCATTTCATAGTATGGAGGCATATGATGCGAGAACAACCAAATACAATAGTCTCAAGTAAACAAGCATGCATCACAAGTAAGTTGTCAAAATCTCCGAGAGCAATAAGCATAGTATGGTTGCACTCAATACAAGGTGATATGAGAGATGAAACTAATGGAGACAAGAGATAATGATCATGGCAAATCAAGTGAGAGGCATGAACATCTATGTCATCAACCCAAGAAAGCAAGTGATAGTGGAACATGGGTGATGCAACATAGCAAGCAATCATAGCGACCAAGTCAAGCAAGCTAGTAGTGCGAAGATGCAACATACTAGAAGGAATCATGGAAAGCATGTCATTGGTGCAAATAGTGGGCATGAATGATTCACATGTCATAGCACAAGCATAAAGGCAAGATATGAGCAAAATAGCATCAATAGCATGGGGCACATGATAAACATGGCAATAGCAACAAGGATCTCCACCAAGCCTGCAAATACACATAGGAGTATAATAATAGTGAATCATGGGTAGATGCAAGCAAGGGTCACAATTGCATGGCAAAGTCATGTAAAGAGGCATAACATGCAAAGTGAACACGATAGAATGGGCATAATGTGACAAGTGGTAAATAGCGCATAGCCGTGTGAGAGGCAAGTAAAAGAGATGCGCGTAGTCCTTGCGCAAAAGGAATGGTGGGAATGAAAGTCCACTGGATCCCAAGTCATCGTTGCTCTCAAGAGCTCGTTTCGTCAACTCTTGGGTTTAAGTGGTTGACGAGTATACATGAGTACCTACACAAAACAAAGACAAAGGAAAAATTGTGTGTGCATGGTATATGTACACATCATCCATCATGATGCGCACGAGCATGTGTCGGTTTGCACAAAATATCCAATGCTCAAACAAATGAGATGTGTGATATAGAAACATGTCATCCATCTTGAGAGGTTTGTTATTATGTATGGCATAATGGAGACTCAAAGGATGTAATGCATCATGAGAAATATCTAGAGCATTGTTATTCATGGAATGCATATGGTGTATACTATCATGGGAATCATGCAAAGTATGAAATGCATCAAGATCTCCTAATATGTATGAGGAAACTATGGGGGTCTCCTCATGAGCAAGAGTAGAAACATCACGTGGAGAATATTGACAACATCCAAAACAATGCATATTCGGAACAATGTGATCATGGCATGGCATAGTAGATGAATTGCGCAAATCATGTAAAGGAAGCATGGCAATATCATCACATGAAAAACAAAAGCCAATGACCATCATCTCGTCATCTATGCCATAAGTGCAAATGGGATTTATTTTAATGGGGCATGCATAGTTACTATGTTGAGATTGAAATGATGCAATATGGGAGATCTCACTCATAGCATATGCCAGGTTCAATGGATTGTCAAACATGAAGTGACCAATAGAATTTTCACAAGATATCCTATGAAGCATAGCATCACAACTAGGCAACTCAACATGTTCATCATCATATTCATCATAAATAGGTAAGTCATGACATGAAGAAGTCGCACTAGCATGAAGCATGGGAATAGGTGGATCAACATCATGCAAGCAATCGATGTCAAGATAGTCCACTAGTGGGACAAGAGAAGTACCATCACCTATGTTACCGTTGGAGCGTCGCTCATGTGTTGTAGATGAGGTGTTGAAGATCGTCTCGTTGTCATCTTCATCTTGATGGAACCATGTCGGGGTGCATCATTGTCCACCATGGCCATCGGTTTTCCCTTTGGAGGGATGGACTCGTCGAGGATAGGCATGTCGTCATGTAGGAGACCTAGCACCAAAGAAGAAAACACACTAGGAGTAGAGGGTAAGTCGTTAGAAATCATAGTGGCCTCACATGCCGTGTCAACTACCTCACTCACTAAGTGTTATGCCTCACTCACTCCCAATATGATGCTCTCACTCGTATGGTTGGTGGAGTCACTCAAATGGCTCTCAACCTCACATAGGATGTGTGGCATGCTCTCATGTGTTGGGCTAGTGGTGGTCACACTCATCCTCTCATAGGAAATGCTCTCAATGTCACGTATGATGGAGTCACTCATGTCACTCATGTGGTGGTGGCTCTCCTCACATTGCACTTGGGGCATCTCAACATATGTGGGTGACGGAGAGATGTTGGTGCAAATGTCTCCATGCTCAACTTCTATCGTCGTGGTCGAAGGGGATGGCCCTTGCTCGACCTTCTTGTCATCGTCTTGTTGTTGGAGGCCCATATGATGTGGCACCTCGTAGCTCGTCTCCATGACCGAAGGGAGTTTCCCATGCTCGGTCATCTTCCTTGAGGGGCTTCCGAAGATGGAAGTGTCGCCCTCTCTCGTAGGTGGTCGCCTTCTTGTTGAAGATGTCGATGTAGGCGAACTCACGGGAAGTAGGCGAAGATGCCGAAGTGGTTGGTGTATCCGTATCTCGGTCTTGTTGGTGCTCGTCTCGCGGTCTTCTTTTGTGCTCATGAAGCTTCGACTTGGCGTGAAGTAGGGCTTGTTGGGACTTGTGCACTTGCGCTTGTGGAGCATCTTCATGATGATGATGTCGTTGTCGCGCTTGAGCTCGTAGTAGATGTCGTTCGTCGTCGTCGTGCACATGATGCTTGGAGGTGACTTGCCCTTCATGACAATGTGGATCACGAACGTGATGGTGGTCGCCATGGAGATGTGGACGACTTGCGCTTGCATCGTTTGGGCGCTCCGAAGACTTGTGTCTTGAATGTCGCCGCCTTGAGGATGACGAAGGGGAAGAAGACTTTATCAAGGCTCTAATATCCTCCATCCTTGCATCTTGCTCCTCTTTATGTGCGGAAAGCTTCTTATCGATGTAGTCTCTTTTCCTTGCTTCGGAGAGATGAATGTCGATGGAGAGGTTCTCGATGCGCTCTCGCAATCTTGATTGTGCGCCTTGCATTTGTCGTTGTAGATCGAAGATTGACTCTTTGGTGATGTAGTTGTTCACGCCGTCGTCGTTGTCGAAGACCGGAGATGAAATGCCTTGCCTATCCATCACAAGACTCGAGCAAATATGAGTGGGAGGAAGAGAAGAACTTATACCAGATGTACCTTGACCGATGTTGAAAATGGATCAATGATCACTCAATGATGTAACAAGGAAATAGCACAATGGTACCAATTCTTGTCGGTTTCTCACACCTACACAAGTAAAGCTTATGGTGGAGCTCGGTGAGGATAGTGGCACAAAAATTTAATGCAAAATGTTAGCAAGAGTCAATAATGCTGAAAGAGATTCGCAAATTCGCAAGTGAAACAAGTAGACCAATAGCAATGAATGGCACACCGAAACGCACACACGGATAGATAAATGGGGCCGTGCAGCCAAGGAATGAGCTCAAAATGTGGAATCCACCAAAACGCTCGTGTTGCACAACTCAAGAGAGACACTAGCACGATTGCTCAATAGACGGATATGACACTTGTGCACAACCTATAAGATGCAAAATGTAGCAACTTTTATCCCAAGTATGCTATGTATGTATGGTTCCCGGTGTTTCTCACAAGATGATCCAAGATGATCGGATATGACAATCTTATATGCAATGTGGTATGATGCTATGGCACTTGCTTACAAGCTTCTTTGCTCTCTTTCTTTTGCTTAAAAGCTTATTCTTTTTTTTCTATGGCCACTTTTGCACAATGCACAAACCAAGATAGCAATTGTGTATATGCGGGAACAATATTGTGACACAATGGATGATATGATACCAATATGATATGGTATGTATGTAATGGATGGTGTAGATCACTAATGTGCACAAGTAGCGTGGCCCGACAATACTCAAATTGAAAGTCTCAATAGGCAAGTGACGCAAAATGGGCTAGGGGTTAACAATGTAGTTGCAAGGGGAATATACAATGGTGTCGACGAGGTTACCGTCCTTTGAGATGATGAGTGGCGGTGTTCTTGATGTAGATACCAAGATGATGGAGACTCGTCCCTAAGTAGCCGAGACACCTTAGGAAACGGAAAAACCGCGAACTCAAAATCTCGAATGACAAATGTCAAATGGTGGTAGCGGAATGCGGTGGTGGTTGCCGAAGCTCAATGGGATTGCGGAAATGCAAAGATGGGTTATGGTGTACGCAATGCGGAAGTGGAGGGTAAGATGGTGGACTATACACGGTGTCGGAGTTGCAAGAACGGTCCCTAAGTAGCCTAAACACCTTAGGAGACACAACTCACAACACAAACAAAATTTGGTTAAGTTGGGATGACGGAAGTGTATGGTGGGTAAGCCTATGCGGAAGTGGCGGTGGTGGTTGATGAAGAATAAACCGTCCCTAAGTAGCCGAAACACCTTAGGAGACTCGAACCACAACTCAAACAACCATGAGGAACAAAATTGGTTATGTTGCGGAAGTCGGTGGTGGTGTAGCGGATGATGTGGAGGAAGCCCTAGGCAAGGATGCAAATTTTCGAACAATTTATGGAGTCAAATGGTTTTGTTGGTATTTTTGTTGGAAGGAGGATGTCAAGAGCTTTTCAACGAGTTAAAGAACGTGAAAATCGGAGTCCGGATGATTTAGTTATGGAAAAAACAAAAATCAGCCGAAGTCTGAAACTACAGGTTACGGACGGTCGGATGTCCGGGGCATCGGACGTCCGGGAAAGTCGGAAATCCGTAAATTCGGTTCGGGTTAGGGGTTCCGGTCGTCCGGAAAGGTCGGGATCAACGCGAGATGCGATTTCGGGGGCGCGATTTTGCACGGAAAATGGGGATTTAGGGGTCAAAATTGACGAGATTTCGTGGATGAAAGATGGGGAAACTTGGAGAAATGCTAGATCCACTCGAAACCAAGCAAATCCATGGATCAAAATCAACAAAACGTCATCAAACCAACAAATCACAAAAAAATTTGGGGCTATTTTTGGTGGGGATTATCAAAATTGGGGAAGAACACAACAAAATCAAGCTAGAAAACACAGGGTAGGGGCTCCAAAACGTGATCAACGTGGCTCATGATACCAAGGTGATGGAGACTCGTCCCTAAGTAGCCAAAACACCTTAGGAAACGGAAAAACCACAACTCTAAATCTCAAGGGCAAAAGTCAAATGGTGGTAGCAAAAAGCGGTGGTGGTTTTGCACTAGGCAATGCGAAAGTGGAATGATGGGTTATGCGTGTCGAAGTTGAGGTTGCCGTCCCTAAGTAACCAAAACACCTTAGGAGACACAAGCTACAACTCAAATAAGCACTAATGCGATGTGGAACAAAATGGGTTAGGTTGCGGAAGTCGGTGGTGGTGTAGCGGATGATATGGTGGTGGCCCTAGGCAAAGATGCCAATATTCACAAACTTTGATGGAGTCAAATGATGTTGGTGGTATTTTTGTGGGATAGGGGATGTCAAGAGCTTCAAAACGTGTTCTTGATGATGCGGAGCATCCTACGGTGATCACCATGTCAAGAGTCCATTTGGAAAGTGACATGTGCAACCTCTACTTCTCTAAACCAGGAACTTGAACATCCAATTGTGTCAACAACATGTTTTTCCTAGAAAGAGCATCAGCAACAACATTATCTTTACCCTTTTTGTATTTAATGATGTATGGGAAAGATTCAATAAATTCAACCCATTTTGCATGACGTTTGTTCAAATTGGATTGTGTCGGGGAAGCTGATCGTGACCCACGAACACCTATGGGACCGGGCGGACCGAGTCCCTTTTGGTTCGGTGGGGGGCGGAGATTGCACGAAGAGCAGATCGAGGCGATGCACACGAGCAATTTACCCAACTTCGGAGCTCTCCGGAGAGATAATACTCCTACTGCTGCTTGGTTGATTGTATTGTGTTCTTGCTAGGGAGCAGTGAGAGCTACCAAACCTAGCTTGAGTGTCTCTCGGTCTCAATGAGTAGAATCTCATCGAGTCCAACCGAACCCCTCCCACGCTATGCATGGGCCTCCTTTTATAGGCTCAAGGGGTCTCTGACAGGTGGCAACGTAGATGAGGGTACAAATGGAAAAACAGTAGTTGGTACACCGACTTGTATAGTGTACAATGCACTCTACCTAACCCTGACGGCAAGGGACAAAAACATTAAATGCCCATCCCTGTCGCCTGAACAGTGCAATAGGGACCGTCAGGTGTGCCACCGTTTGCCACGATGGTAGGCTCGTAAGTGCCGCTTATCGCTGTTTCCTCGCTGGCCAAGACAGCCTCTTGACACGCTGCAGCATGGAATGGCCCCATGGCGACATCGCTGGTGAATGAGCTGGAGCGGAGATGAAGAGAGGTTGCTCGCCGCGGCAAGCGCTTTGCCGCTGCTAAATCCTTGTCGCGCCGGAGCTTGTCGCCACCAGCCTTCCCGGCAAGCTCCTCTTGCCGGGTCTTGTCTTCGCGTGCCTTGAGTGGCCTTCCCAGCAAGCTCCTCTTGCCGGGTCTTGTCTTCTTGGCTTAAATACTTTGTTCTTGAATGGCTCCAAAGGAACCACGGAGGACCTTGGCGGTCACTAGGCAGCCTCGCCGCTGGTGCTGAATCGCTGCGGCACGAAGTTCGGGATACTAGGGTACCCCTACTCTAGTACACCGGCAGAGCCTCGGCTCTGGGCGCACGGTGCCGAAAGCGCTGTTGGGCCAGGCCCAAAACAGTGCACGGCACGCTGCCCAGATCACGCCGTTACTCACTCCGGACCCACCACGCCCCCACGAACAGCACGCTACGAACGTGGCGCCGTGGGAGAGATCGGGGCTTTTAATTGAAAAGCGAACGTCCGCCTCTCTCCCTCCTTATAAGCAGGGGAAACAGGGGCAGGTCGCCCACCTTGCCATTGCTCTCACATCTCAAAAACCACCGTCGCTCCCTCCCTCCTTCTCGAGTCTGAAGAGAGCGACGCCCCACCCCCCATTGCCACCAACGCCATCAACGCCGTCGGCCTCCTCCACCACCTCCACCATGGCTCCGAAAGCCGACAAGGGGAAGGGCGTGAAGTCAGCCGAGGCGCAGCGGCTCGCGGTGCTGCGAAAGGAGCGGGCCACCTTCGACCCCCAGCTCGATGCAAAGGAGCTGCGGGAGGGGTACTACCTCTTCTGGTCGACGGAGACGCGGGCGCACCCACAAGACGAGGGTGATCTCCGCCGCCAAGATCCGAGAAGGTTTCGTCGGGTATCCTTCTTCGCGCCTTATTCTATCGGGCTCTGCCCGCCTTTTCCGAATTTTTTGCGACATCATGAACACCTACGGTCCACGCCTCCTTGATTTCACCCCAACGCTGTCTCGACCATGGCAGTTTTCGCACATCTTTGCGAAAACTTTGTCGAGTCCACCCAAACGTAGCCCTCTTCCGCCACTTCTTCATGCCCCGCTGAGAGAGGAGAGCCGCTGTCGGAGGGATTGCTCGGATCTCCGTGATTGGCAAGAAAGAAGCATATCCGAAGGAGAGCTCCGTAGCAAGTGGGAGGAGTGGAGAGCCGATTGGTGTTGGATCATTGAGGAGAACCCGCAGCCCTTCACCGCCCAGCCAAAATCCCATAGTGCGCGGCAACGATTGGAGAAACTTGGCGCGGAGGATGCTAGGTTGAAGATTGCCGTGACCCGGATCTTGCGCCTCGTGCATGCCGGACTCACTCAGAGGCGCTGTTGGCGCTGATTTCCTTCGCCCGCAGACGCTTCCCTTGCAGGAGAGGAGGAGGCCTGCTTGGGAGTTCCAAAATGCGGCGGACATCATGAGGCTGCGCCTGGCCTCAACTTGAATTTCACCGCCTTGGAGCTGGATGCGATGTGCTGGAGCTGTTCAAGCACGCACCAGATCACCCCGAGTGGTTCATGTTGCCGAGGGGGTCGCCCTTTGTGCAACAACTCTTCGCTGACCGCATCCGCGGCGATGATGCTGCCAGCGATTCCCATGGGATCGCTCCAACTTGGCAAGAGCCCGCCGACGACGCCAGACAACAGTTCTTCGACAGCTTGGAAGAAGTGCCGATTCGCGCCGACGAAAGCGTAAGTGGCTCACCCGCGACACCACCGACGCCGAGCTGCAGCGCGACGCCACCAGCCGGAGGAGGCGGCGGAAGCTGCTGCCGCTGGTGAATTCGGGTTCACCGTGGAGGAGGCGGAGGCAGCAGAGGCGGCAAGCCTTGCCGATCGAGAGGAGCTTGCCGGCGCGGAGGAGCAGGCCGAGCCTGAAGCTGAGCCGGACGAGCCTGCCGGGGGCGCCTCCCCTCCATCTTCAGGTAGCTTGCCGCGGGAGGAGCCCACAGCTCCACCAAGAAGGCGCCTCCGCAAGACCGGGGAAGTGGCGGGGCGGCAGACGGGCCAATAGCCGTCTCGCCGCGTGACGCGCTCCACCGCGGCAAGCACTGTTGCCGCGGGAGTGCCTCACGCCGCCACAACAACGGGAGCGGGGCCTTCTGGGACCACGGCCCCTGCCCCCGCCAAGCGTCCGAGGGAGCCTACTCTTCCAGCTCGTCGCACCGGAGGCGGAGCCGAATTCGACTTCTCCGCCAGCCCGAGGAAGAAGAAGAGTAAGATCTTGTCGTCATTATTTGTAATTCTTCAATTTGCTGCTTTGCCTTGTATCTGATTTGCTTCATTCTGAACTCTTTCCTTTTTCAGGACGCTGGCTCAGAGAGCGTTGAAGAGAGCCAAGACCCCGGTGGTTTTCATCGAAGACGATCCCCCCGTGGCGACGGGAGGCGCTGTCAGGACTCCCTTGCCGGACCCGCAACCCTTCTCAGAGCAGCCCCAAAGACAGCCCCCAGGCAGTAAGTATTTGGTTTATTTCTTACGGTTAGGTGTGCATGGGTGCTCCTTCTTCATCGATATCTGATTTGTTGATTTGTGTAGGAGCAGAGCAGCCTCATCAGAGGGCCCGAAGTCGCTCCCGAAATTTCGCTCCGCTTCAACCACGCCGCCAAGGAGAATTCTCCGCAAGGGAGCGCTCTCCGCAAGGGATGCCTCTTCGACGAGGGATGGTTCTCCGCCAAGGACATCACCAGTGATCCTCCGTGGTCGAGACCATGGCTGCGAACCCCATCGCAGTAATCTTCTTGCGTGACAATTTCCCTTGGGTTCTTTTCTTCTTTTCTTCTTTTCAACATTTGCTTGATCGTTTTTCTTTTTTCGATCGCCGATCCATCCGCCGCAGAGCCGATGGAGACCGAGGTCGCCGGGCGAGGAGGACGCGTGCGGCAATATCGACGACGCCGCCACCATGGAGGAAGAGATCGGCGCCGATGGATCCGGCTGGCGAGGAGGCCGCCAAGGCTGCCGCCGCAAAGGCCGGGCGAGGGTCGACGACGCGACCGACGACTTCGAGGCCGCAGGAGCGCCAGAGCACCAGCGCTACGCCGACCGCCGATCCTCTCGCCACCGGTGCAGCGCCAGTTCAAGAGCCCCAGCCCGCGCCTATTCAAGGCCGGCGACGGCGTCTTCATCAAGCTCCCATGGGCGTCGAGCTCCAGGGCGCCGGTCGAGGGAGAGACCTTCGACGAAGAGCTGCTCGCCTCCGCTGGACTGTCGCTGGTTGATGCGCCAAGCAGCAGCGGTGGCGAATCTGAGGAGGAGCAGCTGCTGAAGAAGCCGATGTCGCTCTACCGCGCCCGACAAGCCAAACTGGAGTCCTGGGAAGCACTTGTCCCGAGGGCGGGAGCTGACATGGAGAAGCGCGCAGAAGAGCTCCGGCGTGCCAACCAAGAAGCCCTCCGGGACGTAGCAGAAGCGCGGGAGCAACTCTCCGAAGAGCGCACAGCCTTCATCCTTGAGAAGGCTGAGGTCGAGGAGCAGCAAAGGCTAGCAGGCGAGAAGCTATCTGCGCAGGAAGGCGAGCTGGCGCAGCGGAAGATCAACCTTGACAGCTATGAGGAAGAGCTCACGCTGAAGCAATCGCTACGGAGCTCTCAAGGAAGCAAAGGACGCCGCCGCAGCTGCCGAGGCCGCCAAGAAGGAATTGAAACAAAAGTGACGCAGCTGGAGGCCTGCGCGAAGAGCGGCGAAGAGCTTGCCTTGAAGCACGAAGCACGAAGCGAGAAGGACGCCTACACTCTTGGCGAGTTGCAGGGCCGTCTCGCTGAGAGGATCAAAGAGATTGACGCTGCCAAGGACTCCAAGGCAGATCTTGAGCTGAAGCTGACCACCTTGATGGAGACGCTGGACGGCGCCAAGGAGCGGGAAGCGGGCCTGTTGGAGAAGATCAAGGCCAACGAGGAGCTGTTGGCGAACGCCATGACCGCCCATAACACCTTCAGAGAGAACGTGATGATCTAGACCGAGGGTCTTGTGAATACAGCCGCCGCCATCGACAAGGAGCTGATGGAGCTGAGGATGGTGGACCTCGGGTACTCCACCGACGAGCATCTCCAACCCAGCGCCAAGCTCAGCCTGTTCTTCAAGGGCATGGTGGCGGCTCTCCAGCGGCTCCGGGAAGAGATCCCAAAGCAGCTGGCCGACGAGTCGCGCCAAATCTGTGCAGGGGCTCTTCAGAAGGTGCTGATGAAGGTGGCCTTCCGCAATCCAGGCGTTAGCTTCGCCAACGTCCTCAAGTCCTTGCCGCCGACTGCTGACGTTGAAGCGCTCAAGGCCCTTGTCGCACCCATTGTGGACAGGGTGAGCGGGGTCAAGAGGGTCGATGGCGACCGCGTAGACTAGGCCGCCAAATTTATCTTTCCTTTGTCGCTGCTGATCATGTTTAGGAGAACAATTTATTAGATCTGCGACAAGTTAATCTTGTAATATACTCTATCTTAGGCAACGATTGCAATGTTATTTCCTTTACTTGATTCCTTCCTTTGTATGTTTGTGCCCTACGCTTTTAGGGAACTTGTCGGTGCGGGCACCTTTGTCGCGAGCGCTGAGTGCGGGACTTCAGCAGCCTGCTAGCGATGCCGCCTCCGACAAGCAACCTTGTCGCAACTGGTTGCAGCTCACTTAAGTTGTTGAGCGGACTCGAAACAAAGTAAGGGCGCGACCAGCTACGAGTTGGTTCCTCCGTGCACAGGTTTTCCATACAAAGTACTATCGTTCGAGGAACATAACTTAAAATTTAAAAACAGACTGCTCAAACTTTGGCAACTTAGCTTTTCTGTCGTTCGCTTCCCGGCAAGGCGATATTTCCTCGAGCGACACTTGGTGGCCCACACCATTATCTTCTCCTTCCCCCCCGGCTAACTTGTGGGCGAAGGAACCTTCCTTTCTTTTGAGAAGAAAGAAGAGAAAATAAAGTTATGGAGCCTTGTGGCTCGTTATTTCTTACCGGGTGTGGATGCTGCACAAAATGTTAGATAACACATGCAAAAAAGGATTAAGAAAGCATGTATTTGACAATTTGCGCGCAACACATGAGCTTTACTGATGCACGGGGTCTGCGCCCGGCTTTGTACAAAGGATTACATGCAACATCGGCAAGACTTGTACAAAAGGTGGTTGCCGGAACAGGTTCCGGCAACCGCGCCCTATGGGTAAAACTTACGAAGATGCTCAATGTTCCAGGAGTTGCTCACCGGAATGCCATCTTCGGTCTCAAGGCGGACAGCGCCGGGCCTAGTGACTCGTTTCACCCGATAAGGGCCTTCCCACTTCGGCGTCAACTTGTTGGAATTCTTGGCAGATTGAACTCGCCGAAGAACAAGGTCGCCTTCCTCGAAACTTCTGGCATTAACTTTGCGGCTATGGTAGCGGCGCAAAGCTTGCTGGTAACGAGCAGCTCAGACAAAGAACTCAAGACGGTCCTCCTCAAGGAGCAGCGCGTCATCTTGTCGCAGCTGCTCTTGCTCAAGCTCATCATAAGCGAGTACTCGAGGTGACCCAGATACGAAGTTCCGTGGGGAGAACTGCCTCTGCTCCATAGACTAGAGCGAAGGTGTCCGCCATGGCTCGATTTGGCGTCGCCCTGATTGACCAAAGAACCACCGCAGCTCCTCAATCCAGTTTTTTCCGCACTTGTGCAGCCTGTCGAAAGTTCTGGTCTTGAGTCCTCGTAGCACTTCGGCGTTTGCCCTCTCGCTTGACCGCTGCTCCTTGGATGAGCAACGAAAGCAAAGACCTTGGCGCCAAGATCTTGGACGATTGCATGAAGGTGCGACTTCGTGAATTGTGTGCCGTTGTCGGTGATGATCCATTAGGAATCCCAAAACGGCAAACAATTGACCTAAAGAACTTGATCTGCCGATCGTGTTGTCACCTTCCTCATCGCTTCCACTTCCGCCACTTTGTGAACTTGTCGATTGCAACGCATAAGTACTCAAAGCCCCGATCTTTCGGGAAAGGGGCCGAGGATGTCGAGCCCCTGCATCGAAAATGGCCAGGATAAAGGGATCGCCCGAGAGCTTGAGCCGGCTGATGTATTTGCTTGGAATGGAACCGCACGCTTCACACTTGGTTACTTGTGCAGTTGCATCCCGGAGGGCTGTCGGCAGAAGAAACCTTGCCGAAAGCTTTGCGGCAAGTGTTTTGCGCCAATGTGGTGACCACATATGCCTCCATGTATCTCCGCCAACAGCTTCATCCATCTTCCCGTGAATACACTTCAATTTCACACCGTTGAGTCTTCTTCATGACAGCGTGTTGTCGACAAACCGATACATACTTGACTGTCGGGCTACTCTCTCCGCTTCTTCTTGCTCTTCGGGAAGTTCTCCTGTTTGAAGGAAATGGACGATCTGCTGCGCCCATGCTGGAGCTTGCGGCTCGACAACAAGGACTAAAGGCACATCTGTTGCTGCGGGGACATCTGCTTCGACGGCAAGAACCTGAGGCTCGGCCGGAGCTTGATGTTCCTCGACAAGCTTGCCGGAGCAAAACTTGTCGGGAGCGTCTGCTTCAACGAAACAAACCCTAGGGCTTGTCGGAGCAAACTGCTCCTCAGCACTCTTGGTGTTGATCTTGGGGACTTTCGCGGCGGCGGCTTCGGGGAGCTCGGCCAGGAAGTAGTCACCAGAAATCAACTTCCTCTTCTTATTCTGTCCAGTTGATGGCGTTACAGCTGGTTGAGTCAGCTTGAGCACAAAAATCCCCGGTTCCACAGGTAACTTGAGTGCGGCGCACTTTGACAGGCAATCAGCAATATCATTCTGAGCTCTTGGAACATGTTCCATTTGCAGGCCTTCAAAGTGTTCTTCCAGCTTTCTCACTTCATCAACGTAGGCTTCCATCAACGGACTCTGATAATCTTTGTTCACTTGGCGGACGACAAGCTGCGAGTCACCCCGACAATAAGCTTCTCGATCCCAAGGTCCACTGCATCTCGAGACCGCAAGCAAACCTTCATACTGCAGTATTATTTGTTGCTTGCCCCTTGGGAAAGTGCATCTGGACTATGTACTTGAGGTGCTCTCCGGTGGGTGCGATAAGCAGACGCCAAGCACCGGGCGCCTTTGCAGCGAGAAGGCACCATCAAAGTACATCAGCCACTCTTTACTTGCTTCCTTGACGGGATACTCGTCTCGAGTTTCTTCATCTTGCGTCGGCGTCCATTCTGCTATAAACTCTGCCAATGCTCTGCTTTGGATAGTTGAAGTGCTTTCAAACTTGAGGCCAAAGCTTGACAATTCCAAAGGCCCACTCGATAATCCTGCCTGTCGCTTCGGATTTTGCAATATCCTCTTCAGGGGAAAGCGAGTGACGACTGTTATCTCATGTGCTTGGAAGTAATGGCGCAGCTTTCTCGAGGCCATGAGGAGGCCGAAAAGCAATTTCTGCACACCAGAGTACCTTGACCTAGCCCCCTGTAGAAGGGAACTGACAAAGTACACCGGGCGCTACACCATCCTTTTCTGCATCTTCTCGCAATCCTGCGCAGATCCGTTCTTGTCGGGACCAGAGCTTGACGGTGAAGCCCCCTGCTTGTCGCTGGATGCATCTTCCTCGGTTGCCGGCTCATCATCCGCCTCCCTTTCCGCTACTAACGCAGCACTAACCACTTGATTGGTTGCCGCTATGTATAGCAGCAACTTCTCTTGTGGCCTAGGTGCGACAAGTATTGGAGTAGAGGACAGGTACCTCTTTAAGTCCTGCAGCGCAGCCTCCGCTTCGGGAGTCCATTTCATTGGACCTGCCTTTTTCAAAATCTTGAAAAATGGCAGGGCGCGCTCAGCAGACCTAGAGATAAACCTGCTGAGAGCAGCCACGCAACCGGCAAGTCTTCGTACATCCTTGACGCGCTTTGGTGCTTCAATCTGCTCAATGGGCTTGATCTTGTCGGGATTGGCTTCAATTCCCCGTTGAGACACGAAGAACCCGAGAAGCTTGCCGGAAGGAACTCCAAACACGCACTTCTCGGGGTTGAGCTTAAGGTTAATCTTGCGCAGATTTGCAAAGGTCTCCTCTAAATCTTGAACCAGAGTTGCTTTGTCTTTGCTTTTGACCACTATGTCATCCATGTAGGCTTCTACATTTCTGTGCATTTGGGGCTCAAAAGCGTCATGGACTACTCTTGCAAACGTTGAACCAGCATTCTTCAAACCGAAAGGCATCCGTATGAAACAGTATGTGCCACATGGTGTAATGAATGCGGTTTTTCTTCATCCTCTTCGCCATGAAGATCTGATGATATCTGAATATGCATCAAGAAATGAAAGCAAATCACATCCAGCCGTGGAGTCAACAATCTGGTCGATCGTGGCAAGGGAAATGGGTCTTTGGGACAAGCTTTATTAACATCCGTGAAGTCAATACAAAGTCTCCATTTCCCATTTGCCTATGCACAACTACCGGATTGGCCAACCACGTGGGATGGAGCACTCTCCGACAAGGCCTGCTGCTTCCAGTTTCTTGATCTCTTCTGCAATGAATTCTTGGCGCCCACCGCGCTTTCGACTTTTCGCTTGACGGGCCGCGCATGAGGACAAACAGCTAAGTGGTGCTCAATTACTTTCCTAGGAACACCGGGGATGTCAGACGGTTGCCATGCAAACACATCGACATTCGCCCGCAGGAAAGCAACGAGCGCGCCTTCCTATTTAGGGTCGAGAGTGGCACTGATGGTGAAGGTACCACCAGTGTCGTCCTCCTTGGCGGACACCTTCTTGGTCTTCGGTGGAGCTGCCATCGTCTTCTTGCACTTGCTGGTGGAGCTCGATGGTGCGTCCTCGACGGTAGCGCGGCACTCTGAAGAGGTGCGCTTGCCGGAGTGGGCATCAGGGCTCTTGTCGGACAAAGTGGTCTTCTTCTTCCCCCCGGGAGCTTCAGCGGCAAGTGATTTGCTATCTGTCGCAGCTGCTGCCTCCCGGTAAATCTTGTTGGCGCAGATAAGAGCATCTTTCTTGTCGCCAGGGACAGAGATGACGCTTATCGGGCCTGGCATCTTGAGCAAATTGTATGCATAATGAGAGGCTGCCATGAACTTGGCGAGTGCTGGACGGCCAAGTATCCCATTGTAGGGCAATGGAAAATCAGCGACGTCAAACATGACCCTCTCAGTCCTGAAGTTTAGCTCGCTGCCAAATGTTACTGGCAACGTGATCTTCCCCTTTGGCTTGCTCCTTCCTGGGTTGATTCCTTGGAATGTGCCAGTCTCTTCGAGCTCGCTGTCAGGGATTTGAAGCTTTTGGAGCACTGCGGAGGAGATCAAGTTTAAGCTGGCCCCGCCGTCAACTAACATCTTGGTGACCTTGAGGTTGCAGATAGTTGGTGAGACCAACATCGGCAAGCACCCGACCGCAGTTATGCGATCAGGGTGGTCCTCAATATCAAAGATGATAGGCGTGCTAGAGCACTTCAGAGGCCTGCGTGACTCTACAGATGGTTCTACTGCGTTAACCTCCCGCATCCATTGCTTGAGTTGGCGGTGTGAGGTATGCAGAGAAGCGCCACCGTCAACGCAGAGGACCTCCGTGGCTTTCTGAAACTCCTGCTCATCAGCCTCATCGTCTTCCATATCTTCATCGTCATCGTCGTCTTCATCTTTGTCACGGCCGCGGAGAGGTCTGTCTCCTTGCCGCTGCTTGGCTTTGCCGCGGCGTCCTCCCCGGCCGGGTCGCTTCTTGCTAGCTCCCCCAGCACCTTCCTGGGCCTTCTCTTGTCGCGCCACTACTCAGCCTTCTGCTGTTCAACAAGCTGCTCGACCTTCTTGCAGCTCTGGAGGTCATGGCCCTTGGTGCGGTGGATCTTGCAAGATCGCTTGTTGAGCTGTCACGCTTGTCGGCGTCCATAGCTTGGCGGTCGGTGTCGCCGCAACCTCCTTGCCAAAGCCACCAACCTTGGCCTTCTTGGCGCCACCTCCGTTGCCGGACTGCTCGACAACTAGTACCTCTTTGCCCTTCTTCTTTCTGCTGTTCCGCCGCCGACTCTTCTTTGCCGGGGCGGTCTCCTCACTATCAGATCCCGCTTCTGCGTTCTCTCCTGGGAGTCTCCTCCCTTCCTCAGCACGTGCACACTTGTCGGCCAAGGCATATAGCTCACTGACGTCCTTGACTTTGCACATCGCCATCTCCTCCTCATCCTGCGATTCCATGACGTTCGATGAAACGCGCTGATCACCGCGGCAGGGTGGACATCTGGGATGTTGTAGTGCACACGGCTGAATCTCTGAATGAACTTGCGCAGGGACTCTCCTTCCTTCTGGGCGAGCAGGTGAAGGTCACTCTCTTGGCCATGAGGTTTGTGACCGCCTGTGAAGGCGCCGACAAACTGATGGCATAGATCTGCCCAAGAGGATATGGAACTGTCCGGCAAGTGCATGAGCCAAGATCTGACATTGGGCTTGAGCACCAGCGGGAAGTAGTTTGCGAGGATCTTGTCGCCTCGCCCCCCGCAGCTTGCACCGCGATGGTGTAGATCTTTGAGGAACTCCGATGGATGCGCCCTGCCATCATACTTCTCGAACGTCCGCTTGAAAATTTTCTTGTCGGGCCTTTGGACTTGCCGCAGCTCACGAGTGAACGCAGGGCAACCTACGCGCGTCTGGCAAGTCACTGGTTCCTCCGGCGCTTGCATGTCGATAGCGGGCCCAGCGCGCTGGTCAGATTGACGTCGCGCTTCTCTTCGGCGCTCGATGCGAGTTCGAGCGTCTTCTTGTTGCCGTTTTTGAAGAACTTGGCGCTGATCACGGCGAGCTCGTGGATCCGATGAAGCGGTGGAGTCGCTGTCGAGGTGGATCCGACGAGTCGGCGATCTTGGCCTTCTAGATGGAGAGTGCATGGTGGTTGCACCCCCATAAGTTTCGTCGCCACCGGCTCGTGCCTTGTCGTCTCGCCGCGGCAAGGACGCAGTTGGTTGCCGCGGAGTATCGCCGTTGGCAAAGCCGATGAGACTCTGGATGGTGGCCCTCCATTCGTCGACCTTGTCAGCCGTTGGAGGGTAATCCAGGAGCAGTTGAGCCCGCGCCAAAGCTTCCGCTTGAGTGGTGGGTGGCAATGGTGAACGGTGCAAGGAGCGGGATGTGCTCAGACTTCTAAATATGTCAGAAGGAGCAGCATCCCGTCCAGGCGACCGTGCCCCACTCGCACTAGCCTGTTGGCGCGCGAGCTGTTCTTGAGCGTCTCTGGATCCACCAGCTCGATCTTGGCCCAACGAACGTATGGCGCTACGAGCGCCATGACGCTGTCGGTCTCGCGCCTCCTGAGATGGGCGCGGTACGTATCCGGAGGCCGAGGTCTGCGCCGCCTTGTCCTTGGACTTAGCAGCGTCGTGGGCTCCCTCGACGACGCCCGTTCCTCCGCCAGCGTCTTCCCCACCACTCTTCAGCTCCGGTGGTGGTGGGTTTGACGCGGACGGCTCTGCTGCCGCCGAAGCCTTCTTCTTCGGTGGCATGTTGATGAAGATGATGAAGATTATGCTCGTGTGAACGCCGGATCAGGTTCACACAGCCTCGACGCAACCCCTCCCTGGCGCGCCAAAGATGTCGGGGAAGCTGATCGTGACCCACGAACACCTATGGGACCGGGCGGACCGAGTCCCTTTTGGTTCGGTGGGGGGCGGAGATTGCACGAAGAGCAGATCGAGGCGATGCACACGAGCAATTTACCCAACTTCGGAGCTCTCCGGAGAGATAATACTCCTACTGCTGCTTGGTTGATTGTATTGTGTTCTTGCTAGGGAGCAGTGAGAGCTACCAAACCTAGCTTGAGTGTCTCTGGTCTCGAATGAGTTGAATCCTTACTGAGTCCAACCGAACCCCCTCCTACGTTGCGCATGGGCCTCCTTTTATAGGCTCAAGGGGTCTCCGACAGGTGGCAACGTAGATGAGGGTACAAATGGAAAAACAGTAGTTGGTACACCGACTTATACAAAGGTCTGATGCACTCTACCTAACCCTGACGGCAAGGGACAAAAACATTAAATGCCCGTCCCTGTCGCCTGAACAGTGCAATAGGGACCGTCAGGTGCGCCACCGTTTGCCACGATGGTAGGCTCGTCAGCGCCGCTTATCGCTGCTCCCCGCTGGCCGCACAGCCTCTTGACACGCGCGCATGGAATGGCCCCATGGCGACACGTTGGTGAATGAGCTGGAGCGGAGATGAAGAGAGGTTGCCTGCCGCGGCAAGCGCCTTGCCGCGGCTAAATCCTTGTCGTGCTCGGGAGCTTGTCGCTCACCAAGCCTTCCCGGCAAGCTCCTCTTGCCGGGGTCTTGTCTTCTGCGTGCCTTGAGTGGCCTTCCCGGCAAGCTCCTCTTGCCAGGGTCTTGTCTTCTTGGCTTAAATACTTTGTTTTTGAATGGCTCCAAAGGAACCACGGAGGACCTTGGCGGTCACTAGGCAGCCCCGCTGCTGGTGTCTTGAATCTGCCGTGCACGAGTTCGGGATACTAGGGTACCCCTACTCTAGTACACCGACAGATTGGCTTTTCAAATGTTTCAGAGCCTCATGATCAGAATGTATGATAAATTCTTTTGGCCACAAATAATGTTGCCAAACCTCAAGGACACGAAATAGAGCATAAAATTCTTTATCATAAACAGGATAGTTCAATTGTGCACCATTAAGTTTTTCAGAAAAATATGCAATCGGTTTACCCTCTTGCATCAACGCACCTCCAATACCAATTCCACTAGCATCACATTCAATCTCAAATTGTTTAGTGAAATGAGGAAGTATAAGCAAAGGTTCAGCAGTCAAACAACGTTTCAGCTCATCAAAAGCATTATCTTGGGCTGCGCCCCACACAAAATCAACACCCTTTTTTGTGAGCTCATTCAAAGGTGCAGCAATAGTACTAAAATCTTTCACAAAACGTCTATAGAAACCAGCAAGACCATGAAAGCTTCGTACTTGACTAACATTCAGAGGAGTAGGCCAATTTTTAATAGCTTCTATTTTTGATTCATCTACCTCAACTCCATGCTTAGAAACAACATATCCGAGAAATATGACCCTATCTTTGCAAAATGTGCACTTATCAAGATTACCATATAAATGAGCATCACGCAACACTTGCAAAACTTGTCGAATATGATCTCATTGCGGCTGTAAATAAGTATATCTTCAACATATACAACCACAAATTTACCAATGAAATGCCTCAAAACATGGTTCATTAATCTCATGAAAGTACTAGGTGCATTAGTTAACCCAAAAGGCATGACTAACCACTCATATAAACCAAACTTTGTTTTAAAGGTTGTCTTCCATTCATCCCTTCTTTCATCCTAATTTGATGATAACCACTCATAATCAATTTTAGAAAACAGCAGCACCACTCAATTCATCCAACATATCTTCTAAGCGTGGAATAGGATGGCGATATCGAATAGTGATGTTATTTATAGCTCTACAATCTACGCACATGCGCCATGTACCATCTTTCTTAGGAACCAAAATTACAGGAACAACACAAGGACTTAAGCTCATGCGAATATAACCTTTGTCTAGAAGCTCTTGTACTTGTTTCTGAATTTCCTTTGTTTCCTCAGGGTTGGCGGTACGGTGCTCTATTGGGCAGCGATGCTCCTGGTATCAAATCAATTTGATGCTCTATACCTCGCAATGGTGGTAAGCCAACGGGTACCTCCTCCGGAAACACATTGCTAAATTCCTGCAATACATTAGAAACACCAATAGAGAGAGGGGTCATGTCGTTAGAAACCAAAATTTGACCCTTGCACAACGGCACAAGTGGTACAGCAGTGGGATCCTCACGAAACTCTCTCAAATCAGATTTGGTGGCTAACATAACTAAGGAATTCACTCCCTCACTTTTATTTTGACCACTCAGATTTGGCTTGTGGCTCTCACTCACCGGAAGTGTAGTCTCTCGCCTATCTAATCTCTCACTCTCTTTTTCAAGATTCACTTCAATTTTTTGACAAGATTCATTTACAATTTGTTGCGGTGTCATAGGCCTCAAAGTGACCTCCTTGCCACGCCAATTTAAATTATATGTGTTGGCTTTCCCATTGTGGAGGACATCTCTATCATACTGCAATGGGCGTCCCAACAGCATGTGACACATGGTCATAGGAACCACATCACACTCAATGGTATCTTTATATGGTCCGATCTGAAATTCCACACGCACCATGTGGCTGATCTTCATCTCTCCACTATCACTTAGCCACTGAATAAAATATGGATTAGGGTGCGGTAAATATTTCAATTTCAGCTTTTGGCATAACTCCTTACTAGCCAAATTGTGACAACTACCACCATCAATTATAACCTTGCATGCCTTACCAGGACCAACAACGGCCTTTGTTTGAAACAAATTGCACCGCTGTTCTGCAGGACTAGGCGTAACACTTAGCACTTTGGGCGAGCAAACAATTGTAGGATAGTGTGTAGCATAAGCATCTATTGAACCATCTTCATCTTCCTCCCAAATTTCAAAATTAGGGTCAGCATCATCACCGGTTTCATATTCTGTTGTATCCTCGTTAATCAACATAACCTTTTTATTGGGACAATCTCTCTTAAAATGACCCCTTCCACCACATGTATGACAACTCATGTCCCTGTTTCTTGCTGTAGAATTAGTAGAACCAGCAGCACTAGCAGCAAGTTGCGCCGGTTTCTTCGCATTAGAAATCACCGAATTTGATTTGGAAGAAGTATTACCACGAAAACCAGAAGTGGAACTAGGAGTAGGCTGATGCGGAGCATCCCACGTTCATCACCATGTACACTCCGACTACTCTCCAAGCCCCAAGGATACAGGAGATGAGACCTCGACTATTCGCCATTGGACACAAGGTGAACCCGTTCCGACATGTTTCCCCTTTCCATTCGTGTGAGACATGGTTGCTACCTAAGGCGGGGACTCTATGCATGCCTAGGTACCAAGGAGACCCTCTCGGAGATGCTCGGAATGATGGACAAGTCCCCAAGTACAAGGATGAAGGAACACGACGAGAGGAACCGGAGAAAATCTGCAGAGCCCGGACATCCGGCGTCAGCCCGGACATCCAGCCCTTCCCGCAAGCCCGGACATCCGGCTCCAGCCCGGACATCCGGCGCCCATCACAGCAGCCGCAAAGCTACAGGGCCCGGACATCCGGCCCCCAGGCCCCGGACATCCGGCCTTCCACGAAGCCCCGGATATCCGGCCCCTCGCCCGGAAATCCGGTGCCCCGCACCCGAATCGACAGAACCAGCCCCGCCAGCCCGGACATCCGGCCCCCTAGCCCGGACATCCGGCGTCTCGGGAAAGCCCGGACATCCGGCCCGACGCCCGGACATCCGGCCTCCCCTGCCTGCGCAAGAATGCATCCGGACTTGTCCCTTGTACCCTTCGCCCCGAGACTATATATACTTCATCCCCTTCCTATTTTTAGGGTTAGCGTTGATTTAGCTCATTAGATAGAGCTTCGCTCATCCATACCGGATCTACTCCACGAGAGAGACCGCGGCCCCTCTTCGGAGACGATCCACCTTGGATTCAAGACCTCCCTTTGCGGAGAAGACCATCATCAAGACCTCCTCACGGAGAAGAACGGCTACCGTTTGTATCGTCCTTTGTTGACCTTGAATCATGTATCTCCCTTTGTGTTCTTTGATCTAGCATTTGTGTGACCGATTCCTTGTTGGTTGAGTGTTTTCCCTCGTTCCTCCCCGTGATTTCCTCGTGTTCTTCCGCTCGTTCTTCGTGATTCCCCCGTAGGATCCGCTCCAACGTGAAATATCGTCCACGTAGGGTTCCGCCCTACATCATCTATGGATCAGAGCTTAGGTTGATCACGTTCTTGGAGCCCCTACCCCTCTTTTTCTAGCTTGATTTTGTTGATTTCGTCCTAAATCCGAAAATCCCCACCAAAAATAGCCCCCAAATTTTTTTGTGATTTGTTAGTTTTGATGATGTTTTGTAGATTTTGATCCATGGATTTGCTTGGTTTCGAGTGGATCTAGCATTTCCCCAAGTTTCCCCACTTCCCATCCACGAAATCCATCAAATTTTGCCCTTGAAATCATCAATTTCCGCCCCCAATTCGAAAATTTCCACCCCAAACGAGATCTGGAACCGTCGGGCCGGACATCCGGGCCTCAGGCCGGACATCCGGGCCCCAAGCCGGACATCCGGGCCCTGAAGCACCAAAATCGCTCGGTTCTGGACATACACCCCCGGAAATCTGGCCCGACCCCCGGATGTCCGGCCCCTGAGATTTCTGTTTTTCCGTTTCACCATTTCGGCCATAACTAATTCATCCGGAGTCCGATTTTGACGTTCTTTAGCTCGTTTTGAAGCTATTGACATCCCCCTTCCCATAAAAATACTACCACCACCATTTGACTCCATCAAATTTTGTGAACTTTGGCATCTTTGCCTAGGGCTTCCACCACATCCTCCGCATAACCACCACCGACTTCCGCAACCTAACCAATTTTGTTCCCCTTTGCATTTGAGGTTGTTTGAGTTGTGATTCGAGTCTCCTAAGGTGTTTAGGCTACTTAGGGACGGTTGCATCTTCATCAACCACCACCACCACCATAACTTCCGCATAGGCTTGCCCACCATACACTTCCGACAACCCAACTTAACCCAATTGTTGATTGAGCTTTTTCGAGTTGTGGCTTGTGTCTCCTAAGGTGTTTCGGCTACTTAGGGACGGCAACTTCAACTCCGACACATGTATAGCCCATCATCCCTCTTCCGCATTGCCAAGTGCAAACCACCACCGCATTCCCGCTACCACCATTTTGACATTTGACGTTTGAGATTTTGAGTTCGCGGTTTTTCCGTTTCCTAAGGCGTTTCGGCTACTTAGGGACGATTCTCCATCATCTACATCAAGAACACCGCTACTCATCATCGTCGGACGGTACCCTCCATATCATCTTGGTATCGTGGTATCCCTCCATTGTATATTCCCCTTGCCATTGCATTGTTAACCCCTAGCCTTACTTTTACGTTACTTGCCTATCGAGACTAGCCATTTGAGTATTGCCGGCAACGTTACTTGTGCACATTAGTGATCATACTTCCCATAGCATATATACCATATCATATTGGTATCATATCATCCATTGTGTCTCAAGTTTGTTCCCGCATACACACAATTGCTCTCTTGGTTTGTGCATTGTGCAAAGTGGCCATACACAAAAAAATAAAAAAAAATAAAGCTTTTAAGCAAAAGAAAGAGAGCAAAGAGCTTGTAAGCAAGTGCCATAGCATCATACCATATTGCATATAAGATTGTCATATCCGATCATCTTGGATCATCTTGAGAGAAACACCGGGAACCATACATACATAGCATACTTGGGATAGAAGTTTATCCATTTTGCATCTTATAGGTTGTGCACAAGTGTCGTATCCGCCTATTGAGCAATCGTGCTAGCGTCTCTCTTGAGTTGTGCAACACGGCGTTTTCCGTGGGATTCACATTTTGTGCTCATTCCTTGGTTGCACGACCCCATTTATCTATCGTGTGTGTGTTTCCGTGTGCCATTCTTTGCTATTGGTCCATTTGTTTCACTTGCGAATTTGTGAATCTCTTTCAACATTATTGACTCTTGCTAACATTTTGCATTAAATTTTTGTGCCACTATCCTCACCGAGCTCCTCCATAAGCTTTACTTGTGTAGGTGTGAGAACCGACAAGGATTGGTACCAATAGTGCTATTTCATTGTCCGCATTTGAGTGAACTTGATTCATTGTCAACATCGGTCAAGGTACATTGGTATAAGTTCTTCTCTTTCTCCCACTCATATTTGCTCGAGTCTTGTGATGGATAGGCAAGGCATTTCATCTCCGGTCTACAACAACAACGACGGCGTGAACAACTACATCACCAAAGCGTCTCTCTTCGATCTACAACGACAAGTGCAAGGCACACAATCAAGATTGCGAGAGCGCATCGAGAACATCTCCATCGACATTCATCACTCTGAAGCAAGGAGAAGGGACTACTTCGACAAGAAGCTTGCCGCACATAAAGAGGAGCAAGATGCAAGGATGGAGGAGATTCGGGCCTTGATCAAGTCTTCTTCCCCTTCGTCATCTTCAAGGCGGCGACATTCAAGCCACAAGTCTTCGGAGCGCGAAAAAGATGCAAGTGCAAATCGTCCTCGTCCACATCTACATGGCGACCACCATCACGTTAGTGATCAACATCGTCATGAAGGGCAAGTCACCTCCAAGCATCATGTGCACGACGACGACGAACGCCAATGAGCTCAAGCACGACAACGACATCATCTTCATGAAGATGCTCCACAAGCGCAAATGCACAAGTCCCAACACGCCAAGTCGAAGCTTTATAAGAACAAGAGAAGACTGCGAGACGAGCAACACCAAGACGGCGCTACGGCTACATCAACCACTTCGGCATCTTCGCCAAGTGTTCTCAAGGCATCTTCGCCTTTGGACGTACCGGCATCTTCGCCTACTTCCCACGAGTACGCCTACAACAACTTCTTCAAGTCCAAGGCGACTACCTATGAGCGAGGGCGACACTTCCATCTTCGGAAGCCCCTCAAGGAAGATGGCCGAGCATGGGATATTCCCTTCGGTCATGGAGACGAGCTATGAGGTGCCACATCATATGGGCCTCCCACACCAAGACGGTGACAAGACGGTCGAGCAAGGGCCATCCCCTTCGACCACGGCGACGAGCGCGAACCTCTTCAACAACATGAAGACGATGCCCACATTGGACTCATACTCCGAGTCAAGCTACGCGACCGCGCATGGAGACATTTGCACCTACATCTCTCCGGCACCCACATATGCCGAGATGCCCCAATTACCATGTGAGGAGAGCCACCACCCCATGAGTGACATGAGTGACTCCACCATACGTGACATTGAGAGCATTCCCTATGAGAGGATGAGTGTGACCACCACTAGCCCCACACATGAGAGCATGCCACACATCCTATGTGAGGTTGAGCGCCATTTGAGTGACTCCACCCACCATACGAGTGAGAGCATCCCTGAGGGAGTGAGTGAGCCACAACACTTAGTGAGTGAGGTAGTTGACACAGCACATGAGGCCACTATGCTTTCTAACGACTTAACCTCTACTCCTAGTGTGTTTTCTTCTTTGGTGCTAGGTCTCCTACATGACGACATGCCTATCCTTGATGAGTCTATTCCTCCATTGGAGACGACGATGGCCATGGTGGACGATGATACACCCCCACATGGTCCCATCAAGATGAAGATGACAACGAATGGATCGTTGACACCTCACCTACAACACATGAGCGACCTTCCAAAGGTAACATAGGTGATGGTGCTTCTCTTGTCCCACTAGTGGACTCTCTTACCATCGATTGCTCCCATGATGTTGACCCACCTATTACCATGCTTCATGCTAGTGAAACTTCTTCATGCCTTGACTTACCTATTTATGATGAATATGATGATGAGCATGTTGAGTTGCCTAGTTGTGATGCTATGCTCCATAGGACATCTTGTGAAAATTCTATTGGTCACTTCATGTTTGATAATCCTTTGAACTTGTCATATGCTATGAGTGAGATCTCCCATATTGCATCATTTCAATCTCAACATAGTAACTATGCATGCCCCATTAAAATAAACCCTATTTGCACTTATGGCATAGATGACGAGATGATGGTCATTGGCTTTTGCTTCTCTTGTGATGATATTGCCATGCTTCCTTTACATGATTTATGCAATTCATCTACTATTCCACGCCATGATCACATTGTTCCAAATATGCATTGTTTTGGATGTTGTCAATATTCTCCATGTGATGTTTCCATTAATGCTCATGAGGAGACCCCCATAGTTTCCTCATACATATTAGGAGATTTTGATTCATCCCATACTTTGCATGATTCATATAATTTCTTGCACCTTATGCATTCAATGGATAACAATGCTCTAGATATTTCTCATGCTGCATTACACAATTTGAGTCTCCATTATGCTATACATGACAACAAACCTATCATGATGGATGACATGTTTCTATATCACGCATCTCATTTATTTGAGCATTGGATATTTTGTGCTAACCGACACATGCATGTGCGCATCATGATGGATGATGTGTACATATACCATGCACACACAATTTTCCCTTTGTCTTTGTTTTGTGTAGGTACCCACATACACTCGTCAACATCTCAATCCCATGAGTTGACGAAACGAGCTCTCGAGAGCAACGATGACTTGGGATCACGTGGACTTTCATTCCCACCATTCCTTTTGCGCAAGGACTACGCACATCTCTTCTACTTGGCTCTCACACGGCTTTGGGCTATATATCACTTGTTACCTTATGCCCATTCTATCGTGTTCACTTTGCATGTTATGCTTGCTCCTATGCCTTTGCCATGCAATTGTGACCCTTGCTTGCATCTACCCATGTTTCATGATTATGCCACTTCTATGCGTATTTGCATGCTTGGTGGAGATCCTTATTGCTATTGCCATGTTTATCATGTGCCCCATGCTATTGATGCTATTTTGCTCATATCTTGCCTTCATGCTTGTGACATGTCATGTGAAGTATTCATGCACACTATTTGCACCCATGTCATGATTGCCTTGATTCCTTCTAGTACGTTGCATCTTCGCACTACTAGCTTGCTTCACTTGATTGATATGATTGCTTGCTATGTTGCATCACCCATGTTCCACTATTACTCGCTTTCTTGGGTTGATGACATATATGTTCATGCCTCTCACATGATATATCTTGTTTATTGTCCCTTGCCTCCTATAGTTGCCTTTATGCTTAATGATCTTGGAGACTTGGACATATTACTTGTGATGCATGCTTGTTTCCTTGAGCCTATTGCATTTGGTTGTTATCGCATCATATGCCTCCATACTATGAAATGCTCCATTGTCCTTTCTTATGATGAGCATGATGCATACACTTGTTGGGTATCTTACCACACAAATGATAGGTTTTGCACTTCCGCTAACCTCATTTGTTTTTCCGAGTGTTTGCCATGTCCTTTCGTTTTGAAGGATTCACAAGGCATTACCGTCATGAGACATATTGGTTATGTGAAGGCATACACGATGTGCGACACCAACATTTTCGACATCCTCATAAAGGTGAACTCCTTCCCTTTGAGCCATCCTCAAGTTTGCATATTGGATGGGTCACTCTTTCATTGTTGTTTCTTTCTTGTTGTCTACATGTTACATATATTGGATGGAGGAGCAACATTGGAGATTGGCTCTTTGGACCTTCGAATTGATGAGCGCTCGCACTTATTGGATGCATCTTTGAAATTCCTCTCATGCCACGACATCGAGCATTGGTACACCACCAACTCCATATTTGTTGATTGTGCTCATACATGTCATGCTCGATGGACATATCATACTCACCACAAGTTTGCACCCTATGCATGGATTGACACACATTATGATTGTCTTGTTGCACCTATTCCCATGTCATCCATGATATATGAGCTTGTGCATTTTCTTAGCAAATTTGTTGTGATCTTTCTTGATGGCATCTTCATACATAATGATCACATTGCCTATCATCAATTGCATGATGACATTCACATATTGAGCATCCATTGCTATGTTCATGCTTTTGATGCACCATCCCATTATGACATCATATTGCACCGTGGTTGCATTGCCCATACTCATAACACAATTGTGTGCACAATGATTGCATTTGTTCCCATGAATGCTTTGCATACCATTCTAGATCATCTTGATAAGCTTCATGCGCTTTGTCACGAACTATATTGCCGCACTGACTCATTCTTACATGATGGACACTTTGCGTGCGCTAACCATTGTATTTCCGAGTGTTGCTTGTGTTTGCTCTTTTTGCAGGTCTATCACTCCAGCGACATCTTGGCCTACTTGGATTGCGCCATGTCTTCAACTTCGTCCAACTACAAGTCCGTCTACGACAACCGTTTCCATGGTGATGAGGATCACGATCCGAGGTCGGATCTTTCCCAAGGGAGGGGAGATGATGTGGAGCATCCCACGTTCATCACCATGTACACTCCGACTACTCTCCAAGCCCCAAGGATACAGGAGATGAGACCTCGACTATTCGCCATTGGACACAAGGTGAACCCGTTCCGACATGCTTCCCCTTTCCATTCGTGTGAGACATGGTTGCTACCTAAGGCGAGGACTCTATGCATGCCTAGGTACCAAGGAGACCCTCTCGGAGATGCTCGGAATGATGGACAAGTCCCCAAGTACAAGGATGAAGGAACACGACGAGAGGAACCGGAGAAAATCTGCAGAGCCCGGACATCCGGCGTCAGCCGGACATCCGGCCCTTCCCGCAAGCCCGGACATCCGGCGCCCATCACAGCAGCCGCAAAGCTACAGGGCCCGGACATCCGGCCCCCAGGCCCCGGACATCCGGCCTTCCACGAAGCCCCGGATATCCGGCCCCTCGCCCGGAAATCCGGCGCCCCGCACCCGAATTGACAGAACCAGCCCCGCCAGCCCGGACATCCGCCCCCCTAGCCCGGACATCCGGCTTCTCGGGAAAGCCCGGACATCCGGCCCGACGCCCGGACATCCGGCCTCCCTGCACTGCCTTGATGCATCCGGACTTGTCCCTTGTACCCCTTCGCCCCCGAGACTATATATACTTCATCCCCTTCCTCTTTTTAGGGTTAGCATTGATTTAGCTCATTAGATAGAGCTTCACTCATCCATACCGGATCTACTCCACGAGAGAGACCGCGGCCCCTCTTCAGAGACGATCCACCTTGGATTCAAGACCTACCTTTGCGGAGAAGACCATCATCAAGACCTCCTCACGGAGAAGAACGGCTACCGTTTGTATCGTCCTTTATTGACCTTGAATCATGTATCTCCCTTTGTGTTCTTTGATCTAGCATTTGTGTGACCGATTTCTTGTTAGTTGAGTGTTTTCCCTCGTTCCTCCCCGTGATTTCCTCGTGTTCTTCCGCTCGTTCTTCGTGATTCCCCCGTAGGATCCGCTCCAACGTGAAAGATCGTCCACGTAGGGTTCCGCCCTACATCATAGGCTCCATACTAGGTGTTGTTCGTGGTGTAAAACGTCCTCTACTCGCTGTTGTGCGAGATGTAAACTTAGCATCCTCAGCCACTTGCAATTCAGCCTCACGTGCTTGGTGTAACAAATCTGTCATGTCATAATATTGGTGAAGACGAACAATATGCTTGATGTTATAGTTCAGACCAAAAAGAAATCGCTGAATTGTTTGTTCAGGATCTTCACGCACTCTAGCACGCTGCATAAGAAGCTCCATCTCCTGACAATATTCATCCACGGAAAAAGTACCTTGCCTCAAATTCTGCAATTTGTCATAGAGAGAACGAATATAATTGGGTGGAACAAAGCGAGCACGCACCTCTTCCTTCATAGCTCTCCATGTAACAATGGGACATTCACCATCTTCAATTCTGGACTGTACCATATTATCCCACCAAAGCAAAGCATAGTCATCAAATTCAGAAGATGCAAGTTTTATTTTTCAGTCATCGGTGTACTCATGCAAGCGCCATAATTTTTCCACCTTCAGCTCCCAATTGAGGTACTCTTCAACATCAGTAGAACCAACACACTTGGGGACGGTGAACTTTGGTTTGCCCAGACCATCACCATCACAGTTGGCTGGTTGTGCGAAAGCATCATTATCAAATCGACTGCGCGCACCAAGAGGAGCAAATCCACGGCCTACGGGCATTGCAGCAGCACGGCCACCACCACGACCACCATCTTGACCAGCAACAACCGGCTCGTGTGGAGCTTGCTGGTCCCGATTAGCTTGTTGTAATTGTGCATGACGTGCTGCAGCCCCTTGTACATTGGCAGCATTAGCAGCTGCAACACCCTCATTACCACCATGAACACTAGCTTCACCATCATCATCATCACGCTGCTGATTATGTTGGCGATCAACGGACTGTTGCAACACAGCCATAGCTTGCTGCAAGTTAACTAGAGTCCCCTGAATTTCAGTAACTTGACGTTGTGTAGCTGTGATGGTTTCTATGGCATCCTTGAGGTCCAACTCCATGTTATGCACATTCTCATTTATAGGATCGGTTGCACACTGAATTTGTCGCTGAAGATGATCACGAAGAGCTTCATATTCATTCCAATGCACCATGGATTTAGGGTCCTTTTTCTGCTGTATATCAAAAGACTCGTCGGACATGATTAGGTGATTAGTACTCACAGAAAATATAGTGTATGCGGAAAACTCTCAACTCACTCAAAACTGAAAGAAACAAGGTATCTTACCGTTCCAAAGTGAATTAGAAAAGCTTACCAACTTGTATGGTTAGAACGTGCACGGATGTGATGTAGCGAATACCGAGGGTGAAAACTATCACACAACAAATAAGGTATATGATGGAGCTTGGTTGGAATACCTATCAATACCAATTCACAAATCCTAATGCTGATCGTATGATAGAGACCCACGAAAACACACACGGTGGAGATAAGTGGGGCAAATGCAACTCTGAAACTGAGCTCAAAATTCTGGAATGTCGGAGTAATGCTCGTAGGGATCGGTTGCACACTGAATTTGTCGCTAAAGATGATCACGAAGAGCTTCATATTCATTCCAATGCACCACGGATTTAGGGTCCTTTTTCTGCTGTATATCAAAAGACTCGTCGGACATGATTAGGTGATTAGTACTCACAGAAAATATAGTGTATGTGGAAAACTCTCAACTCACTCAAAACCGAAAGAAACAAGGTATCTTACCGTTCCAAAGTAAATTAGAAAGGCTTACCAACTTGTATGGGCAGAACATGCACGGATGTGATGTAGCGAATACCGAGGGTGAAAACTATCACACAACAAATAGGGTATATGGTGGAGCTTGGTTGGAATACCTATCAACACCAATTCACAAATCCTAGTGCTGATCGTATGATAGAGACCCACGGAAACACATACGGTGGAGATAAGTGGGGCAAATGCAACTCTGAAACTGATCTCAAAATTCTGGAATGTCGGAGTAATGCTCGTGTAGCAAATGCACAGGAGAGACGCTAGCAAATTGCTCAATTTATACGGGCACGAGATTGCTCAATCTACTAGTGCAATGAACGTGGCAGAAAAACTGACAAACTCGCCAAAAATACCAAGGCACCGGGAAACATGCGAGACCTGCGAGATGTATAGGAAGACAGGGCAAAACACGCAAGATCGATCTATGGATCACGAGGGCGCGCCCCTACGCGGGACGGTGACCGTCACGCCGGATACAGTAAAAGTAAATCCGGCCGGGCCGAATACAACATGCAAGACTCATATGAGCTGTGTCGCGATATAGCCCAGCACAGAGGCGCCGCACACCCCTATGCTTCACTGACAAAGTAATGGATCACGTATTCCCAGAGGGTTTTAAACCCGTAAATATCGAATCATATGATAGTACAACAGATCCCGCGGTATGGATCGAGGACTTCCTCCTCCACATCCACATGGCTCGCAGCGATGATCTACATGCCATCAAGTACCTCCCGTTAAAACTTAAAGGACCAGCTCGGCATTGGCTGAATAGATTGCCAGCAGACTCCGTCGGCTGTTGGGAGGATCTGGAAGATGCATTCCTCGACAACTTCCAGGGCACTTATGTGCGACCACCAGATGCCGATGACTTGAGCCACATAATTCAGCAGCCAGGGGAATCGGCCAGGCAATTCTGGACACGGTTCCTAACCAAGAAGAATCAAGTTGTCGATTGTCCGGATGCAGAGGGCTTTGCGGCATTTAAGCACAACATCCGTGACGAGAGGCTCACCCGACACCTCGGCCAGGAAAAGCCAAAATCCATGGCAGCCCTCACGACACTCATGACCTGCTTTGCGCGGGAGAGGATAGCTGGCTGGCTCGCAGCAACAACATATCAAGGAACGTTGGCACTTCGGATACCAAGGATAGTAACGGCAGGCCACTTCGCAGCAAACATAAGCGCCGCAATAACGGCGATAACGCTGAGGATATGGCAGTCAATGCCGGATTCAGAGGCTCTAAACCCGGTCAGCGGAAAAAGCCATTCAAAAGAAGCACTCCGGGCCCGTCCAGTCTGGACCGCATACTCGATCGCTCGTGCCAAATACACGGCACCCCCGACAAACCAGCCAATCACACCAATAGAGATCTTTGGGTGTTCAAGCAGACGACAAGTTAAGCGCCGAAAACAAGGACAAGGGCTGCTGCGATGATGAGGAGGAGCCCTGACCGAACACGGAGGACGAAGAGGTTCCCCCACAAGTAAGGGCGATGAACATGATATCGCAACCCACATCCCCAAGAGGGAAGGCGTGCACTAAGGGGCGTATATGTGATGGAGCCCGTCGCCCCAAAGTTCAACCCATGGTCCTCTTGTCCGATCACCTTTGATCGTAGGGACCACCCCACTAGTATCCGTCATGGCGGATCTGCCGCGTTGGTCTTAGACCCAATCATTGATGGATTTCACCTCACTCGAGTCCTTATGGACGGCAGCAGCAGCCTGAACCTGCTTTATCAGGATACAGTGCGCAAAATGGGTATAGACCCCTCGAGGATCGAACCCACCAAAACAACCTTTAAAGGCGTCATCCCAGGTGTAGAGGCCCATTGTACGGGCTCAATCACACTGGAAGTGGTCTTCGGATCTCCGGAGAACTTCCGAAGCGAGGAGCTAATCTTTGATATCATCCCGTTCAGCAGCTATCACGCACTGCTCGGGCGCACCGAAGTTGCAAGATTCAATGCGGTACCGCATTACACATACCTCAAGCTCAAGATGCCAGGACCTAGGGGGGTCATCACAGTCAATGGAAACACAGAGCGCTCGCCCCGTACGGAGGAGCACACTGCGCCCTCGCAGCAGAAGCATAAAGCTGCCTTTTAAGGCAATCCACCAGTTCGGCGATCAAGCCCCCGGACACCGTGATGCGCGTCCGGAGTAACCTGCAACAGGATCGTCTGGCACGTTCAGAGCTCGCCTAGCAATTCGGCCCCCGCCCTAGTCTCAGTACAACGGCAAAATCCGTCCCGCGCATACATAATTACACACTGAAAATACCATGGGTATCGGCGGGGGCACGATCACGGCACGTCCCACAATGCGGCTCAACCGCACTAGGAGCTTACTACCTTTATCATTCTCTCTCTTTCAGGACTTTACTCTCTGGAAGCCCTATCCGGCAGTACGATAGCCGGACACACGATACAACACCCAAGGAGGCAGGAAGCTATGTCGTGCAATGGAATCCCCGGTGGTCTCTGATAACGAGTGAAATACCTGCTTTAAATACCAGCTCGCAGCTTGCCCTTGGACGGGACATGTCAAATATTCCCATTTTTTGCTTATCGCACTGCTTGTATCGGTATGCATTAACGCATTTCTTAAATAAACAATGCATAGCACTAGTCAATTATTGCATTCTATCTTCTTATATATATATGTTCATTTATGACAGTCAGCAACCGTACACTCTGGTACGGCCAATACGCCAGGGGCTTTCGTATACCCCATAATTCGGCATGAGAAGTCCGAACACTTTCGACAGTGCGGTACCCCGAACTTATAGCATTATATGCATCAGCTCCGAATCATGTCTTGGGTCAATAGTTGGGTTTGCCCGGCTCCCATGTTTTGGTACCTTACGTTCCGCTATATCGGCTAAGGTAGCACTGGGAGAACTACTGTGATTGTGCCCCGGTTCTTCCAGCCGACACCTCAGTAGAGAAAGCTAAAACCGACTGCCATGATGAGGCGAGAGCTGGTTGCTGTTCGAAAGGTCTCAAGTCCCTAAAGACTTTTTCCGCTTCGGGCGAGGATTCGGCCTTGTCTAACTTAGGCGTGTATAGCGCCCCAAATTCGGCCTTCCAAAGACTAGGGGCTTCGCCAAAATTTAAAACTGTAGACTTCTATGGCTAAGTGAGAGCGATAAAGCATTATAGTCCAATTGCCTGGTTCGTTGCGCTGAACACCTCCCTCGAAGGACCCAAAAATGGGAAAAAGAGTGCTCAGATTTATCCCGAACACCCCAGCATTAGTTGATTGGGGCAGAAGCCGACGACTAGCAACTCTCAGATTTTATAAACAGCCGCACAGAAGGTAATATTTTAAATACAAAAGCGTTGCATAACGCACATGAATTAGTTTTCATAAATACAGGATCACATGAGCAAGTTCATTCAAAAGATTACATCTTTGGTACACTCGTCCGCCACGAGACGGGCACCCTTCAGGACACCTTCATAATACATTTCGGGGTGGCGATGCTCCTTGCCCTGTGGCAGCCCCTCCTTCACTAGCTTCTCGGTGTCCATCTTCGCCCAGTGCACCTTTGCACAGGCAAAAGCCTTGCGTGCACCTTCGATGCAGACGGACAGATTGATGACTTCCAGCCGTGGGAAGGCATCCACAAGCCGCCTCACCAGGCCGAAGTAGCTGTTGGGAAGGGAATCGCCAGGCCACATCCGGACTATAAGGCCCCTCATGGCCTGTTCGGCCGCCTTTGTGGAGCTGACCAGTTTGCTTAGCTGGTCGCTCACGGGCATTGGGTGTTCGGTCCCAGTATCTGAGACCCAGAACAACTTCTCCGTCGAGCTTCCCTCCTCGGCCCGGTAGAATTCAGCGACATCGAGACACTTCTTGGGGCAGATCTGTGAACGCTCTGGAGAGCTCGAACTTCGGGTAAGTAAAGGAAATTTTCTTTCGCATGCTTGCTTTGCATAATGAATGCCTTACCGCCGCTATCTTCTTCACCGCCTCAATTTCTGGAGGGCCTTTTGGCCGGCTTTGGCATGTTTCGCTTTCGAGGGCCTTGGCAAGCTCGGACTCTCGCGTCTTCGAGTCAAGCTCCAAGGACTCGTGCTTCTTCACGAGCGCCTGGAGCTCTTCCTGCACCTCGCCTGCTCGCGCTTCGTGTCTTTCTCGCTCGATGCGCTCCATGGCCGCTTTGTTTTCGGCCTCGGACAGCGCCTGCTTCAGGGTCACCACTTCGGTCATGGTCCCTGATACATTTATGATGACCCTATTATCTTGCAACCAAAACTTTTTTTATATAGACAGGGTATTACTTACCTTCGTTCTCCTCGAGCTGCCTCCTGGCATGGCCGAGCTCTTACTCGGACCGCTCAAGGTCCTGCTTCAGCGCGGCGACCTCCGTAGTACGTGCGGTAGCGGCCAACAGTGAAGCCTGCATACGCATATAGACATATTTGGATTAGACTCCTGTGGTTATTATTTGATCCTCTATTCGGCTTTTTCTTCACGAAACGCCAAACAGAGCATCAGGGGCTACTGTCTATGTGGTAACATTTTCTTATAATTTAATTACTTACCTCAAAGCCTGTTAGGAGGCTGGCACAAGCTTCGGTTAGTCCTCTTTTGGCAGACCGAACCTTCTCGATCACCACACTCATCATAGTGCGGTGCTCTTCGTCGATGGAAGCGCCTCGAAGCACTTCCAACAAATTGTCCGGTGCCTCTGGATGGACAGAGGCCACCGGCGCAGGCAGCTTGTCTCCCTTAACAGGGAGTTGCCTGCCGGAATCCGGAACCACTGAAGGCTCCGGCGCGGTGTCCGGCCGATGGTCCGACTTGGAGCCTGTGGGAGTCTTGCTCCCTTTGTGCCCAGGGCCCGGAAGGTCGCCTCTAGGCACCTCTAGGACCACCTCCCCTCGGCTTGGTGCTCTCGTGGACAACACTTCGGCGTTGTCCGTAGGGTGGGGGGTAGAAGCGGTCGGAAGTGAATCGCTATTCATATCCGACGAGCCCAAAGAATCACCCGACGAAGTTACGTCGATTCGGGCTCTGGGTGGACTGCATAATCGTGTTCGGCATGAGGAGAAGCAGTTGGATAAAGCAGACCAATAGTCGTTATGATATCCGGATACTTACGACCTTGCCAGGGGCTTGTCCCTGAGCAGCCACTCGTCGCCGCTGTCAGCGGCCGTCGTGGAGCAGTCCGGAAGGAGAGTTCTCCCCTTCTTGGACCCTTCGGCCCCCCTGGTTGGGGCGGCCTTCCTTTTCTTGTCTCCCCCGGCTGGAGGGGGAGAACCTTCATCTTCCTCCTCCTCGCTTTCACGAGAGGAGTGCGTCTCGGAGTCATCGGGCGATGAGTCCGATACCACCTGACGTCGGGAACTCTTTCGGGTCCCCTTGGCCTTCGTCTTGGCCTTCTTCTCTGGCACCTCATAAGGTGCCGGAGTCAACATCTCAGTCAGGACAGCATCCGCTGGATCTTCAGGCAAAGGAGCTGGGCAGTCGATCTGCTCTGCCGTCTCCAACCAGTCCTGTTAAAGGCATGGGAAGCTGAGATCCCGCGCATGATTAAACTGGGGAGAATAAATACCCTATAAGGGATAAAGAACTTACCGGTTTCATGAGGCGCTTCGTGCTAAGTCCACGGTCCTCGGTTAGGGAAGGGGGGACCTCGGCGCCCTTGAACAACACCTTCCAGACATCCTTGTGCGTCGTGTCGAAGAGCTCGTGCAGAGTCTGGTGCCGGGCCGGGTCGAACTCCCATAGATTGAACGCCCGTTGTTGACACGGGAGGATCCGGCGGAAGAGCATGACCTGGACCACGTTGACAAGCTTGATTTTCCTATTCATCATGTTCTTGATGCAGGTCTGGAGTCCGGTCAGCTTACCGGGTTACCCCAGGGCAGGCCCTTCTCTTTCCAGGAGGTGAGCCACATAGGGATTCGGATCGAACTCGGGGCCGCCACCCATTTGGTCGTCGCGGCTCGATGATGTAGAACCACCCCGATTGCCACCCCCTTATGGTCTCCACATAGGAGCCCTCGAGCCATGTGACATTGGGAATTTTGCCCACCATGGCGCCTCCGCATTCCGCTTACTGACCGCCTACAACCTTCGGCTTGACATTGAAGGTCTTCAGCCACAGGCCGAAGTGGGGCCGGATGCGGAGGAAGGCCTCGCACACGACGATAAACGCCAAGATGTTGAGGATGAAGTTGGGGGCCAGATCATGAAAGTCCATCCCATCGTAAAACATGAGGCCGCGGACGAACGGGTGAAGAGGAAATCCTAGTCCGCAGACGAAGTGGGTGAGGAAAACTACCCTCTCATGGGGCTCTGGAGTAGGGACTATCTGCCCCGCATTGGGCAGCCGGTGCGCGATATCCGCGTTCAAGTATCCGCCTCCCGTAGCTTTTTTATGTCCTTCTCCGTGACGGAGGATTTCATCCACTTTCCTCCCGCTCCGGACATGGTTGGGGCAGTCTGAGGAGAAAGGTGCGAACTTGGGTGTTGGAGCTCGAGTGCGCGAGAATGGATGAGCGAGGAGGAAGAAGGCGTGGGTGAAAAAAGGTGAACCCTTATCCCTTTATAAAGGCGGAAGAAACTATACGCCCCCACTAGCCTGGTTAACTTGCTTATTCCCCAAGCGCCACGATTGATGGCGCGGTTGGGTTACCCACGCCCGTATTGATGAGAATCCCGTGATATGGGGACATGATCTCTGCTTCGACAAGACGTGCCAAGGAAACCGCCTCGCGATATGCGCCAAGGCTGGTTGAGAAAAATGGCTCGATTATAACCGGGCCATGGTATGATGTCATGATATCAAATGTGTCAGCAGGTCGGATTTGTGGAAATATTATTCTCTACGGTGGTATGTTGAACTTGTTTTGCAAAGCCGGACACTATACTTGTGTTCAAGATCTTCTATGGAGTATTCGGAGGAGGAACCCGCCTTGCAATGCCGAAGACAAACTGCGCGCCAGACTCATCGTCATTGAAGCCTGGTTCAGGGGCTACTGAGGGACTCATGGATTAGGGGGTATCCGGGCAGCCGGACTATATCCTTTGGCCGGACTGTTGGACTATGAAGATACAAGACTGAGGACTTCGGCTCGTGTCCGGATGGGACTCTCCTTGGCGTGGAAGGCAAGCTTGGCGATACGGATATGTAGATCTCCTCCCATTGTAACCGACTCTATGTAACCCTAGCCCCCTCCGTTGTCTATATAAACCGGAGGGTTTAGTCCGTAGGACAAGAACAATCATACCATAGGCTAGCTTCTAGGGTTTAGCCTCTACGATATCGTGGTAGATCAACTCTTGTACTACTCATATCATCAAGATCAATCAAGCAGGAAGTAGGGTATTACCTCCGTAGAGAGGGCCCGAACCTGGGTAAACATCGTGTCCCCTGCCTCCTGTTACCATCCGCCTTAGACGCACAGTTCAGGACCCCCTACCCGAGATCCGCCGATTTTGACACCGACAGAGACGGCGTCGCCTCCTCCCACTGCTGCACCTCCAGTCCCAGGTTCTTCTGCTCCTGCTGCTATTCTGGAACGTGCTCTTTCAGAGATGACCCAGTTGCAGGCAGATCTCCTGAGGGCGGGCCCATGCCTGACGGCCGGGCGCCTGGAGTTGGCCTCAGGCTGGCTTCACTCCGACTTGGCGATTTGTGCGGCGCTCAACCAGGCCACAACATCTTCCAAGAAGGAGAAGCAGAGTGCCGCCAATGTTGCACCTGGTCGTGAGGCGGCACTGAAGGACACCGAGGCTGCCCGCGACCACTGCCGAGAGCTCGAGGATGAGCTGAAGAGCCTGCGCGACAAGCATCCCCAAGAAGCACACTACCGCCAAGCGGAGGAGGAGGAGATGAAGGCCCGGGAGGACGCCGTCAAGAACCGTGATGCTGAGCTGGCGGAGTTGGGGAAGACGCAGGTCACCAAGCGCAACCGGTTGGAAGAGCTGGAGTGGAAGGTGATGGCGAGGGAGGCCGATCTTGACGCCAAGGCGCGAGTCCTGGCCGAGGACCACGTGGCTTTTGCCGATCTCAAGGAGAGATCTCGCAAGGAACTGAAGACGCTCTACGAGCATGGCCTGGAGAAGCCGCTTGCCATCGATGAGGACGGCCCCGCCCGGCTGCTTCCCCTCTTGGTGAAGGCGCTCGAGGAAGTCATTGATGGTGTCGGTCCCATGGCGGAGGCAGAAGCTCGCGTCCTGTCTTCAGCTGCATTGACTCGCGTCTTCAGCCACCTGCACCTTCGCGACCCCAAGGCTTGTCTTGACGAGCTGCTGGAGCCTGTGGCTAAAGATCAATGCGAGGCCGCCGCCGCAGCTGTACGAGGTCAAGTGGAGGCCTTGCTGAAGAAGTTCCGCGGCTTTGTCTCCGCTCCTTTTTCCGGCGATGGCACCGATCCTGCTGCTGGTGATGAAGACAACGTCACCCACGGTGGAGCACCTTCTGCAGGCGATGGCGGTGTCCAGGGGTGACCTGCTGCTACTCTCCTGTTTCGTCCCTGCAACATGCATCAGGCTTTGCGGAGGCATTTAGACTTTTCGTTTGGTATTGTGAGGACAACATGTTTGTAATATCTGCTCCGAGACTTTGTGCTTCCCTTCCTATTTGCTTTGTGTTCTGCGTCGGCAGAGCCCGGCCCCGCGCATACCCCAACCGCCATTGGGCCGACCAGAGACCAGGACGGACCAAGGAGTGAGGGGCTACGTGACCAGTTAGGCTCCTGAGTCGTGATGCTCAAGAGTTCCCCTTGACGCGCAAACAGCTTATAGGGAGAGTATGCGAGGATAGACTAAGTTCTACGTCGGCAGAGCCCGGCCCCCGCATACCTCAACCGCCATTGGGCCGACCGGAGACCAAGACGGACCAAGGAGTGAGGGGCTACATGACCAGTTAGGCTCCTGAGTCGTGATGCTCAGGAGTCCCCCTTGACGTGCAAACAATCTCCATACCTTCCCTCGCCGAGGCCTCAGGAGGGGCGTGCAACGACCAGGTCCGGGAGACCCGTTGGGGCGGCGTGCGCTTGGGCGTGACCCAAGAGCAGCCCCCAGGACTGGAAGTCCTGGTTGGGTGGCATACGCTTGGGCGTGACCCGAGCGCAACCCCCGTGTCCTGCCCCCTCGTGCGGCTCTCCCGAGGGGAGGCGTTGCGGTGAGGCCGGACGGTGAGCTCTGGGCTCCTTGAGGTTGGTACGACCGTGGAGCCGGCCTCCGTTGTTTATCATCAGCGCGGAGCATAGTTCTTCCGCTTGTGCACGGGCATAGCCACTCCTCGGCAGTGTCGACGGCCAGCGCGGAGCATGGTGCTTCCACTTGTGCGTGGGAGGGCGCCCCCCTCGGGAGCCCCTGGGCGTGTACAGCCCATACGACATGTGGCTTGCGGAAGGGCTATGAGGTGTATCTGGGCACTCGTGAGCCAGCGCGGGACTCACGAGGCCCTACCTCAAGGCGGGTTGCGCCTGGTCTTGAGTCTTGGTCGCTGCGTGTTCCTGCAACGCGGTTAGGTGCAAGCACTCTGCGTCCTCAGGTCCCGGCCCTCGAGCGAGCTCGGCCGCTTGTTGGTATGCCGGTCGCGATGCCGTGGTCAAGGCCGGGGTGAGGGCTGGAGAGCGATAAGAGCTATGGTCGCGATGCTCGGGGCCCCCTTTTAACAGCATAAGTTTAAGTGCACGGGATGAATGGACCCGTGGCGGGTGGCGATCGAGTAGGTGATAACCGTAGGCAGGCTAAGCATGGAAGGCAAATCAGCTTGGGTAAATGCAGGAAGATACATGCCACTGGGTCCGGCCCGAGCGGCTTGGGGATGATGCACCCCGAGGGGCGCCCCCAGCAAGGTAAGCTAAAGACATAAGCAAAAGGGATACATGCCACAGGGACGGACCCATGCGGCCTGGGAATAATGCAGCCCGAGGGGCGCTCCCAGCTAAACGAGCTTGGAACATGTCACCTGGTTCTGTAGACGAAGTAGAGTTGGTGCAGTTGAAGGCGTGCGTCAAAGGAATGACTCTTCATGAGCCACCGGGGCCCTGAGCCTCGGGAGGCTCTGGAGGCTCGGGAGGTTCCTTGAAGACCGTCTCCATTTCTTCCAGGATGGCATGGTACCTGGCCTCCTGAGCTGCCAGGACGCGCCGCATGTTGCTCTGATAGGCTGACGCCACGCTCGGCAAGCCGAAAAGGCATGCGAACGTAGCTATGTGGCGGGCCCTCGCAACGGCCCACATGCGAAGGCCAGAAACGCTCCTGACATGCGGCCCTGTTGAGCCATGGGACGTCGATGCAGACACGCAGCCCAGCATCCTCGCCTGGATGGGTAGCTGTACCTCGTGAGCGGCTGTCGCCAAGTATGGCTCTTGCGTTTTTGCAGTTCCTGAGTGGTCTTGGTGATGAACTCCGGAGCGGTGGGCACTCCTTGCCCGGTGTTCTCCTGAGGGAAACGTGCCGCGAGGCACGCCCTCCAAGTGGTGCCCAAGCGCCTCCCTCGTGAGGTTGGCAAGGTCTGAGGCCCTCCAGAAGAGAGCCCCCGAGCCCTGCCCGAGGAGGGCGCCGGGCGCGCCTTCCTATGCGATGGAGGGAGGCGCCCCTGAAGCGGGCGTTGATCCTGATGAGGCTCCAACTGCGATGCCACCCTCCTGAGGCCTGGCACGGCGCAGCTGCTTCTTCTTGGGGATGGCCTCCGGTGGGCCCTCACTTCTACTGTCGGGGTCGTTGATTGCTGCAGCTTGGAAGGCGCGCTCGAGGGAGCACACCGCATCTCTCTCTTCACATGGGACCGTGATGATTCCGCCGCTTCCTGGCATCTTGAGGACATTCTAGCCGTGATGGGTGACTGCCATGAACTTGGCCAGGGCCGGATACCCGAGGATGGCATTGTACGGCAGGCGGATGTGCGCGACGTCGAAGTCGATGAGCTCGGTGCGGTAGTTCTTGCACTCTCCAAAGGTGACAGGCAGGCGGACCTGCCCTATCGGTGTGGTGGAACCGTCGGTCACTCCTGAGAAAGGCTTGGTAGGCTGGAGTTGCTCATACGACACTTGGAGGTTGTCGAACGTGTCGACGGACAGGACGTTGAGCCCTGCGCCGCCGTCGATGAGGGTCTTGGTAACTTGCACATTGCTGATGACTGGTGAACAAAGCATCGGGAGAGCGCCAGCGGTGGCTACGCACTTGAGCTGATCTGCCGAGTTGAAAGTGATGGCGCACTGGGACCACTTGAGCGGGCGCGTGGCCTCGAGCTTGGGGAGCACCGCGTTCACTTCACTAGCGAACTGTTTGAAGATGCATTGAGAGGCTGGGGCCTGTGCACCGCCCAAGATGCAGGCGATTGCACGCGACTCCTGGGAGCCCCTAGCCCCCTTATCCTGATGGTAATCGTCGTTCCTTCTTGGTGGCGGCAGCGGGTGAAGACCGGCATTGCCCTGGGGGTGATCCTCACGAGGCTAGTCCCTCCAGGCGCCCTCGCGAGGATGGTCCTGCAAGCGGTCCTCACGAGGCCTGTCGCGCCACTCCTGGCATAGGCCACGGTCGTCCCAGCGTCCGCCTCCACGTCCTCCTCCACGGCTGTAGCCCCAGTCGCTATGCTCGGGGCGTCGACCGAAACGTCCTTTGCGAATGGCTCTAAGCTCTTGACAGTCACTGGTGTTGTGGGTGTTCAGATTGTGGAAGCCGCAGAACGGTCGGCTATTCTTGGATGACTCGGGCTGATCTCTGCCCCGCTTGGTGTCGGGCTCCGCTGCGAGCACTGCCGCTTCCTTGCGCATCACGTCCTTGGCCTTGGCTTTCTTCTCCTCCGCAGCCGCAGCTGGCAGCTCGAGGAGGGAAAGGCGCCCCTCCTCAGCACTTGCGCACTTGGTCACCAGGTTGAACAGCTCCTGAGATGTGCACAACTCCTCGTGGATAGCGAGCTCTTCCTTCATCTTGACGTCACAGACGTTGTCTGAGAACACGGAGATGATGGCCTCGTCCGTGACCTTGGGGATCTTGAGGCGAGTGTTGTTGAAGCACTGGATGTACTTCTGGAGGGTCTCTCCTGGTTGTTTGCTTGATGCGGTGCAGGTCACCCGCGGCCGGCGGGCGGTCGCGTGTGCCCTGAAAGTTGGCGACGAAGCGGTCGCGCATCTCATCCCAGGAGGAGATCGAGCCGTGCTGCAGGTACAGGAGCCAGGAGCGGGCACCATCCTTGAGAGCCATAGGGAACTAGTTCGCCATGAGTTTCTCGTCGCCGTTGGCTGCTTCAATGCTCAGCTCGTAGAGCTGCAGGAACTCCACGGGATCGGAGGTGCCGTCGTAGCGGGGAGGCAGATCCGGCTTGAACTTGCCTGGCCAGGCGACGCTACGCAGCTCGGGGGTGAAGGCATGGCAGCCGGCCATGGTTGCCGGGGCCCCCTCGGAGGTGGAGCTTGGTCTTGATGAGGTCCGCGCGGCGCCACCGCAGGCGGCGCGCGGTCTTGGCGTGCCGGCGTGGGGAGCGTAGGTGCGGCTTCTCGTGGCCGAGGGATATCTTGGCAGCTCCTCTCTTCGCGCGCGGGCAGTGGACCTGGCGGATCATGCCATGGAGCCGCGCGCCTTGGCGCCATGGCGCATTCTTGGGGCAAAGGTGGTGGGGGCGCGCCATGAGCCACGTTGCCTGTGGCTGGCGGAGGGTGAGGCAAAGAGAGGGACGGCGCCGGGGAGCCCCCGGCGGTGCGGACGAGCTCGGAGACGCGGTCGAGCCACTCCTCGTAGAGGTCGTCGACTGGGCGGTAGCGCAGGAGCTCGTTCGCCGTGAGGAAAGCGGCCCGCGCCTCCATGGGAGCACGGTGTGCATGAGACGAAGAACCGGCTGGGGTCAGCGACGGAGTGGCGGTGCGGCCGTCCTGCTGCACCAACGGATGCAACGAGGACACCTGTTGCTTGTTCCCCGCCGGGCCGGTGGCAGCGTTAGCGACGGGAGACGGAGAACGATGAGGTGGCCCGCCGATGGGAGCCGTCTGAGCAACGCGGGCGGTGAGGGTAGCCCGGCGCTCAGCTCGAGCACGGCGAGCGTCCGCCATGGAGACGAGGGAGCGATGGAGCGACGAATCGACGAAAGGGAAGCTATGGCGCATCCCTACCTGGCGCGCCAAATGTCGGATGTGGGGTTCCGGTAAACCCTTAAGTTCGAACTCTGGGGTGCGCGCGAAGTCTTTCCCTCCTACGGATCTACGCCCTAGCTCGCTAAGATCTCGTGGACAAACTCGACCAACTCGCAATACAGAAAGACACGAGATTTATACTGGTTCGGGCCACCGTTGTGGTGTAATACTCTACTCCAGTGTGTGTGGTGGTGGATTGCCTCTTGGGCTGATGATGAATAGTACAAGGGGAAGAACTGCCTCCTGAGGTTGAGGCGTTCTTGTGCTTGTCGAACTTGTGTGGGTGAGGACTCGATGCCTCTACTGTGATGGCTAGCTCTACTTATATAGGCCCTTGTCCTCTCCCCAAATATTGAGCGGGAAGGGAGCCAACAACGGCGAGCAAATTTGAAGGGAGATAGCTAGTACAAGCTCTCCTGACAAAAGTGGTCTTCGCCCGCGAAAGGATCTGGTGCTGACGCCGTCTTGGGCTCCACGATGACCTCCGTCCTGCCGTCCTTCTAGTCTTGGTCTTGTTGCACCGATATGGCAACCTTTGCCTGATGCCTCGATGCTGCTCGCCTGCGCTTGCCTCCTTAGCACCAAAGAGGAATCAAGGACGCTGCGCGCGCTGGCGCCCTCCTGGTGCCGATCATCATGGCTCATGTCATGAGAGCCTCGTGAGGTTTGCCCCGCCTTGATATCTCCGCTCCTCGTGAGCCTGCCTGGCTAGGCCACTCCTGAGGAGGTCCTGCGTCATCCGCCTCATGAGGCTTGGCCCCTCGCGAGGGTCTTGGATGCTGTAACACCCCGGATACGACTTTCCATATTCGTAACTCCGACTCTTGCCCTTTCCGGAGATGTGTTTTATTATTTCCTTCGTGGTTGGGTTTTGTCGGTTGTTTTGCATTTTGTTCTTGTTCTGCATCTCATCTCATGGCATCATCTGCATTTCATCCGCATGTTTTCAAAACTTGCATCCGTTCGAGTTCGTCAGTTCTCTCCGTTGTCCGTTCCGAGTCCGGATACACTCGCACGCGCCCGCGGCACCTCCGAGATATTACTTTATAAGTGGCATAATAATGTTCTCGGAATGGGTTGCAACTTGTCGTGCGGTCTTATTATAGTGTAGACAGGCCGCCTGCCAAGTTTCATCGCATTCGGAGTTCGTTTGACTGCCCAACCGTTATATATGTAACCGGGATATAGCCGGTATTTTCGTCGGATGTTTCGGTCTCCGAAATTGTGCCGGGCTGCATTTCTCCTCTCTCCCCTCAGTCCAAAACCCCCTCTCCTCAGCCCACCTAGACCTGCCTGAGTCCCCTCGCGATCGGATCCGTCGGATTGCGATCGGAGGTTCCGAAACCCCTCCTAACCCCTCTAACCCTAGCCCCTTCCTTATTTAAACACCCCCAATGCCATTTGGGTCTTCTCCTTCCTTCCCTCGATATCCGTGCCCCCCAACCACCGCGCGCCTCCTCGCTGTCCGGCGCGCCTCCACCTCATCCCCGCCACTTGGCAAGCCCTGGTTGGCCAGCCGCCACCGAGGCGTCGCCCCAGCCAAGCGGGAGTCGCCACAGCCTCCTGCGCCCCACTTCCGCCAAGCCCGCCCAGGCCAGGCGCAGCCACCAAGCCCATCGGGGCGGACCCGTCGCCCGCGCCTGAGCTCCAGATCGGAGAGGAGCTCCCGATCCAGAGTTCCGAACCCGCCTCGTCGACCCCGCCGCCCGCACTCCTCGGCCTCGCCGCCGGCGACGTACTCCGCCATCCCGGGTCGCCGCCCCGCGCCTCCCTCTTCCTCCCCTTCGTCCTCCCTCTCTCTCACCTCGCTCTCTCTCTCTTTTCCCCCCCGCAGGATCCGCCCCGTGAAGCTCAGATCGACGCGGTGGCCTTCACCGATGCCGGGAACGGAGTCCTCGCGTCCGGATCGGCGGCCCTGCCGGATCCACCCCATTCGCGCCTCACCGGTCCTCCACGACCTCACCGGAGTTCCCTCCCGCCGCCGGCGTGTCTCTTCTCAGGGACGAACAGAGGACGCGCCCCGCGCCGCCGTTGACCTCCCGCGTGGGCCTCCGCGGCCGAAGCGAGCGCCAGGCCCAGCCGGCCTGCCCCTCCACCGCGTCCCTTCGGCCCAGCCGGCCTCCCCAGGCCCAGCGCCCCCCTGCCTGGCCCTCCTCCCTCTCCGTCCTGGGCTTGGCCCGCTTGGTGAGCAGTCCCCGCCCCCTGTGCATAGTTGGGCCAACCTCTGTTTCGGCCCGCGCATGTTTTTTTTTCAGATTTGCGAATTTGCTCATTATCCAGGGAATTACAGATTTGCAGATTGGACCCTAAACTTCATGCATTTAATAACTCATTAACCGTGCATCGGATTACAATGATTTTAACATGTAAAATGCTTAGAATTTTGTGTAGATTAATAATTTGTCATTTTCATCCCATGTTTAAAATGTTTAAATTGATGTTTGCATTAATTTGTTAATATGCCATGTTAAAATGCTTTATTTCATAACTAAATAACCGTAACTCGGAATTAAATGTTCTTTATATGTAAATGGGGTGGAAAAATGCCTAGATTAACATGGTCCACTTTATGTTGCTGTTTAACAACTCTAAAATATGCTTTAGGTCAGATCTGTACCGAATCCATAATTTGCATATGGGGATTTTCCGGAATTGTTGTTCGTTGTTTCCGGCCTCATTTAAACTTGCCTAGATAGGTAGTTTCATATTGCTTCACCTCTTGCCATGTTTAACAACATTTAATATTGTTGTGTACCTAATCGGAGAGAACTAATAAGTGTTGTGGTGTTCCGTCAATATGCAACTCGTTGCATATTGAGCTCCACGTAACTTGTAGTGTTGTTTGTGCATATTGCCATGCCATGCCTCATTAAACCGGACATGCATCATACTTGTTTGCGCATCATGCCATGTTTATGTGATGGTTGTTTACCATGTTGTTTGCTTCTTTCCGGTTTGCTTCTCTCGTTAGCTTCGGTTTCGTTCCGGAGTTGTGAGGATTCGTTCGACTTCGTCCGTTTGTCTTCTTCATGGATTCGTTCTTCTTCCTTGCGGGATTTCAGGCAAGATGACCATACCCTCGAAATCACTTCTATCTTTGCTTGCTAGATGCTCGCTCTTTTGCTATGCCTATGCTACGATGCCTACCACTTGCTATATCATGCCTCCCATATTACCATGTCAGCCTCTAACCTTTTGCACCCTTCCTAGCAAACCGTTGTTTGGCTATGTTACCGCTTGGCTCAGCCCCTCTTATAGCGTTGTTAGTTGCAGGTGAAGATGAAGTTTGTTCCTTGTTGGAACATGGAGATGTTGTTCCTTGTTGGAACATGTTTTCTTGTTGGGATATCACAATATATCTTATTTAATTAATGCATCTATATACTTGGTAAAGGGTGGAAGGCTCGGCCTTATGCCTGGTGTTTTGTTCCACTCTTGCCGCCCTAGTTTCCGTCATATCGGTGTTATGTTCCCGGATTTTTGCGTCCCTAACGCGGTCGGGTGATTTATGGGACCCCTTGACAGTTCGCTTTGAATAAGACTTTTCAGCAAGGCCCAACATTGGTTTTACTATTTGCCTCACCACCACCTACATTTCCCTTGGGAGTAATTAACCCAAGGGTCATCTTTATTCAGCCCCCCGGGCCAATGCTTGTCTAAGTGTTGGTCCAAACTAGAGCCACTTGCGGTGCCGCCCCGAGGCAACTTGGGGTATCGTCGGTTGCCAGACGTAGTGTTCATCCGGTCGTGGCTCGAGACGAGATCTGCGGCTACTATCGTGGTGTCGGCACGCGGGAGGTCTTCTTGGACTTGTTTTATTGCTGTGAAATGTCTTGTAGCCGGGATTCCGAGACTGATCGGCTTCCCGGGGAGAAGGTCTATTCCTTCGTTGATCGCGAGAGCTTATCATGGGCTAAGTTGGGACACCCCTGCAGGGTTTGAACTTTCGAAAGCCGTGCCCGCGGTTATGTGGCAGATGGGAATTTGTTAATGTCCGGTTGTAGAAAACCCGAAGTTGATCTTAATTAAAATACACCAACCGTGTGCGTAACCGTGAGTGTCTCTTTTCGGGGTTGATCGAAAGGAGAACACGGTTTTCTGGGTTATGCCTGACGTAAGTAGGAGTTCAGGATCACTTCTTGATCATAGTTGTTCGACCGTGCTCTTGCCTTCTCTTCTCGCTCTCATTTGCGTTTGTAGCCACCATATATGCTAGTCGCTTGCTGCAGCTCCTCCTCACTACCTTGCCCTACCTTTAAGCTTAAATAGTCTTGATCTCACGGGTGTGAGATTGCTGAGTCCCGTGACTCACAGATACTTCAAAACCAGTTTGCGGTGCCGATGAAACCGTGCAGGTGATGCATCCGAGCTCAAGGAGGAGCTCGATGAAGATCTTGTTCTTTGTGTTGTTCCGTTTCAGCTGATCAAGAGTGGAGCCAGTTGGGACGATCGGGATCTGTGTAGCATTTGTGGTAGTCTTCTTTTATTTTGGTTCCGTAGTCGGACCTTGATTGTATCTGTATGATGTAATGTTTTACTCATGTATTGTGTGAAGTGGCGATTGTAAGCCAACTATGTATCTCTTTCCTTATGTATTACATGGGTTGTGTGAAGATTACCTCATTTGCGACATTGCTTTCAATGCGGTTATGCCTCTAAGTCGTGCCTCGACACGTGGGAGATATAGCCGCATCGGGGGCGTTACAAGTTGGTAATCAGAGCCTTCCCCGACTTAGGAGCCCCTACTTGATTGTTTGTTGGCGTTGTTGAGTCTAGAATGGAAAATGTTTTGAGTCTTAGGATTATATATATCGGAGAGTAGGATTTTTTTACTCCTCGGTCCTTAAATCGCTCTGGTGAGGTATCTGACGAGAGTTTTGACTCTTCTCTCCTCAAATTTCACTAAATTTTTTTTAGGATCACGTGGGTATCTTGGAATCGTTCCGATGGTTTTGTGACGAGAACATTGTTCTTGGTGCCTCGACATTTAGGGGTTGTGGCGGTGTCCGGGGAGTTGAGCTCCGAGGTGTTGTCGTCACAATTTTATCGTTGCGATTCTGGAATACCTGAGTTTTACCGACATCGAAATCTCTTTTGTGCAGTTGTTGGTGAGATAACCACGATAGCCCGATCTTGTGGCGAAAAGGGAGTATTGCCATGACTTGTATAACGGATGTTTTTGAAGGTCGAGGTACACGATTTCGAAGGTTTCTTGGTTATGTGTTGACGGATGGATACAATTGGATCTAGGTATTGTTAGTTTGGGTGATATATTTTGTGTCCCTGTATCCCCAACACCAGATTGCATAACCAGAAAGTTTCGGAGTTTATAGGTGGGAATTCTAGTAGCTTACAGGATATTCTTTCCGATGATATATGATTTGAGATTGGGGTTCAAAGTCTAGTGGTCCGCCCATTCACGGTCGATTTGAGTGGTCGTGAGGCGTCTTAAAGAATCCTTGGCTATGCTGATTCGGGACGTCTTGTTAGTCATTCGTGACGTCCGCTATCGTCGTGTCCGTGTGGGCCCCACCACGAACACTTTGGGCGAAATCTCTATCATGTGTTTGTTCCGGCTCATTCTTGAAGCCAATCCTTTGTTTTTGTTTTGTTTTGTGGTATTCAAGTTGCTTCAATGTCAAGTGTTGATTCCATACCTTTCCTAAATGGTGTTCTCATATTGCTATGTGAATACTAATCCTTCTTGGTCACTGAGCTTGTCATGTTAATTCTTTTCCAACCGGCGTGCTTCTCTTCAAGTGAATCCGATCATTCCAACATTCGCAAGATCAATTCTAAGTTTTTTCTCAACGGTGTTCGTTTCATCCGTCCCTAGTTGTTTTGATTTCCCGCCCTCCCACCCTTTTTCTTCAACGACTCAGATTTCTTAATCAAGTATCCATTTTTATTGAGTGAAGTTTCTTCATTCTTTTCCTTTAATGTGTTATCCGGTGATTTCTCATGAAGATGCTAAGGAAGTTTCAACCTTATCATTGTTCCATTCTAATTTTCTTCTCCGGCGGACTCAATTCAAGTTTTCAGTGTTGATCTTATTCTTTTCATCATTTCAAATGCTTTCTCATGTCGGTGCATCTCTTAATCATCCACTTCTCGCTATTCAATTGTTCCGGAGTGTTGAAAATATCTCAGAAGATTCTAGTTTCCATTCTCAATTCACTCAAGTTCTTTTGAGGATGCTATCTCATTCAAGCCATTTAACTCTACCGGTGCAATATCTATTTCAAACAATTGTTCAACGGTGGTTCTTTTGAGTGGGCCCTAACCCACAGGTCTTTTTCCAGGATCTTACCTGACTCTTTTATTTTCCCGGAGTATTCCCAAATTCATTGCAAAGTTTGACGTAAGAATGGATTATCATCAGTCAAATGTCTTTCTCCAAGATCTTCCAAATTATTTTTCATTGTTGGTTCAACCTTTCTAATTTTCATTCCGGAGTGCTTCAATAATTCATGATGGTGTTTCTCGTCGTCATTCTCGAATTTTGAAGACCGAAGAAGAGCTTTTCTTTAATCTTCCTCCATTCTCTTCAAGATTCTTGGTTCTAGCTTTGTGCCATCCTCATAATTGTTTTGATTGTGAGAATTCTTTTAATCCATCCGGAGTAATTCAGGAGTCTTTTCAGTTTGATTATTCTGAGCCCATCATCTCAGAATTATTCATTCAAGCGTTCAACTCTGGTTTTCCAAATCTCACCGGTGCATCGTCGAAATATCCTCCAATCAGTTCATGATCTCTTCGTTCTAATGTATCTAAATTTTGTCAAGCATCTTTATTCGTTTTCCAATTCTTCCCGGTGAATTGTGCCTTTGCTACGTTCATTCTCAATTATTATGGTGGTTTGTTCAAGAGTTCTCTTCCTTCGTTATCTTATAGACTCATTCGTTCTTTCCAATCCTACCGTTGGTTCGTTGAAGACCTTCTCAAGTTCGCGCCATATCTATCTTAATCTTTTCTACGGGAATAAGTAGTATGCCAAATCCATTGCTTGTCATCAATTCAATTGGTGAAGGATGAGCATAATGTAATTCTTATTCTTGTTTCATCGAGTAAGTTCAATTCCTTATTCCGGAGGATCATCAAAATTCTTGATTTCATTCGTTCATCTTTCTTATCCGAAGCTCCAAGTTTTCTGTATTATCTCATCGCGGAGCTTCATCTTAACACTGCAAGACTACACCTGGTGTTTTTCAACTTCTCTTTTCTTTCTTTCATCCTTTCTTTACCGGAGTTCTTCATGGAGGCTTTACATGGTGGTTCGTCAAGGATTCATTTCTTTCTCGATTTGTCCTTCAAGTTTCTCTCGAAGTTATGATCCGTCAAGCCATACTTCAAAATTGAACATGGTGCTCAACACATGTTTTGTTTTGAGGAGTTCAAGTATTCTTCTTCTTGCATTTCGAAGTGCAATTTGTTCTACCTTACCATTTGAGGTGGTGTTATGTCATTCTCGACAATTTGAGTTCGTGTTTCATGTTTCACATGTTGTCGAGAATGAGGTATTTTAAATCCATCATTCTCTTCATTGGAGTTATCTTGGACTATATTTCACCTAAAGCTTTCCCTAAGGATTGTTGCTATTTATGGTGCTTATAAAGGACCCAAGTTCTTCATTTGTCCTCTCGGTGAAATAAGATTTCATCTTCTTGTTGATTTTAATCCAATCATTTGTTTTTCGTTAGTGGCAGAATTTCACCTCATAATTTTGAGTTGTTTCCATAAGTCCACTGCAAGCTTATTCTTATCGTTGTTGTTTTTTTCAAACAACTCCGTTCAATTCTTCTTTGCAAGGAGGCTTTTCAAATTCATTTGTGGTAGAAGTTGTCATTTTCTTCTCCATCCCTTTATCCCAACAATCTAGATTCTATTCTTTCGTTTCGAAGGCATTGTGATGTTGCTATTTTCACCCATCATCTCGTTTTGCCAGGACATGTGCTTTTTCTTGTTTATCGATGTAACCGGAGTGTTGTGTCTTCTCGTCAAGTTCTTTTCATCGTATCAAGTTTCCTTCTTCTTCCAATCGGAGAGCTGCCCAAAGTATATCAATCTTATTCCTTCTCGATCTAGTTTTAACCGGAGTGGTTTCAGTATCTATGTTATCACTTAACCTCTGGGTTCTCGTCGTATCCCTTGTTCCTCTTTTCTAACAGAGTGTTTTCAACTTTGTTCATCTTCGTTGTTTTCTTTCTTTCAAGTTTTTAAACCTCTCAAGGTTCATTGGTTTCATTCGTTTGTCAAAGAAGCAACATTAGTTTTACCTCTCATCTTCCTCGTCCTTTTCCCCCCGGTGCCATCCTAGATCTCGGGACGAGATCCTCTCGTAGTGGTGGAGTGTTGTAACACCCCGGATACGACTTTCCATATTCGTAACTCCGACTCTTGCCCTTTCCGGAGATGTGTTTTATTATTTCCTTCGTGGTTGGGTTTTGTCGGTTGTTTTGCATTTTGTTCTTGTTCTGCATCTCATCTCATGGCATCATCTGCATTTCATCCGCATGTTTTTCAAAACTTGCATCCGTTCGGGTTCCGTCAGTTCTCTCCGTTGTCCGTTCCGAGTCCGGATACACTCGCACGCGCCCGCGGCACCTCCGAGATATTACTTTATAAGTGGCATAATAATGTTCTCGGAATGGGTTGCAACTTGTCGTGCGGTCTTATTATAGTGTAGACAGGCCGCCTGCCAAGTTTCATCGCATTCGGAGTTCGTTTGACTGCCCAACCGTTATATATGTAACCGGGATATAGCCGGTATTTTCGTCGGATGTTTCGGTCTCCGAAATTGTGCCGGGCTGCATTTCTCCTCTCTCCCCTCAGTCCAAAACCCCCTCTCCTCAGCCCACCTAGACCTGCCTGAGTCCCCTCGCGATCGGATCCGTCGGATTGCGATCGGAGGTTCCGAAACCCCTCCTAACCCCTCTAACCCTAGCCCCCTTCCTTATTTAAACACCCCCCCAATGCCATTTTGGGTCTTCTCCTTCCTTCCCCTCGATATCCGTGCCCCCCCAACCACCTGCGCGCCCCCTCCTCGCTGTCCGGCGCGCCTCCACCTCATCCCTGCCACTTGGCAAGCCCTGGTTGGCCAGCCGCCACCTGAGGCGTCGCCCCAGCCAACCGGGAGTCGCCACCTGGCCTCCCTGCGCCCCACTTCGCCGAAGCCCGCCCAGGCCCGGGCGCAGCCCGCCAAGCCCATCGGGGCCGGACCCCGTCGCCCCGCGCCCTGAGCTCCAGATCGGGAGAGGAGCTCCCGATCCAGAGTTCCGAACCCGCCTCGTCGACCCCGCCGCCCGCACTCCTCGGCCTCGCCGCCGGCGACGTACTCCGCCATCCCGGGTCGCCGCCCCGCGCCTCCCTCTTCCTCCCCTTCGTCCTCCCTCTCTCTCACCTCGCTCTCTCTCTCTTTTCCCCCCCGCAGGATCCGCCCCGTGAAGCTCAGATCGACGCGGTGGCCTTCACCGATGCCGGAACGGAGTCTCGCGTCCGGATCGACGGCCCTGCCGGATCCACCCCATTCCGCGCCTCACCGGTCCTCCACGACCTCACGGAGTTCCTCCCGCCCGGGCGTGTCTCTTCTCAGGGGATTTAACAGAGGACGCGCCCAGCGCCGCCGTTGACCTCCCGCGTGGGCCTCGCGGCCAAGCGAGCGCCAGCCCAGCCGGCCTGCCCTCCACCGCGTCCCTTCGCCCGGCCCGGCCTCCCTGAGCCCAGCCGCGCCCCCCTGCTGGCCCTCCTCCTCTCCGTCTCTGGCTTGGCCCGCTTGGTGAGCAGTCCCGCCCCTGTGTATAGTTGGGCCAACCTCTGTTTCGGCCCGCATGTTTTTTTTTTTTCAGATTTGCGAATTTGCTCATTATCCGTGGAATTACAGATTTGCAGATTGGACCCTAAACTTCATGCATTTAATAACTCATTAACCGTGCATCGGATTACAATGATTTTAACATGTAAAATGCTTAGAATTTTGTGTAGATTAATAATTTGTCATTTTCATCCCATGTTTAAAATGTTTAAATTGATGTTTGCATTAATTTGTTAATATGCCATGTTAAAATGCTTTATTTCATAACTAAATAACCGTAACTCGGAATTAAATGTTCTTTATATGTAAATGGGGTGGAAAAATGCCTAGATTAACATGGTCCACTTTATGTTGCTGTTTAACAACTCTAAAATATGCTTTAGGTCAGATCTGTACCGAATCCATAATTTGCATATGGGGATTTTCCGGAATTGTTGTTCGTTGTTTCCGGCCTCATTTAAACTTGCCTAGATAGGTAGTTTCATATTGCTTCACCTCTTGCCATGTTTAACAACATTTAATATTGTTGTGTACCTAATCGGGAGAGAACTAATAAGTGTTGTGGTGTTCCGTCAATATGCAACTCGTTGCATATTGAGCTCCACGTAACTTGTAGTGTTGTTTGTGCATATTGCCATGCCATGCCTCATTAAACCGGACATGCATCATACTTGTTTGCGCATCATGCCATGTTTATGTGATGGTTGTTTACCATGTTGTTTGCTTCTTTCCGGTTTGCTTCTCTCGTTAGCTTCGGTTTCGTTCCGGAGTTGTGAGGATTCGTTCGACTTCGTCCGTTTGTCTTCTTCATGGATTCGTTCTTCTTCCTTGCGGGATTTCAGGCAAGATGACCATACCCTCGAAATCACTTCTATCTTTGCTTGCTAGATGCTCGCTCTTTTGCTATGCCTATGCTACGATGCCTACCACTTGCTATATCATGCCTCCCATATTACCATGTCGCCTCTAACCTTTTGCACCCTTCCTAGCAAACCGTTGTTTGGCTATGTTACCGCTTGGCTCAGCCCTCTTATAGCGTTGTTAGTTGCAGGTGAAGATGAAGTTTGTTCCTTGTTGAACATGGAGATGTTGTTCCTTGTTGGAACATGTTTTCTTGTTGGGATATCACAATATATCTTATTTAATTAATGCATCTATATACTTGGTAAAGGGTGGAAGGCTCGGCCTTATGCCTGGTGTTTTGTTCCACTCTTGCCGCCCTAGTTTCCGTCATATCGGTGTTATGTTCCCGGATTTTTGCGTCCCTAACGCGGTCGGGTGATTTATGGGACCCCCTTGACAGTTCGCTTTGAATAAGACTTTTCCAGCAAGGCCCAACATTGGTTTTACTATTTGCCTCACCACCACCTACATTTCCCTTGGGAGTAATTAACCCAAGGGTCATCTTTATTCAGCCCCCCGGGCCAATGCTTGTCTAAGTGTTGGTCCAAACTAGAGCCACTTGCGGTGCCGCCCCGAGGCAACTTGGGGTATCGTCGGTTGCCGTACGTAGTGTTCATCCGGTCGTGGCTCGAGGCGAGATCTGTGCGGCTACTATCGTGGTGTCGGCACGCCGGAGGTCTTCTTGGACTTGTTTTATTGCTGTGAAATGTCTTGTAGCCGGATTCCGAGACTGATCGGCTTCCGGGAGAAGGTCTATTCTTCGTTGATCGCGAGAGCTTATCATGGGCTTGTTGGGACACCCCGCAGGGTTTGAACTTTCAAAGCCGTGCCGCGGTTATGTGGCAGATGGGAATTTGTTAATGTCGGTTGTAGAAAACCGAAGTTGATCTTAATTAAAATACACCAACCGTGTGCGTGAATCGTGAGTGTCTCTTTTCGGGTTGATCGAAAGGAGAACACGGTTTCTCGGGTTATGCTCGACGTAAGTAGGAGTTCAGGATCACTTCTTGATCATAGTTGTTCGACCGTGCTCTTGCCTTCTCTTCTCGCTCTCATTTGCGTTTGTAGCCACCATATATGCTAGTCGCTTGCTGCAGCTCCTCCTCACTACCTTGCCCTACCTTTAAGCTTAAATAGTCTTGATCTCGCGGGTGTGAGATTGCTGAGTCCCCGTGACTCACAGATACTTCCAAAACCAGTTTGCAGGTGCCGATGAAACCGTGCAGGTGATGCATCCGAGCTCAAGGAGGAGCTCGATGAAGATCTTGTTCTTTGTGTTGTTCCGTTTCAGCTGATCAGTAGTGGAGCCCAGTTGGGACGATCGGGGATCTGTGTAGCATTTGTGGTAGTCTTCTTTTATTTTGGTTCCGTAGTCGGACCTTGATTGTATCTGTATGATGTAATGTTTTACTCATGTATTGTGTGAAGTGGCGATTGTAAGCCAACTATGTATCTCTTTCCCTTATGTATTACATGGGTTGTGTGAAGATTACCTCATTTGCGACATTGCTTTCAATGCGGTTATGCCTCTAAGTCGTGCCTCGACACGTGGGAGATATAGCCGCATCGGGGGCGTTACAGATGCCTTGTTGATGAAGATGGGTCGTACGGCCCGCTGACTTAGCCACGACGTGGGCCGCAGGTAGGCAAGTCTAGGGATCCCCATTCCCAGAACACCGACATATACTCCTAGCGAGATGACCTTGAAATATATGGTGAATTCCTAGCCTTGACACGTCCACTGACACTGAGGAATGAATGTGTCACATAGCAGCAGAGCGCCATCAACCACCTTGACTTTACAAGGCCGGGGCAGCTCTAACATTCCATGTAGTTGAGCAGCTAAATGTCGATCCACAAACGAAGACGTGCTTCCAGAATCCACTAAGAGAAGGACCTCCTGACCCTGAAGCCAAGCATGTAACTGTAAGACCCCAGGGCCTTCTAAACCAGCTACATCATGACTAGACAAAATGCATAGATTATCATCTTCCACTTCAGCGAGCTCTGTTTGTTTGTCATCGAGAACATCTTCGTTAGTTTCCGTGAGCGTAGGCAACTCTTCAACAATGATGAGGACATCAATACCATTGTTACACCCACAGCCCCTACTGTTACATATACTGGACCAATTACTAGAGCTCGCGCACGCCAATTGAATTACCAGGTACTTTCGTTTCTTGGTAATGATTCTAATGTTCATGAGAATATGATACTGCCTAAATTGGATACATTTGTTTTGCTTACAAATGAAGGGCCGAGCTTGGAGAAGGATGAACATTGGAGCAAGAACACGCATGGAGTTGATGGCATGCGCAAGGGGATCAAGGACGGAGTTACAAGTGATGATTTCAGGACTTTGAAGCCACCATAAGGAGTGCATGAAATCTTGGACGAAATATACAAGATGCCACTTCATAATATTCGTCCATAGGCTATTCTAGATGATGCGTCACCTTATTATTGGGCCAGGCCCATGTAATTTCGAAATACTTAAGTATAGGCTATTTTTAGAGTCCGTATGTGTGGGGAAACAAGAGTTAGGGTTGGTTTCGGACCCCACCCTCAAGGGCCACGAAATTCCCTCCTCTTCCTCCATATATACAGCCCTTAGGGCGTCGTTTAGACTTTGGGTTTTGTTTAGATTAAAAGTTCGCCATAGCTGCAACTTTGCGTACTTCGTTTGTGTTCAACGACCAGCTCAAGGCATCACAGAACCCCACCTTCATTAATAAAGCTTTCCTCTTATATTCGCAATATCCAGATTGCAATCTTAGTTTCTTGCTTGTTCTTTGTTTGCTCGCAGGAAACAGGCCCTCGTGGTCAGGTTGATCGTGCTCCGGCGTGGTCAATAACCCTTGGAAGTCGGTTTAGCGATTGCTAAGGCGCGACGTCTCGCAAGTTCGTAGTCGGACCGTCAAGGTCGACTCCCACAGAAAACGATAGCCATCATCTCATCGAAACATCGGGACACCTTTGCCTCTATCAAGTGGTATCAGATTTCCAGGTTGCTCGGTGAGATTTTACAGTTTTTCGTAGATTAGATCCAGTATGTTCTTCATACCTACAGTCCACGAAAAAGCCACAAAAAAAAAATAGGGTTAGTTCATCATATCCGAACCAATCTAAGCCTTTGCATACTCTTTTTAGGGGTTTTGCTTTGCTGAATTTGCGGTTGCATCGTCGTGTCAAGTTACTGGTCTTAGAGTCTAGTCTTCTAGAGTTTCGAGTTCTGGTCATAAGTTGTCACGCCGCCGCCGCACCATCATCATCGCCTTGCCATCTACCACCATTGCTTATCCGCCACCGCTCTGAATCCGTATCCATATACCACCAATCCGTATCCATATACCACCACCAATCTGTATCCATATGATGAGGACATCAATACCATTGTTACACCCACAGCCCCTGCTGCTATACATACTGGACCAATTACTAGAGCTCGCGCACGCCAATTGAATTATCAGGTACTTTCGTTTCTTGGTAACGATTCCAATGTTCATGAGAATATGATGCTGCCTAAATTGGATACATTTGTTTTGCTTACAAATGAAGGGCCTACCATGGACAAGAAAGATGAACCTTGGAGCAAGTTCAAGCATGGAGATGTTGGCATGCGCAAGGGGAACAAGAACGGAGTTACAAGTGATGATTCCAGGACTTTGAAGCCACCCTAATGAGTGCATGAGGACTTGGACGAAATATACAAGATGCCACTTCATAATAATCGTCCATAGGCTATTCTAGGTGCTGCGTCACCTTATTATTGGGCCAGGCCCATGTAATTTCGAAATACTTAAGTATAGGCTGTTTTAGAGTCCGTATGTGTGGGGAAACAAGAGTTAGGGTTGATTTCGACCCCTCCACCAAGGGCCACGAAATTCCCCTCTTCCTCCATATATACAGCCCTTAGGGCACCGTTTAGACCTTGGGTTTTGTTTAGATTAAAAGTTCGCCATAGCTGCAACTTCGCGTTTCGCTTGTGTTCAACGACTGCACAAAGGCGCCACAGACCCCACCTTGATCAATAAAGCTTTCATCTTATATTCGCAATATCCAGATTGCAATCTCAGTTTCTTGCTTGTTCTTCGCTTGCTCGCAGGAAACAGGCCCTCGTGGTCGTTGATCGTGCTCTCGGCGTGGTCAATAACCCTCGGAAGTTGGTTTAGCGATTGCTAAGGCGCGACGTCTCGCGACGCTCGTAGTCGGATCGTCAAGGTCGACTCCCACGTAAACGATAGCCACCATCTCATCGAAACATCGGGACACCTTTGCCTCTATCAAGTGGTATCAGATTTTCAGGTTGCTCGGGAGATTTTACAGTTTTTCGTAGATTAGATCGAGTCTGTTCTTCATACCTAAAGTCCACGAAAAAGCCACAAAAAAAATAGGGTTAGTTCATTATATCCGAACCAATCTGAGCCTTTGCATAATTTTTTAGGGTTTTGCTTTGTTGAATTTGCGGTTGCATCGTCGTGTCTAGTTGCTGGTCTTAGCGTCTAGTCTTTTAGAGTTTCGAGTTCTGGTCATAAGTTGTCACGCCGCCACCGCACCATCATCATCGCCCCTGCCACCTACCACCACCGCTCCGAATCCGTATCCATAGACCACCACCAATCCGTGTCCATATACCACCACCATATATCCAATCCGAGTTCCTTGCATATTAGGGTTGTTTTCGAGATCCATCTAGTTTCCGATTTGTGTTTTCCCTGCCGGAGTAGGTTTCGGAAAAAAAAAATTCCGAAAACGCACTTGTCGAAAAATTTTCTGGCTATCCTATTTTTAAGTGTTTCTAAGCGTATTGAGACAGTCGTCGTTATAGAAAGTTTTTTTTTGACCCGTTTCCAGTTTTTGGGTCCGGGCAGTCGAAAAAAAAAATTGGTCAAAAAAATTTCGTCCCCATCCTGTCAGTTTGACCTCGGAAGAGTTTTGAGACACTCGCCATTATAGTGATTTTTCGCAAAAAAAAAAGCAGCGCAAAAAAAAAGAGCGAAAAAAAAATTTATTCCAGAGTGTGCTTTTCCGTTGTTTCCGTGCAGCGCCGTGATTTTGTTAGTGTTCTAGGCTCGCGTCTCTAGCACGGTCTAGCCTAGGACCAGACAAGATGCGTCGTTGAGCGCTTATTCAACTTTGCATCTCTGAATTGATTATTGCTGACCCTTTTGCTACCATATTATAAGCCTTCCCAGCTCCACATACATCTACATCGTATGCTTGACTCTCCCTCGTAATCGCTCTATCCAAGCTTTGAGAGTTTTGACTACATCGGTTGCCGATCACCGCCTGCTGGGTAAGAACTGGTAAGAATTTGAGATTTGCTTGACGGATTTGTGACGTCCACCACACCACCACCACCACTTCCTAGTAGTCTGTCAATCATATTCTTGTGTGTTTCTATTGCTGCTAACCATGGCAGGATCACAAGCCGATTTAGACCGACCGGGAGAACATGACAAACAAAGCGCTACATGATAAGTTTCAACAAATGATGAGTGGGCAGGTGGACGATGTGCTAAATAGATTTGAAGAGGCCATGGAGAAGATAGATGGCATTGAGAAGGCGTTCAAACAAAGCTCGATAACAAGTTTAATGAATTGCTCGCTGCGTCTACCACCACCACCACCGGCTGCACCTAACGCACCTCTACTACAACAACACGGACTACCTCCACATCGCGAAACAGCCCTCCGCCGAGCTTCCGTGTCCCTCTTCACCTGGCCAGCTCTTTGGTGCTGCTGTTGATACTTCGTGGCTCCGGCTGCTGCGGTGGGGAGGATGATTATGTGAGAGATTACGAGGATGAGGTTGATCAACATCGAACTACGTGCAACCACCAGCACCACCAGCACCACCAGCACCACAACCACCAGGTCGTCCACATGCAAATAATGGCAATGTTCGGGCTCCCCTTCAGGTACGAGATCACGACCATCTCCCTAAACTGAAATTGAATATTCCACCATTTGAGGGTAGATATGTTCCTGATATATATCTTACTTGGGAGTTAGAAACTGAACAACGATTTACATGTTTACAATATCCTGAGGAGAGACGTGTTCTCGCTGCTGTTTGTGCTTTCACTAGCTTTGCATGTGTTTGGTGGTCTGAACATTGTAGATTATATCCTGTTCCAGCTACTTGGGCTGCTTTGAAAACTGCTATGCGTACTCGTTGGGTTCCACCATATTATCAACGTGAATTACTTCAAAAATTGCAGCGCTTAAGACAAGGAAAAAATTCGGTAGAAGAATATTATCAGGAATTACAAACTGGTTTGATTAGATGTGGTATTGTTGAGGAGAATGAAGCTATGCTTGCACGTTTTCTGGGTGGATTAAATAGAGAGATTCAGACCATTCTAGACTACAAGGATTATAATAATATCACTCGATTATTCCATCTTGCTTGTAAAGCTGAACGTGAAGTGCAGGATCGATGTGCCTTGGCGCGGACTAACTTTTCTCGCAGGTCGACCTTCATCATGGACACCACGTGCATCATCTACTTCCACACGTTCTACTACACCGGCACCTCCGTCGGCTGCCACCTCCAACCGTGATACAAGAAAGCAGGCACAACCACCACTATCTGCCAAGAGTACACCTGCTGGGCCTACACAGAGCTCTTCTTCTTCCATGGCGTCAACAGGGCACACAAGTGATATTATTTGTCGTCGTTGTAAGGGAAGAGGACATTTTGTGAGAGAATGCCAATCTCAGCATGTGATGATTGCTACCGAGGATGGTGGGTATGAGTCTGCTAGTGACTATGATGAAGAGACTTTGGCTCTTATTACACATGAAGAGCACGGTGGAGATGATTACGATCCCGAGACGCAATACATGGCTGTCAAGATGCCGACAGGTATGAATGTTTAGTTGCTCAACGTGTTTTGAGTGTGCAGGTTACACAAGCTGAGCAAAATCAGAGGCATAACTTGTTCCATACAAAGGGAGTTGTGAAGGAACGTTCTATTAGCGCCATCATAGATGGAGGAGCTGCAACAAATTGGCTAGCATGGATATGGTGGAGAAGCTTTCTCACCACAAGACCACATCCACATCCTTACTACATCCAATGGTTCAACAACAGCGGCAAGGTTAAGGTAACACGACTGTTCGTGTGCATTTTAGTATCTCTACATATGCTGATTATGTTGATTGTGATGTGGTACCTATGCAAGCATGTTCCTTATTACTTGGTAGACCATGGCAATTTGATAAAAATTCTGTACACCATGGTAGAAACAATAAGTATACTCTTGTTCACAAGGATAAAAATATTACTTTGCTTCCTATGACTCCTGATTCCATTTTGAAAGATGATATTAATAGAGCTAATGATAGAGGCAAAGGTGTCCCGTCTTTTCGATGAGATGTTGGTTTTCGCTTTGGAGGAAGTCGACTTTGACGATCCGACTACGAACGTGCGAGGACGTCGAGCCTTAGCAATCGCTAAACCAACTCCGAGAGGTTATTGACCACGCTGGAGCACGATCAACCTGACCACGAGGGTCTGTTTCCTGCGAGCAAACGAAGAACAAGCAAGAAACTGAGATTGCAATCTGGATACTGCGAATATAAGATGAAAGCTTTATTGATCAAGGTGGGGTTCTGTGACGCCTTTGTCTGGTCGTTGAACACAAACGAAGTACGCGAAGTTGCAGCTATGGCGAACTTTTAATCTAAACAAAACCCAAGGTCTAAACGGTGCCCTAAGGGCTGTATATATGGAGGAAGAGGGGCAATTTCGTGGCCCTTGGTGGAGGGGTCCAAATCAACCCTAACTCTTGTTTCCCCACACATACGGACTCTAAAACAGCCTATACTTAAGTATTTCGAAATTACATGGGCCTGGCCCAATAATAAGGTGACGCAGCACCTAGAATAGCCTATGGACGAATATTATGAAGTGGCATCTTGTATATTTCGTCCAAGGCCTCATGCACTCATTAGGGTGGCTTCAAAGTCCTGGAATCATCACTTGTAACTCCGTTTTGTTCTCCTTATGCATGGTATTATCTCCATGCTTGTTCTTGCTCCAATGTCCATCCTTCTCCAAGCTAGGGCCTTCATTTGTAAGCAAAACAAATGTATCCAATTTAGGCAGCATCATATTCTCATGAACATTGGAATCATTACCAAGAAACGAAAGTACCTGATAATTTAATTGGCGTGCGCGAGCTCTAGTAATTGGTCCAGTATATGTAGCAGTAGGGGCTGTGGGTGTAACAATGGTATTGATGTCCTCATCAGCTAATAAAGCAAAACAGGAGAAAAATAAGAGTGAAAATCAGATTGTGGCAAAAGAATTTGAGCAACAAATGAAGCCTAATAATAAACCATCTAATGTTGCTTCTGAAATTAAACTGAAAAGTGCATGTTTATTTGCCACCAAATCTGATATTGATGAGCTAGATTCTAGCAAATCTGTTTGCTATGCTTTTGTGTGCAAAGAGGCATTATTTTCATTCGAGGACGTGCCTTCCTCTTTGCCCCTCGCTGTCACTAACATTTTGCAGAGTTCGCTGACGCCTTCCCACAAGACGTGCCACCGGATTACCACCTATTCGAGGGATTGAGCATCAAATTGACTTAATTCGGTGCATCGCTACCCAACCGCGCACCATACCGCACCAATCCAGAGGAGACGAAGGAGATTATGCGTCAAGCATGGAGCTGCTCGACAAAGGTTATATACGCGAATCTCTTAGTCCTTGTGCTGTTCCTATTATACTAGTGCCTAAAAAGGATGGTACGTCGGCGTATGTGTGTTGATTGTAGAGGCATTAATAATATTACTATTCGTTATCGCCATCCTATTCCTAGGCTAGATGATATGCTTGATGAATTGAGTGGCTCTACAATATTCTCCAAAGTTGATTTATGAGTGGATACCATCAAATTCGTATGAAATTGGGAGATGAATGGAAAACAACATTTAAAACTAAGTTTGGATTATATGAGTGGTTAGTCATGCCTTTTGGGTTAACTAATGCACCTAGTACTTTCATGAGATTAATGAACGAAGTTTTACGTGCTTTCATTGGACGATTTGTGGTAGTTTACTTTGATGATATACTGATTTATAGCAAATCTTTGGAAGAACATTTGGAACATTTACGTGTTGTTTTAATGCTCTACGTGATGCACGCTTGTTTGGTAACCTTGGGAAGTGCACCTTTTGCACCGACCGAGTATCTTTTCTTGGCTATGTTGTTACTCCACAGGAATTGAAGTTGATAAAGCCAAGATTGAAGCTATTGAGAGTTGGCCGCAGCCCAAAACGGTCACACAAGTGAGGAGTTTTCTTGGACTCGCTGGTTTCTATAGGCGTTTTGTGAGAGACTTTAGCACCATTGCTGCACCTCTCAATGAGCTTACAAAGAAGGATGTGCCTTTTGTTTGGGGTACCGCATGGGAAGAAGCCTTCACGGTATTGAAAGATAAGTTGACACATGCCCTTTACTCCAACTTCCCGACTTTAATAAAACTTTTGAGCTTGAATGTGATGCTAGTGGAATTGGATTAGAGGTGTGTTATTACAAGATGGCAAACCTGTTGCATACTTTTTCGAAAAATTGAGTGGGCCTAGTCTGAACTATTCTACTTATGACAAAGAATTATATGCTCTTGTTCGGACTTTAGAGACATGGCAACATTATTTATGGCCCAAAGAATTTGTTATACATTCTGATCATGAATCTTTGAAACATATTAAAAGTCAAGCTAAACTGAATCGTAGACATGCTAAATGGGTTGAATTCATTGAGACTTTCCCTTATGTCATTAAACACAAGAAGGGTAAAGAAAATGTTATTGCTGATGCTTTGTCTCGTCGCTATACTATGCTTTCACAACTTGACTTCAAAATATTTGGTTTGGAGACCATCAAAGATCAATATGTGCATGATGGTGATTTTAAAGATGTAATGCAGAATTGTAAAGAAGGAAGAACATGGAACAAGTTCGTTATTAATGATGGTTTTGTGTTCCGTGCTAACAAGCTATGCATTCCTACTAGCTCTGTTCGTCTTTTGTTGTTGCAGGAGGCGCATGGAGGAGGATTAATGGGACACTTTGGCGTCAAGAAGACGGAGGATATACTTGCTACACATTTCTTTTGGCCAAAGATGAGACGGATGTTGAGCGCTTTGTTGCTCGCTGCACTACATGTCAAAAAGCTAAGTCACGACTCAATCCTCATGGTTTATATATGCCTTTGCTCGTGCCTAGTGTTCCTTGGGAGGATATATCTATGGACTTTGTTTTATGTTTACCTCGAACAAAGAAGGGGAGGGATAGCATATTTGTTGTCGTGGATAGATTCTCGAAAATGGCACACTTTATACCATGTCATAAAAGCGATGATGCTGTTAATGTTGCTGATTTGTTCTTTCGTGAAATTATTCGCTTGCATGGTGTGCCAAATACTATTGTTTCAGATCGTGATACTAAATTTCTTAGCCACTTTTGGAGATGCTTATGGGCTAAGTTGGGGACTAAACTGCTTTTTAGTACTACTTGTCACCCCCAAACTGATGGACAAACTGAAGTAGTCAATAGAACATTGTCTACTATGCTTAGGGCTGTTTTGAAGAATAATAAGAAAATGTGGGAAGAATGCTTGCCTGCAGATAAACTTGAGCTGCCTGCAGATTTTGGGGTTAGTCCCACTTTTAACATTGCAGATTTGAAGCCTTATTTGGGTGAGGAAGATGAGCTTCCGTCGAGGACGACTTCATTTCAAGAAGGGGAGGATGATGAGGACATCAATACCATTGTTACACCCACAGCCCCCGCTGCTATACATTGGACCAATTACTAGAGCTCATGACGCCAATTGAATTATCGTACTTTCGTTTCTTGGTAACGATTCCAATGTTCATGAGAATATGATGCTGCCTAAATTGGATACATTTGTTTTGCTTACAAATGAAGGGCCTACCATGGACAAGAAAGATGAACCTTGGAGCAAGTTCAAGCATGGAGATGTTGGCATGCTAAGGGGAACAAGAACGGAGTTACAAGTGATGATTCCAGGACTTTGAAGCCACCCTAATGAGTGCATCGGGCCTTGGACGAAATATACAAGATGCCACTTCATAATAATCGTCCATAGGCTATTCTAGGTGCTGCGTCACCTTATTATTGGGCCAGGCCCATGTAATTTCGAAATACTTAAGTATAGGCTGTTTTAGAGTCCGTATGTGTGGGGAAACAAGAGTTAGGGTTGATTTGGACCCTCCACCAAGGGCCACGAAATTCCCCCTCTTCCTCCATATATACAGCCCTTAGGGCACCGTTTAGACCTTGGGTTTTGTTTAGATTAAAAGTTCGCCATAGCTGCAACTTCGCGCATTTCGCTTGTGTTCAACGACTGCATAAAGGCGCCACAGACCCCACCTTGATCAATAAAGCTTTCATCTTATATTCGCAATATCCAGATTGCAATCTCAGTTTCTTGCTTGTTCTTCGCTTGCTCGCAGGAAACAGGCCCTCGTGGTCGTTGATCGTGCTCGGCGTGGTCAATAACCCTCGGAAGTTGGTTTAGCGATTGCTAAGGCGCGACGTCTCGCACGTTCGTAGTCGGATCATCAAGGTCGACTCCCACAGAAACGATAGCCACCATCTCATCGAAACATCGGGACACCTTTGCCTCTATCACCATATACCACCACCGCTACCATATACCACCACCGCTGCCATATACCACCACCATATATCCACCACCAATCCGAGTTCTTCTCATATTAGGTTTGTTTTCGAGATCCATCTAAATTCCGATTCGTGTTTCCTCGCCTTGCTTAGGTCTCGAAAAAAAAGAGTCCGAGACCCCGGCAGTTTTAGGCCAAAATTTCGCGACAAAAAATATTTTTCCCTATCCTATTTTTAGGCTGTTCTGAGTCTTTTGAGACACTCACCATCATAGTGATTTTTGGTCGCACTTTTTCATCGTCGCTGCCCTGATTTCCGAAAAAAATTGTCAAAAAAATTTCATACCCATCATGTCAGTTTGACGTGGGAAGAGTTTTGAGATACTCGCCATTATAGTGAATTTTCGCAAAAAAAAGAGGAGCGCAGAAAAAAGAGCGCAAAAAAAAACAGAGCGAAAATAAAATTCCAGAGTGTGCTTTTCCCTTGTTTCCGTGCAGCGCCGTGATTTTGTTAGTGTTCTAGGCTCGCGTCTCTAGCACGGTCTAGCCTAGGACCAGCACAGTACCGTCGTTGAGCATTTATTCAACTTTGCATCTCTGAATTGGTTATTGCTGACCTTTTTGCTACCATACTATAAGCCTTCCCAGCTCCACATACATCTACGTCGTGCGTTTGACTCTCCCTGGCAATCGCTCTATCAAAGCTTTTGAGAGTTTTGACTACAACGGTTGCCGATCACCGCCTGCTGCTGGGTAAGAACTGGTAAGAATTTGAGATTTGTTTCACGGATTTTTGACACTCGCCACCACCACCACTTGTTAGTAGTCTGTAGGATCATATTCTTGTGTGTTTCAATTGCTGCTAACCATGCCAGGATCACAAGCCGACGAGACTGACTGGGAGAACTTGACGAACAAGGAGCTTCATGATAAGTTTCAGCAAATGATGAGTGGACAGGTGCAAGATGTGCTAAACATATTTGAAGAGGCCATGGAGAAGATAGATGGCATGGAGAAGACGTTTGAAACAAAGCTCGATAACAAGTTTAATGAATTACTCACGCGTCTTCCACCACCACCACCGGCTGCTCCTAACGCACCTCTACAACAACAACAACAATAACAACAACAACAACAATGACGACGACGACGACTACCTCCACGTCGCGAAACAGCCCTCCGCCAAGCGAGCCGTGTTCCTCTTGCGCTTGGCCAAACTGTTGGTGCTGCTGTTGATACTTCTCTGGCTCCTGCTGCTGATACGGAGGAGGATGATTATGTGGGAGATTACGAGGATGAGGTTGATCAAAATCAGAACTACGTGCAACCACCAGGTCGTCCACATGCAAATAATGGCAACGTTAGGGCTTCCCCTCAGGTACGAGATCATGACCATCTCCCTAAACTGAAATTGAATATTCCACCATTTGAGGGTAGATATGTTCCTGATATATATCTTACTTGGGAGTTAGAAACTGAACAACAATTTACATGTTTACAATATCCTGAGGAGAGACGTGTTCCTGCTGCTGTTTGTGCTTTCACTAGCTTTGCATGTGTTTGGTGGTCTGAACATTGTCGATTATATCCTGTTCCAGCTACTTGGGCTGCTTTGAAAACTGCTATGCGTACTCGTTGGGTTCCACCATATTATCAACGTGAATTACTTCAAAAATTGCAGTGCTTAAGACAAGGAAAAATTTCTGTAGAAGAATATTATCGAAATACAAACGGCTTGATTAGATGTGGTATTGTTGAGGAGAATGAAGCTATGCTTGCACGTTTTCGGGTGGATTAAATAGAGAGATTCAGACCATTCTAGACTATAAGGATTATAATAATATCACTCGCTTATTCCATCTTGCTTGTAAAGCTGAACGTGAAGTGCAGGATCGATGTGCATTGGCGCGACTAACTTTTCGCAGGTCGACCTTCATCATGGACACCACGTGCATCATCTACTTCCACACGTTCTGCTACACCGGCACCTCCATCGGCTGCCACCTCCAACCTTGATACCATAAAGCAGGCACAATCACCACTATCTACCAAGAGCACACCTTCTGGGCCTGCAAAGAGCTCTTCTTCATCCATGGCATCAACAGGGCAAACACATGATATTATTTGTTGACGTTGCAAGGGTGGAGGTCATTATGCGAGAGAATGCCCATCTAAGCGTGTGATGATTGTTACTGAGGATGGTGGGTATGAGTCCGCTAGTGACTATGATGAGGAGACTTTGGCTCTTATTACACATGAAGAACACGGTGGAGATGATTCTGATCATGAGACGCAATACATGCCTGCTGAAGATGCTGACAGGTATGAATGTTTAGTTGCTCAACGTGTTTTGAGTGTGCAGGTTACACAAGCTGAGAAAAATCAAAGGCATAATTTGTTCCATACAAAGGGAGTTATGAAGGAACGTTCTATTCGCGTCATCATAGATGGAGGGAGTTACAACAACTTGGCTAGCATGGAGATGGTGGAGAAGCTATTTCTCACCACAAGACCACATCCACATCCTTACTACATCCAATGGTTCAACAACAACGGCAAGGTTAAGGTAACACCTACTGTTCGTGTGCATTTTAGTATCTCTACATATGCTGATTATGTTGATTGTGATGTGGTACCTATGCAAGCATGTTCCTTATTACTTGGTAGACCATGGCAATTTGATAAAAAATCTGTACACCATGGTAGAAACAATCAGTATACTCTTGTTCATAAGGATAAAAATATTACTTTGCTTCCTATGACTCCTGATTCCATTTTGAAAGATGATATTAATAGAGCTAATAAAGCAAAACAGGAGAAAAATAAGAGTGAAAATCAGATTGTGGCAAAAGAATTTGAGCAACAAATGAAGCCTAATAATAAACCATCTAGTGTTGCTTCTGAAATTAAATTGAAAAGTGCATGTTTACTTGCCACCAAATCTGATATTGATGAGCTAGATTGTAGCAAATCTGTTTGCTATGCTTTTGTGTGCAAAGAGGCATTATTTTCATTTGAGGACGTGCCTTCCTCTTTGCCCCTGCTGTCACTAACATTTTGCAGAGTTCACGACGCCTTCCCACAAGGCGTGCCACCGGATTACCACCTATTCGAGGGATTGAGCATCAAATTGACTTAATTCCTGGTGCATCGCTACCCAACCGTGCACCATACCGTACCAATCCAGAGGACACGAAGGAGATTATGCGTCAAGTACAGGAGCTGCTCGACAAAGGTTATATACGCGAATCTCTTAGTCCTTGTGCTGTTCCTATTATACTAGTGCCTAAAAAGGATGGTACGCGGCGATGTGTGTTGATTGTAGAGGCATTAATAATATTACTATTCGTTATCGCCATCCTATTCCTAGGCTAGATGACATGCTTGATGAATTGAGTGGTTTCTACAATATTCTCCAAAGTTGATTTATGAGTGGATACCATCAAATTTGTATGAAATTGGGAGATGAATGGAAAACAACATTTAAAACTAAGTTTGGTTTATATGAGTGGTTAGTCATGCCTTTTGGGTTAACTAATGCACCTAGTACTTTCATGAGACTAATGAACGAAGTTTTACGTGCTTTCATTGGACGATTTGTGGTAGTCTATTTTGATGATATACTGATTTATAGCAAATCTTTGGAAGAACATTTGGACCATTTACGTGTTGTTTTTAATGCTCTACGTGATGCACGTTTGTTTGGTAACCTTGGGAAGTGCACCTTTTGCACCGACCGAGTATCTTTTCTTGGCTATGCTGTTACTCCACAGGGAATTGAAGTTGATAAAGCCAAGATTGAAGCTATTGAGAGTTGGCCGCAGCCCAAACAGGTCACACAAGTGAGGAGTTTTCTTGGACTCGCTGGTTTCTATAGGCGTTTTGTGAGAGATTTTAGCACCATTGCTGCACCTCTCAATGAGCTTTACAAAGAAGGATGTGCCTTTTGTTTGGGGTACCGCACAGGAAGAAGCCTTCATGGTATTGAAAGATAAGTTGACACATGCTCCTTTACTCCAACTTCCTAATTTTAATAAGACTTTTGAGCTTGAATGTGATGCTAGTTGAATTGGATTAGGAGGTGTGTTGTTACAAGATGGCAAACATGTTGCATACTTTTCTGAAAAATTGAGTGGGCTTAGTCTGAACTATTCTACTTATGATAAAGAATTATATGCTCTTGTTCGGACTTTAGAGACATGGCAACATTATTTATGGCCCAAAGAATTTGTTATACATTCTGATCATGAATCTTTGAAACATATTAAAAGTCAAGCTAAACTGAATCGTAGACATGGTAAATGGGTTGAATTCATTGAGACTTTCCCTTATGTCATTAAACACAAGAAGGGTAAAGAAAATGTTATTGATGATGCTTTGTCTCGTCGCTATACTATGCTTTCACAACTTGACTTCAAAATATTTGGTTTGGAGACCATCGCAGATCAATATGTGCATGATGCTGATTTTAAAGATGTAATGCAGAATTGTGAAGAAGGAAGAACATGGAAAAAGTTCGTTGTTAATGATGGTTTTGTGTTCCGTGCTAACAAGCTATGCATTCCTGCTAGCTCTGTTCGTCTTTTGTTGTTGCAGGAGGCGCATGGAGGAGGATTAATGGGACACTTTGGCGTGAAGAAGACGGAGGACGTACTTGCTACACATTTCTTTTGGCCAAAGATGAGACGGGATGTTGAACATTTTGTTGCTCGCTGCACTACATGTCAAAAAGCTAAGTCACGACTCAATCCTCATGGTTTATATATGCCTTTGCCTGTTCCTAGTGTTCCTTGGGAGGATATATCTATGGACTTTGTTTTAGGTTTACCTCGAACAAAGAAGGTGAGGGATATTTGTTGCTCGAAGCATATTTGTTGTCGTGGATAGATTCTCGAAAATGGCACACTTTATACCATGTCATAAAAGCGATGATGCTGTTAATGTTGCTGATTTGTTCATTCCTGAAATTATTCGCTTGCATGGTGTGCCAAATACTATTGTTTCAGATCGTGATACTAAATTTCTTAGCCACTTTTGGAGATGTTTATGGGCTAAGTTGGGGACTAAACTGCTTTTTAGTACTACTTGTCACCCCCAAACTGATGGACAAACTGAAGTAGTCAATAGAACATTGTCTACTATGCTTAGGGCTGTTTTGAAGAATAATAAGAAATGTGGGAAGAATGCTTGCCTCATATTGAATTTGCTTATAATCGTTCGTTGCATTCTACTACTAAGATGTGCCCTTTTGAAATAGTGTATGGTTTCCTACCTCGTGCACCCATTGATTTGTTGCCTCTTCCATCTTTGGAGAAGGTTAATTTTGATGCTAAACAATGTGCTGAATTGATCTTAAAAATGCATGAGTTAACTAAGGAAAACATTGAGCGTATGAATGTTAAATATAAACTTGCTGGAGATAAGGGTAGAAAACATGTTGTCTTTGCACCTGGAGATCTTGTTTGGTTACATTTGCGTAAGGATAGGTTTCCTAATTTGCGCAAATAAAAGCTAATGCCACGTGCTGATGGTCCATTTAAGGTGTTAGAGAAAATAAATGATAATGCATATAAACTTGAGCTGCCTGCAGAATTTGGGGTTAGTCCCACTTTTAACATTGCAGATTTGAAGCCTTATTTGGGTGAGGAAGATGACCTTCCGTCGAGGACGACTTAATTTCAAGAAGGGGAGGATGATGAGGACATTAATACCATTGTTACACCCACAGCCCCTACTGTTACATATATTGGACCAATTACTAGAGCTCGCGCACGCCAATGAATTACCAGGTACTTTCATTTCTTGGTAATGATTCTAATGTTCATGAGAATATGATACTGCCTAAATTGGATACATTTGTTTTGCTTACAAATGAAGGGCCGAGCTTGGAGAAGGATGAACATTGGAGCAAGAACACGCATGGAGTTGATGGCATGCTAAGGGATCAAGGACGGAGTTACAAGTGATGATTTCAGGACTTTGAAGCCACCATAAGGAGTGCATGAAGCATTGGACGAAATATACAAGATGCCACTTCATAATATTCGTCCATAGGCTATTCTAGGTGCTGCGTCACCTTATTATTGGGCCAGGCCCATGTAATTTCGAAATACTTAAGTATAGGCTATTTTTAGAGTCCGTATGTGTGGGGAAACAAGATTTAGGGTTGGTTTGGACCCCACCCTCAAGGGCCACGAAATTCCTCCTCTTCCTCCATATAAACAGCCCTTAGGGCTGCTTAGACTTTGGGTTTTGTTTAGATTAAAAGTTCGCCATAGCTGCAACTTCGCGTACTTCGTTTGTGGACCCCACCCTCAAGGGCCACGAAATTCCCTCCTCTTCCTCCATATAAACAGCCCTTAGGGCGTCGTATAGACTTTGGGTTTTGTTTAGATTAAAAGTTCGCCATAGCTGCAACTTCGCGCAGACTTCGCTTGTGTTCAACGACTGCACCAAGGCGCCACGTAACCCCACCTTCATTAATAAAGCTTTCTCTTATATTCGCAATATCCAGATTGCAATCTTAGTTTCTTGCTTGTTCTTCGTTTGCTCACAGGAAACAGGCCCTCGTGGTCAGGCTGATCGTGCTCTAGTGTGGTCAATAACCCTCGGAAGTTGGTTTAGCGATTGCTAAGGCGCGACGTCTCGCAAGTTCGTAGTCGAATCTTCAAGGTCGACTTCCACAGAAAACGATAGCCACCACCTAAACGAAACATCGGGACACCTTTGCCTCTATCAAACAATGTGCATTTGGACTGTGGCGGGACATGTGTGGTTAGTGCCCCATCTTTCCCAACACTTGAAACACAAACCACGGGCTCTTCTGAATGTTCTCAGGGCCACAATCTTATTGTTATTTGGAGGTGGTCTTGCTACATCAGTGCCCCTTCTGTCTTCAGTCGTCGCACCCGGAGTTGTGGGTCGAGGAAATGCGACAGTGGAGGTGGGCGCGCTGGTAGGTGCAAAACAGGCATATGGGGTTCGATTGAATGTTGCTCGCATAGCAGCTCCGCCACCTGCAACCTCCTCTTGCAACAATGCCAAGGAGCATGTCGTGTCCAAGTCTGGTGGACTCTGAATGAGCACCACAACGCTGATGTCCGTGCGCAATCCCTCGATGAAACGTGTGAGGAAAAAATAAGAATGGGTCAGTTCAGAATATGAGATCATATGACTCATCAATATTTCAAATCTCTCAATGAAATCAGCACATGAATTTGTCTGTCGAATGGCATAAAACTGTCGGATCAAAAGTTGATGCTTATCCCAGCCGAATCTAGTGCATAACAACACTGTAAATGATTCCCAGTTGTGCCCAGCGATTTTGCGTTGCACTGACTGCAGCCAAATCACGACAGGAACCAAGAAATTCAGGATTGCCATGGGAACCCAATAGGACTCGTGCATGGTAAACATCTAAAAATACTGCTCGCAAAGTGTCTTCCAAAGCTGTGGGTTCTCGCCGGCAAAGACGGGAAACGTCATCGGCGTCGGAGTTTGACCCAAAGTACTAAGGACCTTAGATGATAATGTAACAACAGTTGTAGAAGGAATCAGGTTCATAACCGTGACCAGGGAAATCACGAGTGGCTCAGTGGCCACGACGGAAATCCCCCGGTATGTGGCGGTGTGCTGTGGCAGGGTTGCCCGTGGTTCTCATGCGGAACCAGTGAAGGGGTCTCCAGCAGCATCGATCTGGTTGATGAGGACGACGGAGGTGACGCGGCCTGAATCGCCACGACCGACTGCTCCAAATGGGTGAAGCGCGCCTCTAGCTTCGGCTTCCAATTGACGAGAGGTCGATCCGCGTCGTCTGGGTCGCCAGCGCTTGAAAGATGGTGCAGTAGAATTTGTGGAAGTAGAGGATGCAGGCGGTGTCCATGATGAAGGTCGACCTGCAGAAAAGTTAATTCACGCCAATGTGATGAGGAGCATCCTACGGTCATCCCCATGGACCTACCATCGTCTCATCAAGAGCCAAGAGGACCTATGACACGAGCACGAGCTAGAGCTCTCGAGAATGAGGTGACTTCCTTCGTTAGTGATATCACATATGATCCACTCGAGACATGGCTACTACCTAAGTCCGATATGCTATGCATGATTAGGTGTCAAGAAGACCCTCCCGGAGATGCTCATGAAGATGGACAAACCGCCAAGTTCACGGACGAGGAGAACCAACGGAAGGAGTCATGTGCAACTCCTAGGACCCAGACATGCCGCCCGTGGAAGCGTTACAAGTGCCAAGGAGCTAGCGGCCAAGCCTACAGGCCCCGGACATCCGGCCTCAGCCCGGACATCCAGCCGGACAGCCCGAACATCGGACCCCCGCCCGGAATTCCGGCGCCCGTCACAGAACGTACCCGAACTGAACCACTTCAGCCCGGACATCCGGCCCGTCCCGAGCACCCGGACATCCGGCCCCTCGCCTGGACATCCGGACCCCGCCTATCCAGAGAGCATCCAGGCCAGCCACGCCAGCCCGGACATCCGGCCCGTCGCCCGGACATCTGGCCCGTCGCCCGGACATCCGGCCTCCCCTGTCTACGCACACTGTAAGGGCCCGAGGCCCGTGTACCCTTTCGCCCCCCTAGACTATATATACTCCCCCATCTCCCTCTTTCTAGGGTTAGCATTGGTTTAGCTCATATGTGATATAGAGCATTGCTCATCCATACGGATCTGCTCCACAAGAGAGACCGCGACCCCTCTACGGAGACGATCCACGTTGGGTTCAAGACCTCCTCCTGGGTGGCCCCATCAAGACCTCCTCACGGAGAAGAACCAGTTACCCTTTGTATCGTCCGTTGTTGACTTTGGATAATGTATCTTCCTTGTGTTTCGAGGATCTAGCATATGTGTGACTATATCTTGTTAGTTTTGAGAGTTCCTCTTGTGTTTTCCCTCATTTTCCCCTCGTGTTCTTAGTTGGGATCCGCTCCTTTCGTGAAAGATAAGCCGTATAGGGTTCCACCCTACATCATCTTGGTATCATGAGCCACGTTGATCACGATTTCGGAGCCTCCTCTCTTCGGTTTCAAGCCTAGTTTTGTTGATTTTGTTCCTAATTCGAAAATTGCCCCACAAAAATAGCCCCAATTTTTTTTGTGATTTGTTGGTGTGATGAAGTTTTGTTGGATTTGATCCGCGGATTTCGTGTGTTGCAGGTAGATCTAGCTTTCCCCCATATTTTCCCCAATTTCCATCCACAAAATCTGATGCAGAGCATCCCACGATCATCCCCATGCATCCACAACCGTCTCATCAAGAGCCAAAAGGACCCATGACATGAGCTAGAGCTAGAGCTCTCGAGAACAAGGTGACCTCTTTCCTTATTGATATCACATATGATCCACTCGAGACATGGCTACTACCTAAGTACGATATGCTATGCATGATTAGGTGTCAAGGGGACCCTCCCGAGGATGCACGTGAAGACGGACAAGCCGCCAAGTCCATGGATGAAGAGAACCAACGAAAACGAAGCAAAATCACCTTCCGTGCCCAGACATCCGCCATGGCCCCGACATCCGCCCCGGAGCTTCTACCTCAACATGCTCCAAACTGCCCAAGTCTCTGTGGCCGGACATCCGCGCCCAAGCCCGACATCCGCCCCAGCCGGATATCCGCCCGAAGCCCGAAACCGCCCTCACCCGTTATGCGGAACGGTCGCCCCAGCCCGGACATCCGGGCTGAGAGCCCGGACATCCGGCGCCTCGCGAAGGCCCGGACATCCGGCCCGACGACCGGACGTCCGGCCTCCCCGGCCTGCGTGCAGTGCCTCCGGGACTTGTCCCTTGTAACCCTTCGCCCTGAGACTATATATACTTGATCCCCTCCTCTTTCTAGGGTTAGCATTGGATTAGCTCATATTCTTGTGTGAGAGCCTTTGCTCATCCACTTGGCTACTTCTCCTCGGAGATCAGGACCTCTACGGAGAAGATCCCCCAAGCGAATTCAAGACCCCCTTCTAGGGTGGACCCCATCAAGACCTCCTCACGGAGAAGAACGGCTACCGTTTGTATCTTTCCTTTGTTGATCTTGAATCTTGTGCCACCTTATGTGATCGATAATCTAGCACTTGTGTGATTGACCTCTTGTCGGTTGAGTGATTTCTCTCTCGTTTTCCCCGTGTTTTCCCTCTTGTTCTTCGTGATTCACCGTAGGATCCGCTCCAACGTGAAAGATCGTCCACGTAGGGTTCCGCCCTACATCAAAATCTTTCGAATTTTGCCCCGGATTTGACCTCTCCACGCGGTGTTCATCGAGTTCGTCCACGGATCCACAGCCCGCACATCCGGCCTGACAGCCCGGATATCCGGCCACCCCGGACATCCGGCCCTGACAGCAACACTTCCATCCACGCTCCGCTTCCCGCCTAACTTTCGCCCAATTTTGTTCCGGTGCCCACATACACTTCCACATACCACCACCACTTCTGCATAGCACCACCATAGACTCCCCGCTACCAACTCCGACAATTTTTTGACCCGTTTTGCTTTCAGAATTTGAGTTGTGGCTTCCGTTTCCTAACGTGTTTCGGCTACTCTGGGATGGTTCGACATCAACATCACCACCGCTCATCTTTGCCAAGGACTACTACGAACAGTTACATCATTTTGGTATCAACCTCATCTTGATATCATGATATCATCATACTTTTCTTACAATTGCATTGATAACCCCATAGCTTTACTTTTGCGTAGCTTACCCATCGAGACTAGCCTTTGAGTATTGTCGGCAACGTGACTTGTGCACATTAGTGATCATACTTCCCATAGCATACATACCATATCATCGTGTTGCATATCTTGGTATCATCTCTTGTGTCACAAAGTTGTCATCGCATACACAATTGCTATCTTGGTTCATGAAACATTGCATGAGAAAAGAGCTCAAAGAGCAAGAGCCAAACAAGATTTTAAGCAAAAGGGAAAGATAAGCAAAGAGCTTATAAGCAAGAACCATAGCATCATACAACATTAAGATTGTCATACTCGATCATCTTGGATCATATCATCGGAACACCATACATATAGCATACTTGGGATAGAAGTCATTGCATTTTTGCTTAGTAGGTTGTGCACAAATTCGTATCCGCCTATTGCACAATCGTGCTAGAGTCTCTCTAGTGTTGTGCAACAAGAGCCTTTTCGTGGATTCCACATTTTGGATCATTCCTTGGTTGCACGACCTCATTTATCTATTTGCGTGTGTGTTTCCGTGTACCACATCTTGCTACTAGTCTACTTGTTGCATTTGCATATTTGCGATTTCCAACAGTAGTGAGTCTCACTTACAATTGCATCAAATTTGGTGCCACAATCCCAACCGAGCTCCACTATAAGCTTTTACTTGTGTAGGTGTGAGAAACCGACAAGAATTGGTACCAATTGTGCTATTTCCTTGTTCCAAATTGGAGTGATAATTGATCCATTTTAAACATCGGTCAAGGTACATTGGGTCTAAGTTCTTCTCTTTCTCCCACTCACAAATTTTGTTTGGAATGATGGATAGGCCAAGTACTTCTACCAACCCACTCTTCCTTGAGCAAGACGACGACCCGAAAAACTACGTCACCAAGCTACACCTATTGGTACACAACGAGCTTCGCATGAAGAGCAACTAGCAATGAGCGACCGCATCGACAACCTCGCCAGCGACTTGCGACTCTCTGAGCAACGTACACGAGACTACTTCGACAATAAGCTCGACGAACACAAGCATGAGAAGGACGCAAGAATGGACGAGATTCGTGCCTTGTTGGTCAACCGCTCTTCTACCACTTCGTCCTACTCAAGACGGAGCCGCTCGAGTCGACACTCCGACGACACTATCTCGGGCTCAAGTACCCCGACATCAAACACTATTCGTTGTGTCGCGTGTCAAGATCATCAAGCAAACCGCAATCCTCTAGATGACACCGACTCTCAAGAGCATCGACACCGTCAAAACCAGGCTACATTTGCGCAAGCACAAGAACGGCAACGCCAATGACAACAAGAACAAGAGGAACGAGCGCGACAAAACTAAGATGCACAAGATGCCGAGGCACAACGCCAAGAACAAAAACTACGAGAAGCTCAAGCACTTGAGGAACAACATGCCCTTCGAGAGTCAAGTCGTGCCATAGCCAACCGAGGCCGATAAGCTCGTCTACATCAAGAAGCACTTCGCGATGAAGCCCAAGAAAGGATTTATCAATCACGTGTGCATCGTCAAGTTCCTCGTCAAGATCGACAAGCGCCTCCTCAAGCTAGACAAGAACATCAAGTTCATCGAGCGCATGAAGACAATGGAAATCCTCCAAGACAAGAGCAACATGAGGTCGACAACCCTCCTCGCCAAGAGCAACATGAGATTGTCAATCCTCAACGACATGGGCGTCATCATCCCCGACCCCATCACAATGAAGAGCAATGATACGACAAGCTAAAGTTCACCATGCCCAAGTTCACCGGAAGCAATGATCCCAAGAGTACATATTATGGGCATTGAAGGTTGACAAAATCTTCCGCTTGCACAACTATGAAGAAGAGAAGAAGATAGCGATGGCATCCATTGAATTCCAAGATTACGTCCTCATTTGGTGGGAACAAGTCATTGAGCGCTGAGAGGCAAGCGGTGAGCCACCCGTCACTACTTGGGCGCAAATGAAGGATGTCATGAGAGCACGTTTTGTGCCTAACTACTACAACCGTGATCTCTTCAAGAAACTCCAACTACTCAAGCAAGGAACCAAGAGCGTTGAAGAGTTCTACAAGGAAATGGAGATTTCCATGATATGAGCCAATGTCACGGAAGATGATGAATGATGAGCAAACTATGGCACGTTTCTTGAATGGAGTCAATCATCCTATCAAGAAGATTGCCGACTTCCAACCATACTCGAACCTCATCGAGCTAGTGCGTCAAGCTACCAAAGCGGAACGTCAAGTGCAAGATGACCTCAAATATGCCAAGTTCTCATCCAAGTCATATGGCTTCTCCAACTCTCAAGCGTCAGCGACTCCAACACCTTCTACCTCAACCAAGCCTTCTACAAACAACGGCGACAAGTCTAGTTACAAGAAAACTTCGACAACCTCAAGTCATCCAGCTAATTCAAGCAACTTCAAGTAGAAAGCTTCATCATCATCTACCCCAACCGATGGGACCAACAAGACAAGTTCCTTCAAATGCTTCACATGCGGCGGCCGAGGCCACAAGTCCTTCGAGTGTACAAACAAGAGCACCATGATCCTCAACGACGACGGAACCTATGACTCAATGAGTGAAGGAGAAATGGAAGCCCTTGAGCAGGTGGCCATGCACCAGCAAGTGAACAACGAAGATGACGATAATCAAGTCTTTTGTGATGAAGATTCGAGTCCCGCTCTCGTTGTCTCCAAGGTCTTGACTCTTCAACATCAACAACAAGAAGACAAACTATGCCACATCTTCCACACCAAGGCCGGCATCAATGGAAGGTCCGTCAAGGTCATCATCGATGGAGGGAGTTGTCGTAACTTAGCATGTGAAGAACTATGCTCCAAGCTTCAATTGATCAAGATGAAGCACCCGTACCCCTACAAGGTGCAATGGCTAAGCGACACCGCCAGCATCCAAGTCGAGCATAGAGTACAAGTTTCTTTCAAGATCGGAGCTTACGAAGACACTTTGGAATGTGATGTCCTTCCGATGACCGTTTGCCACCTCCTTCTTGGACGGCCATGGAAATTCGACCATGGTGTCATCCACAATGGGCACACTAACCACTATAGCTTCAAGATGAAAGGAAAGGAGTATGTGCTACGACCTATGTCTCCAAGCCAAGTGATCGCCGACAAGCAAGCCACCCATCGTGGAGGAAATAGTGAGAGAGCGACCCACCAAAAAGAGAGTGAACGCCACAAGCCAAAATTTAGTGCCTCCACGATGAGCGACAAGAAGAGCTTAGTCCTATTTGACACAAAACTTGAGATGAGAGAAGTTTGTGAGAACCCATCAAGTGTTATGCACTATGTCCTTTTGTGCAAGGACGAGGCACCAAAAGCTAACACCTCTCACGATCTACCTTTGGTGTTATCTTCTCTATTGCAGGAATTCCAAGATGTTTTCCCCGACGAGCTACCTCCGGGTCACCTCCCCTACGAGGCATCGAGCACCGCATCGACCTCATCCCCGGAGCGCCACTTCCAAACAAGGCTCCCTACCGAGTCAACCCCAAAGAAACCAAAGAAATAAAAAGGCATGTAAAGCATCTCATAGATCATGGACATGTGCGTGAAAGTTTGAGTCTATGTGCCGTACCGGTCATTCTTGTGCCAAAAAGAGACTGTAGCTTTCGCATGTGTTCCGATTGTAGACCTATCAATGCTATCACCGTTTGCTACAGGTACCCATTCCACGCCTTGATGATATGCTTGATGATCTTAGCGGTGCCACTATTTTCTCCAAAATCAATCTCAAAAGTGGTTACTATCAAATACGCATACAAGAGGGTGATGAATGGAAAACCGCTTTGAAAACAAAGTTTGGTTTGTATGAGTGGTTAGTCATTCCTATGGGTTTATCTGAAGCACCCGTTACTTTCATGCGTCTTATGCATTATGTGTTTCGCCCTTACATTGGTGAATTTGTTGTTGTCTACTTCGACGATATCCTTGTTTTTAGCAAATCTCTTAAAGAGCATGTCACCCACCTTCGCACCGTACTAGAAACTCTTCGAAAACAGCGTCTTTATGCTAATATGGAAAAAATTCCTTTTTGGCGTTGATAAACTATTTTTCTTGGGTTTTGTAGTATCTTCTAAGGGCTTTCATGTTGATGAATCCTGCGGCCGAGGACATGGTGGAACCGACCCCCATGGAGACTAGAGAGGGGGGCCACATCTAGTTTGGCCCCCAACCAAATGTCATCCCAGAGACCCACACGGTTCCGAAGTCAAATGAGTAGTCTCCTTTGAAAGAAGGGGGCACGATCACCCCACCGATGACTTCTGCCAATGCGGAGGTGCCGGACACTCTGATGGGGGCACTTCAAAGTGCCACCATTGTGGAAGAACATCGTACCCTTATGGGTATGGCGATTGAAAAGGTTCAGTCCGTGAAAAGCGGATTGAACGAAGCCTACACTAGCCTTTTAAGAGGCTTTGAGGTATGTGTTTTACAATGCCTTTTAGCTATGTATAAGAGAAATGCCTGTGTATAGATAGTAGCCCCTAAGACGCTGTTCGGTGTTCACAAAGAAAAGCCGAACAGAGGATCTAATAATTCATCCAGGGTATTAACATACAGATCTGTTTTGAAAAACAGGCTGTGATGCAGGCGTCTGCTTCCCATGCCGCCGAAGCGTCCAAGCTGAGGCGAAAGTTAGGGGGAAAACAAGATATGTGAAACCCAAAACATGTCTGAAATAAGATCAGCTCCGAATTGTTATCTTAATGAGCTTTTATAATAATACGCATAGCTGACGCGACGGAGGTCGAGACCCTCAAGAACGCGTTGGCCGAAGCCAAGAAGGAGGCGGAGGAGGAGCGAGCCTCCCACCTGAAATATGAAGCAAGGATGGAGGAAGTCCAGCAAGAGCTCAAGGATGCGATAAACAAATCTAAGCCATTAGAATGCAAGATTTCAGATCAAAATTCTGAACTTGCTAAGGCCCTCCAAAGTGCACAGGAGGCCCGGACTAAAGCCCAAAGCCCTGTTTGGGAGATCCAAGAGGCAAAGCAGATTGCGGCGGGTAAGGCCTTTAACATGCAGAGCAAATTTGTGAGGAAAAGGTATATCTTGCTAACCCGGATTTGGAGTTCTCCATGAGTGTTTGCGGACCTGCCCTGGAGTGTTGCTGATGCCGCCGAGTTCTTCCGGGCCGAAGATGGGAGCTCAACGGAGAACCTGTTCTGGTCGCAGTACCTTGCGCCAGAGCATCCCGTGCCCCTCAGCGATCAGCTGAAGCAGTGGACCGAAATGCATAGGGTATTCGAATTGGCCATGCGGGATTTGATAGTCCGTCTTCGGCCCGTCGTACCCATGCCCTGTAGCTACTTCGGTCTTGTGAAGCGGCTGGTCAGTGCCTGCCCTCGGCTTGATGCCGTGAAGCGGTCGGTCTGCATCGGAGGTGCGCGGATGGCCTTTGCCCGTGTCAAGGTGCACTGGACGAAGATGGAAGCCTTCAATGATACGGGGTTGCCCAATCTTCACGGAGGATCTGCTCTATGTGGCGAATCAACGCCACCTGAAGGGTACGAAGGAAACCCTCGATCCCAACCAACAACGTTGTCGGGTAAAGGATAACTAGTTGATGCGGAGCATCCTATGGACATCACCATGTCAAGACTCCGTTCGGCGAGTGACACGTGCGACATCTACTTCACATACACAAAGGTGAATCATCTCCTTTACACGTGCTCACTTGACCCCTTCGAGGATGGTATACTACTTGACACTCTACTCGTGTGCCTGCATAGGTATTGTCGGAACACTAAGGACGACGAGGAGGAGTGCAAGCGCCAAGGAACAACTACACCATCCGCGAGGGAAGCCCGAAGTGAAGACGAAGAAGACCTGTGACGAGCGGTACTACCGCTTCGTAAGCGGTACTACCGCTAACCAGCGGTACTACCGCCCCCCGCCGCCGCCACTACCGCCAACCCGACAAGTACTAGTGTTCGACGATCCGGGCCCAGATTACCGCCCAGCCCAAGCGGCACTATCAGCTTGAGCGGTACTACCGCCCTTTGCCGGTACTACCGCCTGCTTGCATCGCAGAGTCGGGCCAGAGGCCCATGTATCCCTCCTCACTTACCCCTTCGTGGACATATGCTATATAAACTCCCCACCTCCTCCTAGCTAGGGTTAGCTTAGGTTTAGCTCATGTTTGTGTGAGAGCCTTGCTCGTCCACTTGGTTACTTCTCCTCGGATCCTGGACCTCTTCGGAGAAGATCCCCAAGCGGATTCAAGACCCCTTCTAGGGTGGACCCCATCAAGACCTCCTCACGGAGAAGAACGGCTACCGCTTGTATCGTCCTTTGTTGACCTTGAATCATGTATTTCCTTTGTTGTTCATGTACCTTGTGATCTTGTGTGTTTGATTGTCTAGTGGATGTGTGATTGGACTTGTTCTTGAGTGTTTCCTCGTGATTTCTCTCCGCTCTTCCCGTGTTCATCGTGTTCTTCGAGGATCCCACCCAAACGTGAAAGATCGCCCACGAGGGTTCCGCCTACATCATCTATGGTATCGAGCTTAGGTTGATCACGCTTTTGGAGCCCCTACCCTCTTTTTCTAGCTTGATTTTGTTGATTTCGCCCTAAATCGAAAATCGCCACCAAAAATAGCCCCAAATTTTTTGTGATTTGTTAGTTTTGATGATGTTTTGTTGATTTTGATCCGTGGATTTGCTTGGTTTCAAGTGGATCTAGCATTCCCCAAGTTTCCCCACTTTCCATCCACGAAATCTCTCCAATTTTGACCCGAAATCATCCATTTCCGCCCAAAATCGCTACTTCTATCCGGATTTGCGAAAAATCCCGACACGAGCGGTACTATCGCCATTCCAAGCGGTACTACCGCTTAGCACCTCCAAGCGGTACTATCGCCTGCTCCAAGCGGTACTATCGCCACGAGCGGTACTACCGCCCTCCCCAATGGTACTACCGCCCTAGCCAGTTTCAGCCTTCCGACTTTCACCGCTTCGCCATAACTAATTCATCCGAGTCCGATTTTGACGTTCTTTAGCTCGTTTTGAAGCTATTGACATCCCCTTCCCATAAAAATACTACCATCACCATTTGACTCCATCAAATTTTGTGAACTTTGGCATCTTTGCCTAGGGCTTCCGCCACATCCTCCGTGATAACCACCACCGACTTCCGCAACCTAGCCAATTTTGTTCCCCATAGCATTAGTGGTTGCTTGAGTAGTGATTCGAGTCTCCTAAGGTGTTTTGCCACTTAGGACGATTGCTTCTTCATCAACCACCACCACCACTTCCACATAACCTTGCCCACCATACACTTCCGACAACCCAACTTAACCCAATAGTTGTTTAAGCTTGTTTGAGTTGTGGCTTGTGTCTCCTAAGGTGTTTCGCCACTTAGGGACGGCAACTTCAACTACGACACGGTATAGCCCACCATTCCACTTCCGCATTGCCAAGTGCAAACCACCACCACATTCCCGCTACCACCATTTTGACATTTGACGCTTGAGATTTTGAGTTCGCGGTTTTCCGCTTCCTAAGGTGTTTCGCTAATTAGGGACGAGTCTCCATCATCTTGGTATCTACATCAAGAACACCGCTACTCATCGTCACGGACGGTAACCTCCATATCATCTTGGTATCGTGGTATCCCTCCATTGTATATTCCCCTTACCATTGCATTGTTAACCCATTGCCTTACTTTTGCGTTACTTGCCTATCGAGACTAGCCATTTGAGTATTGCCGGCAACGTTACTTGTGCACATTAGTGATCATACCTTCCATTACATACCATACCATATCATATTGGTATCATATCATCCATTGTGTCTCAAGTTTGTTCCCGCAAATACACAATTGCTATCTTGGTTTGTGCATTGTGCAAAGTGGCCATAAAAAAAGAAAAAGAAATAAAGCTTTTAAGCAAAAGAAAGAGAGCAAAGAAGCTTGTAAGAAAGTGCCATAGCATCATACCACATTGCATATAAGATTATCATATCCGATCATCTTGGATCATCTTGAGAGAAACACCGGGTGATGAGGACATCAATACCATTGTTACACCCACAACCCCTGCTGCTATACATACTGGACCAATTACTAGAGCTCAAGACGCCAATTGAATTATCAGTACTTTCGTTTCTTGGTAACGATTCCAATGTTCATGAGAATATGATGCTGCCTAAATTGGATACATTTGTTTTGCTTACAAATGAAGGGCCTACCATGGACAAGAAAGATGAACCTTGGAGCAAGTTCAAGCATGGAGATGTTGGCATGCTAAGGGGAACAAGAACGGAGTTACAAGTGATGATTCCAGGACTTTGAAGCCACCCTAATGAGTGCATGAGGCCTTGGACGAAATATACAAGATGCCACTTCATAATATTCGTCCATAGGCTATTCTAGGTGCTTCGTCACCTTATTATTGGGCCAGGCCCATGTAATTTCGAAATACTTAAGTATAGGCTGTTTTAGAGTCCGTATGTGTGGGGAAACAAGAGTTAGGGTTGATTTGGACCCTCCACCAAGGGCCACGAAATTCCCCCCTCTTCCTCCATATATACAGCCCTTAGGGCACCGCTTAGACCTTGGGTTTTGTTTAGATTAAAAGTTCGCCATAGCTGCAACTTCGCGTGCATTTCGCTTGTGTTCAACGACTGCACAAAGGCGCCACAGTAACCCCACCTTGATCAATAAAGCTTTCATCTTATATTCGCAATATCCAGATTGCAATCTCAGTTTCTTGCTTGTTCTTCGCTTGCTCGCAGGAAATGACCCTCGTGGTCAGGTTGATCGTGTTCGTGTGGTCAATAACCTCTCGGAGTTGGTTTAGCGATTGCTAAGGCGCGACGTCCTCAAGACGCTCAGTAGTCGGATCGTCAAAGTCGACTTCCTCCAAAGCGAAAACCACATCTCATCGAAAGACGGACACCTTTGCCTCTATCAAGTGGTATCAGATTTTCAGGTTGCTCGGTGAGATTTTATAGTTTTTCGTAGTTTAGATCGAGTCTGTTCTTCATACCTAAAGTCCACAAAAAGCCACAAAAAAATTAGGGTTAGTTCATCATATCCGAACCAATCTGAGCCTTTGCATAATCTTTTTAGGGTTTTGCTTTGTTGAATTTATGTTGCATCGTCGTGTCTAGTTGCTGGTCTTAGCGCCTAGTCTTTTAGAGTTTCGAAGTTCGGTCATAAGTTGTCACGCCGCCACCGCACCATCATCATCGCCTCGCCACCTACCACCACCGCTCCGAATCCGTATCCATAGACCACCACCAATCCGTGTCCGTATACCACCACCGATCCATATCCATATACTACCACCGCTACCACCACCGCTGCCATATACCACCACCATATATCCAATCCGAGTTCCTTGCATATTAGGGTTGTTTTCGAGATCCATCTAGTTTCCGATTCGTGTTTCCTTGCCGGAGTAGGTTTCGGAAAAAAAAAGAGTCCGGAAACCACCCTCCGTTTAGGCCCAAAATTTTTCAGATCGTGATACTAAATTTCTTAGCCACTTTTGGAGATGTTTATGGGCTAAGTTGGGGACTAAACTGCTTTTTAGTACTACTTGTCACCCCCAAACTGATGGACAAACTGAAGTAGTCAATAGAACATTGTCTACTATGCTTAGGGCTGTTTTGAAGAATAATAAGAAAATGTGGGAAGAATGCTTGCCTCATATTGAATTTGCTTATAATCGTTCATTGCATTCTACTACTAAGATGTGCCCTTTTGAAATTGTGTATGGCTTCCTACCTCGTGCACCTATTGATTTGTTGCCTCTTCCATCTTGGAGAAGGTTAATTTTGATGCTAAGGAACGTGCTGAATTGATTTTAAAATGCATGAGTTAACTAAGGAAAACATTGAGCGTATGAATGCTAAATATAAACTTGTTGGAGATAAGGGTAGAAAACATGTTGTCTTTGCACCTGGAGATCTTGTTTGGTTACATTTGCGTAAGGATAGGTTTCCTCATTTGCGCAAATCAAAGCTAATGCCACGTGCTGATGGTCCATTTAAGGTGTTAGAGAAAATAAATGATAATGCATATAAACTTGAGCTGCCTGCAGATTTTGGGGTTAGTCCCACTTTTAACATTGCAGATTTGAAGCCTTATTTGGGTGAGGAAGATGAGCTTCCGTGGATAGCATATTTGGGATAGAAGTTTATCCATTTTGCATCTTATAGGTTGTGCACAAGTGTCGTATCCGCCTATGGAGCAATCGTGCTAGCGTCTCTCTTGAGTTGTGCAACACGAGCGTTTTCCGTGGATTCCACATTTTGTGCTCATTCCTTGGTTGCACGACCCCATTTATCTATCCGTGTGTGTGTTTCCATGTGCCATTCTTTGCTATTGGTCCATTTGTTTCACTTGCGAATTTGTGAATCTCTTTCAACATTATTGACTCTTGCTAACATTTTGCATTAAATTTTTGTGCCACTATCCTCACCGAGCTCCTCCATAAGCTTTACTTGTGTAGGTGTGAGAACCGACAAGGATTGGTACCAATAGTGCTATTTCATTGTCCGCATTTGAGTGAACTTGATTCATTGTCAACATCGGTCAAGGTACATTGGTATAAGTTCTTCTCTTTCTCCCACTCATATTTGCTCGAGTCTTGTGATGGATAGGCAAGGCATTTCATCTCCGGTCTTCGACAACAACGACGGCGTGAACAACTACATCACCAAAGCGCTCTCTTCGATCTACAACGACAAGTGCAAAGCACACAATCAAGATTGCGAGAGCGCGATCGAGAACATCTCCATCGACTTTCATCACTCCGAAGCAAGGAGAAGGGACTACTTCGACAAGAAGCTTGCCGCACATAAAGAGGAGCAAGATGCAAGGATGGAGGAGATTCGGGCCTTGATCAAGTCTTCTTCCCCTTCGTCATCTTCAAGACGGCGACGTTCAAGCCACAAGTCTTGGAGCGCCCAAGCGATGCAAGTGCAAATCGTCCTCGCCCACATCTACATGGCGACCACCATCACGTTTGTGATCCACATCGTCATGAAGGGCAAGTCACCTCCAAGCATCATGTGCACGACGACGAACGACATCTTCTACGAGCTCAAACACGACAACGACACCATCATCATGAAGATGCTCCACAAGCGCAAATGCACAAGTCCCAACACGCCAAGTCGAAGCTTCATAAGCACAAGAGAAGACCGCGAGACGACCACCACCAAGACGACGCTACGGCTACATCTACCACTTCGGCATCTTTGCCAAGTGTTCTCAAGGCATCTTCGCCTTTGGACGTACGGCATCTTCGCCTACTTCCCACGTGTACGCCTACTTCGACTTCATCAAGTCCAAGGCGACCACCTACGAGCGAGGGCGACACTTCCATCTTCGGAAGCCCCTCAAGGAAGATGGCCGAGCATGGGAAACTCCCTTCGGTCATGGAGACGAGCTATGAGGTGCCACATCATATGGGCCTCCAACAACAAGACGGTGACAAGACGGTCGAGCAAGGGCCATCCCCTTCGACCACGGCGATGAGCGCGAACCTCTTCAACAACATGAAGACGACGCCCACATTGGACTCATACTCCGAGTCACGCCACGCGATGCAAGCATGGAGACATTTGCACCTACATCTCTCCGCACCCACATATGTCGAGATGCCCCATTTGCCATGTGAGGAGAGCCACCACCCCATGAGTGACATGAGTGACTCCACCATACATGACATTGAGAGCATTTCATATGAGAGGATGAGTGTGACCACCACTAGCCCCACACATGAGAGCATGCCACACATCCTATGTGAGGTTGAGCGCCATTTGAGTGACTCCACCCACCATACGAAAGTGAGAGCATCCTTGAGGGAGTGAGTGAGCCACAACATTTAGTGAGTGAGGTAGTTGACACGGCACATGAGGCCACTATGATTCCTAACTAATTAACCTCTACTCTTAGTGTGTTTTCTTCTTTGGTGCTAGGTCTCCTACATGACGACATGCCTATCCTTGATGAGTCTGTTCCTCCATTGGAGACGCACGATGGCCATGATGGACGATGATACACCCCCACATGGTTCCATCAAGATGAAGATGACAACGAATGGATCGCTGACACCTCACCTACAACACATGAGCGATGCTCCAAAGGTAACATAGGTGATGGTACTTCTCTTGTCCCACTAGTGGACCATCTTGACATTGATTGCTCCCATGATGTCGACTCCACCTATTACCATGCTTCATGCTAGTGCAACTTCTTCATGCCTTGACTTACCTATTTATGATGAATATGATGATGAGCATGTTGAGTTGCCTAGTTGTGATGCTATGCTTCATAGGATATCTTGTGAAAATTCTATTGGTCACTTCATGTTTGACAATCCATTGAATTTGTCATATGCTATGAGTGAGATCTCCCATATTGCATCATTTCAATCTCAACATAGTAACTATGCATGCCCCATTAAAATAAATCCCATTTGCACTTATGGCATAGATGACGAGATGATCGTCATTGCCTTTTGTTTTTCATGTGATGATATTGCCATGCTTCCTTTACATGATTTGCGCAATTCATCTACTATGTCATGCCATGATCACATTGATGCATATATGCATTGTTTTGGATGTTGTCAATATTCTCCATGTGATGTTGCTACTCATGCTCATGTGGAGACCCCCATAGTTTCCTCACATATATTAGGAGATTTTGATACATTCCATACTTTGCATGATTCCCATAATTGCGTGCATCATATGCATTCCATGAATAACAATGCTCTAGATATTGCTCATGATGCATTACACAATTTGAGTCTCCATTATGCCATGCATAACAACAAACCTATCATGATGGATGACATGTTTCTATATCACGCATCTCATTTATTTGAGCATTGGATATTTTGTGCTAACCGACACATGCACGTGCGCATCATGATGGATGATGTGTACATCTACCACGCACGCACAATTTTCCCTTTGTCTTTGTTTTGTGTAGGTACTCACGTATACTCGTCAACCTCTCAGTCCCAAGAGTTGACGAAACGAGCTCTTGAGAGCAACGATGACTTGGGATCACGTGGACTTTCATTCCCACCATTCCTTTTGCGCAAGGACTACGCGCATCTCTTCTACTTGGCTCTCACACGGCTATGGGCTATTTACCACTTGCCACCTTATGCTCATTTTACCGTGTTCACTTTGCATGTTATGCTTGCTTCTATGCCTTTGCCATGCACTTGTGACCCTTGCTTGCATCTACCCATGATTCACCATTATGCTACTCCTATGTGTATTTGCATGCTTGGTGGAGATCCTAGTAGCTATTGCCATGTTTATCATGTGCCTCATACTATTGTTGATTCTTGTGTTGGGAGAGTCATGATGTTACATTGCTATTTACATAGGACTTCTTGCCAATACCATGAACCTACTTTCCTCATATCTTGCTTTCATGCTTGTGCTATGACATGTGAATTATTCATGCAAGACTATTTGCACACATGACATGCCTGCCATGATTCCTCCTAGTATGTTGCATCTTCGCACTACTAGCTTGCTTGACTTGATCGCTATGATTGCTTGCTATGTTGCATCACCCATGTTCCATTATTACTTGCTTTCTTGGGTTGATGACATATATGCTCATGCCTCTCACATGATATATCTTGATCATTGTCTCTTGTGTCCATTAGTTGCCTCTTTCATATCCACTTGTATTGAGTGCAACCATACTATGCTTATTGATCTTGGAGACTTTGACATATTACTTGTGATGCATGCTTGTTTGAATGAGACTATTGCATTTGGTTGTTCTCTCATCATATGCCTCCATACTATGCAATGCTCCCTTGTCCTTTCTAATGATGAGCATGATGCATACACTTGTTTGGTATCTTACCACACGAATGATAGGTTTTGCACTTTCGCTAACCTCATTTGTTTTTCCGAGTGTTTGTCATGTTCTTTCATTTTGAAGGATTCACAAGGCATTACCGTCAGGAGACATTTTGGTTATGAGAAGGCATACTCAATGCGCAACTACATCATCCTTGAGACACTCCTAAAGGTGAACTCCTTCTCTTTGAGTCATCCTCAAATATGCATATTGGATGGGTCACTCTTTCATTGTTGTTTCCTTCTTGTTGTCTACATGTTACATCTAGTGAACGGAGAAACGACATTGGAGATTGGCTACATGGACCTTCACATTGAGGAGCGCTCGCACTTCTTGGATGCACCTTCAAAACTCCACTCATGCCTCGACATCGAGCTTTGGTACACCAACACCTCCATATTTGTTGATTGTGCTCATACATGTCATGCTCGATGGACATATCATACTCACCACAAATTTGCGTCTTATGCATGGATTGACTCACATTATGATTGCCTTGTTGCACCTATTCCCATGTCATCCATGATATATGAACTTGTGCATTTTCTTAGCAAATTTGTTGTGATCTTTCTTGATGGCATCTTCATACATAATGATCACATTGCCTATCATCAATTGCATGATATCATACACATGTTGAGCATCCATTGCCATATTCATGCTATTGATAAACCGTCTCACTATGACATCATTTTGCACCGTGGTTGCATTGCTCATACTCATAACACAATTGTGTGCACAATGAATGCTTTTGCTCCCACGAATGCTTTACATCTCATTCCATATCATCTTGCTAAGCTTCATGTGCTTTGTCATGAACAATCTTACCGCACGGACTCTTTCTTACATGATGGACACTTTGTGTGCGCTAACCATTGTATTTCCAAGTGTTGCTTGTGTTTGCCCTTTTGCATGTCTATCACTCCAATGACACCTTGGACTACTTGGATTGCGCCATGTCTTCCACTTCGTCCAACTACAAGTTCGCTCACGACAACCGCTTCCATGGTGATGAGGATCATGATCCGAGGCGGATCTTTCCCAAGGGAGGGAGATGATGCGGAGCATCCTATGGACATCACCATGTCAAGAGTCCATTCGGCGAGTGACACGCGCGACATCTACTTCACATACACAAAGGTGAATCATCTCCTTTACACGTGCTCACTTGACCCCTTCGAGGATGGTATACTACTTGACACTCCACTGTGTGTGCTGCATAGGTATTGTCGGAACACTAAGGACGACGAGGAGGAGTGCAAGCGCCAAGGAACAACTACACCATCCGCGAGGGAAGCTCGAAGTGAAGACGGAAGAAGACCCAGACGAGCGGTACTACCGCCCGAAGCGGTACTACCGCTAACCAGCGGTACTACCGCCCCCACCGCCGCCGCCACTACCGCTCAACCCGACAAGTACTAGTGTTCGACGATCCGGGCCAGTATTACCGCCAGCCCAAGCGGCACTACCGCTTGAGCGGTACTACCGCCCTTGCCCGGTACTACCGCCTGCTTGCATCGCAGAGTCGGGCCAGAGGCCCATGTATCCCTCCTCACTTACCCCTTCGTGGACATATGCTATATAAACTCCCCACCTCCTCCTAGCTAGGGTTAGCTTAGGTTTAGCTCATGTTTGTGTGAGAGCCTTGCTCGTCCACTTGGTTACTTCTCCTCGAGCCAGGACCTCTTCGGAGAAGATCCCCCAAGCGGATTCAAGACCCCCTTCTAGGGTGGACCCCATCAAGACCTCCTCACGGAGAAGAACGGCTACCGTTTGTATCGTCCTTTGTTGACCTTGAATCATGTATTTCCCTTTGTTGTTCATGTACCTTGTGATCTTGTGTGTTTGATTGTCTAGTGGATGTGTGATTGGACTTGTTCTTGAGTGTTTCCCCTCGTGATTTCTCTCCGTTCTTCCCCGTGTTCATCGTGTTCTTCGAGGGATCCCACTCCAAACGTGAAAGATCGTCCACGTAGGGTTCCGCCCTACATCACTAGTGCAACCTGACGAGACCGAAGCTAACTATTGCAAATGCAACAACCAGCGACAAGTATTCGCCCAACCACACTCTTAGTTCCAACCCACGCATCCACGCACGAAGTTGGAAGCACGAACTGGTCGCCGCCTCAACGGCTGCTGTTGTAAAATCACAAAGTGAGTTTACCCTCTCACAAGGCAAGATTACAAGAGCTAAGGAGGAAGTGAACTCTCAAACAATATTCTGGCTGCACTTAGCTAACCTATGCTGAAATCAAATTGCCAAAGAGTTGTGGCTGAAGTGGGGGAAGGGGTATTTATACTAGGAACAGCCCTCCTAGTTTAGGTGTGAAACCAGGCCAAAAGAGGGGCTCGAATTCATGCTAACCAGCTGGTCAAGGGAGAGAACTCATGGAGCCTCACGCAGCAGTTAATGCCCTGGACAGCTTGCATTGGAACTCTCCTATCCTTTGACTCAGGACTCCAAATGATGCACCGTTTGATTTTCTTGAAAGTAGACTTCATATGCTCTCCATTTTGTACTCCCACACGTGCTGGATTGTACTCCCACACGTGCTGTATACTCTTATATTTGTGTGGCATGATGCAACAAGTCTTGGGACGAATTCTGGAACTGCACATGCAACAACAGGTTGTTGAGATGGCTTGTTGTTCTTTCTTGAGGTATAACTAGTTGGCCTTGTCACCAAAACAGGCTTTGCATCAGGGGTGAAACTTGTTCTCTTCAAACTTGTTGTATGGGCTTCAGAACTTGTTTCTTCATGTGCTAAAAGTTGTTGGTTGTCCTCAACATTGTACCTGAGTAAAATCAGCACACAAGATTTAGGCAGTATAAAGTTCTCATGGTTATTTGAATTATGATCAGCTAGGAGCGCATTCACCTCTTGTGCTATTTGTTTGGCGCGGCTCCTTGTCATGGGACCCAAATAGATCTTCTTTGTAGCAGCTTCATTTGAGAGCTGAGTTTTATCATCAGGAGAAGATGATACACGAGGTGAACCTGGGATGTCCTCATCATTCAAGGTTGCAACCGAGCGACCGCCCGCAGGCAAAGAGCACCGCACGCCGGAGCGGTATTTCGATGATGTCCAGAAAGGACCCCGCATTGTAGAGGGCCAGTGTCCGAAGGACATCATTTTTGAATGAATGTGATAGAGGCAAAGGTGTCCCGTCTTTCGATGAGATGATGGATATCGCTTTGGTGGAAGTCGACTTTGACGATCCGACTACGAAGGTGCAAGGACATCGCGCCTTAGCAATCGTTAAACCAACTTCGAGAGGTTATTGACCACGCCGGAGCATGATCAACCTGACCACGAAGGTCTATTTTCTGCAAGAAAATGAAGAACAAGAAAGAAACTAAGATTGCAATCTGGATATTGCGAATATAAGATGAAAGCTTTATTGATCAAGGTGGGGTTCTGTGACGTCTTGGTCTGGTCATTGAACACAAACGAAGTACGCGAAGTTGCAGCTATGGTGAACTTTTAATCTAAACAAAACCCGAAGTCTAAACGATGCCCTAAGGGCTGCATATATGGAGGAAGAGGGGGAATGTCGTGGCCCTTGGAGGAGAGGTCCGAAACCAACCCTAACTCTTGTTTCCCCACACATACAGACTCTAAAAACAGCCTATATTCAAGTATTTTGAAATTACATGGGCCTGGCCCAAAAATAAGGTGACGCATCACCTAGAATAGCCTCTGGACGAAAATTATGAAGTGGCATCTTGTATATTTATTCCAAGGCTTCATGCACCCATTATGGTGGCTTCAAAGTCCTGAAATCATCACTTGAAACTCTGTTCTTGTCTCCCTTGCGCATGCCATCAACTCCATGCTTGTTCTTGCTCCAATGTTCATCCTTCTCCAAGCTAGGCCTTTCATTTGTAAGCAAAACAAATGTATCCAATTTAGGCAGCATCATATTCTCATGAACATTAGAATCATTACCAAGAAACGAAAGTACCTCGTAATTTAATTGGCGTGCGTGAGCTCTAGTAATTTGTCTAGTATGTATAGTAGCAGGGGCTGTGGGTGTAACAGTGGTATTGATGTCCTCATCAGAATGTATCTATGTTGTCCAATCATTTATGATGAAACAATGCTTATGTATGATATGTTGCTTGTTTTACTTTAAAATATCTCCTCCTGTGCGGCTGTTTAAAATACCTGAGAGTTGGCCAGTCGTCAGCTTCAGCCCCCACGTAGGTAGTATGGGGGTGTTCGGGATACCACACAAACACACCTGATCCAACGTCTTGGTCCGTGAAGGAGGTGTTAGTGCGGCGAACGAGGCAATCGGACTATGTGGCTTTATCGATTATCCGAACTTGGGTGCTGTGAATGCCCGGCCGGGTAGAGGACGGCCTATCGCATAATGCGAAAGAAATCGCAAGAGATTTATACTTAGTCACCGAATAGCTGACCAGCTCTCGTGATACGGGGCTAACCCGGTGTAGGCCGATCTTTCACGATTGGAGTGGGTTCCCTCGAAGAAGAGGAAGAACACGGGGAAGAACGGAGAGAAAACACAAGGGGAAACACTCAAGAACAAGTCCAATCACACATCCTCTAGACAATCAAACACACAAGATCCACAAGGTACATGAACAACACAAGGAAAGATACAAGGTAAAGTTCATCTCCATGAGGAGGTCTTGAATCCACGAGGGGATCTTCCCGTGAGGGGTCTTGAATCCAAGGTGGATCCTCTCTGTAGAGGCCGCGGTCTCTCTCGTGAAGTAGATCCATATGGATGAGAGAAGATCTATCTCTAAATGAGCTATCACATTTGCTAACCCTAGAAACGAGGTGGAGATGGTCTATTTATAGTCTAAGCCACGAAGGGGTAAGTGGGAGAGGGATACAAGACCAAAGGCCCGGCTGCGCACAGGCTGTGTCGGACGTCCGGTCGAGGTCGGACGTCCGGTCGCTCACGGGGGTCCGGTCATTCGGAGGGCGTTGGACTTCCGACATTTCTTCTCCAGACTGGTGGCGTCAGACGTCCGGGCGCTGGGACTTGTCGAACGTCCGGTGTTCGTTGGTCATACGGCTGCTGTAGATCTCCTGCCTGGTCCTGGCGTGGTCGCGTCGGACTTCCGGTGGACGTCGGTCGTCCGGGCGCTGTAGAGTGTCGGACGTCCGGTGACACGCCGGATGTCCGGCCGCTGTAGATTCCGCAGCTCCGTCTTCTTCCGTCTTCCCATGCTTCCCTCGCGGATGGTGTAGTTGTACACTTGCGCTCGCACTCATCCTCGTCGTCCGTAGTGTCCCGGCAATACCTATGCATGTACACGAGTGGAGTGTCAAGTAGTATACCATCCTCGAAGGGGTCAAGTGAGCATGTGTAAAGGAGATGATTCACCTTTGCGTATGTGAAGTAGATGTCGCACGTGTCACTTGCCAAATGGACTCTTGACATTGTGATGTCCGTAGGATGCTCCGCATCATCTCCTCCCCTTGGGAAAGATCCGACCTCGGATCGAAAACCAAATCACCATGGGAAAGAGATGGCTTCGCCACGTAGGAGAAGACGATCACCAAGTGCTCATCATCTTGAAGCTCGAAATGGGCACTCTCCAATGTCACACCATCTAGTGATTCCTTCAAAAGGAGCAAGAACAACAAACACTTGGGAAAAAATGTGGTTAGCGTTAGTGCAAAACCAAGCATTCAAGAGGTGATTCACCCAACAAGTGTTGTCATCATGCAAAGCATATGGTTTGACAAAGGATTGTGACATGGCATGTAAGCACATAGATTGAGCACAAGAATTGGATGCAACACACAAGGCATATATATCATGATGCATGGAAATGTGTACATGGCAAGGCAAAGCAAGATCTCTAACATGTGCACAATCAAGTGGTCCAAGATGGCCAATAAATCTCATGGTGCAAGCAACACAAGTAGTATGATCCCGCAATATCCATGCTCAAGAAAGATGTCACCTTGAAGGCGTGTCCTTATGTATTCTTCACAATGCCGAAGCACAAGCAAGTGCGATGTAGAATCGTCGTGGTAGAAGGTGGTTCGCTCTCAAGAGCTCGGATTGTCAACTCACGTGATATGGAAGTTGACACGAGGTCCAAGTTTCCTACACATGCACAAAACAAGACAAAGAACGTATGCGCATGGTACATAAACACATCATCCATCATGATGGTTATTTTCTCTTGCACATAACCATTAGGAGCACAAGTGCATGAATAATATGATGCAACAATGGCTATATTCATGGCACTAGGTATATGGTGCAAAGACGTAAGACAAGCATGCTTCATATGTCAAAATCTCCAAATATATGCGAGAATGCTATGGGGGCAATCTCATGAGCAAGACTATAAGCATTGTTGCACTCAATACATGGCAAATCATCTAGCATGAGAGAGGCAACACATGGAGATATATGACAAGAAGCAACAACAATCATGTGCAAAGCATGTAGATGCTTGTCATCAACCGCATGAAATAAGAAAGTATGAATCATGGGTGATGCAACATAAGCAAGCATAGAGATGAAGTCATGCAAACTAGTAGTGCGAAGATGCAACATACTAGATGAAATCATGGCAATCATGTCATGTGAGCAAATAGTAGGCATAAGCAATGCACATGACATATCGTAAGCACGAACACAAAGCAAGGTCATATTATCATCATAGGGATGGGTCACAAATGGAACATGGTGATAACAAGTAGTATCTCCACCAAGCTTGCAAATACACATACAAGTAGTAGAATCAATCATCATGTGTAATGCAAAGCATGGGTCACAAATGCATGGCAAAAGCATAGTAATGAGCTTATCATGCAAAGTGAACATGGCAAGATGGGCATAGAATTTGTAATGGATAATAACCCATAGCCAAGTGAGGGACATGTAGAAGAAATGCGCGAAGTCTTTGCGTGAAGAGGGCGGTGGGAAAGACAATCCACGGGATCCCAAGATGTCGTTGCTCTCTAGAGCTCGTTTTGTCAACTCATGGGATTGTGAGGTTGACAAGTATTCATGGGTACCTACACAAAAGAGACACAAACCAAAGAAATTGTGCGCGTGGTAAATGTACACATCATCCATCATGATGTGTTTGTGCATGTGTGAGTTAGCACAAGATAAGCATCGCTCAAAGAAATTTGATGCATGGTATAAGAACATGCCATCCATCATGAAAGAATAGTTGTTATGTATAACACGATGGGGACGCAAATTGAGAATGCAAGTATATGGCACATCAATAGCATGTTTATTCATGGGAAACATATGGTGCACACAATTATTGGGATCATGCAATGGATGGTATGGAGCAAAATCTCCTAACATGTATGAGGAAACTATGGAGGTCTCCTCATGAGCAATATTGGAAACATCATCTGGAGAAAATGGACAACATTCAAAACAATGCGTATCCGAAGCTAGGTAGTCATGGCATTGCATACGAGATAAATGATGCAAATCAATATCATCACAAGAAAAACAGATGCCAGTAACCATGGGCTTGTCATCTATGACATAAGTGCAAATTGGGTTTATTTTTATGGCATATGCATAGTCACTACGATGAGATTGCAAATATGACATGTGATTGATCTCATGCATAGCATATGACAAGTCAAGCGGATTGTCAAACATGATGTGACCTAAAGAATTGTCACAAGAAATCCTATGTAACATGGCATCACAACTAATAGACTCCACATGGCAATCATCATACTCATCATAAATGGGTAAATCATCACATGGGGAAGTCGCACTAGCATGAAGCAAGGAAATAGGTTGATGCGGAGCATCCCAAGGCCATCCCTATGGACCTACATACATCTCCCACCAACCAATGTCAAGAACCCATGCAAGAGCCATCGAGAACGATGTTGACTCTCTCCTTGTTGAACTCTCCTTTGACCCACTTGAGACATGGCTACTACCTCAAACGGAGATGCTTTGTGTGCTTAGGTACCATGGAAGCAACCAAGGACAAGGTACGGTGCAAGATGGACATCGAGAGCATGAATAACATCTTCCCAGCGTAGAAATACCGGTACAACCGCCCAACTACCGGTCAACCTTCTGTAATCAAGCGATGCAAGGCCGGTACAGCCCCGGTTTATACCGGTAACAGCCAAAAGATCGGTACTACCGCCCCAAGCACTAGAACATCCGCTGAGCACCTTCGGAAACACCTCCAGGAACCAGTGCCTGAGCTCCAAGCGGTACAACCGCCCCCATGACCGGTACTACCGGCCTGCTTGTGCGCAGTCAAAGGGTCGACGACCCGTGTAACCCCCAATTTACCCCTTGGACTATAAGTACTCGTCCCCTAGCTCCGAATTAGGGTTAGCATTGGTTTAGCTCATATGTGAGATAGAGCTTTGCTCATCCATACGGATCTACTCCTTGAGAGAGACCGCAGCCCCTCTACGGAGAAGATCCACATTGGATTCATGACCCCCTCTTGGGTGGCCCCATCAAGACCTCCTCACGGAGAAGAAACGTTACCCTATGTATTGTCCCTTATTGGTTTTGGACTGTGTGATCTCTATGTGTACTCGGATGTACACTACAAAAAAAAGACACATCCGTGACATTTTGGGCCAAACGAAATTTTTTCTATCATACTTATGACACTTCTATGACGATAATTGTGACAAAACACGGTATCATCATAGATGTGGTGGGGTCCTACTTCTATGACAAAAAATCATGAAAGAAAATGGGCTTTTCTTCCTGGGCGGGCCGGAGACGCAGCTGCATGACATTCTTTGGGCCATCCATGACGGAAAAAACCGTGGTAGAAGCGAGGGCGAGGAAAATATCGGGGTGTTCCCGGTTAGGGTGGGTGGTCGGGGCCGAGCGATGCGTGTTTCTCTCGTACACGCATGCGCGTGGGTGCGAGGCGTTGGGCTCTAACTGAACCCGAGCGAGGCGTTGGGCTCTAACTGAACCCGAGCGAGTCGTTGGGCTCTAACTGAACCCGAGCGATTCCACTGCAGGCTACGCGTTACTGAACCCGAGCGATCGATCGATGGCTGTTAACTGAACCCGATCAGCGATTCGCCGCCATCGCTGCTAATCAAGCCGATCGATGCTGCCTCTGGATGAACAGTGAGCGTTGCGGGGGGTGGGGCGGTTTGGATGAACAGTTCCCGGTGGGGGTGGATGAACAGGACCCCGTGGTGTTGCCTCTGGATGAACAGTGATCGTTGCTGGGGGGTTTGGTTGAACAGTTCCCGGTGGGGGTGGATGAACAGGACCGCGATGGTCCGAGCCATTTGGGGCAGGATGAACAGGACCCCGTGGAGGGCAGGATGAACAGTAGACGTTGGAGGGCTGGATGAACAGTAGCCCGTGGAGGGGTGGTTGAACAGGAGCCCGTGGAGAGGGCTGGTTGAACAGTAGCCGGTGGAGTAGCACGCGGTGGAGGCTGGATGAACAGGAGCCCGTGGATGATAAGTCGCAGGTGGAGGCTGGAGGAGGTCGACGGTGGATGAATAGTAGCCCGTGGAGGCAGGAGGGGGTCGAGGGTGGAGATGAACAGTATCCCGTGGAGTTCCGTTTTGCGGTACGCCACACCCCTTCGGATGAACAGGACCCCCGTTTCGACCGTAGAGCTCCAATACAAGTCTGTTTCCTCCGTTTTGCGTTACGCCACACCCCTCCCGATCAACAGGACCCCCGTTTCGACCGTAGGAGGTCCGTTTCCTCCGTTTTGCGGCACGCCAAACCCCTCCCGATGAATAGGATCCCGTTTTGAACATGGCCGGTCGAACACAAGGTCGTTTCCTCCATTCTGTGGTACGCGAGGCCTCGTTTCCATCGGCTGTTCCGTCCAAGCCCTCCCGATGAACACGACGATGCATTCCGTTCCGACCCAGCCGGTTGGCTCCCCATGAACACGAAGACAACGTTGTTTCTCTGTTCCGACCCAGCCATGTACACGAGCCCTGGCCGTACGTATGTGTGAGTAGGCGTTCGAGACCCTGCCCGTATGTACGTACGTGGCCTTATATTATTTCTTGCACACTGGCCAATGTACGTACGTGTACATGCTACGTGCGCGCCTCTAGTACGACACGTGTGTGCCTCTACATCAACCAGTATGTACGTACACGTTCGCGACCAGAATAACAACGCTACGTACGCTTCGACCAGGTGGGTCCCGATTGTCAGGCACTTCCTTGCCTACGAAGATGTAGCTGGTGGGTCCCAGCAGTCAGGGGGGCGAATCATTTTTTTGTTTTGCCCGGACGCACTTCCTTGCGTGCGAAGATGTAGCTGGTGGGTCCCAGCAGTTAGGGGGAAACGTTTTTTTCATGAAATACGGTGGCCCGTTCAGTGGGTCCCCGCTGTCAGGTGGAGGGATAATTATTTTGCGCGTAATAAGGAGGCACTTCCTTGCTGCAGACGTGGACCCAGCTGTCAGCCTCTCCACGTGTAGTCCACGTCCGGTGGAAGCCGTTCCTTGACCACGTTGACCACGCCGCGCCGAGAGCACCAGGGCGGTGGACGACGGTGAGACCTAGGAAGGGGACGACGCAGAGCCGGGGAAGACGCGGCAGTGGATGCCCACGCGTAGAGGAGTACGAGGGTTCACTGGTTCGCTGCGGTGTGGGGTTGTCGTCGCCGCAAAATAACAGGGGGTGTGGGTGAGTAGAGGGATGGCCTGGCCGGCGGTGGGAATAGTAGGGGCGGTGAGGCCTCCGCGGCAAAGACACCCGCCACGGAGGTAGGAGCATGCGGCACGACCGGCGCTGCTTTGGTATTTGGAGCAACAAGACCAGAGGTTGAAGGAACACTACGGCCGTTGGATGGACATAGTACGGTCAATGGAGCTAGAATCGTTCATATTGACTAAGTTGACAAAGCACTCCGTCCCCATCAACTTAGTAGGCCCACAAGTCAGCCTCCCACCAAGGTGGGTCCCTACCAGCAGGGGGAGTATTCATTTTTTTGTGCGTAATAAGGAGGCACTTCCAGTGGGTCTGAGCTGACAGCGGGGGGAACGTTTTTTTCGCGCAATATGGTGGCCCGTTCGGTGGGTCCCAGCAGTCAGGGGGAAACGTTTTTTTCACGAAATACGGTGGCCCGTCCGGTGGGTCCCTTCTGTCAGGTGGACGAATCATTATTTTCCGCATAATAAGGAGGCACTTCCTTGATGCCGTTGTGGACCCAGCTTTCAGCCTCTCCACGTACAGTCCACGTCCGATGGAAGCCGTTCCTTGACCATGTTGACCACGCCGCACGAGAGCACCAGGGCGTTGGACGACGGCGAGGCCTAGGAAGGGGACGACGCGGAGCCGAGGAAGACGCGATAGTGGAAGCCCGCGCGGAGAGGAGTACGAGGGTTCACCGGTTCGGCTGCAATGTGAGGCTGCCGTCGCCGCGGAATAACAGGGGGTGTGGTTGAGTAGAGGGATGGCCTGTCCAGCGGTGGGAGTACTAGGGGGCGGTGAGGCCTCTGCCGCATCACAGCCGGCCACGGGAGGCAGGAGCACGCGGCACGATCGGCGCTGCTTTGGGTGGTTGGAGCAAGAAGACCAGAGGTTGAAGAATCACTACGGCCGTTGGATGGACATCGTACGGTCACTGCAGCTAGAATCATTTATATTGACTAAGTTGACAAAGCCCTTGGTACGCGGCAACTTAGTAGGCCCACAGGTCAGCTTCCGAAACGGTGCACTCCAGATGTTAGGGGGAGGAATCATTTTTTGGGCGGCTGAAGCAAGAATATCCGAGATTGAAGAAGAAGCACGACATCCGTTGGATGGACATCCAACGGCCACATCTACCAGAACGGTGTGTTGTTGACAAAGCCTTGCATACGCGTCAACTTAGTTTTTTTAGGGGACGCGTCAACTTAGAAGGCCCACAAGTGTGTGGCAGAGAACATATAGCCCATTTGCGATTTGTAAGAATGTACAACCCATTTTTTAATTCTAATTGAATTTACTACAGCCCATTTACAGTTTGTTAAAAGTACAACCCATTTTCTAGCTAGGACAACGATTAATAATTTCAAAAAACCGCTCAAAACAGAATTAAAAAAATCCCATGTAGATGCTTTTGTCATTCTCACCTTCTTTTGGTTGAAGGCTGTATCGTTGACAATCAGGGGAGTTTGCTCCCGAACTCCTAGGGCTCGCTGTGTAGACATAGTTTTCCATAGCAAACAGAGCCTCTCTGCCATCAAGGTCCTTGCCAACGGTGATCTCCTGGTTAATCGGATAATTGAGTCCGAGAAACAGAGAGTGTGAACCAAGGCTTTTACCCGCCTCCAACTAAAAATCCTGAAGGCCCCAACAAGCTGGTATCCTGCTCATAGGCGTAACAGCCCATCGTCCGGATACTCACATATTTCACGGTGCTTGTATACAGTGGGGTTTTGCAATATAACTTTTCCGGCTCATGTGTCCGAATGATCATCATTCTTTTGCCGTCAATGCGCTTTCGGCGAGGAACCAGTTGTGCTTCCCTATTTTGGCAAAGGTGGTGTGATTACAAAGGGCAGTATGAGACGGACATCGCATCATATCAAAAAGGACACGCATTGTTAATGTAAGATCAGCATTGTTCAGAGTATGAGTAGGATAATGCAAGAAACAACATTGATATGTCCCTATTGGAACTGGGAGGAAAATACAGGGAAATGTATACTGGGTTCAAAAATATAGAAGTGCCATGCATGGTTATACTCATGTTATCTCGCAATTGATTCTTCACAGGAAACTACCATGTCATGCATGTTCTTTCCTCACAAACAAATTCTTCAAGGTAACTAACAGACTATGCATTGTTATATACTCGTGTTCTGTGGGCAAAATTTTTGCGAGGATATTATTCTAGCCATTGATTGCTGAAGGGCGAATATAGGTATGTACACATGGTAAGCATTACATGATTTCACTACTTCCAAATATAGAGTTCTCCATATGCACATTTACTTCCCTAATGTATGGTTAGATGAAACCAACAGTGTGGTGCATGTTTCTACATCATGAAAATGAGGAAACTAACATGGCCATTGATACACACTCATATTTAGTAGTAGTATATAGATTACTACAAAATAAGGAGAATATCCATATATTCCTAACCGTTTGATTATTCAGGGGTACAAATTGGTTGTAATGACATGATCACAATCGCATGAATTAAATCATTCCAAATATAGCTGATTTACGGCGTCTCTAATACATTGCCATAGTTCTACTCAAATTCTGCTCAAACAGGGATATGCCAATCATCACAAAAAGTTCAAACAGTGTCATGGCGTCATCATTAACATGAGATGGAAACAACTTACACGCGCCGTCCCAGCTATACGTGGTGCCATCTGCTTTGTCGATCGCATAGATGATGCCATTGTGTTCAACAGCATCACAGAAGTGTGTATCAGCTTTGACGACGATCCACTGCGAGCTGAGTTGTCTCCATCTAAAGAAGGCACCGGCGTAAAGATAGGCGAGTCCCTTGTCGAACAAGGCAATTATCTTGAAGTCTGCGTAACCCGCATGTCGTGTGGGCACTTGGCAGATTACAATCTTCTGCAAAACAAGGTCCGTCCAACTGACGCGGCAATCTAGATGACTAGGACCGCGTTGGTAATACTCTATATAATCCAACGGAGGAAGGATAATCTCATGGGAGGTCTGGAAGTTCACGAGCACCAAGTTTTTACCGTCTTCTCTGACAGCAGCCATCCAGTGGGAGTTCATGCCGACCCAGTACATACCTGCCAAGAAGTTTCGGGCGATGGTGATCGGATCGAAGTCGAGGGAAATGATGTACGGCGACCCAGTACATACCTGCAAAGAAGTTTCGGCTAATGGAGATCGGATTGAAGTCGAGGGGCATCATGTACGCCTCCGTATCATGGTGAGCCAATCTCGCAAGACCAGATAGCAGCAAGCAGGGTGTCTTGAAAAGCTTAGGCCTCGCTTCAATGATGGCCGTGTGCATGCCCCTCGAGCATGCAGCAAGCCGCATGGCGCTCAACATATCCATACACGAACAACAGAGGTCGAGGACGTCACTGGGGAGATAGCTCCAATCGCGGCTCATATCGATCCTGCGCGGTTTGCGTTCGGCCAAGGTGGAGTTTGGAAGGTGAGGTTTTGGGGGGCTTGATTTACGGGGGAGAAGGCTGTCGATGCTGGAGCGTCTAGCGAGGGAATAGTGGTACTGGGGGAGGCGAGCGAGGCGAGGGTATGCGGGGGCATAGTGAGATAATGAAGAGTGACCTCAGGATCTCCGGCGAGACAGAGATGGAGATGTAGTGGTGCTAGGGGAGAGGGAGACGAGGCGAGGGATGCTATATAGCGGCGGTGACAGTGACTGCACAGTGCACAAGGTGAGGTTGACTTTGGTAACCCGGACACGCCGCCTGGACTGGTGTCACCACGGGCGCAGGGTCTTGTCACTTTACTGTGAGGACCGGATGAATAATAGTATTTTGACCATCAATTGTACCACAGTTGTACTACTACTACTAGTAGGAGTAGTAGGAACATGAGTACACTCCCGTGCTAGCATGCCTCTGGGTTCACTTCATCCTCCAGCTATCATCCATATTGCGAGCAGAACCAAATTCTCGTGCATGCGGAAGCGCGAAGAATGACTTTTCTTTTTTGAGGATAACCGCATATTCCTTAACCGTAGTAGGAACATGAGTAGTACTCCCTCCGGTCCTCTTTTATCTACGCATAACTTTTTTCAGTATTTCTCTAATTAGTCTGCGTATATACCCTTTTGCATGCGCCCATTTCCCTCCATGCCCCGCATTCACATCATTAATTAGCGTACGCATGAGCAGCTGCAGCCCGACTCCAGCCAATGAACTGCAGGATGCAAGTGGGCCACTCTGTGCGCGTGGGAGAGAGAAAAGGCAACCGAAGAGCCCGTCCAATCCATTGCTTGCAGCAGTCAAACCACAGCACCTCTCCTCATGCATGCGCATAACTTCTCCCATTTACTTCTCCATCGGGAGCCGATTTTCCTCGGCTTTTTCACTACTCCTTGATCTTCATTTGCATCCAAACCACACTGCATTCACATTGTTTTAACCTCTTTACATCCTCCTGGAGTAATTCCGAAGCCCCCTATAAATAATCATCTTCTTCACTTAGATTAGCCATCTAATCCTAATTCTCCAAACCATAGCCCTTCGGTCCAGCGGTTCCAAATGGCGAAAGAGATCGAGATGCAGGTTTTTAGCATCCAACATGTCATCGTCGAAGGCTCGTTGAGTATAGTTGCCACAGTCACCGACCACCCAAGGGTTGTTCGGAAGTGGATCAACAATGTATCCAACTCCCTCTAAAAGGTGGAGATGAATGTCATCGGTCTCGACGCAGAGTACACGGAGCGTGCCACAGGGAAGATCCAACGCGCCGCTGTCCTTCAGCTGTGCCTCGAAGATGATGTTTTGGTGTACCACATCATACACGCGCCCTCCATACAAGGTGCGCTTCACGGTTTCTTGTCTCGGGAGGACATATGCTTCTGTGGGGCAGCCATCGCAGGGGATAAACAGAAGTTGGAGTCGTACAACCTTGATTTGAAAAGCATCGCTGACCTACAAACCAGAATAAAAATTCCTGTAGAAGATTGTGATAAACCTACACCATCCCTATTCGACGTAGCAAATTTTGTGCTAGGAACAAATCTTCAGAAGGGTGACGAGATGCTGGCATTAAGGTCGTCTGGATGGGAAAATTACCCCTTGACGTACGAGCGGATAAAATATGCTGCCCTCGATGCTTGTGTGAGTTTCAAGATAGCTGCAAGGTCCAGAGAGCTTGTTGCGAAGCCGTCTCCCACAGAAAATGAGAAGAAGAAGAAGAAGAACAAGAAGAAGAAGAAGAAGAAGAAGAAGAAGTAGAAGAAGAAGAAGCAGAAGAAGAAGAAGCAGAAGAAGAAGAAGAAGAAGAAGAAGAAGAAGAAGAAGAAGATGTTGCACCAGCAGCAGGGCATTATGGATGGATGAACTATTCCCTCTCTATGTATATTGATATAGATGGACTATTTAGATGGTGTGCATGTCTTTGGAACAAGTAGTAGCGTGGGTACGCTTGACTATAAGGAAACTCCTTCTAGTGTTCGGTATGCAATGCATGTGTCCGTAGACATGACAACTTGTCCATGGAAGTTCAACTACGGCGACCATCACGTTTCATCCACTACCACTCGCGATTCCCACGACGCCGCTCCAACCCACGGCACCACGTCCCCCGACGTGCGCCTCACCCCTCTCGGCCGCACCGCCTATCTGCCTTTGTGTGCATGACATGTGGGCCACCATAAATGCGGCAAGCATCAAGTTTCTACCACAGCCACACGCGATTCCCACGACGCCGCACGAACCCATGACACCACACGTCCCGCACCATCGAATTTTCATCCAGCGGCTGTGACACATTTTGTCCCGGGCATCAATCCTCAGCTGGAGTACTTCTGTACTACAGGTTGTACCCGCCGGTGTGGCCATCTACGCCTCATAACGCCCCGACGCCCAGCTGTGGCACCCTCGCCACGGCAACGCCACCACCGGTCGGTTCATCTCGAACGAGTGAGTCGCGAGCCACACCACCACCATGAGAATGACATGTGGGCCAGCCGCATTTAACATCCGCATGTCATTGACTCAGAGCATGGTTAATAATATAGCCGGCTGTTGGCTATATGATGTTGCCACGTCACATGTAGCCAAGCTTGTAGCTAGCAAGTACAATAGTTGAATATTAATATGTACTACTTTGTTGTTACATGACCCACCTCGCTCTCTCATAAAATGCCTAGGAGCACGTGCTGCAGCCGGCTGTTAACTAGTATCCCGCTTCTCTTCTCTTTCATCTTCTCTCTCGTCCAACTAAGCAAATATATAATATTTAATGTCTTACAGCCCGCCTACATCACCTTATTGTACTTGCTCTCATAGGTCGGGCACTAAGCCACTGAAGTTCGGTCCCGTGGGCCCTGAGAGGGAAATGTAACTCCTGTGGCAGGCCTTGTGGTGCTCCCGCAGTACGAGCTCGTGCCAAACCCGGAATTTGTTTCTTACTACTACCAACTACTAGTAAGGTACATGTGCATTGCACGCATGAGATTCTGGTGGTTTGTGCATTATGCTTCTACATGTGGAGTCTTCTAGATTCTATATGTGGCAAAATCTGGTGGAATGTAGATGATATCCAACGGCCAGTAGTGCTCGGATTTGCCATCTTTGTACCGTCGGATTGGCTTCATCCAACGACCGACTTTCAAAGTTATGGTTTGGTTTGCAGCCTAAGGTTGCCACGCCTAAGCTTAGGCGTGCCGGCATGTGTTTGGTTCATTGCTACACTTGTGGCTTGCCACACTTTTCTAGCTACATGGTCCACATGTCATAGACTCAACTTCTTGCCAAATCTTGCCACACTTGTGGTGGCCATTTTGTCACCACATTTTTTGTGGCAGACACACTTGCCTAAGCTTAGTTGTGGCAAAGTTAGTCATGAATGAAGTTCAACCATGGAGTCTTCTAGATTCTACATGTGGCGGAATCTGGTGGAATGTAGATGATATCCAACGACCAGTAGTGCTTGGATTTGCCATCTTTGTACCGTCGGATTGGCTTCATCCAACGACCAACTTTCAGAGTTATGATTTGGTTTGCAGCCTAAGGTTGCCACGCTTAAGCTTAGGCGTGCCACAAGTGTGTTTGGTTGCATTCTCGTCTCAGTATAGTTGTTCCCTCTTCATGCATGCTCAACTCAACACCCCTCTTCATGTATGCTCTCTTCATGCATGCTTCTAGTGTATTTGTGCTAATCTAGTGTGGACTCATGCACCCTCCATACACTCTACCAAACACCCAAAAATGGGTCGAGAAGGGAACTCTTGGGATCGTGCACCCTTCATACACCCTACCAAACACACCAGGCATGTGTTTGGTTCATTGCTACACTTGTGGCTTGCCACACTTTTCTAGCTACATGGTCCACATGTCATAGACTCAACTTCTTGCCAAATCTTGCCACACTTGTGGTTGCCATTTTGTTAGCCACATTTTTTTGTTTCAGACACACTTTGCCTAAGCTTAGTTGTGGCAAAGTTAGTCATGAATGAAGTTCAACCATGGAGTCTTCTAGATTCTACATGTTGCGGAATCTGGTGGAATGTAGATGATATCCAATGCCATTAGTGCTCGGATTTGCCATCTTTGTACCGTCGGATTGGCTTCATCCAACGACCAACTTTCAAAGTTATTCACACACTATATAGGGGGTATAGATATAGATGTGCCGGCCCATTGCAATGGATCCAAAGTATATATGTTTAGTGGAGTGCACTCTAAACACATTATCTATTTATTTTTCTCTAACCTTTCGTAGCCATGCAACCAAGCCACATAAGCTTCATGGGTGCCCCCCACATCATATTATTCATACTACGTTGACAGAAAAAAATATAAATCACCCAAAACAAGATCTTCCCGTTTTTTGTTCCTACGATGTTGTGCCGTGCACATACCTACTAGTTGTATAGTGGTAGTACTAGTTGTATAGTACAAACTTGGTACTAGTAGGAGCAGAGTAGTACGGAATGCTCCTACTCTATCAACAAGCCCCATCTGACACCAAATTTCTTGGCTTCCATGCTACAGCTAGATCTTCCACTCGTTTCTGTTTTCCAACCCGGCGGCGGGCGGGGTGCGGTTTGCCAATAGTCGGTTTGCTCAACGGCGGTCTCACATGAAAGTGAAAATGCTAGGCAACACGCCATCCTTAAGCTATGTGTCGTGCCGGACGGGCCGTGGAGTACTCTCGATTCCCCGGCGTGTGTGGGGGGAGTGCGACGCGAACGCGGCAGGCCTTTTCCTTTTACTAGCAATGTGCTCGTGCATTGTGACGGATCCAAAGTAGTAGAATAGTAGTACTTGTTCACAAACTTGAAAGAAATCACTCTTGTTTTGATATACTCCTAATATATTACTCCCTCCATTCCTAAATATTTGACTTTTTAGATATTTCAAATGGACTATCACATACGGATTATATAGACATATTTTGAAGTGTAGATTCATTCATTTTCCTCCGTATGTAGTCGCTTATTGAAAAATCTCTATATAGATAAATATTTAGAAGTGGACTGTAAGTGCTACTCCCTCCGTCCAGGTTAATAAGTCATCTTTGGTTGTGCACCGTGACCAAGAAGGAGGGAAGACTTATACACCTAGACGTTCGGAGTACTACTATTACTTATGTACGTGCAAATGCACGTTTTAACATTAAGATGCGGTTTTTGTAAAAGTAGAAAAACAACACTAGTCAAGCTTGTGAAACGATTCAATGCAAAACAAATGCAAAAATGCTCGTTTGATTTTTTACTTTTAGCTTCCTTCTCTGTGGTTATTTCTCTGTCGTACTTTGTACGGAGTATCTCACTGGTTGGAAAGGCATGCAAATTCCCAAACCGCTTCCTACACCCTGTATCGAATTTTTTGCCTAACAAGTTGTGTCGTGCAATTGGAATTCCAACTTGAGTACTACTGCTACTAGGAGTACCAGGGGTCAGTTCTTTTAGGCTTCTAGATTAGTAATCCCATAACTACTACCTCCGTCCTAGTTTATTGGTCCCCATTGTAATCTTTGTCAAATTGTGATCATAAATTTAACTAATGGAATGTTAGTGTATGTCACATGCACTAACATTTTATCCGTTAAATCTTTGGTCAAAGCACAAATTACAATGGTGAGGAATAAACCAGGACGGAGGTACTACTACTAGTAGTAGTTTAGAAGCCCAAATAAATGAGTGAGGCTCCTTAATGTTACTCTCCACTATGACTAGTCTTATGGGAAAAGCTGGGGAAGCCGCCAAAAGAACTTGCCCTAGGAGTAGTAGCTAGGGATACTAGGATTGGTAGCTAGGGATCGAGTGTGCGAGATGAACTGGAGAAAGTAAATGCAGACAGATGAAATGCAAAGAAGACGGAGGGATGTGATAGTTGCTTGTCCGTTTATTTTACCAGGCCACTTATTACGGGGAGTGGTTGAGTTTTGTGATATGACGGCTTTACTGTCGCGCCACGAGCGGGGTGAGACTCCCGTGCAGCGCCGCCCTCTACACTAGACTACATCGGTCGTGGTTTATCCCCCATTGAATTTGACTGAAGATTTAACTGACAAAATGTTGGTTCATGTCAACAAAAACAATATCGTTGGATTCGTATTTGAACATAGTTTACAATGATACTCCTATAATTTTAGGTGACATGCATCATCATTTATCGTACTATATATAATGTTAGTACAATTTTTGGTCGTACTAATCTATACTCCCTCCATTTCTTTTTACTCCGCACATAAGATTTGGTCGAAGTCAAACTACACAAAGTTTGACCAAATTTATATAAAAAAATATAAACATCTACAATACTTAAACTATATAGTATGAAAATACGTTTCATGGTGCATCTGATAATATTGATTTCATATTGTGAATGTTTATATTTTTTAATATAAAGTTAGTCAAATTCTACAAAGCTTGACTTTGACCAAACCTTATATGCGGACTAAAAAGAAACAGAGGGAGTAGTAAGGTGCCCGTGCGTTGCACGGAAGAGTGAAATGCATTGATCAAGGGGTTGTTTATTTTGACAAAGGATGTGGGGGTCATCTCATGTGTAACGGGTATCGATAGGTTTGTTCGGATATTATTTCATCACTAGAGCTCACAAACATCCGGGTGAAATAGATAAAAACGTATCTTTTGCAAACAAAAGCGTACAACTGTTCAACCTGCATCCAAAACTTCTGAAGAAATAACTATTATTGTGCTTTGCATGAAATGATCTTCAAGAATTAGTTTTTGAGTATCCATTGTTATATATGTTGGCTACAGATGACATGGCACTTTCTTATAATCAACAGTTGGCTATACTATTTAAGTATTAACCATGCCCTTATACACCTAGACGGAGGGATTAAATCAGGATGACTTGGGAGGGGGCAGAGGATATGTAAGAAATGGTTCATCATAAGTCTTTCACCAGTACTGTAGTAAAAATTCATACATGGAAGATTCTAGACTAAACCATAAATGGATACACTTTTATTCATGCGCAATACTCCAATAGAGCAAGATCATGCATGGAAGTCTCCACATGCTTAGACAGCGGATTACATTGAGCGAAGACTAATGATCAACATTTAAATTGATAATGCAGATGTCCAAGTGAACCTCCTTGGAGTCTCCGGGCACATCGTTGGGGTTCAAATAACATTGTGCCCTTTCCATGGCCACATCAGCGGGAAAATCCCAGCTCGGCAGAGTCCAAGTATGCTTGGCGTAGCCAGTGTCGCCGCCCACGTACCTCCGAGGGGTGGTAATAGTGAGGACACACCCGTACATCGGCCTCGTGTCAGTGTCAGAGTCAGCGGCGTAGCCCATGACGCACACTACAGAGATGTGGCGGCAGCCTGCGTGGGCCTCGCTGGTGGCCACGATCAGGAGGAAGAAGCTGCCGTCCTCCTCCGAGACTAGCAGGCGACGCTGATCCTCCAGCGACTCCGGCATGGTGAACGGGTAGCACGTCTCGTACTTGATGTTCTTCGCCAAGGGCCAGTAGTGATTGCCGCACGCCTGCGTCAGGTGATGCACGATGTCCGCCGGCGAGCCCCAAAACGGCACCGGCACTCATAGCAGTAGACGAAGGGCTCCTTGGAGGCATCGACCAGGCCGTCCATGAAACCGGAGTGGCTATAAGGGACGTTCCGCTAGTTGAATATATGAGCAAGTTACTACGAGATTTACTACAAAATAGATCATGACGGATATAATAGAGATTAAACTAATCATGCGGACTAGCATAGTAGATGAACAGATCGAATCTACGACACAGACTAGAAACATGAATTCTACCATGATTTCGAACAGGAAGGATAGAAACACATACGATGCAACGGGAGCAGCACCATTGGCGTTGAGGTTGTCGCCCATGTCGTTGAGGAAGAGGTTGCTGAGGTCGTGGAAGAAGTCGTCGTCGGTGAAGTCGTCGCTGCTAGCAGTCGCGAGAGTGCGCTCCCCAAATTTTCAACAGCGCCCGCCGAATGGAGCGCAGGAGGGAGTGGCTGTAGGGTACGTCGCAACCGCCGAATGAAGAGCAGGAGTAGCCCACGAAGCAGTAGATGGTGCTCCTCCCTAGTCTCTATTCTTATCTATATCTCTACTACTCTTCTTTGTTTTTATAATATACTGGTTGTAGTTGCCAAATCAAATAGTACTGCGCCGTCCACTGCACGCCCGACTGAACACGCCTTCTCGCCTCCATCAAACCCCTCCGTTAAACCCGCATGCAAACCGAGAAACCTACTCTGTCCACATGTCCGTTCATGAGCGGGCCGGAATTAAACGCAACACCGGCCAAGCTCCTCCCGTCCGCCCTCAGTTTAAACAAGGCCAGACGTCGGCCAAGCTCCTACAGTCCGACCTCTATTTACACGAGGCCAGACAGACAGCAGGCAAGAATCGCACCCCTCCGCCGCTCCCCCATCTCCGCCTTCACCAATTTCTCCACTCTTCCGATGGCTTCCGAGGAGCCGTTCTCTGGCATATTACCCGGCTGGGTGGCCCACCGAGCCCTCCAGATACGGGTGAGGCTGCTCGGTGCTTCACCAACCTCGCTTGGCCCGATGGAGCCAGTTGCCGCCCCAAGCAGGCGCGTGGTTCAGCAACTCACCGCTCCAGTTCAGCTCGATGAGGAGTGGTGAGTTGCTCCATGCCAGCACGGCAGCGAGCACACCGGTACGGGCGTCTTCGCTGCTGCGTGTACCATGCCTCCCGTGCCTGCGGCAGCGCCATGCAGGCAGAGACAGAAGCCAGGTGCATGGACAGCGATGGCCAGCTTCTCCATGTCCGCTGCCATCATCGAGGATAAGTAGAACACGGGATGCCGCCGCCACTCGGGTCCCATGAAGGTCACCGCCGAGGCGACGACTTCTCATTCAGGTAATTTCTTTGCTTCTTCATCTCTTTCGAGGACCTTCGTCGACCCCGCAAAGTGTCTGCCGGACATGAGGAAGACAAAGGGATCCGCGGGCGGCCATTTAGATTATGTACTCCCTCTCCAGCTGGCGGGAAATTTTTGTTCTAAGAATGGATAAATTGTATGTATCCATAACTAAAATAAGTCAATATACATCCATTTTTAGGACAAGTATTTCCGGACCTAGGGAGTATTAATTATACCAAGATAGCCGGATTGGCACCGCTTAGTTCATGTGAATGTAATGAAATCCATCATGTTTATATGAAGATTTGGCTTTTTTATACGAAATCCTTCATGCTTATATGAAATCAGTCCGTGTTTGCACGAATTTCATCTGGTTGGTTAGAGTTGTGAAAATGTATGCCGTTGGCGTTTTATGTCGTCCTCCGCGGAAGGAAACAGGAGGAAATTTGCCGGCTGCCATTGGAGATGCTCTTATGCTGGAAATAATAGAGTGACATCGAATCCATTTGAGTTAATTGCGTGTATGATTGTCCCTCTATAAAAATTTAATTGCATGTACAGTGTACACGTGACTTGCAGGGTGGCTACAGCTTCGTACAGAAAGTTAAAAAGAAACAAGTCCATCCTTAATCTTGTATTTTAAATACTCTGTGGGTTCCACTGTTAGTACAGTAGCGAAAGAAGTATATATATTAAATAAGTAATATGTAATATAAAAATCTAAAGTTAAAGACATAATTCGAACTCATGTCACCGCGTTGCGAGCATCCGGCGCTAACCAGTCCAGCACATTTTTGTCATAGACCATGCTGCTGATATATCTCCATGTCTACTCTTATACTCCATCTGTTCCTAAATATTTGTCTTTTTCAGATTTCAAATGGACTACCACATACGGATTTGTATGTAGACATATTTTAGAGTGTAGATTCACTCATTTTGCTCCATATGTAGTCACTTGTTGAAATATCTAAAAAGACAAATATTTAGGAACGGAGGGAGTAGAAAACAGAGTTGGTGATGATGGTGTGCGTGCCATCATGCAATATAGGCCATCGGATTTATATCTAACGACAGGAAGAAAACTATGGCAATTTTGCAAAAATTTACCCACACCCCTCTCCACGTTCGCAAATACGGCCTTCACTCGTTCATCCTTTTCTCTCACAAGATAAACTACTAATACAAATGCATCTTGATTATCCGTGCAATGCACGGGCATCTAGCTAGTTTCTTTTAAAATAGTTACTGCGATAATTGGGTTGAAGTGATATATTTTATGTCTGCCCCGAAGGATTTCGGATTCACTAGCAGTAACAAAGAAAAGGTTTCCTTGTTAATTAACAGAAAACATGGTGAAAACTATCACATGAGGCCGGTACAAACGAGGCACACTGAGTTTAGCGTCATCGTTACTACAGCTGTGCGCACGCGAGAAGTCTACATATCGAGGGGGCTACTGAGCTCGGCACAAAGACACAATGTTCGAGAGAGAACCCAATTGACAGATTACGATCAGATTGAGTTGTCACCCTTCTGCTGTCATTGTTGGGGTGAGGGAGGGGGAGGGAGAGAAAGACGTATCGAGAGTGTGCGCGGTAGGCACAGAGGCACAACTAGCGAGTGTGTGTATGTGTGTGTATGTGTGTGTGTGTGTTTGAAAGAGGAGTAGATAGATTACTATCAAGATCAAGGTGCCGCCCTACTCCTTTGGTGTCGGGTAGTGTGTGTGTGTGTGCGTGTGTGTGTGTTTGAGAGAGAAGCCAGTCGATAGATTAGTATCAAGATCGAGGTGTCACCCTACTCCTTCGGTGTTGGGAAGTGTGTGTGTGTGGTTGTGTGGGTGTGGGTGTGTGTCTCGGGGGGGGGGGGCAGTGACACTTACATATCCCTACTCTTATAAAAAATAGAGTTGGTGATGATGGTGTTCCTGCCATCCTGCAATATAGGCCATCCGATTTATACTCGACGGATAGGAAGGAAACTGTGGCAATTTTGCAAAAAGATACCCACACCCCTCTCCGCATTTACAAATAAGGCATTCCCTCGTTCATCCTTTTCTCCCACAAGATAAACTACTCATACAAATGCATCTTGATGTTCGGTGCAACACATGGGCATCTTGCTAGTAGAGAGAAGGAGTTTGTGTGACACATATCTAGCTATATTAAGGGATAGGTAGATAGCATTTGTGCGAGGCATACTTAAAGCATCATGAAGATAAACAAAAATGTGTGCATGCAAGTGCCGGAAATAATGAAGCGAGAAACAATGTGTTGGAGAGAGAGAGAGAGAGAGAGAGAGCCTGCGCGAAATCTCAAAACAAAAGGTGCTCTGTTGGAATCCCATTGTATGTATTTATATGGTTCCGGAACTCGAGTTAACCTTAGGCATATGTGTGAGAGACATTATTATACTTTGAGACATTAGTGGCTGTGGGTGGGCGGAATTAAAGGGGTGGGCGTGTTCGACAGAGAGAGCGTGTGTGTTTCCGTGTTAGAGACTTGTAGGACGGGGTAGAAAGATGAATTCTAACCTTGACGGAGGGAGAGAAATACATGAAGTGCGCGTGTTTGATTCCGATGACCACAGGGAAATGAGATATGTATGTGTGTGAGAGAGATTGCACAATTCATTCACGTAACACTATCTAGCGATTGTGGACGTGCATCGCTTGAACATAAATCAATATCTACTTCGTATCATGGCCAAAGGTACAATATCGATTCAACACTATAAAGATTGGACACTCACATATCACATTTTTTCTATTTAAATAAACCTTTTCAGTTGTGCATGCCAAAGTTACAGTGATGTTTCTTCAAACAACCAATGTAGCTATCATGTACATGCACCATTGTTACTCTAGCATTCAAAATCATTAGTCTTGGATGATTTAAGGTTCTATTATGAAGTAATATATGTAATATTCATATATGAATTCAACGGGTACGCAATTTATGAAATGGAGGCTATGTAATCATATGAGGTAACACTTTTAAGTTGCGGACTTCTTTTTGTGCGCCTCTACACTAACACGTCAATGCATTATGTTTAAAGTAAATAAACAATTGCACTTAATTATCTATTTAAACGAGAAATACATAGGCTGAGCGTTTGATACCTTTTTTTGTGAACGCGCCACTACACCCGTACGATTGGCCGCGCCCGTGTGAACGCCAAGTTATCGGCGCATCATCCCGCGTTATTGTCTTTTTTTCTGGGGTGGACACACCAGTTATTAACTGCTGACGCGTGCCCCGTGTACACTGTTTCGCATGACCTTCCCGCTAGCACGGTCCAAAATTAGTTGAAACTGGATACGAACGATCCCGCGGGCGGCAAAATCTCCCACCTCCTTCTAAAATTTCCGCCACCTTAGTCTTTAGCATGCGAAATTCCCCTTTTTTCCTTCGTGCACGGAGACCAACAGTTACAATACCGTCCTCTTCTACATAATAGGTCGGAGCTGCTTTGGTAACTTCCGGTTCCCCCCACTACACGACACCCCCATTTCCTCTCCCCCTCCCGCAAAAACGACTAACTCCACAGCATCAGAGCATCTCACATCACGCCGTCCGTGCTTCATCGGCCTTTCTCCCCTCCCCTCTTGAAACCCTAGACTGCTCATCCATTGGCGTACTAGAGCCCATTCACTGCTAGCAGCGTCCAGCTCGCCTGATCTGCTTCTGCGGCCGCATCTACCCCTCCCACCTCCCCTACAAACAAGTAGACTGCTCATCCACCACTGTACCACAGCCCATTCAGTGCCGGCCTTGTCCACGGCGCCGGATCTGCTTCGCTGGTACTCTCGTCAACCATAGCGCATCTGCAGCGGCTCATTCGTACTCCCCACCAGAGACGCTTCGTCCACCCCCCCCCCCCCGGAGCCGCCCCACCGACGCCCCCGTTGACGGCCTCTGATCCTCTTCACCGACACCTTCCTCAACCCTACCGGAGCCGCTTCGCCGACAACATCATCAACACCACCGGAGTAGCTTCGCCTATTCCATTTTTAACCCTACCGGGGCCGCTTTGCCAACTCACAAGTCCACGGCCTCAGATCCACTTCCTCGCACCCTCATCCAACCTACTGGAGCAGCTTCTAACGCCCCGTCCACGGCCGCAGATCCGCATCGTCGACACCATCCTTAACCCAACCACCGGAGCAGCTTCACCTACGCCCTCGTCCACGGCCACAGATCCGCTTCGCCCACACCGTAGTCCACCCTACCGGAGCCGCTCCACAAACACCCTACTCGACGGTTCTAGATCTCCTTACCGGACCCCGACAGCCAGCGCAGCGTCATCACCCTTGACGTTTCTAACCTGATTCCCACCGTCTGGCAAGATGTCAAGCACCCGCCACGGCCTAGGTACTTGTCACCTTTAAACCCGTCCAGCATCACCTGCCCGATGTACTTCAAATATACTAACAGGTCGCTTTTTCCTGTTATTCAGCTGGCAAAAACTACAAGGACGATGTTTCTTCTAGATCTAACAGCTTGGCCAACCAAGATCCTGGACCGAGGCATTGCTATGATCTTGTAAGCGTGTCTCTCTCTCTTGTATTGTTCTGTGCCTACCAGCGTGCTTTCTTAGGATTTTTGACCAGTAATCCCTTTGTGCAGACAATGATTTCTACTACTGGCTGCTAAATTAGATATGTAGATGTCATACATGATACTACCTCGTACCTCCGTTCCTAAATATAAGTCCTTCTAGAGATTCCAATATAGGCTACATACGGAGCAAAATGAGTGAATCTACACTCGAAAATGCATCTATATACATCTGTATGTGGTCCATACTGGAATCTCTAAAGAGACATATATTTAGGAATAGAGGCAGTACATTACACAAAATTGTAGGTGGCATGTAGGAATTCTAGTACGCTGCATTAGGCTCCCTTAGAGTGCCTGCTAGTCCAGCACACAGAGTCATGGCTAGTTGATGGTACGCACACAATCATTAATTGGTGGTTTAAATATGTGCAAGGGATATGCAATGTATTATCATGTAGAGATGTCTAAAATTAGCCGTGCCAACTTGCAGATTGGGTTACACAATGAAAAAGTACAAGATGTATGTGGCAATTTCATGGAACATCGCAAAAAAAGGAGAGCCAGCGGTGAGCCTATATAGTGTGCTATGGTACGTCACTCCTCCATTGCAATCATCGTGACATGTTATTTGTATGTCAGTTCTATTGGCCAAGTTTCTTAGGGACAGTTATTACGAGTTATCCTAAGAAAATAAGCACCTGTGAATATAAGCTCCATGTAATAAGCCAACCAGTTCTTTTCATTGCGTTTTTACCTTATCTTTGGTATGATAAGTGAAAAGTCTAGATTGCATTATATTTTTTCATTTTGCTGCCCATATGAAAATTAGTTTGACTTGCAAACATCACAAATTGAACCCAGTGCAGTAATTAATATGATAGGAAAACAGACCATCACTATTTGCTCAAAATGCAAATACAAAGATATCATCTACTTGGCACAATCTACTTTGGTCAATGTTTTCCATAGAGAACCCATTGCATAATTTAAAAGAAAAACGCATGACCCACATTTAAATGAAGAACAATTATTTATTGAAATTCGATGGTCCAAGTGGCTGGTTATTATCATATAGCAGCACCACCTGAAAACATCATATAGCAGCAGCAGCTCATAGCAACTCATCATACAGCAGCAACAGCAGTGTGCAATTCATCATATACCAGCAGAGCTCATAGCAATTCATCATATAGCAGCAGCAGGAGCAGCTCATAGCAATTCATCATATAGCAGCAGCAGGAGCAGCTCATAGCAATTCATCATATAGCAGCAGCAGGAGTAGCTCATAGCAATTCATCATATAGCATCAGCAGGAGCAGCTCATAGCAATTCATCATACAGCAGCAGGAGCAGCTTATAGCAAATCATCATATAGCAGCAGCAGCAACTCATAGCAATTCATCATATAGCAGCAGCAACAGCTCATAGAAATTCATCGTATAGCAGCAGCAACTCATAGCAATTCATCATATAGTAGCAGCAGGAGCAGCTCATAGCAATGCATCATATAGCAGCAGCAGAAGCAGCTCATAGCAATTCACCATATAGTGGATCAGAATGAAAATTTGGCAAAAAATCATAGGAGATCCTCACCTTGTTGGATGAGCTCATCCTTCAACAGCACCTCAAGGCCACGGCCTGGGAGGTGGGGAGGGGGAATAAGGTGCCTTCTGCCGCAGTGTGGCATCAGCCGTAGTTGTGCAGCGCCTACCGGAGTAGTGCATTGGACGAACCACACTGGAGCAGCTACTGGAGACCATGAGAATGAGGGGCGGCACCAGAGGGAGGAGCAGCCAGGGAGATTTGCCCCTACCCGCCGGCCATGTAGCCTAGCTGGACAGAGCATCGTCGAGGATCGGGCAGATGGGACCCGATGGTGACGGCTTCTTGGAGGAACCCTAGTCTTTGTGGCGGGGGTCGAGGTAGAGGGAAAGGGGAGAGGAGATGCAAGCGGGCAGGGAGGAACCCTAATGAACGCTTGCATGTTTGTTTTTACTTGAGAGTGAGGTGTGACGCGAGCGTCACCAGTTGCTTTTTGAGTGTAATATAGGCAGACAATAGAGTCATTTCACTATTCCCCTTCCCTTCAATTTTTAGTGAGGTTCTACCCGAAACACCCCCTCCAAAGCGAAATTAGTTAAGCCCAAGCCCATAACTCAAAAATGGCTTCTTTACATATTTTATTTATGTCTTATTTTGACAATAAGCCCTGAAAAGGCGGAATAGAACTGGCCCTTAACCTGCAATTCAATTGTGCGTGCAATGATGAATCACTCCTGCCTGCTATAGTGTACATTTAGGCATCATCATACATGGCATAACCTAATACATGTGCATTCCATTGTAGAATCTGGAATATGCAATGTTTATGTTAGTTCATACGTTGCACATGATGTTTAAATGCCCCTTAAATCTGGTCAGTCAAGTGATGGTCTTTAAGCCTCCTTCTTTGCTTCTTTTCTTGATATGTAAGATTTGCTCACACATCTATTCAATTGCTTGTTTGCATCAGCCAGCCATACTAGGACTGTTTGCTTTGATTACTTGTTGTTCTTGACCTAACACTCTAACAGCGCTTGTCAACAATTTAAACACTAAGTGATGCTGTAGTGGGGCCTTTTCTAACTCATAGGTGACATAAAGGTTTGGCTGTACACTAAAGTAGGCTCTCCAAGAGTACCTGGAGGTCCAATTCGAAGGTATGCCTAGTTTTTACATAGTGCACACATAGTAAATGCTCATTTCATTGTGTGCAAGTGCAAGAGATGCGGCATGTTTCATTATGTGGTGTTGTTTTGTTATAATCTCATCTTTTTGTGTTCACAGAATGGAAAGTATGCATATTTATCTTCCAAGGAGACGAGTAACTAGTTTGTGTCACCTTGCAGAGGGGGTGCAATGTAGATAAGATTGAGGATTTCCAAGTACAAGATGTTAGGAAGGAGCCTTTCAAGAGAAGTAGGAGCTGCACTGAGCCTCTTCAACCTGTTAAGGTAAGTCACTGTATCCAACTCAACAGTTCAATTCCTTGTTTGTTTCAGGCATAGTTAATTTGCTCTTTTCAATTGCTTTATTTGTCCTCAGTTAATGAGATGCCCAAAGAATGATGCCTGATGTTGGGTACTTGTATAACTATTAGTTGACATAACTAAAGGCCTTACCATTTAATTACTCTGCCGAAGTGTGCTTGAAGCTTTGAAGTCTATTAACCAACTATTACTGAATGAGGCTCACAATCTAGTTCATACTAGGCTAATGACTGCATTGTTTTGCTTGTTGTAGTACGTTTGTATAAAATCCTCTGTTATTCATTATGCTCCCTAAGACTTTAATTGAGCTACATAATGGCCAACTGATTGCTTACTTCTACGCAACGTGCTGTCTAAATTTGTAACTTATCTGTGTTTTGGATTGGGCCCCAACATCATGCTCCTCTGGTGAGCTAAGAGAGATTTCTGTATGCAGGCTGCACAGACTACCTTTTTTATAATTTTTAAAATATCACCTGCTTATGCTTCATGACGTGTAACATTTTTGTTAGTCCTGTTTTTCCATGTACAAAATAGTCTATCTTGCTCGCTTCACTGTTGTAACTATATTTGTGCCCTAGTCATGTGTACTTACAGAAACATTTCAGGATGAAGTGACATCAACACAAAGATCTGCGAGCAGTGAGGCATGGCCCTTACCGAATGATTATGGATTGGAATTGGAATGTGTTGATGTTCTCGAGCATCAACTAGAGGTGGCAAGACAACGTGTACATGATTCTGAACGTACAATCAACAAGTTGAGACTGGACATGCAGGTATTAGATGTAGGAGTCAAAAAGATGAAACAAGACACTGAGGTAACAACGAAGGAATTGGAGATTTTGCAGACTGAAATTTCTGCTATCTAAATCCGGCCAATCCTATTTTCTGAAGAGATTATAGTTCAAATGGTAAGTTATGTTGATGCGCGTCCATGATGTATGTGTTGTATTTGCCCAGTGTATGTAATTTGCTGTTTATGTATGCTTTATTGTCACTGGTGCCGAACCATAATGCCCAGTGGGTATAATCAACTGTAATTTCTTTATTGTATAGTGTAGGATTATTCTACGTTTCTATGCCTTAGTCTCTTTATTGTATAGTGTATGTTTTTTTAGAGGTGATAGTATAGAGTAGGATAATTCTTTGAATATGCTATATCGTTCAAATGGGGGCCAACTCGCCCAAACGTTTGTAGTTACCATGGCCCTCCACAGGTCATACATTCCATGGGACATCTACGGGACGGACGATCCCTGGCCTTTTGTGGCCGTCAGATTCGTGGGCCTTCTATGGGCTGTCAGATCCGTGGGCCTTCTATCGGCTGTCGGATCCATGGGCCTTCCATTGGCCAGTGAATCCATGGGCCTTCTATGGGCCGTCGGGTCAATGGGCCTTCTATGGGCCGTCGGTCAATGGGCCTTCTACGGGCCATCTCATCTATGGGCCTTGTACGGGCCGTATAAGGTGCTGTAAACGGGCTAGAGTGGAAATCATACATTTTATGGGCTGACCATAACGGGCTGTTAAATGGCCGTATTTGATGATGCTATGAAAATGGCCCAACGGATTAACGGGCCACAAACGGGCTGACTGTATCCATGGGCTGAATTTGGCCCACAAGCAGAAAAGGCCTGTAACAGGCCGTAAGTAAACGAATGCTGGAAATGAGACCAAGAATAACTGGGCCCTGAGAAGGCCGAAAGATAACATGGGCTGGAAACGGCCCAACGGTATAATGGGTCGTCAATGGGTATAAAGTGATACACTGTTCATCACGGGCCAATTTTACCACGGGCCGTTAACGGGCTGAGGGTTACTAAGGGCCTCAGATGGGCCAAAAGACGTCATGGGCCATACATGGGCCGGAAGTTAAAACGGGCTGGAATTATATTGGATGGCCCAGATGACGCTACTGGGCCTAATTCGGATAGGCCGTAACGGGCCCTTGGTTAGCGGGCTGTAAATGGGCTATATGCGAACAGGCCGTTAACAGGCTTGCCGTGGGCCGGCCCGCCACCTTTTGACCAAGTCAAACGGGCCGGCCTTTTCACAGGAATGGGCCTCTGTTGGGCCGTGCCACGTGTCGACGTATTATAGGCACTTCGGGTCCGATGAGTGGATGCCATTTGTCCCAACGGTGAGCCAACACGTGTTTCCTCCAGCCAATGATGATTTTACACGTGGAAAATCCCCATTGGTCGGGGTTGTTAGCGGGTAATCAGATCCAAAACCGGACCCGATAGCTTAATGGCGTTCCGTTACGGTGGATGCCACGTGTCGGTCACCCTTGACGAAAGCACTTCTGTGACGCGCGATTTATCGGCATGGATGTGGACACTTCCGTAATGATAATTTTGGTAATGTCATGGAACACTTCTACGACAGCACATGTATGACTATCTTGATTCTGTCATAAAATTGTCATGGATGTACATGCATGACAAAAAATGCGACCTACTGTGACAAACACATATCAGCACGGAAGTGTATTTTTTTTGTAGTGCTAGCATATGTGTGACCATATCTTGTTGGTGTAAGAGATCCTCTTGTGTTTTCCCTTGTGTTTCTGATGTAGGGTGGAATCCTATACGGCCAATCTTTCACGAAAGGAGCGGATTCCAACTAAGAACACGAAGAACACGAGGGGGGAAACGAGGGAAAACACAAGAGGATCTCTCAAACCAACAAGAGATAGTCACACATATGCTAGATCCAAGTACACATAGAGATCACACGGCCCAAAACCAACAAGGGACGATACATAGGGTAACCGGTTCTTCTCCGTGAGGAGGTCTAAATGGGGCCACCCAAGAGGGGGTCTTGAATCCAATGTGGATCTTCTCCGTAGAGGGGCTGCGGTCTCTCTCAAGGAGTAGATCCGTATGGATGAGCAAAGCTCTATCTCACATATGAGCTAAGCCAATGCCAACCCTAATTCGGAGCAAGGGGACGAGTACTTATAGTCCAAGGGGTAAGTTGGGGGTTACACGGGTCATTGACCCTTTCACTGTGCACAGGCAGGCCTATAGAACCGGTCATGGGGGCGGTTGTTCCGCTGGGAGCTCAGGTACGTGTTCCTGGAGGTGTTTCTGATGGTGCTCAGCGGTTGTACCGGTGCTTGGGGCGGTAGTACCGGTCTTTTGGCTGTTACCGGTATAAACCGGGGCTGTACCGGCCTTGCACCACTTGATTACAGAAGGTTGACCGGTAGTTGGGCGGTAGTTGGGCGGTTGTACCGGTCGACCGGTAGTCGGGAGGTAGTTGGGTGGTTGTACCGGTATTTTTGCGCTGGGAAGGTGTTCTTCAGTCTCTTGATGACCGTCTTGTATCCTAACTTCTCCTTGGTTGCTTACATGGTACCTAAGCACACAAAGTTTGTCTGTTTCAGATAGTAGCCATGTCTCAAGTGGGTCAAAGGGAAGTTCAACAAGGAGAGAGTTAACCTCGTTCTCGATGGCTCTCGCACGGGCCCTTGTCATTGGTCCAAGTGGTGTCGTGGGAGATGTAGGTAGGTCCATGGGTATGACCTTGGGATGCTCGGCATCATCTCTCCTCCATTGGGAAAGATCCGACCACGGATCGAAATCCTCATCACCATGGTACGAGGAGATATCTTTGACGTTGAAGATGTCGCTCACGGAGTACTTGTCGCGTGGGATGTTGATCTTGTAGGCGTTGTTGTTGTAGCGTGCAAGCACCTTGAATGGTCCATCGGCTCGTGGTAGAAGTTTGGACTTGCGTTCGTTGGGGAAGCGGTCCTTGCGAAGGTGTAGCCACACAAGATCTCCAATGTTGAATATCATGGGTTGCTTGTTGACGTTGAGCTTGGTCGCGAGTCGTTGTACTTGGCGCTCGATGGTGTGCCTTGTATCTTCATGCATCTTCTTGAGGTAGTTGACTCGGGCACTCGTGTCCATATTTGTGTGCTCTTGTAGTGGTAGAGGAAGAATGTCCAACGCTGACAATGGGTTGAAGCCATAAACGACCTCGAAGGGGGACTTGCCGGTAGTTTTATGTCTTGCACGGCTGTAGGCATACTCGGCGATAGGTAGGCACTCCTCCCACTCCTTGATGTTCTTCTTTATCAACAGTTGTAGTAGAGTGGAGAGCGTACGGTTGGTCACCTCCATTTGGCCGTCGATTTGAGGACGGTATGCCGAAGAGAACAATAGCTTGATTCCGAGCATGGCGCATAAGGTCTTCCAAAAGTAACTCAAGAACTTGACGTCACGGTCCGAGACAATTGTCTTTGGCACTCCATGTATGCGCAAGATTTCCCTACAAAATAAATTTGCAACATGTGAAGCATCGTCTATCTTGTTGCATGGTATGAAATGTGCCATTTTAGAGAATCAGTCCACAACAAAAAACACGGAATCCTTGCCATTTCTAGTCCTAGGCTAACCAAGCACAAAATCCATGCTAATATCTTCCCATGGTTGATATGGAATTGGAAGTGGGATGTAAAGGCCATGAGATTGAGCTTTAAACATAGCTTTGCGACATGTAGAGCATCGGTTGGTGAAGCGGTTGACGTCGCGAAACATATTTGGCCAAAAATAGTTCTTGGAGAGCGTAGCAAGTGTCTTGTCATGTCCAAAGTGTCGCATTAGGCCTCCGCCATGAGATTCTTGCAAAAGCAACAAACGAAGAGAAGAATCGGGGATGCATAGTTTGTTAGCTCTCATAATATAACCATCTCAGATGTAATAGTGTGCCCAAGATGTATGCGTCAAACATTTGGCATATGGGATAGCAAAAGTAGGATCATTCGCATACAATTCTTTTATGTGCTCAAAGACAATGACATTCAATTCAAGTTGAGTAACGAGCATGCATATACGGGAAAGTGCATCCGCCACAACATTTACCTTAACTTTGATATACTTGATAACATGAGGAAATGACTCTATAAATTCACTCCATTTGGCATGACGCTTGTTCAACTTAGTTTGACCCTTAAGATATTTAAGCGTTTCATGATCGGTATGGATGATAAATTCATGAGGGCGAAGGTAATGTTCCCATTCATGCAAAACTCGCACTAAAGCATATAGCTCTTTGTCATAGATGGGGTAATTGAGTTGCGCTCCGGAGAGTTTCTCACTAAATTATGCTATGGGGCGCTTCTCTTGCGTTAACACACCTCTTATGCCATTACCACTAGCATCGCAATGAATTTCAAACGGTTTGTCAAAGTTGGCTAATGCAAGCACGGGAGCATGAGTAAGCAAATTCTTAAGCTCATTGAATGCGCTATCTTGAGATGGTCCCCAAACAAAGGGTGCATTCTTCTTGCTCAAAGCATGTAAAGGAGATGCAATAGTGCTAAAATCCTTCACAAATCTACGGTAGAAACCGGCAAACCAAGGAAACTACGCACTTGTTGCAAATTGGTTGGTTGGGGCCAAGTTTTAATAGCATTGATCTTAGATTCATCAACATGAACACCCTTAGAAGATACTACAAAACCCAAGAAAACAAGCTTATCAACGCCAAAAAGGCATTTTTCCATATTGGCATAAAGACGATCTTTTCGAAGAGTTTGTAGCACGGTGCGAAGGTGGGTGACATGCTCTTTGAGAGATTTGCTAAACACAAGGATATCGTCGAAGTAGACAACAGCAAATTCACCAATATAAGGGCGAAACACATAATGCATAAGACGCATGAAAGTACCGGGTGCTTCCGATAAACCCATAGGCATGACTAACCACTCATACAAACCAAACTTTGTTTTGAAAACGGTTTTCCAATCATCACCCTCTTGTATGCGTATTTGATAGTAACCACTTTTAAGATCCATTTTGGAAAAGATAGTGGCACCGCTATTTTCATCTAGCATATCATCAAGGTGTGGAATGGGGTACCTAAAGTAAATTGTAGTAGCATTGATAGGTCTACAATCGGAACACATGCGAAAGCTACCGTCTCGTTTTGACACAAGAATGACCGGGACGGCACAAGGGCTCAAACTTTCACGCACATGTCCATGGTCTATGAGATGTTTTACTTGCCTTAGTATTTCTTTGGTTTCTTCGGGGTTGACACGGTATGGGGCCTTGTTTGGAAGAGGTGCTTCGGGGATGAGGTCGATGCGGTGCTCAATGCCTCGTAGAGTGAAGGTAGACCCGGAGGTAGCTCGTCGGGGAAAACATCTTGGAATTCCTGCAATAGATAAAATAACACCAAAGGTAGATTGTGAGAGGTGTTAGTTTTTGGTGCCTCGTCCTTGCACAAAAGGACATAGTGCATGATACTTGATGGGTTCTCATACACTTCTCACATCTCACGTTTGGTGGCAAAAAGGACTAAGTTCTTCTTGCCACTCATCGTGGAGGCACTCAATTTGGGCTTGTGGCGCTCACTCTCTTTTTGGTGGTTCACTCGCTCACTATTCTCTCCATGGTGGGTGGCTTGCTTGTCGGCTATCACTTGGCTTGGAGACATAGGTCGTAGTACATACTCATTTCCAAGTACACATAGAGAACACAAGGCATACTCGTAGAACATGAAGAACACGAGGGGGGAAACAAGGAAAAACACAAGAGGATCTCTCAAACCAACAAGATATAGTCACACATATGCTAGATCCAAGTACACATAGAGAACACACGTTCCAAAACCAACAAGGGACGATACATAGGGTAACCGGTTCTTCTCCGTGAGGAGGTCTTGATGGGGCCACCCAAGAGGGTCTTGAATCCAACGTGGATCTTCTCCGTAGAGGGGTCGCGGTCTCTCTCAAGGAGTAGATCGATATGGATGAGCAAAGATCTATCTCACATATGAGCTAAACCAATGCTAACCCTAATTCGGAGCTAGGGGACGAGTACTTATAGTCCAAGGGGTAAGTTGGGGGTTACACGGGTTGTTGACCCTTTCACTGCACACAGGCAGGCCGGTAGAACCGGTCATGGGGACGGTTGTTCCGCTGGGAGTTCAGGTACTGGTTCCTGGAGGTGTTTCCGAAGGTGCTCAACGGCTGTACCGGTCTTTTAGCTGTTACCGGTATAAACCGGGGTTGTACCGGCCTTGCACCGCTTGATTACAGAAGGTTGACCGGTAGTTGGGCGGTTGTATGGGTCGACTGGTAGTTGGGCGGTTGTACCGGTATTTCTGCGCTGGGAAGGTGTTCTTCATGCTCTTGATGTCTGTCTTGCATCATAACTTCTCCTTGGTTGCTTACATGGTACCTAAGCACACAAAGCATCTCAGTTTGAGGTAGTAGCCATGTCTCAAGTGGGTTAAAGGGAAGGTCAACAAGGAGAGAGTTGACCTCGTTCTCGATGGCTCTCGCACGGGCCTTTGTCATTGGTCCAAGTGGTGTCATGGGAGATGTAGGTAGGTCCATGGGGATGGCTTTGGGATGCTCCGCATCAGCTTCCCCGTGTGTTCTTCGTGTTCTTAGTTGGGATCCGCTCCTTTCGTGAAAGATCGGCCATTTAGGGTTCCACCCTACATCATTTTGGTATCATGAGCCACGCTGATCACGATTTCGAAGCCTCCCCTCTTCGTTTTCTAGCTTGATTTTGTTGTTTTTGTCCTAAATTTGAAAATCCCCAGCAAAAATAGCCCAATTTTTTTGTGGTTTGTTGGTGTGATGAAGTTTTATTGGATTTGATCCGGGGATTTGCTTGGTTTTGAGTGGATCTAGCATCTCCCCAAGTTTCACCACTTCCCATCCACGAAATCCATCCACTTTTAGCCCCAAAATCATCCATTTCCACCACAATTTCATCCCGACACCAGCGGTACTTTCGCCCACTCCAAGCGGTATGATGCAGAGCATCCCTCACTCATCCCCATGGACGCACCTACATCTTCCTCAACACCACGTGGACCCATGACTCGAGCTCGAGCTAAAGCTATTGAAGATAAGGTGAATTCGCTCCTCTCCGAACTCCCTCTTCCTAATCATGAGACATGGCTACTACCTCATTCAGAAACTCTATGTGTAATCAGGTACTTGGGAACGAGCCAAGGAACAGCTACTTGCATGAGCCAAGACGACGAGCACCCCAAGCATGATGGAGAAGAAAAGCTGCTGAAGCTACAGGCGTCGGACGACCGACCAAGTCCGGACGTCCGACGACTCCCGGGCCACGGACGAGCGACGCCCTCCGGACGTCCGGCAGCTGGGCACCCGAATGGAAACTCACGGAAGACCGAAGCCACCAGGCGACCGCACGACCCGTACCAGAGCCGAATCTACGGACGTCCGACGATCCACGGACATCCGGACCTTCTCGAAGCCCCGGACGACCGACGCACCCGAGTCCGAGCCGAATCTACGGACGTCCGAGCCCTGCCGGACGTCCGGACCGTCACGAGCCTCCAGACGTCCGACGCCTTTCGGACGTCCGACCCTGAGTGATCGCGCCCGCGGGCTGGAGCCCTTGTACCCCTTCACTTCGCCCCCATTTGCACTAAGACTATAAATAGACCTCCTCCTCCTCCTAGTTAGGGTTAGCAAAGGATTAGCTCATATTTGTGTGAGAGCTTTGCTCATCCACTTGGTTACCTTCTCCTCGGAGATCGCGCCTCCTCGGAGAAGATCCTTCCAAGAGGATTCAAGACCCCCTTCTAGGGTGGACCCCCATCAAGTCCTCCTCACGGAGAAGAACGACTACTCGTGTATCTTTCCTTTGTTGATTTTGAATCTTGTGCTAATCTAGCCCTTGTGTGATCGATACTTGTCGGTCTAGTGTTCCTCTTGTGTGTTTTTTTCTTTGTGTTCTTCCGCTTGTTCGTCGTGTTCTCCTCGTAGGATCCTCTCCAAACGTGAAAGATCTCCGACTAGGGATCCGCCCTACATCACGGTACTACCGCTGAGCTCCAGGAGTGGTATAACCGCCCCGCAAGCGGTACAACCGCCCCTCCTCGTTTCAGCCTTGGCCGATGGACAGTTTCGACCATAACTTCGACATCCGGAGTCCGATTTTCGCGTTCTTTAGCTCGTTGAGTATATATTGACATCCACCATCCACATAGATAGGTTCCAACACAATTTTACACCTTCAAACTTTTGCCATTTTGGCATCTTTGCCTAGGCTCTCCACCATATCCTACGCATACCACCACCGCTTTCCGCAAACAATCTCACTTCCGCATTGCCAGCTTCAATACCACCATTTTAACTTTGCTTTTGAGAATTTGAGTTGTGGTTCATCGTTTCCTAGGGTGTTTCGGCTAACTAGGAACGGTTCGACATCTACATCACCACCGCTCATCTTCGCCACAGACTCATCATCAACAACAACAACTCCACCATTTTGACACCATACCGTGAGAAACAACGGTAACCTCATCTTGGTATCGTGATATCATCTTTCATTCTTGCAATTGCATTGATAACCCCATAGCCCATTTTGCATAACTTCCCCATCGAGACTAGCCTTTGAGTATTGCCGGCAACGCTACTTGTGCACATTAGTGAGCATAGCTCCCATAGCATACATACCATATCATCGTGTTGCATATCATGGTATCATCTTTTGTGTCACAAAGTTGTCATCGCATATACTCAATTGCTATCTTGGTTCGTGAAACATTGCATGAGAAACGAGCTCAAACAACAAAGAGCTAAACAACGTTTTAAGCAAAAGGGAAAGATAAGCAAAGAGCTTATAAGCAAGAACCATAGCATCATCCAACATTAAGATTGCCATACTCGATCATCTTGGATCATATCATAGGAATACCATACATATAACATACTTGGGATATAAGTCGTTGCATTTTTTCTTAGTAGGTTGTGCACAAGTTCGTATCCGCCTATTGTGCAATCGTGCTAGCGTCTCTCTAGTGTTGTGGAACAAGAGCATTTTCGTGGATTCTACATTTTGGCTCATTCCTTGGTTGCACGACCCCACTTATCTATTTGCGTGTGTGTTTCCATGTGCCATATCTTGCTATTGGTCTACTTGTTACATTTGCAAACTTGTGAATCTTTTCCAACATTATTGAAGCTCACTAACAATTGCATCAAATTTTGTGCCACCATCCTAACCGAGCTCCACCATAAGCTTTTACTTGTGTAGGTGTGAGAAACCGACAAGAATTGGGACCAATTGTGCTATTTCCTTGTTACACGTTGGAGTGATCATTGATCCATGTTCAACATCAGTTAAGGTACATTTGGTATAAATTATTCTCTTTCTCCCACTCACATATTTGTTTGGAATGATGGATAGGCCAAGTACTTCTACCAACCCACTCTTCCTTGAGCAAGACGACGACCCGAACAACTACGTCACCAAGCTACACCTCTTTGGAATACAACGAGCTTTGCATGAGGAGCAACTAGCAATGAGCGACCGCATCGACAACCTCGTCGGGTTGCGACTCTCCAAGCAACGTACGAGACCCTACTTCGACAACAAGCTCGATGAACACAAGCACGAGAATGACGCAAGAATGGACGAGATTCATGCCTTGTTGGTCAACCGCTCTTCTACCACTTCGTCCTACTCAAGACGGAGCCGCTCGAGTCGACGCCCCGACGACACTATCTCCGGCTCAAGTACCCCGACATCAAGAACTCTTCGTTGTGTCGCGCGTCAAGACCGTCACGCCAACCGCAATCCTCTACACGACACCGACTCTCCAGAGCAAGCTCACGCGCAAGAACATCGACACCGTCAAAACCAAGCTACTTTCACGCAAGCACAAGAATGGCAACACCACCGGCAACCAGAACAAGAGGAGCAAGCGCGACAACACAAAGATGCACAAGATGCCGAGGCACAACAAGACCAACAACTACGTGAAGCTCAAGCACTTGAGGTGCAACGTGCCCTTCATGATTCAAGTCGAGCCGTAGCCAACCAAGGCTGACAAGCTCGGGAACATCAAGAAGCGCTTCGTGATGAAGTTCAAGAGCGATTTTTCAATCACGTGTGCACCGTCAAGCTCCTCGTCAAGATCTACAAGCGCCTCCTCAAGCTCGACAAGAACCTCAAGTTTGCCCAGCACATGAAGACAATGGAAATCCTCCAAGACAAGAGCAACATGAGTTCGACAACCCTCCTCGCCGAGAGCAACATGAGATTGTCAATCCTCAATGACATGGGCGTCATCATCCTCGACCCCAACACAATGAAGAGCAACAATACGGCAAGCTAAAGTTCACCATGCCAAAGTTCACCGGAAGCAATGACCCCGAAGAGTACATATCATGGGCATTGAAGGTTGACAAAATCTTCCGCTTGCACAACTATGAAGAAGAAAAGAAGATGGCATCCCTTGAGTTCCAAGATTACATCCTCATTTGGTGGGAACAAGACATTGACTGGCGAGAAGCAAGAGGTGAACCACCCATCACTACTTGGGCGCAAATGAGGGATGTCATGGGAGCACATTTCGTGCCTAACTACTACAACCGCAACATCTTCAAGAAACTCCAACTCCTCAAGCAAGGAACCAAAAGCGTTGAAGAGTACTACAAGGAAATGGAGATTGCCATGCTATGAGCCAATGTCACAGAAGATGATGAGCAAACTATGGCACATTTCTTGAATGGACTCAATCATCCTATCAAGAAGATCGCCGACTTCCAACCATACTCGAACCTCATCGAGCTAGTGCATCAAGCTACAAGGCGGAACGTCAAGATCTCATCCAAGTCCTACAGCTTCTCCACCAATCAAGTTTCAAAGACTCTAACAACTTCTACCTCAACCAAGCCACCTACAAGCAACGGGGACAAGTCAAGTTACAAGGAAACTTCGACAACCTCAAGTCTTCTCCTACTACAAGCAACTTCAAGCCGAGAGCTTCATCATCATCTACCCCAACCAATGAGACCATTAAGACAAGTTCCTTTTAATGTTTCATATGCGGCAGCCGAGGCCACAAGTCCTTTGAGTGTACAAACAAGCGCACCGTGATCCTCAACGACGACGGAACCTATGACTCCATGAGTGAAGGTGAAATGGAAGCCCTTGACCAAGTGGCCATGCACCGACAAGTGAACAGTGATGAAGATGATCAAGTCTTTTGTGACGAAGATTCGAGCCCCGCTCTCGTTGTCTCCGAGGTCTTGAATCTTCAACATCAACTAGACGAAGACCAAAGATGCCATACCTTCCACACCAAGACCGGCATCAATGGACGGTCTGTCAAGGTCATCATCGATGGAGGGAGTTGCCATACCTTAGCGAGTGAAGAACTATGCTCCAAGCTTCAATTGGTCAAGATGAAGCACCCGCACCCCTACAAGGTTAAATGGCTAAGCGACATCAGCACCATCCAAGTCGAGCATAGAGTACAAGTTTCTTTCAAGATCGGAGGTTACGAAGACATTTTGCAGTGTGATGTCCTTCCGATGACCGTTTGCCACCTCCTTCTTGGACGACCATGGAAATTCAACCGAGGTGTCATCCACAACGGGCGTACAAACCACTATAGCTTCAAGATGAAAGGAAAGGAGTATGTACTACGAACTATGTCTCCAAGCCAAGTGATCGCCGACAAGCAAGCCAGCCATCGTGGAGAGAATAGTGAGAGAGTGAACCATCAAAAGGAGAGTGAGCGCCACAAGTCCAAATTGAGTGCCTCCACGATGAGCGACAAGAAGAACTTAGTCCTCTTTGCCACCAAAAGTGAGATGAGAGAAGTGTATGAGAACCCATCAAGTGTCATGCACTATGTCCTTTTGTGCAAGGACGAGGCACCAAAAACTAATACCTCTCACAATCTACCTTCGGTGTTATCTTATCTATTGCAGGAATTCCAAGATGTTTTCCCCGACGAGCTACCTCCGGGTCTACCTCCACTACGAGGCATTGAGCACCGCATCGACCTCATCCCCGGAGCACCTCTTCCAAACAAGGACCTGATGTAGGGTGGAACCCTATGGGGTCGATTTTTCACGTTTGCAGAGGATCCCTATGAGGAACACGAAGAACGAGTGGGAGAGCACGAGGGAAATCACGAGGAGAACACAAGAGAATCACTCAAACACAAGGGGTAACCGGGTTCTTCTTCGTGAGGAGGTCTTGATAGGGGCCACCCATGAGGGGGTCTTGAGGTAGGTCACTCCAAGAGGAGGTCTTGGTCTCCTAGTGGACTGGATCCATGGAGCAAAGCTCTCATATGTCTAACATATCCTTTGCTAACCCTGAACATAGCCCTAGGTACGGAATATATAGTCTTGGGGACGAAGTGGATGAAGAGGGGCTCGGATTGGAGATCACAGCCGTCCATCCTGATGAGCCCGTGCAAGACGGGGTCCGTGCATGATCTGACAGCACTTGCGCACGGGTGCTCCAGCGCCAACTCAAGAGCCCGTGGGCACGGGTCTTGGGGCCCGTCGCGCATGTGGTCACTGAGGACTTCAGCTTTGCTGATGTAGCACTCCGTCTTGATCCTTGTGGCCTTGGGGTCCTTCTCCTACTCCTTTGGGGTGTTCCTCACCAACTTGTGGTCGTCGGTCTTCGTATCTAAGGGCACATAGATCTCTTTGGTGAGGTAGCAAGCAAGTCCAATGGGTATTCATGATATTCTCGAAGAAGAGCGGGTTCACCTTAATTCCGGTAGGTCCGCTTGGGGCTTGATGTGCTATGAAGGTGTACATGGAGATGAACGTAGGATGCTCCGCATCATCTCCTCCCCCTTGGAAAAGATCCGACCTCGGATCGTAAACCGTATCGCCATGTACACGGTAGGCATGGATGTACCATAGGTCGATGTCGTGGCACTCCTCAACTTGAAGGTCCATAGGGTCCATCTCCAATGTCGGTCCTCCATCCAATATATGTATCATGTAGACAAGAAGAAGGAAACAACAATGAAAGTATGGCCCATCCAATATGTGTATGTGAGGATGGCTCAAAGAGAAGGAGTTCACCTCAAGAAAGTTCCCAAAGATGTTGGAGTCGTACATCATGTATGCCTTCACATAACCAATATGTCGCATAACGGCACCGCCTTGTGAATCCTCCAAAATGAAAGAACATGACAAACACTTGGAAAAACAAATGAGGTTAGTGCAAATGCAATACCTATCATTCGAGTGGTAAGATACCTGAGGGAGTCCTGGATTAGGGGGTTGATAGAGGCAAAGGTGTCCCGATGTTTCCTTGAGATGGTGGCTATCAATTTCTGTGGGAGTCGACCTTGACGATCCAACTACGAACGTGCGAGACGTCGCTCCTTAGCAATCGTTAAACCAACTTCCGAGGGTTATTGACCATGCCGGAGCACGATCAACCTGACCACGAGGGCCTGTTTCCTGCGAGCAAACGAAGAACAAGCAAGAAACTAAGATTGCAATCTGGATATTGCGAATATAAGAGGAAAGCTTTATTAATGAAGGTGGGGTTCTGTGACGCCTTGTTCTGGTCGTTGAACACAAACGAAGTACGCGAAGTTGCAGCTATGGCGAACTTTTAATCTAAACAAAACCCAAAGTCTAAACGACGCCCTAAGGGCTGTATATCTGGAGGAAGAGGAGGGAATTTCGTGGCCCTTGAGGGTGGGGTCCGAAACCAACCCTAACTCTTGTTTCCCCACACATACTGACTCTAAAAATAGCCTATACTTAAGTATTTCAAAATTACATGGGCCTGGCCCAATAATAAGGTGACGCAGCACCTAGAATAGCCTATGGATGAATATTATGAAGTGGCATATTGTATATTTCGTCCAAGGCTTCATGCACTCCTTATGGTGGCTTCAATGTCCTGAAATCATCACTTGTAACTCCGTCCTTGATCCCCTTGCGCATGCCATCAACTCCATGCGTGTTCTTGCTGCAATGTTCATCCTTCTCCAAGCTCGGCCCTTCATTTGTAAGCAAAACAAATGTATCCAATTTAGGCAGTATCATATTCTCATGAACATTAGAATCATTACCAAGAAACGAAAGTACCTGGTAATTCAATTGGCGTGCGCGAGCTCTAGTAATTGGTCCAGTATATGTAACAGTAGGGGCTGTGGGTGTAACAATGGTATTGATGTCCTCATCAGGGGTGTCCGGATAGCCGGACTATAGCCTTTGGCCGGACTCCTGGACTATGAAGATACAAGATTGAAGACTTCGTCCCATGTCCGGATGGGACTTTCCTTGGCGTGGAAGGCAAGCTTGGCGATATGGATATGTAGATCTCCTACCATTGTAACCGACTCTGTGTAACCCTAACCCTATTCGATGTCTATATAAACCGGAGGGTTTTAGTCCATAGGACGAACAACAATCATACCATAGGCTAGCTTCTAGGGTTTAGCCTCTCTGATCTCGTGGTAGATCTACTCTTGTACTACCCATATCATCAATATTAATCAAGCAGGAGTAGGGTTTTACCTCCATCGAGAGGGCCCGAACCTGGGTAAAAACATCGTGTCCCTTGTCTCCTGTTACCATCCGCCTAGACGCACGGTTCGGGACCCCCTACCCGAGATCCGCCAGTTTTGACACCGACATTGGTGCTTTCATTGAGAGTTCCTCTGTGTCGTCGTCTTTAGGCCCGATGGCTCCTCCAATCATCAACAACGAGGCGCTCCAGGGTGAGACCTTTCTCCCCGGACAGATCTTCGTATTCGGCGGCTTTGCACTGCAGGCCAATTCGCTTGGCCATCTGGAGCAGATTGAAAGCTACGCCCCTGGCCATCAGGTCAGATTTGGATGTTTGAACTACACGGCTGACATCCGCGGAGACTTGATCTTCGACGGGTTCGAGCCACAGCCAAGCGTGCCGCACTGTCATGAGGGGCATGATCTATCTCTGCCGCCGGACAGTGTCCTGGAGGCCGCACCAGAGTCTGCTCCGACCTTTAGCTCGGAGCCGACCGCGCCGATCGAGGATGGGTGGCTGGACACCACCTCGGGGGCTGCGATCTCTACGGCGATTGAGCCGTACACCTACCGGCCCTTTGCTGGCTTCGTGACTCAAGGTGCCGGACTCCTCTCCGGACTCCGAGCCTTCAGCGCCCCGCCAATCGAATCCGATTGGGTGCCGATCATGGAATTCACTGCCGCATGACATCTTTCAAAGACTCGCCTTTGGCGACATTCTGAATTCACTAAAGTCTCTCTCTTTATCAGAGAGCCCTGACCGGATTATGGTCGGGAAGGTTGGGATGCGGACGACGAAGAAAATCAAAACCCACCCACCACCCATTCGTAGCCACCGCCGATGATTTAATCGACATGCTCGACTTCGACCAAGACATCGACGGTATGGACGGCGATGCAAGAGGCGATTAAGAACCAGCGCCCACGAGGCAATTGGAAGGCCACCTCGTCATATGACATATATATGGTGGACATCCCAAAAGATGGAATGGCGATGGAACAACGGAGGATGACCCTCCAAGAAACAGCCTAAGCGCGGCGTCGTGGCGCCGCTCTAAATCCCGCCACAGCAAAAACGGTGATTCCGACACGGGAGATAATAACACCCCGGACAGTGCCGAAGACAACCCCCTCCAGCAAGATTCAGCGCAGGAGGATGGAGAACACAGCCCTCATGAGAGAGCGGCAGAAAAGAGGTAGAGGACGATAATTACATGCCTCCCTCCAAGATGAGGCAAGCCTCGACGACGATGAATTCGTCGTGCCCGAGGATCCCGTCGAACAAGAGCGTTTCAAACGCAGGCTCATGGCCACGACAAGCAGCCTCAAGAAAAAGCAGCAACAGCTTAGAGCTGACCAAGACTTGCTAGCTGACAGTGGACTGAAGTCCTTGCGGCCGAAGATTATGAACTCGAGCGCCCCTCCAAGAGCTACCCAAGATGCAGGCTGCTACCTCGATTAGAGGAGGAAGCACCCAAACCTACATCACTAGTGCATGATATGGCTGACCAGCCACCTCGTGGCCGCGACAGAGAGGCCTCTCGGCCCTCAACTCAAGCCGCACCCCGCCGCCGCTCAAAAAATACAAAGGCGCGGGGAAATGCGCCCGACCTGTGAGATATATTGGAGGACAAGGCAACACAAACAAGATCGATCTACGGATCGCGTGGGCACCCCACGACTCGTGACAATAACCGTCACGCCGGATATGGCAACTCCGGCCGGGCCGAACACAGTAGACAAAGCTCATTTGAGCTGCGTCGTTATATAGCCCAATCTGAGGCGCCAAGACACCCACTATGCTTCATGATGAAGTGATGGATCATCAAATCCTCGAGGGTTTCAAACCCGTAAACATTGAATCATACGATGGCACAACAGATCCTGCGGTTTGGATTGAGGACTATCTCCTTCACATCCACATGGCCCATGGTGATGATCTACACGCCATCAAATACCTCCCACTCAAGCTTAAAGGACCAGCGGCATTGGCTTAACAGCTTGCCAGCAGAGTCAATTGGTTGTTGGGAAGACACGAAGCCGCATTCCTCGAAAATTTCCGGGCACATATGTGCGACCACCGACGCCGATGACCTAAGCCACATAATTCAGCAGCCGGAGGAATCGCCGGACAATTCGACACGGTTCCTAACCAAGAAAAATCAAATCGCCGATTGTCCGGATGCCGAGGCCCTTGCAGCCTTCAAACACAACATCCGCGACGAGTGGCTTGCCCGCCCTAGGACAGAAAAGCTGAAATCCATGGCAGCCCTCACAACACTCATGACCCGCTTTTGCTGCGGAGAGGACAGCTGGCTAGCTCAGTAGTAACAACATGACCAAGAGCCCGGTAATTCGGATACCAAGGACAGCGGTGGCAGGTCGCGTCGCAACAAGCACAAGCGCCGATTAACGGCGATAATGCCGAGGATACGACAGTCAATGCCGGATTCAGAGGCTCTAAACCCGTCAGCGGAAAAAGCCATTTAAAAGAAATAATCCGGGCCCGTCCAATTTGGACCGAATACTCGATCGCTCGTGCCACATACATGGCACCCCCGAAAAGCCAGCCAATCACACCAACAGGGATTGTTGGGTGTTCAAGCAGGCAGGCAAGCTAAATGCCGAAAACAATGAGAAGGGGCTGCATAGCAATGACGAGGAGGAGCCCCGGCCGCCGAACAATAGAGGACAGAAGGGATTCCCCCCGCAAGTGCGGACGGCGAACATGATATACGCAACCCACATACCCAAAAGGGAGCGGAAGCGTGCACTAAGGGACATATATGCGATGGAGCCAGACGCCCCAAAGTTCAACCCGTCGTCTTCCTGCCCGATCACTTTTGATCGAAGGGACCACGCCACTAGCATCCTCCATGGCGGATTCGCCGCATTGGTTCTAGACCCAATCATTGACAGATTTCACCTCACTAGAGTCCTAATGGACGGCGGCAAAGAGCTGAACCTGCTTTATCGGGATACAAAGGCGCAAAATGGGCATAGACCCATCAAGGATTAAACCCACGAAGACGACCTTCAAAGGCGTCATACCAGGTGTAGAGGCCAACTGTACAGGCTCAGTTACACTTGAAGTGGTGTTCGGATCCCCGGATAACTTCCGGAGCGAGGAGTTAATCTTCGACGTAGTCCCGTTCCGCAGCGGCTATCACGCAGTGCTCAGACGAACCGCATTTGCAAAGTTCAATGCGGTGCCGCACTACGCATATCTCAAGCTCAAGATGCCAGTCCTCCAGGAGTCATTATGGTCAATGGAAACACCGAACGCTCTCTCCGGACGGAGGAGCATACGGCGGCCCTCGCGGCGGAAGTACAAAGCAGCCTCTTAAGGCAATTCTCGAGTCCGGCTCTTAAACGTCCGGATACCGTCAAGCACGCCCGGAGTAACCTACAACAAGACCGCCTAGCACGTTCCGAGCATGCATAGCAATGCGGCCCAAGCCCCAGCCCTCGCGAAATTGCGAAACCAGTACTACGCGTACATAATTACGCTCTGGAAATACCATGGGCATAGGGGAAGAGGCACGACCACGGCATGCCCGAACGCGCTCAACCGCACTGGGGCCCCGATTGTGTCATTCTTTTTTTTCTTTCTTTCTTTTTACTTTCAGGACTCCGTTCTCATGAAGCCCTGTCCGGCATTAGAATCGCCGAACACACGATGCAACAGCCAGCGAAGCAGAAAAGCTACGTCGAGTGTCCAGGTGGTCTCTATTACGAGCAATATATCTGTTTTACACACCATCCCGCGGCTTACCCCTGGAGAGAGGCATGTTAAAAAGTCCCATCCCTTGCTTATCGCACTATTTGTATCGTTCTGCTCTTACTGCAGCCCTTTTGAATAAACAATATATAGCTTCTGCCTATTATTGAATTATATATATATATATATATATATATATATATATTCATTTATGACATTGTGCAACCGTACACTTTGGTACGGGCAATACACCAAGGGCTTAAGTACCCCATAACATGGTGTGATATGTCCGAACACTTTCACAAGTGTGGCACTCCGAACTTGTAGCATTATATGCATCGGCTCTGAATCATGTCTTGGGTCAATAGTTGGGTTTGCCCGGCTCCCATGTTTTGGTACCTTACGTTCCGTTATATCGGCTAAGGTAGCGCTAGGAGAACCACCGCGATTGTGCCCGGTTGAGCTGGGTTAAGCACCTCGGAGAAAGCTAAAACTGACCATCATGATAGGGCGAGAGCCGGTCACTGCTCGAGAGGTTTCGAGTCCCTAAAGACTTATGCCGCTTAGAGCGAGGAGTCGGCATTGTCCGCCTAGGCGTGGATAGCGCCTCGAACTCGGTCTTCGAATACTAGGGCTTCACCAAAATTTAAAATTATAGAATTCTATGGCTAAGTGAGAGTGTTCAAGCATTATAGTCCGGTTGCCTTGTTCGTTGCTGAGCGCCTCCCTCAAGGACTCAAGAATGGGAACAAGAGCGCCAAGTTCATCCCGAACACCCAAAGACTGTGGCATGGGGGCTGAAGCCGCCTACTCGCCATCTCTCAAATTTAATACACGGCCGCACAGAAGGTAATATTTTAAATTCAAAAGTGTTGCTTAGCGCATATGAACAAGTTTTCAGCATACAGGATAACAAATGCGAGTCTACTAAAAAATTATATCTTTGGAGCATTCATCCGCTATAAGGCAGGCACCCTTCAGGACACCTTCATAATACAATTAAGGCTTGCGATGCTCCTTCTTCGGTGGTGGTCCATCCTTCACAAGCTTCTCAACGTCCATCTTGCCCCAGTGCACCTTAGCAAGGGCAAGGCCCTCACGGCACCTTCGATGCGACGGAGCGCTTTGATGACTTCAACCCATGGACAAAGGCCCACCGGCCGCCTCACCAGGCCAAGTAGCTCCTGTGCATGGCTTCATTAGGCCACAACCAACTATGAGGTTCTTCATGGCCTGTTCGGCCACCTTATGGAGCTCGACCAGCTGCTTCAACTGGTCGCTTAAGGGCACCGGGTGTCCGGCCTCAGCATATCGAGACCAGAACACCTTCTCCATCGAGCTTCCCTCCTCGGCTCGGTAGAATGCGGCAGCATCAGCCACACTGCAAGGCAGATCTTCGAATGCTCCTGGAGAGCTCCGGGTTCGGGTAAGTAACTGGTAATTCACTTTCACATGCTTGCTTTGCATATAGAATGCCTTACCCGCCGCTATCTTCTTCATCGCCTCAATCTCCTGGAGGGCTTTTTGGGCTTCAGCCTTAGCGGCCTTGGCGCTCTCAAGGGCCGTGGTGAGCTCGGACTCCCGAGTCTTTGAGTCACGCTCCAAACTCTTGTGTTTTTCCACGAGAGCCTGGAGCTCTTGCCGCACCTCCGCCACCCGCGCCTCCTGCTTTTCTCGCTCGGTGCGCATGGGCCGCATTGCTTTGGCCCTGACACCGCCTCCTTGAGGTCACCACCTCGCTCGTGGCCCTGCAATATTCACGTTATTCCTGTCATTTTTTGCAAACACATCTTTTAAATACTCCCATAAGGTATTATTTACCTTCCTTGTCCTCGAGCTGCTTTTTGGCAAGTCCGAGCTCGTTCTCGGACCTCTCGAGGCTCTACTTTAATGCATCAACCTCCGCAGTCAGTGCGGCAGAGGTCAGCAGCGCAGCCTGCATTCCCATATTGACATACTTATGTTAGACTCCTGCGTATATCTTTTTGGATCCTCGGTTCGCTATTTCTTTCCTAACACCAAACCGAGCATCGAGGCTACCGTCTATGCGGTAATATTTTACATATCTTAAATACATACCTCAAAGCCCGTTAGAAGGCTGGCACAAGCTTCACCAGCCCGCTCTTGGCGGATCTGAACTTTTCGGATCACCGCACTCATAACAAAGGCGGTGCTCCTCGTCGATGGAAGCACCCTTAAGCGCCCATCAAATCATCCGTGCCTCGGGTTGGACGGAGGTCACCGGCGCCGCATCTTGCCCTTCTTACGGAGGGATCGCTGTCGGACTCGGAACCACCGAAGGTTCGATGACGGAGTCCGCACGGGCGGACTTGAAGCCCCTCGGGTTTTATCCCTTTGAGCCCGGATTCCGGAGGTCGCTTTATGGCGCCTCCATAGCCACCTCTCTGGCTGGGCCCTTCGACTCCACCCGGCGCCATCCGGCGGAGGAGACGAGGCGGTCGGAAGTGAGGTGCTATTCACCTCCGACGAATCAGGGAGCCGCTCGACGAATCGTCGAGCCCATCCTTGGGCGGGCTGGATGGTTATATCCGGCATTATAAGATGTTGTGCGACAAATGAAACACCATGAGTTATTCTGGTATCCGGACACTTACGATTTTGCTAGGGGCTTGGTCCTTGGAGCCCACCCCTCTTCGCCATCGTCGGCATTGGTGGTGTAGTCCGGAGGAAGGGTCCTTCCTTCTGACCCTTGGCCTCCCGATGGGGCGGCCTTCCTTTCTTCTCTCCCTCACCGGAGGAGAGGCCTCTTTTTCCAACTCCTCGTCTTCGCGGGAGGAGTCCGCCTCGGCGTCATCGGACGATGAGTCCGACAGCACCTGGCGCCGGGAACTCCTTCGAGTTCCCGTGGCCTTCTTCTTGGCCTTCTTTTCCGACACCTCGTGAGATGCCGGAACCAGCAGCCCCGTCAATCGGGCGTCCGCTGGGTCTTCCGGCAAGGGAGCCGGACAGTCGATCTGTCCGGACATCTTCAGCCAGTCCTGTCAAAGGTGAGGGAGTTTTAGATCCCGCATAGAGTCAAACTATGAAAAAAGAGTCCCGTAAAGGGTAAAATAACTTACCTCGCTGGCTTGATGCTGCGAGCTGAATCCACGATCTGTGGTAGCGGATGCGGGAGCTTCGGCGTCCTTGAACAGCACCTTCCAGGCATCTTCGTACGTAGTGTCGAAGAGCCGGCTCAAGGTTCGGTGTTGTGCCGGATCAAACTGCCACAAGTTGAAGGCCCGTTGCTGGCATGGGAGAATCCGGCGGATGAGCATCACCTGGATTACGTTGACAAGCTTGAGATTCTTGTCCACCAGGTTTTGGACGCAGGTTTGGAGTCCGGCCAGCTCTTCCAAATTACCCCACGTAAGGCCCGTCTCTTTCCATGAGGTGAGCCGTGTGGGGAAGCCAGATCGGAATTCGGGGGCCGCCGCCCATTGAGAGTCGCGCGGCTCGGTGTTGTAGAACCACCTCGATTGCCACCCCTTTATGGTCTCCACAAAGGAGCCCTCGAGCCATAGGACGTTGGCCATCCTGCCCACCATGGCACCTCCGCACTCCGTTTGGCGGCCGCCCACTACCTTCGGCTTGACATTGAAGGTCTTCATCCATAAGCCGAAGTGGGGCTGGATGCAGAGGAAAGCCTCACGCACGACGATAAACACCGAGATGTTGAGGATGAAATTCGGGGCCAGATCCTGGAAATCTAGGCCGTAGTAGAACATGAGCCCCCGGACGAATGGGTGAAGTGGAAACCCTAGTCCGCGGACGAAGTGGGGGAGGAACACCACCCTCTCTTGGGGTCTGGGGGTGGGGATGAGCTCCCCCTTGTTGGGGAGCCTATGCGCGATGTTGCCGGACAAGTATCCGGCCTTCCTCAGCTTTTTGACGTGCCCCTCCGTGATGGAGGAGGCCATCCACTTGCCTCCCGCTCCGGACATAGTTGGAGAAGGTTGAGTAGGATGTGCGGACTTGGGCGATGGAGCTCGAGTGCGCGGAAATGGATAAGCAAAGGAGGAAGAAGGCGTGTGTGAAAAAGCGGATCCTTATCCCCTTATATGGACGGACAAAGCTATGCGTCCCCACCGGCCTGATAAAACTCGCTTATCTCCCAAGCGTCGTAATCAATGGCGCGGTTGGGTTACGCACGCCCGTATTGATGAGAATCCCGGAATAAGGGGACACGATCTCTGCTTTGACAAGACGTGCCAAGGAAACCACCTCGCTAAACGCGCTAAGGTGGGACAGTGAAAATGATTCGAATAAAGGCTTGGCCATGGTGTGATGTCACGCTGCGGAATACGTCAGCAGATTGAACTTGTGTAAATGTTATTCTCTCTACGGTGGTATGTGGAACTTATTTTACAGAGCCTGACACTATCCTTCTGTTCAAAATTTTCTATGAAGTATTCGGAGGAGGAACCCGCCTTGCAATGCCGAAGACAATATGCGCGCCGAACTCGTCGTCATTGAAGCCTGGTTCAGGGGCTACTAAGGGAGTCCTGGATTAGGCGGTGTCCGGATAGCCGGACTATAGCCTTTGGCCGGACTCCTGGACTATGAAGATACAAGATTGAAGACTTCGTCCCGTGTCCGGATGGGACTTTCCTTGGCGTGGAAGGCAAGCTTGGCGATACGGATATGTAGATCTCCTACCATTGTAACCGACTCTGTAACCCTAACCCTATTCGGTGTCTATATAAACGGAGGGTTTTAGTCCGAGGACGAACAACAATCATACCATAGGCTAGCTTCTAGGGTTTAGCCTCTCGATCTCGTGGTAGATCTACTCTTGTACTACCCATATCATCAATATTAATCAAGCGGGAGTAGGGTTTTACCTCCATCGAGAGGGCCCGAACAGGTAAAAACATCGTGTCCCTTGTCTCCTGTTACCATCCGCCTAGACGCACAGTTCGGGACCCCCTACCCGAGATCCGCCGGTTTTAACACTGACAATACCCAACAAGTGTATGCACCAAGTTCATCATAAGAAGGTACAAGGGAGCATTTCATAGTATGGAGGCATATGATGCAAGAACAACCAAATACAAGAGTCTCAAGTAAACAAGCATGCATCACAAGGAAGTTGTCAAAGTCTCCAAGATCAATAAGCATAGTATTGTTGCACTCAATACAAGTGGATATGAAAGAGGCAACTAATGAACACAAGAGACAATGATCAAGATATATCATGTGATAGGCATGAGCATATATGTCATCAACCCAAGAAATCAAGTAACAGTGGAACATGGGTGATGCAACATAGCTAGCTATCATAGCGATTAAGTCAAGCATGCTAGTAGTGCGAAGATGCAACATACTAGAAGGAATCATGGCAAACATGTCATTGGTGCAAGCATGAAAGCAAGATATGAGTATAATGGCATGAATGTACTAGCGAGAGGCCATATGTAAATAGCCATGGGGCACCATGACTCTCCCAACACAACAAGCATCAATAGCATGGGGCACATGATAAACATGGCAAAAGTAACAAGGATCTCCACCAAGCATGCAAATACACATAGAAGTGGCATAATGATGAAACATGGGTAGATGCAAGCAAGGGTCACAATTGCATGGCAAAGGCATAGGAGCAAGCATAACATGCAAAGTGAACACTGGAAAATGAGCATAAGGTGACAAGTGGTAAATGGCCCATAGCCGTGTGAGAGCCAAGTAGAAGAGGTGCGCGTAGTCCTTGCGCGAAGGGGACGATGGTAAGAATAGTCCACGGGATCCCAAATCGGCATTGCTCTCAAGAGCTCGTTTCGTCAACTCATGTGATTGAGAAGTTGACGAGAAGGCGTGAGTACCTACACAAAACAAAGACAAAGGAAAAATTGTGTGTGCGTGGTAGATGTACACATCATCCATCATGATGCATACGTGCTTGTGTTGGTTAGCACCAAATATCCAATGCTCAAATAAATGAGATGCGTGATATAGAAACATGTCGTCCATCATGATAGGTTTGTTGTTATGTATAGCATAATGGAGACTCAAATTGTGTAATGCATCACGAGCAATATCTAGAGCATTGTGAGGAATGGTATGCATGTGGTGCACACAAGGGATGTAATCATGCGATACACAATAATTGTCATGGCATGGCATATTAGATGAATTGCACAAATTTTGCAAAAGGAGCATAGCAATATCATCGCAAGAGAAACAAAGGCCAATGACCATCATCTTGTCATCTATGCCATAAGTGCAAATGGGATTTATTTTAATGGGGCATGCATAGTTACTATGTTGAGATTGAAATGAGGCTATATGGGAGATCTCACTCATAGCATATGACAAGTTCAATGGATTGTCAAACATGATGTGACCAATAGAATTTTCACATGATATCCTATGAAGCATAGCATCACAACTAGGCAACTCAACATGCTCATCATCATATTCATCATAAACAGGTAAGTCAAGGCATGAAGGAGTTTCACTAGCATGAAGCATGGTAATAGGTGGGTCAACATCATGGGAGCAATCATTGTCAAGGGCGTCCACAAGTGGGACAAGCGAAACACCATCACCAATGTTACCTTTGGAGCGTCGCTCATGTGTTGTAGGTGAGGTGTTGAAGATCCACTCATTGTCATCTTCATCTTGATGGAACCATGTGGGGGTGCATCATCGTCCACCCTGGCCATCGTCGTCTCCAATGGAGGGATGAACTCATCGAGGATAGGCATGTCGTCATGTAGGAGACCTAGCACCATAGAAGAAAACACACTAGGATTAGAGGTTAAGTCGTTAGAAATCATAGTGGCCTCACATGCCGTGTCAACTACCTCACTCGCTAAGTGTAGTGGCTCACTCACTCCCTCAAAGATGCTCTCACTCATATGGTTGGTGGAGTCACTCAAATGGCGCTCAACCTCACATAGGATGTGTGGCATGCTCTCATGTGTGGGGCTAGTGGTAGTCACACTCATCCTCTCATAGGAAATGCTCTCAATGTCACATATGGTGGAGTCACTCATGTCACTCATGTGGTGGTGGCTCTCCTCACATGACAAATGGGGCATCTCGTGATATGTGGGTGTCGGAGAGATGTTGGTGCAAACGTCTCCATGCTCTACTACTATTGTCGCCTTGGTTGAAGGGATAGTCCCATGCTCAACATTCTTGTCACCGTCTTGTTGTTGGAGGCCCATATGATGTGGCACCTCGTAGCTCGTCTCCATGACCGAAGGGAATTTCCCATGCTCGGCCATCTTCGCATGTGGACGACCTGGTGGTTGTGGTGCTGGTGGTTGCACGTAGTTCTGATGTTGATCAACCTCATCCTCGTAAGCTCACATAATCATCCTCCCCCCGCAGCAGCAGGAGCCCTGTAGTATCAGCAGCAGCACCAGCAGCTTGGCGGTGAAGAGGGACACGGAAGCTCGGCGGAGGGCTGTTTCGCGATGTGGAGGTAGTCCGTGTTGTTGTAGTAGAGGTGCGTTAGGTGCAGCGGTGGTGGTGGTGGTAGACGCGAGCAATTCATTAAACTTGTTATCGAGCTTTGTTTCAACGCCTTCTCAATGCCATCTATCTTCTCCATGGCCTCTTCAAATCTATTTAGCACATCGTCCACCTGCCCACTCATCATTTGTTGAAACTTATCATGTAGCGCTTTGTTTGTCATGTTCTCCCGGTCAGTCTCGCTCGGCTTGTGATCCTGCCATGGTTAGCAGCAATAGAAACACACAAGAATATGATTGACAGACTACTAGGAAGTGGTGGTGGTGGTGTGGTGGGCGATCACAAACCGTCAGCAAATCTCAAATTCTTACCAGTTCTTACCAAAGAAGAAAGCGGTGATCGGCAACCGATGTAGTCAAAACTCTCAAAGCTTGGATAGAGCGATCACCGGGGAGAGTCAAACATACGATGTAGATGTATGTGGAGCTGGGAAGGCTTATAATATGGTAGCAAAATGGTTAGCAATAATCAATTCAGAGATGCAAAGTTTAATAAGCGCTCAACAGCGGTCTTGTGCTGGTCCTAGGCTAGACCGTGCTAGAGACGCGAGCCTAGAACACTAACAAAATCACGGCGCTGCACGGAAACAACGGAAAAGCACAATCTGGAAATTTTTTTTTCGCTTTTTTTTTTTTGCGCTGCTTTTTTTTTGCGCTGCTTTTTTTTTTTTGAAAAATCACTATAATGGCGAGTGTCTCAAAACTCTTCCTGTGTCAAAGCGACAGATTGGCACGAAATTTTTCGACCAAAAAAAATTTTTTTTCGAACGCCGGACCCAAAAGCTGAAGCGGGTCAAAAAACTTTCTATAACGGCGATGTCTCAATCCACTTAGAAACACCTAAAATAGGATAGCCGAAAATTTTTCGACAAGTGCGTTTTCGGAAAATTTTGGGCCTAACGGAGGGTGGTTTCGGACCTACTCCGCAAGGAAACACGAATCGGAAACTAGATGGATCTCGAAAACAAACCTAATATGAGAAGAACTTCGGATTGGTGGTGGATATATGGTGGTGGTATATGGCAGCGGTGGTGGAATATGGATACGGATTGGTGGTGGTATATGGATACGGATTGGTGGTGGTATATGGATACGGATTGAGGCGGTGGCGGATAAGCAATGGTGGTAGATGGCAAGGCGATGATGATGTGCGGCGGCGGCGTGACAACTTATGACCGAACTCGAAACTCTAAAGACTAGACTCTAAGACCAGCAACTTGACACGACGATGCAACCGCAAATTCAACAAAGCAAAAACCCTAAAAAGATTATGCAAAGGCTCAGATTGGTTGGATATGATGAACTAACCCTAATTTTTTTTGTCCGGCTTTTTCGTGGACTTTAGGTATGAAGAACAGACTCGATCTAATCTCTTAAAAGCTGTAAAATCTCACCGAGCAACCTGAAAATCTGATACCACTTGATAGAGGCAAAGGTGTCCGATGTTTCGATGAGATGGTGGCTTTCGTTTCTGTGGAGTCGACCTTGACGATCCGACTACGATCGCGGCGAGACGTCGCGCCTTAGCAATCGCTAAACCAACTTCCGAGGGTTATTGACCACGCCAAGCACGATCAACCGACCACGAGGGCCTATTTCCTGCGAGCAAGCGAAGAACAAGCAAGAAACTGAGATTGCAATCTGGATATTGCGAATATAAGATGAAAGCTTTATTGATCAAGGTGGGGTTCTGGACGCCTTTATGCAGTCGTTGAACACAAACGGAACGCGGAAGTTGCAGCTATGGCGAACTTTTAATCTAAACAAAACCCAAGGTCTAAGCGGTGCCCTAAGGGCTGTATATATGGAGGAAGAGGGGGAATTTCGTGGCCCTTGGTGGAGGGTCCAAATCAACCCTAACTCTTGTTTCCCACACATACGGACTCTAAAACAGCCTATACTTAAGTATTTCGAAATTACATGGGCTGGACCAATAATAAGGTGACGCAGCACCTAGAATAGCCTATGGACGAATATTATGAAGTGGCATCTTGTATATTTCGTCCAAGGCCTCATGCACTCATTAGGGTGGCTTCAAAGTCCTGGAATCATCACTTGTAACTCCGTTCTTGTTCCCCTTATGCATGCCAACATCTCCATGCTTGAACTTGCTCCAAGGTTCATCTTTCTTGTCCATGGTAGGCCCTTCATTTGTAAGCAAAACAAATGTATCCAATTTAGGCAGCATCATATTCTCATGAACATTGGAATCGTTACCAAGAAACGAAAGTACCTGATAATTCAATTGGCATGCGCGAGCTCTAGTAATTGGTCCAGTATGTATAGCAGCAGGGGTTGTGGGTGTAACAATGGTATTGATGTCCTCATCACCCATGCTCAACATTCTTGTCACCGTCTTGTTGTTGGAGGCCCATATGATGTGGCACCTCGTAGCTCGTCTCCATGACCGAAGGGAATTTCCCATGCTTGGCCATCTTCCTTGAGGGGCTTCCGAAGATGGAAGGGTCACCCTCGCTCGTAGGTAGTCGCCTTGGACTTGGTAAAGTCGATGTAGGCGAACTCACGGGAAGTAGGCGAAGATGCCGTACGTCCAAAGGCGAAGTTGCCTTGATAGCAATTGGCGAAGATGCCGAAGTGGTTGGTGTAGTAGCCGTCGCGTTCTTGTGGTGGAGCTTGTCTCGCGGTCTTCTTTTGTGCTGTTGAAGCTTGGACTTGGCGTGAAGTAGGGCTTGTTGGGAGTTGTGCATTTGCGCTTGTGGAGCATCTTCATGATGATGATGGCGTTGTCGTGCTTAAGCTCGTAGTAGATGTCGTTCATTGTCGTCGTGCACACGTTGCTTGGAGGTGACTTGCCCTTCATGACGATGTGGATCACGAACGTGATGGTGGTCGCCATGGAGATTTGGACGTGGACGACTTGCGCTTGCATCGCTTGGGCGCTCCAAAGATTTGTGGCTTGAATGTCACCGTCTTGAAGATGATGAAGGGGAAGAAGACTTGATCAAGGCCCGAATCTCCTCCATCCTTGCATCTTGCTCCTCCTTTCGTGTGGAAAGCTTGTTGTCGATGTAGTCCCTTTTCCTTGCTTCGGAGAGATGAATGTCGATGGAGAGGTTCTCGATGCGCTCTTGCAAGGTAGATTGTGCTCCTTGCATTTCGTGTTGTAGTCCGAAGATGGACATTTTGGTGATGTAGTTGTTCACGCCGTCGTTGTTGTCGAAGATCGGAGATGAAATGCCTTGCCTATCCATCACAAGACTCGAGCAAATATGAGTGGGAGAAAGAGAAGAACTTATACCAAATGTACCTTGACCGATGTTGAAAATGGATCAATGATCACTCAATGTGTAACAAGGAAATAGCACAATTGATACCAATTCTTGTCGGTTTCTCACACCTACACAAATAAGGCTTATGGTGGAGCTCGGTGAGGATAGTGGCACAAAAATTTGATGCAAAAATGTTAGCAAGAGTCAATAATGTTGAAAAAGATTCACAAATTCGCAAGAGAAACAAGTAGACCAATAGCAAAGAATGGCACACGGAAACACACACACGGATAGATAAGTGGGGTCATGCAACCAAGGAATGAGCTCAAAATGTGGAATCCACCAAAACGCTCGTGTTGCACAACTCAAGAGAGACGCTAGCACGATTGCACAATAGGCGGATACGACATTTGTGCACAACCTATAAGATGCAAAATGGATAAACTTCTATCCCAAGTATGCTATGTATGTATGGTTCCCGGTGTTTGATCCAAGATGATCGGGTATGACAATCTTCTATGCAATGTGGTATGATGCTATGGCACTTGCTTACAAGCTCTTTTCTCTCTTTTCTTTTGCTTAAAAGCTTAATTTTTCTTTTTTTTTGATATGGCCACTTTTGCACAATGCACAAACCAAGATAGCAATTGTGTATATGCGGGAACAAACTTGTGACACAAGATATGATACCAATATGATATGGTATGGATGCAATGGATGGTGTAGATCACTAATGTGCACAAGTAACATGGCCCGGCAATACTCAAATGGCTAGTCTCGATAGGCAAGTGACGCAAAATGGACTAGGGGTTAATAATGCAATTGCAAGGGGAATGTACAATGGTGTCGTCGAGGTTACCGTCCTTTGCGATGATGAGTGGTGGTGTTCTCGGTGTAGATACCGAGATGATGGAGACTCGTCCCTAAGTAGCCGAAACACCTTAGGAAACGGAAAAACCGCAACTCAAAATCTCAAGGACAAAAGTCAAATGGTGGTAGCGGAGATGGCAATGTGGAAGTGGTGGTGGTGGATAATGAACAAGCAATCGTCCCTAAGTAGCCGAAACACCTTAGGAGACTCACGTCACCACTCAAACAACCACAAATGCTATATGGAGCGAAACGGGTTAGGTTGCGGAAAACTATGGTGGTTTTGCGAATGATATGGTGGAGGGCCTAGGCAAAGATGCCAAAATGTCAAAATTTTGATGGAGACAAATGGTGATGGAGCCTATCTAGGTGGATGGTGGATGTCAATAGCTACTCAAGGAGCTAAAGAACGTCAAAATCGGACTCAGGATGTGGAAGTTATGGACAAAACAACGAATTGCTTGTGGCTGACCTGGGGGGGTCTTGCGCACGGGGGTAGGAGCCCGTGGGCACGGGGTCACCTGGGACATGCGGGATTTGGCGAATTTCTTCCCGATCTAGGCTCCAAATGGATGGATCTCGTTGCTTGGGTTTGATTGGGGGGTAAGGGTGGTGGTATGGGGGGGAGGTCGAAGGGACAGCCGTAGGAACACCTTTGGAAGGGCGTGCAAGATGGGGCCCGTCAAGACGGGTCCCGATGGCCCGTGCGCACGGGGTCCTTTGAGAGCGGACGAACTGGTCCGGATCCGTGGCAAAACTCGAATTTGAGGTCAAAATCGAAGGATGGAAGGTAGGGGAAGGTGGTAGAGGGGTGGATCTACTTGCTAAACACTGAATCCATGGATCAAATCCAACAAAATCAACACTAAACCAACAAATCACAAAAAAAATTGGGGCTATTTTTGGTGGGGAATTTTCAAATTTAGGACAAAAACAACAAAATCAAGCTAGAAAACACGGGGTAGGGGCTCCAAAAACATGATCAACGTGGCTCATGATACCATATGATGTAGGGTGGAACCCTATGGGGTCGATCTTTCACGTTTCGAGAGGATCCCTACGAGGAACACGAAGAATGAGTGGGAGAGCACGAGGGAAATCACGAGGAAAACACAAGAGAATCACTCAAACCAACAAGATTCAATTACACATGCGCTAGGTCGATGAACACAAAGAGAGATACACGATCCACGATCAACAAAGGACGATACAAGGGGTAACCGGGTTCTTCTCCGTGAGGAGGTCTTGATAGGGGCCACCCATGAGGGGGTCTTGAGGTAGGTCACTCCAAGAGGAGGTCTTGATCTCCTAGTGGAGTGGATCCATGGAGCAAAGCTCTCATATGTCTAACATATCCTTTGCTAACCCTAAACATAGCCCTAGGTGCGGAATATATAGTCTTGGGGACGAAGTGGATGAAGAGGGGCTCGGATTGGAGATCACACCGTCCATCTGATGAGCCCGTGCAAGCGGGGTAAGTTGGGCCCGTCAAGAGGGGTCCATCAAGCACAGTACATGCCCGTGCGCACGGGTGCTCCAATGCCAACTCCTTGAGTAGCCCGTGGGCACGGGGTCTTGGGGGCCCGTGTGCACGGGGTCACCAGGGACTTCCAATTTTGCTGTTGTAGCACTCCGTCTTGATCCTTGTGGCCTTGGGGTCCTTCTCCTACTCCTTTGGGGTGTTCCTCACCAGCTTGTGGTCGTCGGTCTTCGTATCTAAGGGCACATAGAGCTCTTTGGTGAGGTAGCAAGCAAGTCCAATGGATATTCATGATATTCTCGAAGAAGAGCGGGTTCACCTTAATTTCGGTAGGTCCTCTTGGGGCTTGATGTGCTATGAAGGTGTACATGAAGATGAATGTAGGATGCTCTGCATCAGGTCCCATACCGCGTCAACCCCGAAGAAATAAAAGAAATACAAAGGCAAGTAAAACATCTCATAGACCATGGACATGTGCGTGAAAGTTTGAGCCCTTGTGTCGTCCCGGTCATTATTGTGCCAAAAAGAGACGGTAGCTTTCGCATGTGTTCCGATTGTAGACCTATCAATGCTATTACAGTTCGCTATAGGTACCCCATTCCACGCCTTGATGATATGCTAGATGAACTTAGCGGTGCCACTATCTTTTACAAAATTGATTTTAAAAGTGGTTACAATCAAATACGCATACAAGAGGGTGATGAATGGAAAACCGCTTTCAACACAAAGTTTGGTTTGTATGAGTGGTTAGTCATGCCTATGGGTTTATCGGAAGCACCCGGTACTTTCATGCGTCTTATGCATTATGTGCTTCGCCCTTATATTGGTTTATTTGTTGTTGTCTACTTCAGCGATATCCCTGTGTTTAGCAAATCTCTAAAAGAGCATGTCACCAACATTGTCACTGTGCTACAAACTCTTCGAAAAGAGCATCTTTATGCCAATATGAAAAAATGCCTTTTTGGCGTTGATAAGCTTGTTTTCTTGGGGTTTGTAGTATCTTCTAAGGGTGTTCATGTTGATGAATCTAAGATCAATGCTATTAAAACTTGGCCCCAACCAACCAATTTGCAACAAGTGTGTAGTTTCCTTGGTTTAGCCGGTTTCTACCGTAGATTTGTGAAGGATTTTAGCACTATTGCGTCTCCTTTACATGCTTTGAGCAAGAAGAATGCACCCTTTGTTTGGGGGCCATCTGAAGATAGCGCATTCAATGAGCTTAAGAATTTGCTTACTCATGCTCCCGTGCTTGCATTAACCAACTTTGACAAACCCTTTGAAATTCATTGCGATGCTAGTGGTAATGGCATAGGAGGTGTGTTAACGCAAGAGAAGCGCCCCATAGCATACTTTAGTGAGAAACTCTCCAGAGCGCAACTCAATTACCCCATCTATGACAAATAGCTATATGCTTTAGTGCGAGTTTTGCATGAATGGGAACATTACCTTCGCCCTCATGAATTTATCATCCATACCGATCATGAAACGCTTAAATATCTTAAGGGTCAAACTAAGTTGAACAAATGTCATGCCAAATGGAGTGAATTTATAGAGTCATTTCCTTATGTCATCAAGTATATAAAAGGAAAGGAAAATCTTGTGACGGATGCACTTTCCCGTATATGCATGCTTGTTACTTAACTTGAATTGAATGTCACTGGCTTTGAGCACATAAAAGAAGTGTATGCAAATGATCCTACTTTTGCTATTCCTTATACCAAATGTTTGACGCATACATCTTGGGCACGCTATTACATCAAAGAAGGTTATCTTACGAGAGCTAACAAACTATGCATCCCCTAGTCTTCTCTTCGTTTGTTGCTTTTGCAAGAATCTCATGGCGGAGGCCTAATGGGACACTTTGGATGAGACAAGACACTTGCTAGGCTCTCAAAGAACTATTGTTGGCCCAAGATGTTTCACGATGTCAACCGCTTCACCAACTGATGCTCTACATGTCGCAAAGCTAAGTCTAAAGCTCAATCTCATGGCCTTTACATGCCACTTCCAATTCCATATCAACCATGAGAAGATATTAGCATGGATTTTGTGCTTAGTTTTCCTAGGACTAGAAATGGCAAGGATTTCGTGTTTGTTGTTGTGGACCGATTCTCTAAAATGGCACATTTTATTCCATGCAACAAGATAGACGATGCTTCACATGTTGCAAATCTTATTTGTAGGGAAATCTGGCGCCTACACGGAGTGCCAAAGACGATTGTCTCCGACCGCGACCTCAAGTTCTTGAGTTACTTTTGGAAGACCTTATGTGCCAAGCTCGGAATCAAGCTACTATTCTCCATGGCATACCATCCACAAACCGACGGCCAAACAGAGGTGACGAACCGCACGCTCTCCACTCTTCTCCGCGTGCTAATCAATAAGAACATCAAGGAGTGGGAGGAGTGCCAAATAGCCGAGTATGCCTACAACCGTGCAAGACATTCGACTACCGGCAAGTCCCCCTTCGAGGTCGTCTATGGCTTCAAGCCATTGTCACCATTGGACATTCTTCCTCTACCACTACAAGAGCGCACAAATATGGACGCGAGTGCAGAATCAACTACCTCAAGAGGATGCTAAAGATTCAAGGCACACCATCGAACGCCAAGTACAATGTCTCGCGACTAAACTCAACGTCAACAAGCAACCCATGATATTCAACATTGGAGATCTTGTGTGGCTACACCTTCGCAAGGACCGCTTCCCCAACGAACGCAAGTGCAAACTTCTACCATGAGCCGATGGACCCTTCAAGGTGCTTGCATGCTACAACAACAACGCCTACAAGATTGACATCCCACGTGACAAGTACTCCGTGAGGGATATCTTCAACGTCAAAGATCTCTCCCATGCCATGGTGATGAGGATTTCGATCCAAGGTCGGATCTTTCACAAGGGGGGGGGGAGATGATACAGAGCATCCCAAGGCCATCCCTATGGACCTACCTACATTTCCCACGACACCACTTGGACCAATGACAAGATCGCGTGCGAGAGCCATCGAGAACGAGGTTAAGTCTCTCCTTGTTGAACTCTCATTTGACCCACTTGAGACATGGCTACTACCTCAAACGGAGATGCTTTGTGTGCTTAGGTACCATGGAAGCAACCAAGGAGAAGTTACGGTGCAATATGGACATCGAGAGCATGAAGAGCATCTTCCCAGCGTAGAAATACTGGTACAACCGCGCAACTACCGGTCGACCAGTACAACCGCCCAACTACCGGTCATCCTTCTGTAATCAAGCGGTGCAAGGCCGTTACAGCCTCGGTTTATACCGGTAACAGCCAAATGACCGTTACTACCGCCGCAAGCACCGGAAGAACCACTGAGCACCTTCGGAAACACCTCCAAGAACCAGTACCTAGGCTCCCAGCGGTACAACAACCCCCATGACCGGTACTACCGGCCTGCCTGTGCGCAGTGAAAGGGTCTACGTCCCGTGTTATCCCCAACTTACCCCTTGGACTGAAGTACTCGTCCCCTAGCTCCGAATTAGGGTTAGCATTAGTTTTGCTCATATGTGAGATAGAGCTTTGCTCATCCATACGGATCTACTCCTTGAGAGAGACCGCGGCCCCTCTACGAAGAAGATCCACGTTGGATTCAAGACCCCCTCTTTGGAGGCCCCATCAAGACATCCTCACGGAGACGAACTGTTTACCCGATGTATCGTCCTGTGGTGGTTTTGGACCGTGTGATCTCTATGTGTACTCAGACCTAGCATATGTGTGACCATATCTTGTTGGTGTGAGAGATCCTCTTGTGTTTTCCCTGTTGTTTCCCTGTGTGTTCTTCGTGTTCTTAGTTGGGATCCGCTCCTTACGTGAAAGATCGGCCATTTGGGGTTCCACCCTACATCATAGGTGGATCAACATCATGCAAGCAATCAATGTCAGGAATGTCCACTAGTGGGACTAGAGCATCACCTTCACCTGATGAGGACATCAATACCATTGTTACACCCACAACCCCTGCTGCTATACATACTGGACCAATTACTAGAGCTCGCGCACGCCAATTGAATTATCAGGTACTTTCGTTTCTTGGTAACGATTCCAATGTTCATGAGAATATGATGCTGCCTAAATTGGATACATTTGTTTTGCTTACAAATGAAGGGCCTACCATGGACAAGAAAGATGAACCTTGGAGCAAGTTCAAGCATGGAGATGTTGGCATACAAGGGGAACAAGAACGGAGTTACAAGTGATGATTCCAGGACTTTGAAGCCACCCTAATGAGTGCATGAGGCCTTGGACGAAATATACAAGATGCCACTTCATAATATTCGTCCATAGGCTATTCTAGGTGCTCGTCACCTTATTATTGGGCCAGCCCATGTAATTTCGAAATACTTAAGTATAGGCTGTTTTAGAGTCCGTATGTGTGGGGAAACAAGAGTTAGGGTTGATTTGGACCCCTCCACCAAGGGCCACGAAATTCCCCTCTTCCTCCATATATACAGCCCTTAGGGCACCGTTTAGACCTTGGGTTTTGTTTAGATTAAAAGTTCGCCATAGCTGCAACTTCGCGATTTCGTTTGTGTTCAACGACCGCATAAAGGCGCCACGTAACCCCACCTTGATCAATAAAGCTTTCATCTTATATTCGCAATATCCGGATTGCAATCTCAGTTTCTTGCTTGTTCTTCGCTTGCTCGCAGGAAACAGGCCCTCGTGGTCGGAGTTGATCGTGCTCGGCGTGGTCAATAACCCTCGGAAGTTGGTTTAGCGATTGCTAAGGCGCCGACGTCTCGCACGTTCGTAGTCGGATCGTCAAGGTCGACTCCCACAGAAACGATAGCCACCATCTCATCGAAACATCGGGACACCTTTGCCTCTATCAAGTGGTATCAGATTTTTAGGTTGCTCGGTGAGATTTTTACAGTTTTTCGTAGATTAGATCGAGTCTCTAAGTGTATTGAGACAGTCGCCTTTATAGAAAGTTTAGGCCCAAAATTTTTCGAAAACGCACTTGTCGAAAAATTTTCTGGCTATCCTGTTTTTAAGTGTTTCTAAGTGTATTGAGACAGTCGCCTTTATAGAAAGTTTTTTTTTGACCCGTTTCCAGTTTTTGGGTCCGGGCAGTCGAAAAAAAAAAAATTTGGTCGAAAAAATTTCGTGCCCATCCTGTCAGTTTGACCTCGGAAGAGTTTTGAGACACTCGCCATTATAGTGATTTTTCAAAAAAAAAAGAGCAGCGCAAAAAAAAAAAGCAGCGCAAAAAAAAAAAGAGCGAAAAAAAAATCCAGAGTGTGCTTTTCCCTTGTTTACGTGCAGCGTCGTGATTTTGTTAGTGTTCTAGGCTCGCGTCTCTAGCACGGTCTAGCCTAGGACCAGACCTGATCTGCGTCGTTGAGCCTTTATTCAACTTTGCATCTCTGAATTGATTATTGCTAACCTTTTTTTGCTACCATATTATAAGCCTTCCCAGCTCCACATACATCTACATCGTGCGCTTGACTCTCCCAGTAATCGCTCTATCCAAGCTTTGAGAGTTTTGACTACATCGGTTGCCGATCACCGCTTTCTTCTTTGGGTAAGAACTGGTAAGAATTTGAGATTTGCTGACGGATTTGTGACTGTCCACCACACCACCACCACCACTTCCTAGTAGTCTGTCAATCATATTCTTGTGTGTTTCTATTGCTGCTAACCATGGCAGGATCACAAGCAGCGAGACCGACCGGGAGAACATGACAAACAAAGCGCTACATGATAAGTTTCAACAAATGATGAGTGGGCAGGTGGACGATGTGCTAAATAGATTTGAAGAGGCCATGGAGAAGATAGATGGCATTGAGAAGGCGTTCGAAACAAAGCTCGATAACAAGTTTAATGAATTGCTCGCGCGTCTACCACCACCACCACCGTCTGCACCTAACGCACCTCTACTCCAACAACACGGACTACCTCCACATCGCGAAACAGCCCTCCGCCGAGCTTCCGTGTCCCTCTTCACCGCCAAGCTGCTGGTGCTGCTGTTGATACTTCGTGGCTCCTGCTGCTGCGGTGGGGAGGATGATTATGTGAGAGCTTACGAGGATGAGGTTGATCAACATCGAACCACGTGCAACCACCAGCACCACAACCACCGTGTCGCCCACATGCAAATAATGGCAATGTTGGGCTCCCCTTCAGCGAGATCATGACCATCTCCCTAAACTGAAATTGAATATTCCACCATTTGAGGGTAGATATGTTCTGATATATATCTTACTTGGGAATTAGAAACTGAACAACGATTTACATGTTTACAATATCACGAGGAGAGACGTGTTCTGCTGCTGTTTGTGCTTTCACTAGCTTTGCATGTGTTTGGTGGTGCGAACATTGTAGATTATATCCTGTTCCAGCTACTTGGGCTGCTTTGTAAACTGCTATGCGTACTCGTTGGGTTCCACCATATTATCAACGTGAATTACTTCAAAAATTGCAGCGCTTAAGACAAGGAAAAATTCGTAGAAGAATATTATCGGGAATTACAAACTGGCTTGATTAGATGTGGTATTGTTGAGGAGAATGAAGCTATGCTTGCACGTTTTTCGGGTGGATTAAATAGAGATTCAGACCATTCTAGACTACAAGGATTATAATAATATCACTCGATTATTCCATCTTGCTTGTAAAGCTGAACGTGAAGTGCAGGATCGGCAGGCGTTGGCGCGGACTAACTTTTCTCGCAGGTCGACCTTCATCATGGACACCACGTGCATCATCTACTTCCACACGTTCTACTACACGGCACCTCCGTCGGCTGCCACCTCCAACGGGATACAAGAAAGCAGGCACAACCACCACTATCTCGCCAAGAGTACACTGCTGGGCCTACACAGAGCTCTTCTTCTTCCATGGCGCCAACAGGGCACACAAGTGATATTATTTGTCGTCGTTGTAAGGGAAGAGGACATTTTTGAGGGAATGCCAATCTCAGCGTGTGATGATTGCTACCGAGGATGGTGGGTATGAGTCTGCTAGTGACTATGATGAAGAGACTTTGGCTCTTATTACACATGAAGAACACGGTGGAGATGATTCGATCCCGAGACGCAATACATGGCTCTTTGAAGATCTTGACAGGTATGAATGTTTAGTTGCTCAACGTGTTTTGAGTGTGCAGGTTACACAAGCTGAGCAAAATCAGAGGCATAACTTGTTCCATACAAAGGAGTTGTGAAGGAACGTTCTATTCAGCGTCATCATAGATGGAGGGAGCTGCAACAACTTGGCTAGCATGGATATGGTGGAGAAGCTTTCTCTCACCACAAGACCACATCCACATCCTTACTACATCCAATGGTTCAACAACAGCGGCAAGGTTAAGGTAACACGTCTGTTCGTGTGCATTTTAGTATCTCTACATATGCTGATTATGTTGATTGTCATGTGGTACCTATGCAAGCATGTTCCTTATTACTTGGTAGACCATGGCAATTTGATAAAATTCTGTACACCATGGTAGAAACAATCAGTATACTCTTGTTCACAAGGATAAAATATTACTTTGCTTCCTATGACTCCTGATTCCATTTTGAAAGATGATATTAATCGAGCTAATAAAGCAAAACAGGAGAAAATAAGAGTGAAAATCAGATTGTGGCAAAAGAATTTGAGCAACAAATGAAGCCTAATAATAAACCATCTAATGTTGCTTCTGAAATTAAACTGAAAAGTGCATGTTTATTTGCCACCAAATCTGATATTGATGAGCTAGATTCTAGCAAATCTGTTTGCTATGCTTTTGTGTGCAAAGAGGCATTATTTTCATTCGAGGACGTGCCTTCCTCTTTGCCCCTCGCTGTCACTAACATTTTGCAGGAGTTCACGACGTCTTCCCACAAGACGTGCCACGGATTACCACCTATTCGAGGAATTGAGCATCAAATTGACTTAATTCCCGGTGCATCGCTACCCAACCGCGCACCATATCGTACCAATCCAGAGGAGACGAAGGAGATTATGCGTCAAGTACAGGAGCTGCTCGACAAAGGTTATATACGCGAATCTCTTAGTCCTTGTGCTGTTCCTATTATACTAGTGCCTAAAAAGGATGGTACGTCACGTATGTGTGTTGATTGTAGAGGCATTAATAATATTACTATTCGTTATCGTCATCCTATTCCTAGGCTAGATGATATGCTTGATGAATTGAGTGGCTCTACAATATTCTCCAAAGTTGATTTGCGTAGTGGATACCATCAAATTCGTATGAAATTGGGAGATGAATGGAAAACAGCATTTAAAACTAAGTTTGGATTATATGAGTGGTTAGTCATGCCTTTTGGGTTAACTAATGCACCTAGTACTTTCATGAGATTAATGAGCGAAGTTTTACGTGCTTTCATTGGACGATTTGTGGTAGTTTACTTTGATGATATACTGATTTATAGCAAATCTTTGGAAGAACATTTGGAACATTTACGTGCTGTTTTAATGCTCTACGTGATGCACGTTTGTTTGGTAACCTTGGGAAGTGCACCTTTTGCACCGACCGAGTATCTTTTCTTGGCTATGTTGTTACTCCACAGGAATTGAAGTTGATAAAGCCAAGATTGAAGCTATTGAGAGTTGGCCGCAGCCCAAAACGGTCACACAAGTGAGGAGTTTTCTTGGACTCGCTGGTTTCTATAGGCGTTTTGTGAGAGACTTTAGCACCATTGCTGCACCTCTCAATGAGCTTACAAAGAAGGATGTGCCTTTTGTTTGGGGTACCGCACGGGAAGAAGCTTTCACGGTATTGAAAGATAAGTTGACACATGCTCCTTTACTCCAACTTCCCGACTTTAATAAAACTTTTGAGCTTGAATGTGATGCTAGTGGAATTGGATTAGGAGGTATGTTATTACAAGATGGAAAACCTGTTGCATACTTTTCGAAAAATTGAGTGGGCCTAGTCTGAACTATTCTACTTATGACAAAGAATTATATGCTCTTGTTAGGACTTTAGAGACATGGCAACATTATTTATGGCCCAAAGAATTTGTTATACATTCTGATCATGAATCTTTGAAACATATTAAAAGTCAAGCTAAACTGAATCGTAGACATGCTAAATGGGTTGAATTCATTGAGACTTTCCCTTATGTCATTAAACACAAGAAGGGTAAAGAAAATGTTATTCTTGATGCTTTGTCTCGTCGCTATACTATGCTTTCACAACTTGACTTCAAAATATTTGGTTTGGAGACCATCAAAGATCAATATGTGCATGATGCTGATTTTAAAGATGTAATGCAGAATTGTAAAGAAGGAAGAACATGGAACAAGTTCGTTATTAATGATGGTTTTGTGTTCCGTGCTAACAAGCTATGCATTCCTGCTAGCTCTGTTTCGTCTTTTGTTGTTGCAGGAGGCGATGGAGGAGGATTAATGGGACACTTTGGCGTCAAGAAGACGGAGGATATACTTGCTACACATTTCTTTTGGCCAAAGATGAGACGGATGTTGAGCGTTTTGTTGCTCGCTGCACTACATGTCAAAAAGCTAAGTCACGACTCAATCCTCATGGTTTATATATGCCTTTGCTCGTGCCTAGTGTTCCTTGGGAGGATATATCTATGGACTTTGTTTTAGGTTTACCTCGAACAAAGAAGGGAGGATAGCATATTTGTTGTCGTGGATAGATTCTCGAAAATGGCACACTTTATACCATGTCATAAAAGCGATGATCTTTGTTAATGTTGCTGATTTGTTCTTTCGTGAAATTATTCGCTTGCATGGTGTGCCAAATACTATTGTTTCAGATCGTGATACTAAATTTCTTAGCCACTTTTGGAGATGTTTATGGGCTAAGTTGGGGACTAAACTGCTTTTTAGTACTACTTGTCACCCCAAACCGATGGACAAACTGAAGTAGTCAATAGAACATTGTCTACTATGCTTAGGGCTGTTTTGAAGAATAATAAGAAAATGTGGGAAGAATGCTTGCCTCATATTGAATTTGCTTATAATCGTTCATTGCATTCTACTACTAAGATGTGCCCTTTTGAAATTGTGTATGGCTTCCTACCTCGTGCACCTATTGATTTGTTGCCTCTTCCATCTTGGAGAAGGTTAATTTTGATGCTAAGGAACGTGCTGAATTGATTTTAAAATGCATGAGTTAACTAAGGAAAACATTGAGCGTATGAATGCTAAATATAAACTTGTTGGAGATAAGGGTAGAAAACATGTTGTCTTTGCACTGGAGATCTTGTTTGGTTACATTTGCGTAAGGATAGGTTTCCTCATTTGCGCAAATCAAAGCTAATGCCACGTGTTGATGGTCCATTTAAGGTGTTAGAGAAAATAAATGATAATGCATATAAACTTGAGCTGCTGCAGATTTTGGGGTTAGTCCCACTTTTAACATTGCAGATTTGAAGCCTTATTTGGGTGAGGAAGATGAGCTTCCGTCGAGGACGACTTCATTTCAAGAAGGGAGGATGATGAGGACATCAATACCATTGTTACACCCACAACCCCTGCTGCTATACATCTTGGACCAATTACTAGAGCTCTCAGACGCCAATTGAATTATCGGTACTTTCGTTTCTTGGTAACGATTCCAATGTTCATGAGAATATGATGCTGCCTAAATTGGATACATTTGTTTTGCTTACAAATGAAGGGCCTACCATGGACAAGAAAGATGAACCTTGGAGCAAGTTCAAGCATGGAGATGTTGGCATACGCAAGGGGAACAAGAACGGAGTTACAAGTGATGATTCCAGGACTTTGAAGCCACCCTAATGAGTGCATGAGGCCTTGGACGAAATATATAAGATGCCACTTCATAATATTCGTCCATAGGCTATTCTAGGTGCTGCGTCACCTTATTATTGGGCCAGGCCCATGTAATTTCGAAATACTTAAGTATAGGCTGTTTTAGAGTCCGTATGTGTGGGGAAACAAGAGTTAGGGTTGATTTGGACCCCTCCACCAAGGGCCACGAAATTACCCCCTCTTCCTCCATATATACAGCCCTTAGGGCACCGTTTAGACCTTGGGTTTTGTTTAGATTAAAAGTTCGCCATAGCTGCAACTTCGGCGTGCCGTTTGTGTTCAACGACTAGACAAAGCGCCACAGAACCCCACCTTGATCAATAAAGCTTTCATCTTATATTCGCAATATCCGGATTGCAATCTCAGTTTCTTGCTTGTTCTTCGTTTGCTCGCAGGAAACAGGCCCTCGTGGTCAGGTTGATCGTGCTCGGCGTGGTCAATAACCCTCGGAAGTTGGTTTAGCGATTGCTAAAGCGCGACGTCTCGCGACGTTAAGTAGTCGGATCGTCAAGGTCGACTCCCACGAAGCGATAGCCACCATCTCATCGAAACATCGGGACACCTTTGCCTCTATCAAGTGGTATCAGATTTTCAGGTTGCTCGGTGAGATTTTTACAGTTTTCGAGATTAGATCGAGTCTGTTCTTCATACCTAAAGTCCACGAAAAAGCCACAAAAAAATTAGGGTTAGTTCATCATATCCGAACCAATCGAGCCTTTGCATAATCTTTTTAGGGTTTTGCTTTGTTGAATTTGCGGTTGCATCGTCGTGTCTAGTTGCTGGTCTTAGCGTCTAGTCTTTTAGAGTTTCGAGTTCTGGTCATAAGTTGTCACGCCGCCACCGCACCATCATCATCGCCCCTGCCACCTACCATCACCGCTCCGAATCCGTATCCATATACCACCACCAATCCGTGTCCATATACCACCACCATATATCCAATCCGAGTTCCGTGCATATTAGGGTTGTTTTCGAGATCCATCTAGTTTCCGATTCGTGTTTCCTTGCCGGAGTAGGTTTCGGAAAAAAAAAAAGAGTCCGGAAACCACCCTCCGTTTAGGCCCAAAATTTTTCGAAAACGCACTTGTCGAAAAATTTTCTGGCTATCCTGTTTTTAAGTGTTTCTAAGTGTATTGAGACAATCGCCTTTATAGAAAGTTTTTTTTGACCCGTTTCCAGTTTTTGGGTCCGGGCAGTCGAAACAAAAAAAAATTTGGTCGAAAAAATTTCGTGCCCATCCTGTCAGTTTGACCTCGGAAGAGTTTTGAGACACTCGCCATTATAGTGATTTTTCGCAAAAAAAAAAAAAAAGAGCAGCGCAAAAAAAAAGCAGCGCAAAAAAAAAAGAGCGGAGATGGCAATGTGGAAGTGGTGGTGGTGGATAATGAACAAGCAATCGTCCCTAAGTAGCCGAAACACCTTAGGAGACTCACGTCACCACTCAAACAACCACAAATGCTATATGGAGCGAAACGGGTTAGGTTGCGGAAAACTATGGTGGTTTTGCGAATGATATGGTGGAGGGCCTAGGCAAAGATGCCAAAATGTCAAAATTTTGATGGAGACAAATGGTGATGGAGCCTATCTAGGTGGATGGTGGATGTCAATAGCTACTCAAGGAGCTAAAGAACGTCAAAATCGGACTCAGGATGTGGAAGTTATGGACAAAACAACGAATTGCTTGTGGCTGACACAGGGGGTCTTGCGACGGGGTAGGAGCCCGTGGGCACGGGTCACCCGGGACATGCGGGTTTGGCGAATTTCTTCCCGATCTAGGCTCCAAATGGATGGATCTCGTTGCTTGGGTTTGATTGGGGGTAAGGGTGGTGGTATGGGGGAGGTCGAAGGACAGCCAGAGGAACGACTTTGGAAGGGCCGTCTGCAAGAGGGCCCGTCTTGGCGACGGGTCCCGATGGCCCGTCTTGCAGACGGGTCCTTTGAGAGCGGACGAACTGGTCCGGATCCGTGGCAAAACTCGAATTTGAGGTCAAAATCGAAGGATGGAAGGTAGGGGAAGGTGGTAGAGGGGTGGATCTACTTGCTAAACACTGAATCCATGGATCAAATCCAACAAAATCAACACTAAACCAACAAATCACAAAAAAAATTGGGGCTATTTTTGGTGGGGAATTTTCAAATTTAGGACAAAAACAACAAAATCAAGCTACAAAACACGGGGTAGGGGCTCCAAAAACATGATCAACGTGGCTCATGATACCATATGATGTAGGGTGGAACCCTATGGGGTCGATCTTTCACGTTTCGAGAGGATCCCTACGAGGAACACGAAGAATGAGTGGGAGAGCACGAGGGAAATCACGAGGAAAACACAAGAGAATCACTCAAACCAACAAGATTCAATTACACATGCGCTAGGTCGATGAACACAAAGAGAGACACACGATCCACGATCAACAAAGGACGATACAAGGGGTAACCGGGTTCTTCTCCGTGAGGAGGTCTTGATAGGGGCCACCCATGAGGGGGTCTTGAGGTAGGTCACTCCAAGAGGAGGTCTTGATCTCCTAGTGGAGTGGATCCATGGAGCAAAGCTCTCATATGTCTAACATATCCTTTGCTAACCCTAAACATAGCCCTAGGTACGGAATATATAGTCTTGGGGACGAAGTGGATGAAGAGGGGCTCGGATTGGAGATCACAGCCGTCCATCCTGATGAGCCCGTGCAAGACGGTAAGTTGGGCCCGCTTGCTGGGGGGTCCATCTTGCACGGTACATGCCCGTGCGCATGGGGTGCTCCAATGCCAACTCCTTGAGTAGCCCGTGGGCACGGGGTCTTGGGGGCCCGTGTGCACGGGGTCACCAGGGACTTCCAATTTTGCTGTTGTAGCACTCCGTCTTGATCCTTGTGGCCTTGGGGTCCTTCTCCTACTCCTTTGGGGTGTTCCTCACCAGCTTGTGGTCGTCGGTCTTCGTATCTAAGGGCACATAGAGCTCTTTGGTGAGGTAGCAAGCAAGTCCAATGGATATTCATGATATTCTCGAAGAAGAGCGGGTTCACCTTAATTTCGGTAGGTCCTCTTGGGGCTTGATGTGCTATGAAGGTGTACATGAAGATGAATGTAGGATGCTCTGCATCAGGACCCATACCACGTCAACCCCGAAGAAACAAAAGAAATACAAAGGCAAGTAAAACATCTCATAGACCATGGACATGTGCGTGAAAGTTTGAGCCCTTGTGTCGTCCCGGTCATTATTGTGCCAAAAAGAGACGGTAGCTTTCGCATGTGTTCCTATTGTAGACCTATCAATGCTATTACAGTTCGCTATAGGTACCCCATTCCACGCCTTGATGATATGCTAGATGAACTTAGCGGTGCCACTATCTTTTACAAAATTGATTTTAAAAGTGGTTACAATCAAATACGCATACAAGAGGGTGATGAATGGAAAACCGCTTTCAACACAAAGTTTGGTTTGTATGAGTGGTTAGTCATGCCTATGGGTTTATCGGAAGCACCCGGTACTTTCATGCGTCTTATGCATTATGTGCTTCGCCCTTATATTGGTTTATTTGTTGTTGTCTACTTCAGCGATATCCCTGTGTTTAGCAAATCTCTAAAAGAGCATGTCACCAACATTGTCACTGTGCTACAAACTCTTCGAAAAGAGCATCTTTATGCCAATATGAAAAAATGCCTTTTTGGCGTTGATAAGCTTGTTTTCTTGGGGTTTGTAGTATCTTCTAAGGGTGTTCATGTTGATGAATCTAAGATCAATGCTATTAAAACTTGGCCCCAACCAACCAATTTGCAACAAGTGTGTAGTTTCCTTGGTTTAGCCGGTTTCTACCGTAGATTTGTGAAGGATTTTAGCACTATTGCGTCTCCTTTACATGCTTTGAGCAAGAAGAATGCACCCTTTGTTTGGGGGCCATCTGAAGATAGCGCATTCAATGAGCTTAAGAATTTGCTTACTCATGCTCCCGTGCTTGCATTAACCAACTTTGACAAACCCTTTGAAATTCATTGCGATGCTAGTGGTAATGGCATAGGAGGTGTGTTAACGCAAGAGAAGCGCCCCATAGCATACTTTAGTGAGAAACTCTCGAGCGCAACTCAATTACCCCATCTATGACAAATAGCTATATGCTTTAGTGCGAGTTTTGCATGAATGGGAACATTACCTTCGCCCTCATGAATTTATCATCCATACCGATCATGAAACGCTTAAATATCTTAAGGGTCAAACTAAGTTGAACAAATGTCATGCCAAATGGAGTGAATTTATAGAGTCATTTCCTTATGTCATCAAGTATATAAAAGGAAAGGAAAATCTTGTGACGGATGCACTTTCCCGTATATGCATGCTTGTTACTTAACTTGAATTGAATGTCACTGGCTTTGAGCACATAAAAGAAGTGTATGCAAATGATCCTACTTTTGCTATTCCTTATACCAAATGTTTGACGCATACATCTTGGGCACGCTATTACATCAAAGAAGGTTATCTTACGAGAGCTAACAAACTATGCATCCCCTAGTCTTCTCTTCGTTTGTTGCTTTTGCAAGAATCTCATGGCGGAGGCCTAATGGGACACTTTGGATGAGACAAGACACTTGCTAGGCTCTCAAAGAACTATTGTTGGCCCAAGATGTTTCACGATGTCAACCGCTTCACCAACTGATGCTCTACATGTCGCAAAGCTAAGTCTAAAGCTCAATCTCATGGCCTTTACATGCCACTTCCAATTCCATATCAACCATGAGAAGATATTAGCATGGATTTTGTGCTTAGTTTTCCTAGGACTAGAAATGGCAAGGATTTCGTGTTTGTTGTTGTGGACCGATTCTCTAAAATGGCACATTTTATTCCATGCAACAAGATAGACGATGCTTCACATGTTGCAAATCTTATTTGTAGGGAAATCTGGCGCCTACACGGAGTGCCAAAGACGATTGTCTCCGATCGCGACCTCAAGTTCTTGAGTTACTTTTGGAAGACCTTATGTGCCAAGCTCGGAATCAAGCTACTATTCTCCATGGCATACCATCCACAAACCGACGGCCAAACAGAGGTGACGAACCGCACGCTCTCCACTCTTCTCCGCGTGCTAATCAATAAGAACATCAAGGAGTGGGAGGAGTGCCAAATAGCCGAGTATGCCTACAACCGTGCAAGACATTCGACTACCGGCAAGTCCCCCTTCGAGGTCGTCTATGGCTTCAAGCCATTGTCACCATTGGACATTCTTCCTCTACCACTACAAGAGCGCACAAATATGGACGCGAGTGCCCGAGTCAACTACCTCAAGAGGATGCTAAAGATTCAAGGCACACCATCGAACGCCAAGTACAATGTCTCGCGACTAAGCTCAACGTCAACAAGCAACCCATGATATTCAACATTGGAGATCTTGTGTGGCTACACCTTCGCAAGGACCGCTTCCCCAACGAACGCAAGTGCAAACTTCTACCATGAGCCGATGGACCCTTCAAGGTGCTTGCATGCTACAACAACAACGCCTACAAGATTGACATCCCACGTGACAAGTACTCCGTGAGGGATATCTTCAACGTCAAAGATCTCTCCCATGCCATGGTGATGAGGATTTCGATCCAAGGTCGGATCTTTCACAAGGGGGGGGGGGGGAGATGATGCAGAGCATCCCAAGGCCATCCCCATGGACCTACCTACATTTCCCACGACACCACTTGGACCAATGACAAGATCCCGTGCGAGAGCCATCGAGAACGAGGTTAAGTCTCTCCTTGTTGAACTCTCATTTGACCCACTTGAGACATGGCTACTACCTCAAACGGAGATGCTTTGTGTGCTTAGGTACCATGGAAGCAACCAAGGAGAAGTTACGGTGCAATATGGACATCGAGAGCATGAAGAACATCTTCCCAGCGTAGAAATACTGGTACAACCGCGCAACTACCGGTCGACCAGTACAACCGCCCAACTACCGGTCATCCTTCTGTAATCAAGCGGTGCAAGGCCGTTACAGCCTCGGTTTATACCGGTAACAGCCAAATGACCGTTACTACCGCCGCAAGCACCGGAAGAACCACTGAGCACCTTCGGAAACACCTCCAAGAACCAGTACCTAGGCTCCCAGCGGTACAACAACCCCCATGACCGGTACTACCGGCCTGCCTGTGCGCAGTGAAAGGGTCTACGTCCCGTGTTATCCCCAACTTACCCCTTGGACTGAAGTACTCGTCCCCTAGCTCCGAATTAGGGTTAGCATTAGTTTTGCTCATATGTGAGATAGAGCTTTGCTCATCCGTACGGATCTACTCCTTGAGAGAGACCGCGGCCCCTCTACGAAGAAGATCCACGTTGGATTCAAGACCCCCTCTTTGGTGGCCCCATCAAGACCTCCTCACGGAGACGAACTGTTTACCCGATGTATCGTCCTGTGGTGGTTTTGGACCGTGTGATCTCTATGTGTACTCAGACCTAGCATATGTGTGACCATATCTTGTTGGTGTGAGAGATCCTCTTGTGTTTTCCCTGTTGTTTCCCTGTGTGTTCTTCGTGTTCTTAGTTGGGATCCGCTCCTTACGTGAAAGATCGGCCATTTGGGGTTCCACCCTACATCATAGGTGGATCAACATCATGCAAGCAATCAATGTCAGGAATGTCCACTAGTGGGACTAGAGCATCACCTTCACCTATGTTACCTTGTTCGTTCCACTCAAGTGATGTAGGTGAGGTGGGAAAGACCAAATGGTGGTCATCTTCATCTTGATGGAACCATGTGGGGGGTGCATCATATTCCACCATGCCCATCGTCTTGTCCAAAAGAAGGACGTAGTCGTCGTGAATCGGCGCGTCATCATATATGGGACCTAGCACCTAATGAGAACACAAAATAGAGGTAGATGTCAAGTTGTTAGAAATCGATGGGGCCTCACATGCCCTATCAACTATCACACTCTATCTATGTGGTGGTTCACTCACTCCCTCAAAATAGGTGCAATCAAACTCACGTACGGTGGAGTCACTCATCTCACTCAAGTGGTGGGGGTTGTGGCTCTCCTCACATGGGAATTGGGGCAACACATCCTATATGGGGCTAGTGGTGAACTCACTATCACTCTCAATATGGTGGCACAAGTCACTCAAGTCATCATACATCGCCGTGGTCGAAGGGAAAATCCCATGCTCGGCCATCTCATCGCCGTCATCATGGATGAAGGCCGAAGATAGCACATCATCGCTCTCCTCCATGACCGAAGGGAAAATCCCATGCTCGATCATCTCGCCATTGTTGCCGTTGATGAAGGCCGAAGATGGCACATCATCACTCTCGCCTCCAAAGATGGAAGCAACATCCTTGCTCGCCACCTTGTCGCTCGCCTCCAAAGCTTGGTCCTTGAAGGTCTCCGTAGTCGTACTCGTCGCCGCACCGTCTTAAAAAAGAGTCATAGTAGACTCGGCATAATCAATGCCACAAAGAGGGATGGCGGTGAAGTCGAACTTGGGAGCATCGTCTTTGAGCTCGTCGGGCTTGGACATCTTGGTGGTGCTATCCTCATGCTCGTTCATGGAGCTTGGTCGCCGCGAAGTGAGCTTGGGGTGGACAAGCCTTGGCCTTCATGAGTTCTTGTTCCGCCTTGAGAGCACCAATGTAGTTGTCGTCGAGGGACTTGTAGTTCTTGAGGAAGATAGTCTTGGAGATGTCGTTGTGCAATCCCATCATGAAGTGGAACTTCATCGACATGAGGTCGTCCATGCCGGCTTGTCGCAAGGAATTCTTCATTCCTTGAGTGGACTTGGATCCTTGGGTGGTTTTCTCCAATTAGCGTAGAAGTTGTTCCGTGTAGGTTGGAGGCACGAACTCTCGCCGCAAAGCTCTCTTCGTCTTGGGCCAACTCATGTCGTAGCTTGCCGAAGGTGTGTGAAGCCACCATGTCGAGGCGTAGTCGTGGAAGTTTCTTGTGGCGCACTTCACTTAATCTTCGGGAGGAACTTGATGTAGCTTCAGGTAGTCGTACATTAGGCGCTCCCACTCGAGATACTCCTCGGGTTCTTGAGTCCCATATAAAGGAATCGTGTGGTCGATGTCAAGGTCGTAGTAGCTCGTGGAAGTCACGGACTTGAGCTTGGGGAGCTTCTCTTGAGCTTAATCTTGAGGTTCTTGTTGGCGAAGATGCCGTATGTCCGTAGGCGAAGATGCCTTGAAGTCGCTTGGTGAAGATGCCAAGGGATATGGTGAAGTCGTTGAGCGGTAGTTGGTGTTGAGCTCTGGACCTTCACGTTCTTGTTGGTGATGGTGTCGATGCTGATGTGATCTTGCCGAAGATGGTAGCTCGGAGGCGTGTGCTCTTGAGTGTCTTCTCGAAGATGAGGAAGACCTCTTGTAGGCCTTGATGAGAGCTTTGATCTCCTCCATTTGAGCATGCATCTTGGCGTCGGTGGAGTTTTTCGTGGCATCGAACTCGTTGTTGTTGCTGTAGATCGAAGGTGAAATGCCTTGCCTATCCATCATAAGACTCGAGTAGAGGTGAGTAGGAAATGAGATAAACAATACTGAGTTACCTTTTCCCAAAGTTGAGGATGTATCCCGTTTCACTTAATGTGATATGAAATAATAGTGGATTTGGTACCGGACTTGTTCACTCACACCTATCAAATAAAGCTTATGGAGTAGCTCGGTGAGGATAGTGACACAAAAATTTAATGCAAAATGTTAGCAAGAGTCAATAATGTTGAAAGAGATTCAGAAATTCGCAAGTGAAACAAGTAGACCAATAGCAATATGTGGCACACCGAAACTCACACACGGATAGATAAATGGGGTCGTGCAACCAAGGAATGAGCACAAAATATGGAATCCACGGAAAACGCTCGTGTTGCACAACTCAAGAGAGACGCTCGCACGATTGCTCAATAGGCGGATACGACACTTGTGCACAACCTATGATATGCAAAATGGATAAACTTTCTATCCCAAGTATGCTATATATGTATGGTGTTCCGGTGTTTATCTCAAGATGATCCAAGATGATCGGATATGACAATCTTATATGCAATGTGGTATGATGCTATGGCTATTGCTTACAAGCTTCCTTGCTCTTTCTCTTTTGCTTAAAAGCTTTATTCTTTTTTTTGTATGGCCACTTTTGCACAATGCGCAAACCAAGATAGCAATTGTGTATATGCGGGAACAAACTTGAGGCACACGAGATGATATGATACCAATATGATATGGTATGTATGCAATGGATGGTGTAGATCACTAATGTGCACAAGTAACGGTTCCGGCAAGACTCAAATGGCTAATCTCGATAGGCAAGTGACGCAAAATGGGCTAGGTGTTATCAATGCAATGGCAAGGGGAATAAACAATGGTGTCGTCGAGGTTATCGTCTGTGTTGATGATGAGAGGCGGTGTTGTCGGTGTCGACCCGTTCCTAATTAGCCAAAACACCGTAGGAGACTCGAATCACTACTCAAGCAACCACATATGCAATGGGGAACAAAAAGGGTTAACTTGCGGAAGTCGGTGGTGGCTATGCGGATGATGTGGTGGAAGCCCTAGGCAAAGATGACAAAGTTCCAAAACTTTGATGGAGTCAAATGATGATTATGGTATTTTTATGGGAAGGGGGGGTGTCAATAGCTTCAAAACGAGCTAAAGAACGTCAAAATCGGAGTTCGGATGAATTAGTAACGGACAAAACAAAACTCAGCTGAAGTTGATATCTACAGGTATCGGACGTCCGGAAATGGACGGATGTCCGGTCAGGCTCGGAAATCCGATATTTTCGTTCTGTTGGGAGGCACCGGTCATCCGGAAGGTTGCGGATGTCTGATTGTTCCAGGGACTCCGGACGTCTGGTAAAGTGTCGGTCGTCCGGCAGGTCGGGGTCAACGCGAGATCCGAGATTCGGGGCATGATTTTGGGCGGAAATTGGGGATTTTGGGGTCAAAATTGAAGATATTTCATGGATGAAAGATGGAGAAACTTGGGGAAATGCTTGATCCACACAAAACTAAGCAAATTCATGGATCAAAATCAACAAAACTTCATCATACCAACAAATCAAAAAAAAGTTGGGGCTATTTTTGGTGGGGATTTTCGAATTTTAGGACGAAATCACACAAAAGAAGGCTAGAAAACGATGGGAGGGACTCCAAATACGTGATCAACGTGGCTCATGATACCATATGATACGGGACTAACCCGGTGTAGGCCGATCTTTCACGATTAGAGTGGATTCCCTCAAAGAACAAGATGAACACGGGGAAGAACGGGGAGAAATCACACAAAAGAAGGCTAGAAAACGATGGGAGGGACTCCAAATACGTGATCAACGTGGCTCTGATACCATATGATACAGGGCTAACCCGGTGTAGGCAGATCTTTCACGATTGGAGTGGGTTCCATTGAAGAACAGGAAGAACATGGGGAAGAACGGAGAGAAAACACAAGGGGAAACACTCAAGAACAAGTCCAATCACACGTCCACTAGACAATCAAACACACAAGATCCACAAGGTACATGAACAACACAAGGAAAGATACAAGGTAAAGTTCATCTCCATGAGGAGGTCTTGAATCCACGAGGGGATCTTCCCGTGAGGGGTCTTGAATCCAAGGTGGATCTTCTTTGTAGAGGCCGCGGTCTCTCTCGTGAAGTAGATCCATATGGATGAGAAAAGATCTATCTCTAAATGAGCTATCACATTTGCTAACCCTAGAAAGTAGATGGAGGTGGTCTATTTATAGTCTAAGCCACGAAGGGGTAAGTGGGAGAGGGATACAAGGCCAAAGGCCCGGCTGCGCACAAGCAGTGTCGGACGTCCAGTCTGGGTCGGACATCCGGTCGCTCGCGGGGGTCCGGCCGTCCGGAGGGCGTCGGACTTCCGACGTTTCTTCTTTGGACTGGTGGCGTCAGACGTTTGGTTGGCGTCGGTCGTCCGGGCGCTGGGACTTGTCACACGTCCGGTGTTTGTCGGTCGTCCGGCCTCTATAGATCACCTGGCTGGTCCTAGCGTGGTCGCCTTGGACGTCCGGTGGACGTCGGTCGTTCGGGCGCTTTAGAGTGTCGAACGTCCGGTGACACGTCGGATGTCCGGCTGCTGTAGATTCCGCAGCTCCGTCTTCTTCCGTCTTCTCTTCCATGCTTCCCTCGCGGATGGTGTAGTTGTACACTTGCGCTCGCACTCCTCCTCGTCGTCCGTAGTGTTCCGGCAATACCTATGCCACGAGTGGAGTGTCAAGTAGTATACCATCCTCGAAGGGGTCAAGTGAGCACGTGTAAAGGAGATGATTCACCTTTGCGTATGTGAAGTAGATGTCGCATGTGTCACTTGCCAAATGGACTCTTGACATGGTGATGTCCATAGGAAGCTCCGCATCATCTCGCCACATCATGATAGTCAGTTTTCGGCTTTCTCTACTGAGGTGTTTGTCCGGATGAACCAAAAACACAATCGCAGTAGTTCTCCCTTTACTACCTTAGCCAAACAAGCGAAACGTGAGGTAGTAACCACAGGAGCCGGGCAACCCAACTATTGACCATAGACATGATTCGGAGCCAATGCATATAATACTATATACGCCGAATTGCACTGTGAAAGTGTTCAGACCTTGTTTTAGTATTTCAAAAATGTACGTGGGTTAATAGAGCCCCTGGCGGTTTAAGTCATACTGAGGTGTACATTACCATTGGGCAAAAACAGGGAAACACGTATTAAGAGATAAGCCAACAACGCATAGGTTGGGCTAGAATCTGCTTCCATTATAGTCTGATTGATACGTCAAAACGTATTGGTACAACTAGTGCAGTAAGCACCAAGGCTATTTTACATGCCGAACACAAGGGAAAGCTGTGTATGTGTCCTGAAAACGGACGAGGTGATCTTTAAAGATCCTTTAGGTACTCTGCCATGCGTTTTTTGCTGCTTTTCTCCTTGGTGTATTGTCCTTCGAGAGGATCATCGACCGGTGTTTTCATAATAGGCCTTGGAAAGAGGCCTTGGTACCGTCGAAAAGGTGATGTGGGTTGTAGGGAACCTGAAAAAATAACAAGAAGAGAAAAAGGAAATATGAGTATCCTGATATGGTCTAGCCGTATTGTGGACCTTATCTTTATTATGCCTCCATCCTTTCCCGTGGTATGTTTTGTTAGGGGCTGAAATGGAGGCAAAATTGCTAATCGAGCTCCTAACAAGCTGGACTGTCGTACTGTGGGGTAGTACGGACTCGTTTGATGGTGTCTGGGGACTTGGCCGCCGATGTAATAATTGGCTTGATAAGGCCACCCTGTACTTCCGCTGCTAGGGCTGCAGTGTGCTCCTCAATACGGAGGGAGCATTCCATGTTTCCATTAACTGTTATAACACCGCGTGGTTCGGGCATCTTGAGTTTGAGATAGGCATAGTGCGGGACCGCATTGAAGCGAGCGAACGCGGTTTGTCCGAGCAGTGCATGGTAGCCACTGTGAAAGGGGACGATGTCGAAGATCAAGTCTTTGTTGCGGAAGTTGTCCGGTGAAGCAAATACAGCCTCCAATGTGATTGAGCCCGTGCAGCGGACCTCTACACCAGGTATTACTCCTTTAAAGGTAGTTTTAGTGGGCTTGATTCTTAACGGATCAATACCCATCTTGCGGACTATATCCTGATAGTGCAGGTTAAGGCTACTGCCGCCGTCCATGAGGACTCGCGTAAGGTGGAATCCATCGATGATTGGGTCGAGGACTAATGTGGCCGAACCTCCGTGACGGATACTGGTCGGATGGTCCCTGCGGTCGAAGGTGATCGGACAGGCCGCCCATGGGTTGAATTTTGGAGCATCTGGCTCTATCGCATAGACGTCCCTTAGCGCGCGCTTGCGCTCCCTCTTGGGGATATGAGTGACATATATCATATTCACCGTTTTGACTTCGGGGGGAAATTTCTTTTGTCCCCCTGTTTTTGGTGCGCGAGGTTCCTCATCGTCATCCTCACTGGGTGACCCTTTCTCCTTATGTTCGGCATTTAACTTGCCGGCGTGTTTGAAGACCCAACAACTTATGTTGGTGTGGTTGGCAGGCTTGTTAGGAGTGCCGTGGCTCTGGCAAGGTCTGTCAAGTATTCAGTCCAGGCTTGATGAACCGTCTTTGTTTCATTTGAATGGCTTATTTCGCAGATCGGATTTGGAGCCACTGAATCCGGCGTTGACCGTCGTATCCTCTGTATTATCGTTGTTGCACTGACGCTTATGTTTGTTGCGCCCGGGCCTTCCGTTGCCGTTTCTGGCTTCGGAAGTGCCAGGGTCGCTGGTACTGTTGCAGCTACGGGCTAGCCAGCTATCCTCGCCCGCGCAGAAGCGGGTCATTAGTGCTGTAAGGGCTGCCATGGACTTCGGCTTTTCTTGGCCGAGGTGTTGTGCGAGCCATTTGTCACGGATGCTATGTTTCATGGCCTCTAGGGCTTCGGCGTCCGTACAATCGACAATCTGGTTCTTTTTAATTAGGAACCTGGTCCAGAATTTCCTGGCCAACTCTCTGGGCTATTGGACTATATGACTGAGGTCATCGGCATCCGGAGGCCGGATATAAGTGCCTTGGAAGGATTCTCTAAAGGCATCCTCCATGTCTTCCCAGCTTCCAATAGAGTTTTCTGGGAGGCTGTTCAACCAGTGCCGTGCTGGCCCCTTAAGTTTTAGGGGAAGGTATTTGATGGCATGTAGATCATCACCGTGAGCCATGTGAATGTGGAGAAGAAAATCTTCAATCCATACTGCGGGATTTGTTGTACCGTCGTATGATTCAATGTTCACGGGTTTAATCCCTTCTAGGAACTGGTGCTCCATTACCTCATCGATGAAGCATAGGGGGTGTGCGGCGCCTCTGTATCGGGCCATGTCACGACGCAGTTCGGATGAAGTCCGTGATGCGGAGCATCCTACTATCATCCCCATGGACCTACCATCGTCTCATCAAGAGCCAAGAGGACCTATGACACGAGCACGAGCTAGAGCTCTCGAGAACAAGGTAACTTCCTTCCTTAGTGATATCACATATGATCCACTCGAGACATGGCTACTACCTAAGTCTGATATGTTATGCATGATTAGGTGTCAAGAGGACCCTCCCGGAGATGCTCATGAAGACGGACAAGCCGCCAAGTTCACAGATGAGGAGAACCAACGGAAGGAGTCAAGTGCAACTCCCAGGACCCGGACATCCGGCCAGGAGCCCGGACAGCCGGCCCCTCGAAACGTCACCAGTGCCAAGGAGCCAATGGCCAAGCCTACAGGCCCCGGACATCCGGCCCAACATCCCGGACATCCGGCCTCCGCCCAGAAATCCGGCGCCCATCACAGAACGTACCCGAAGCTGAACCACTTCAGCCTGGAAATCCGGCGAAAGGCCCGGACCGTCCTGAGCTCCCGGACATCCGGCCCCTCGCCCAAACATCCGGACCCCGCCTATCCAAGGGAGCATCCAGGCCAGCACTGCCAGCCCGGACATCCGCACCCTCCAGCCCGGACATCCGGCACCTCGCGAAGGCCTAGACATCCGGCCCATCGCCCGGACATCCGGCCTCCCCTGTCTGCGCACAGTGTAAGGGGCGAGGCCCGTGTACCCCTTCGTCCACCTAGACTATATATACTCCCCCATCTCCCTCTTTCTAGGGTTAGCATTGGTTTAGCTCATATGTGAGATAGAGCATTGCTCATCCATACGGATCTGCTCCACGAGAGAGCCTGATAGAGGCAAAGGTGTCCCGATGTTTCGATGAGATGGTGGCTATCGTTTCTGTGGGAGTCGACCTTGACGATCCGACTACGATCGTGCGAGACGTCGCGCCTTAGCAATCGCTAAACCAACTTCCGAGGGTTATTGACCACGCCGAGCACGATCAACCAGACCACGAGGGCCTGTTTCTGCGAGCAAGCGAAGAACAAGCAAGAAACTGAGATTGCAATCTGGATATTGCGAATATAAGATGAAAGCTTTATTGATCAAGGTGGGGTTCTGTGGCGCCTTTGTGCAGTCGTTGAACACAAACGAAATCGCGAAGTTGCAGCTATGGCGAACTTTTAATCTAAACAAAACCCAAGGTCTAAGCGGTGCCCTAAGGGCTGTATATATGGAGGAAGAGGGGGAATTTCGTGGCCCTTGGTGGAGGGGTCCAAATCAACCCTAACTCTTGTTTCCCCACACATACGGACTCTAAAACAGCCTATACTTAAGTATTTCGAAATTACATGGGCCTGGCCCACTAATAAGGTGACGCAGCACCTAGAATAGCCCCGGACGACATTTATGAAGTAGCATCTTGTATATTTCGTCCAAGGCTTCATGCACCCATTATGGTGGCTTCAAAGTCCTGAAATCATCACTTGTAACTCCGTTCTTGTTCCCCTTATGCATGGCATTATCTCCATGCTTGTTCTTGCTCAATGTCCATCCTTCTCCAAGCTAGGGCCTTCATTTGTAAGCAAAACAAATGTATCCAATTTAGGCAGCATCATATTCTCATGAACATTAGAATCATTACCAAGAAACGAAAGTACACGATAATTTAATTGGCGTCTTGTGAGCTCTAGTAATTGGTCCAATATATGTAGCGATAGGGGCTGTGGGTGTAACAATGGTATTGATGTCCTCATCATCCTCCCTTCTTGAAATGAAGTCGTCCTCGACGGAAGCTCATATTCCTCACCCAAATAAGGCTTCAAATCTGCAATGTTAAAAGTGGGACTAACCCCAAAATCTGCAGGCAGCTCAAGTTTATATGCATTATCATTTATTTTCTCTAACACCTTAAATGGACCATCAGCACGTGGCATTAGCTTTGATTTGCGCAAATTAGGAAACCTATCCTTACATAAATGTAACCAAACAAGATCTCCGGTGCAAAGACAACATGTTTTCTACCCTTATCTCCAGCAAGTTTATATTTAGCATTCATCGCTCAATGTTTTCCTTAGTTAACTCATGCATTTTTAAAATCAATTCAGCACGTTCTTTAGCATCAAAATTAACCTTCTCCGAAGATGGAAGAGGCAACAAATCAATAGGTGCACGAGGTAGGAAGCCATACACAATTTCAAAGGGCACATCTTAGTAGTAGAATGCAATGAGCGATTATAAGCAAATTCAATATGAGGCAAGCATTCTTCCCACATTTTCTTATTATTCTTCAAAACAGCCCTAAGCATAGTAGACAATGTTCTATTGACTACTTCAGTTTATCCATCGGTTTGGGGTGACAAGTAGTACTAAAAAGCAGTTTAGTCCCCAACTTAGCCCATAAACATCTCCAAAAGTGGCTAAGAAATTTAGTATCACGATCTGAAACAATAGTATTTGGCACACCATGCAAGCGAATAATTTCACGAAAGAACAAATCAGCAACATTAACAGCATCATCGCTTTTATGACATGGTATAAAGTGTGCCATTTTCGAGAATCTATCCACGACAACAAATATGCTATCCCTCCCCTTCTTTGTTCGAGGTAAACCTAAAACAAAGTCCATAGATATATCCTCCCAAGGAACACTAGGCACAGGCAAAGGCATATATAAACCATGAGGATTGAGTCGTGACTTAGCTTTTTGACATGTAGTGCAGCGAGCTACAAAACGCTCAACATCCCGTCTTAACTTTGGCCAAAAGAAATGTGTAGCAAGTATATCCTCCGTCTTCTTCACGCCAAAGTGTCCCATTAATCCTCCTCCATGCCTCCTGCAACAACAAAAGACGAACAGAGCTAGCAGGAATGCATAGCTTGTTAGCACGAACACAAAACCATCATTAATAACGAACTTGTTCCATGTTCTTCCCTCTTTACAATTCTGCATTACATCTTTAAAATCAGCATCATGCACATATTGATCTTTGATGGTCTCCAAACCAAATATTTTGAAGTCAAGTTGTGAAAGCATAGTATATCGACGAGACAAAGCATCAGCAATAACATTTTCTTTACCCTTCTTGTGTTTAATGACATAAGGGAAAGTCTCAATGAATTCAACCCATTTAGCATGTCTACGATTCAGTTTAGCTTGACTTTTAATATATTTCAAAGATTCATGATCAGAATGTATAACAAATTCTTTGGGCCATAAATAATGTTGCCATGTCTCTAAAGTCCGAACAAGAGCATATAATTCTTTGTCATAAGTAGAATAGTTCAGACTAGGCCCACTCAATTTTTCAGAAAAGTATGCAACAGGTTTGCCATCTTGTAATAACACACCTCCTAATCCAATTCCACTAGCATCACATTCAAGCTCAAAAGTCTTATTAAAGTCAGGAAGTTGGAGTAAAGGAGCATGTGTCAACCTATCTTTCAATACCGTGAAGGCTTCTTCCTGTGCGGTACCCCAAACAAAAGGCACATCCTTCTTTGTAAGCTCATTGAGAGGTGCAGCAATGGTGCTAAAGTCTCTCACAAAACGCCTATAGAAACCAGCGAGTCCAAGAAAACTCCTCACTTGTGTGACCGTTTTGGGCTGCGGCCAACTCTCAATAGCTTCAATCTTGGCTTTATCAACTTCAATTCCTGTGGAGTAACAACATAGCCAAGAAAAGATACTCGGTCGGTGCAAAAGGTGCACTTCCCAAGGTTACCAAACAAGCGTGCATCACGTAGAGCATTAAAAACAACACGTAAATGTTCCAAATGTTCTTCCAAAGATTTGCTATAAATCAGTATATCATCAAAGTAAACTACCACAAATCGTCCAATGAAAGCACGTAAAACTTCGTTCATTAATCTCATGAAAGTACTAGGTGCATTAGTTAACCCAAAAGGCATGACTAACCACTCATATAATCGAAACTTAGTTTTAAATGCTGTTTTCCATTCATCTCCCAATTTCATACGAATTTGATGGTATCCACTACATAAATCAACTTTGGAGAATATTGTAGAGCCACTTAATTCATCAAGCATATCATCTAGCCTAGGAATAGGATGGCGATAACGAATAGTAATATTATTAATGCCTCTACAATCAACACACATACGTGACGTACCATCCTTTTTAGGCACTAGTATAATAGGAACAGCACAAGGACTAAGAGATTGGCGTATATAACCTTTGTCGAGCAGCTCCTGTACTTGACGCATAATCTCCTTCGTCTCCTCTGGATTGATGCGGTATGGTGCGCGGTTGGGTAGCGATGCACGGGAATTAAGTCAATTTGATGCTCAATCCCTCGAATAGGTGGTAATCCGGTGGCACGTCTTGTGGGAAGACATCGGCGAACTCTGCAAAATGTTAGTGACAGCGAGGGGCAAAGAGGAAGGCACGTCCTCGAATGAAAATAATGCCTCTTTGCACACAAAAGCATAGCAAACAGATTTGCTAGAATCTAGCTCATCAATATCAGATTTGGTGGCAAATAAACATGCACTTTTCAGTTTAATTTCAGAAGCAACATTAGATGGTTTATTATTAGGCTTCATTTGTTGCTCAAATTCTTTTGCCACAATCTGATTTTCACTCTTATTTTCTCCTGTTTTGCTTTATTAGCTCTATTAATATCATCTTTCAAAATGGAATCAGGAGTCATAGGAAGCAAAGTAATATTTTATCCTTGTGAACAAGAGTATACTGATTGTTTCTACCATGGTGTACAGAATTTTATCAAATTGCCATGGTCTACCAAGTAATAAGGAACATGCTTGCATAGGTACCACATCACAATCAACATAATCAGCATATGTAGAGATACTAAAATGCACACGAACAAAGACGTGTTACCTTAACCTTGCCGCTGTTGTTGAACCATTGGATGTAGTAAGGATGTGGATGTGGTCTTGTGGTGAGAGAAAGCTTCTCCACCATATCCATGCTAGCCAAGTTGTTGCAGCTCCCTCCATCTATGATGACGCGAATAGAACGTTCCTTCACAACTCCCTTTGTATGGAACAAGTTATGCCTCTGATTTTGCTCAGCTTGTGTAACCTGCACACTCAAAACACGTTGAGCAACTAAACATTCATACTGTCGGCATCTTGACAGCCATGTATTGCGTCTCAAGATCAGAATCATCTCCACCGTGTTCTTCATGTGTAATAAGAGCCAAAGTCTCTTCATCATAGTCACTAGCGGACTCATACCCACCATCCTCAGTAGCAATCATCACACGCTGAGATTGGCATTCTCTCGCAAAATGTCCTCTTCCCTTACAACGACGACAAATAATATCACTTGTGTGCCCTGTTGACGCCATGGAAGAAGAAGAGCTCTGTGTAGGCCCAGCAGGTGTGCTCTTGGCAGATAGTGGTGGTTGTGCCTGCTTTCTTGTATCACGGTTGGAGGTGGCAGCCGGCGGAGGTGCGGTGTAGTAGAGCGTGTGGAAGTAGGCGATGCACGTGGTGTCCATGATGAAGGTCGACCTGCAGAAAAGTTAGTCTGCGCAACGCTGTCGATCCTGCACTTCACGTTCAGCTTTACAAGCAAGATGGAATAATCGAGTGATATTATTATAATCCTTGTAGTCTAGAATGGTTTGAATCTCTCTATTTAATCCACCCAGAAAACGTGCAAGCATAGCTTCATTCTCCTCAACAATACCACATCTAATCAAGCCAGTTTGTAATTCCGATAATATTCTTCTACCGAATTTTTCCTTGTCTTAAGCGCTGCAATTTTTGAAGTAATTCACGTTGATAATATGGTGGAACCCAACGATACGCATAGCAGTTTTCAAAGCAGCCCAAGTAGCTGGAACAGGATATAATCTACAATGTTCAGACCACCAAACACATGCAAAGCTAGTGAAAGCACAAACAGCAGCAGGAACACGTCTCTCCTCGGGATATTGTAAACATGTAAATCGTTGTTCAGTTTCTAATTCCCAAGTAAGATATATATCAGGAACATATCTACCCTCAAATGGTGGAATATTCAATTTCAGTTTAGGGAGATGGTCATGATCTCGTACTGAGGGGAGCCCGAACATCGCCATTATTTGCATGTGGACGACCTGGTGGTTGTGGTGCTGGTGGTTGCACGAGTTCGATGTTGATCAACCTCATCCTCGTAAGCTCTCACATAATCATCCTCCCCGCGCAGCAGCAGGAGCCCTGAAGTATCAACAGCAGCACCAGCAGCTTGGCGGTGAAGAGGGACACGGGAAGCTCGGCGGAGGGCTGTTTGCGATGTGGAGGTAGTCCGTGTTGTTGTAGTAGAGGTGCGTTAGGTGCAGCCGGTGGTGGTGGTGGTAGGCGCGCGAGCAATTCATTAAACTTGATATCGAGCTTCGTTTGACGCCTTCTCAATGCCATCTATCTTCTCCATGGCCTCTTCAAATCTATTTAGCACATCGTCCACCTGCCCACTCATCATTTGTTGAAACTTATCATGTAGCGCTTTGTTTGTCATGTTCTCCCGGTCAGTCTCGTCGGCTTGTGATCCTGCCATGGTTAGCAGCAATAGAAACACACAAGAATATGATTGACAGACTACTAGGAAGTGGTGGTGGTTGTGTGGTGGGCGGTCACAAATCCGTCAAGCAAATCTCAAATTCTTACCAGTTCTTACCCAGAAGGCGGTGATCGGCAACCGATGTAGTCAAAACTCTCAAAGCTTGGATAGAGCGATTACCGGGAGAGTCAAGCATACGATGTAGATGTATGTGGAGCTGGGAAGGCTTATAATATGGTAGCAAAAGGGTCAGCAATAATCAATTCAGAGATGCAAAGTTGAATAAGCGCTCAACGACAGTCTTGTGGCTGGTCCTAGGCTAGACCGTGCTAGAGACGCGAGCCTAGAACACTAACAAAATCACGGCGCTGCACGGAAACAACGGAAAAGCACACTCTGGAATTTTTTTTTCGCTTTTTTTTTTTTGCGCTGCTTTTTTTTTTTTTTTTTTGCGAAAAATCACTATAATGGCGAGTGTCTCAAAACTCTTCCTGGTCAAACCGACAGGATGGGCACGAAATTTTTCGACCAAAAATTTTTTTTGATTGCCGGACCCAAAAGCTGAAGCAGGTCAAAAAACTTTCTATAACGGCGACTGTCTCAATCCACTTAGAAACACCTAAAAATAGGGTAGCCAGAAATTTTTTTGACAAGTACGTTTTTGGAAAATTTTCCGAAACCTACTCCGGCAAGGAAACACGAATCGGAAACTAGATGGATCTCGAAAACAAACCTAACATGAGAAGAACTCGGATTGGTGGTGGATATATGGTGGTGGTATATGACAGCGGTGGTGGTATATGGTAGCGGTGGTGGTATATGGATACGGATTGGTGGTGGTATATGGATACGGATTCAGAGCGGTGGCGGAAAAGCAATGGTGGTAGATGGCAAGGCGATGATGATGGTGCGGCAGCGGCGTGACAACTTATGACCAGAACTCGAAACTCTAAAAGACTAGACTCTAAGACCAGCAACTTGACACGACGATGCAACCGCAAATTCAACAAAGCAAAAACCCTAAAAAGATTATGCAAAGGCTCAGATTGGTTCGGATATGATGAACTAACCCTAATTTTTTTTTGTGGCTTTTTCGTGGACAATAGGTATGAAGAACAGACTCGATCTAAACTACGAAAAACTGGAAAATCTCACCGAGCAACACGGAAATCTGATACCACTTGATAGAGGCAAAGGTGTCCCGATGTTTCGATGAGATGGTGGCTATCGTTTCTGTGGGAGTCGACCTTGACGATCCGACTACGATCGTGCGAGACATCGCGCCTTAGCAATCGCTAAACCAACTTCCGAGGGTTATTGACCACGCCGAGCACGATCAACGACCACGAGGGCCTGTTTCCTGCGAGCAAGCGAAGAACAAGCAAGAAACTGAGATTGCAATCTGGATATTGCGAATATAAGATGAAAGCTTTATTGATCAAGGTGGGGTTACTGTGGCGCCTTTATGCAGTCGTTGAACACAAGCGAAATGCGAAGTTGCAGCTATGGCGAACTTTTAATCTAAACAAAACCCAAGGTCTAAACGATGCCCTAAGGGCTGTATATATGGAGGAAGAGGGGGAATTTCGTGGCCCTTGGTGGAGGGTCGAAATCAACCCTAACTCTTGTTTCCCACACATACGGACTCTAAAACAGCCTATACTTAAGTATTTCGAAATTACATGGGCCTGGCCCACTAATAAGGTGACGCAGCACCTAGAATAGCCTCGGGACGACATTTATGAAGTAGCATCTTGTATATTTCGTCCAAGGCTTCATGCACCCATTATGGTGGCTTCAAAGTCCTGAAATCATCACTTGTAACTCCGTTCTTGTTCCCCTTAGCATGGCATTATCTCCATGCTTGTTCTTGCTCAATGTCCATCCTTCTCCAAGCTAGGGCCTTCATTTGTAAGCAAAACAAATGTATCCAATTTAGGCAGCATCATATTCTCATGAACATTAGAATCATTACCAAGAAACGAAAGTACCTGATAATTTAATTGGCGTGCGCGAGCTCTAGTAATTGGTCCAGTATATGTAGCAGTAGGGGCTGTGGGTGTAACAATGGTATTGATGTCCTCATCAGAGCCCACGGCCCCTCTACGGAGACGATCCACGTTGGATTCAAGACCCCTATTGGGTGGCCCCATCAAGACCTCCTCACGAAGAAGAATACCCTTTGTATCATCTGTTGTTGACTTTGGATCGTGTATCTCCCCTTGTGTTTCGAGGATCTAGCATATGTGTGACCATATCTTGTTGGTTTTGAGAGTTCCTCTTGTGTTTTCCCTCGTGTTCTTCGTGTTCTTAGTTGGGATCCGCTCCTTTCATGAAAGATCGGCCCTATAGGGTTCCACCCTACATCATCTTGGTATCATGAGCCACGTTGATCACGATTTGGGAGCCTCCCCTCTTCGTTTTCTAGCCTAGTTTTGTTGATTTTGTTCCTAATTCAAAAATTGCCCCATAAAAATAGCCCCAATTTTTAATGTGATTTGTTGGTGTGATGAAGTTTTGTTGGATTTGATCCGCGGATTTCGTGTGTTGTAGGTAGATCTAGCTTTCCCCCATCTTTTCCCCAATTTCCATCCACAAAATCTTCTGAATTTTGCCCCGGATTTGACCTCTCCACGCGGTGTTCATCGAGTTCGTCTACGGAACCAGAGCCCGGACATCCGGCCCTTGACAAGAGCACTTCCATCCACCGCTCCATTTCCCGCCTAACTTTCGCCCAATTTTTTCCCGATGCCCATATACACTTCCGCATACCACCACCACTTCCTCATAGAAACACCATAGCCTTCCTGCTACCACCTCCGACCATTTTGCCAGGTTTTTGCTTTGAGAATTTGAGTTGCGGTTAACCGTATCCTATTGTGCTTCGGCTATCTAGGTACGGTTCGACATCAACATCACCACCGCTCATCTTCGCCAAGGACTACTACGAATGGCTACATCATTTTGGTATCAACCTCATTTTCGTATCGTGATATCATCATACTTTCTTGCATTTGCATTGATAACCCCATAGCCTTACTTTTGCGTCACTTACCCATCGAGACTAGCCTTTGAGTATTGCCGGCAACGTGACTTGTGCACATTAGTGATCAAACTTCCCATAGCATACATACCATATCATCGTGTTGCATATCTTGGTATCATCTCTTGTGTCACAAAGTTGTCATCGCATACACAATTGCTATATTGGTTCGTGAAGCATTGCATGAGAAAAGAGCTCAAACAACAAAGAGCCAAGCAAGCTTTTAAGCAAAAAGGAAAGATAAGAAAAGAGCTTATAAGCAAGAACCATAGCATCATACAACATTAAGATTGTCATACTCGATCATCTTGGATCATATCATCGGAATACCATACATATAGCATACTTGGGGTAGAATTCGTTGCATTTTTTCTTAGTAGGCTGTGCACAAGTTCGTATCCGCCTATTGTGCAATCGTGCTAGCGTCTCTCTATTATTGTGCAACAAGAGCATTTTTGTGGTCTCACATTTTGGCTCATTCCTTGGTTGCACGACCCCACCTATCTATTTGCGTGTGTCTTTCCCTGTACTACTTTTTGCTATTGGTCTACTTGTTGCATTTGCAAATTTGCGAATCTTTTCCAACATTATTGAGTCTCACTTACAATTGCATCAAATTTTGTGCCGCCATCCTAACGAGCTCCACCATTAGCTTTTACTTGTGTAGGTGTGAGAAATCGAAAAGAATTGGTACCAATTGTGCTATTTCCTTGTTCCACATTGGAGTGATCATTTATCCATTTTCAAGATCGGTCAAGGTACATTTGGTATAAGTTCTTAACTTTCTCCCACTCTCATATTTCCTTTGGAATGATGGATATGCCAAGTACTTCTACCAACCCACTCTTCCTTGAGCAAGACGATGACCCAAACAACTACGTCACCAAGCTACACCTATTTGGTACACAACGAGCTTTGCATGAAGAGCAACTAGCGATGAGTGACCGCATCGACAACCTCGCCACCAACTTGTGACTCTCCGAGCAACATACGAGAGACTACTTCGACAACAAGCTCGACGAACACAAACACGAGAATGACACAAGAATGGACGAGATTCATGCCTTGTTGGTCAACCGCTCTTATACCACTTCATCCTACTCAAGACGGAGCCGCTCGAGTCGACACTCGAGTCGACACTCGGACGACACTATCTCCGGCTCAAGTACCCCGATATCGAACACTCTTCATCGTGCCGCGCATCAAGATCGTCAAGCAAACCGCAATCCTCTACACGACAACGACTCTCAAGAGCATCGACACCGTCAAAATGAAGCTACATTCGTGCAAGCACAAGGAACGGCAACGCCAACGACAACAAGAACAAGAGGAACGAGCGCGGCAACATCAAGATGCACAAGACGCCGAGGCACAACATCAAGAACAACAACTATGTGAAGCTCAAGCACTTGAGGCGCAACGTGCCCTTCAAGATTCAAGTCGAGCCATAGCCAACCGAGGCCGACAAGCTCGTCCACACCAAGAAGCGCTTCGCGATGAAGCTCAAGAAAGGATTTATCAATCACGTGTGCATCGTCAAGTTCCTCGTCAAGCTCGACAAGCTCCTCCACAAGCTCGCCAAGAACATCAAGTTCAACAAGAGCAACACGACAATGGAAATCCTCCAAGACAAGAGAAAGATGAGGTCGACAACCCTCCTCGCCAAGAGAAACATGAGATTGTCAATCCTCAACAACATGGGCGTCATCATCCCCGACCCCAACACAATGAAGAGCAACGATACGGCAAGCTAAAGTTCACCATCCCAAGTTCACCGGAAGCAATGATCCCGAAGAGTACATATCATGGGCATTGAAGGTTGACAAAATGTTCTGCTTTGACAACTACAAAGAAGAGAAGAAGATAGCGATGGCATCCCTTGAGTTCCAAGATTACGTCCTCATTTGGTGGGAACAAGTCATTGAGCGCCGAGAGGCAAGAGGAGAACCACCCATCACTACTTGGGCGCAAATGAAGGATGTCATGAGAGCATGTTTTGTGCCTAACTACTACAACCGCGACCTCTTCAAGAAACTCCAACTACTCAAGCAAGGAACCAAGAGCGTTTAAGAGTACTACAAGGAAATGGAGATTGCCATGATACGAGCCAATGTCACGGAAGATGATGAGCAAACTATGGCAGGTTTCTTGAATGGACTCAACAATCCTATCAAGAAGATCGCAAACTTCCAACCATACTCGAACCTCATCGAGCTAGTGCATCAAGCTACGAAAGCGGAACGTCAAGTGCAAGATGACCTTAAATATGCCAAGTTCTCATCCAAGTCATATGGCTTCTCCAACTCTCAAGCGTCAACGACTCCAACACCTTCTACCTCGACCAAGCCATCTACAAACAACAACGACAAGTATAGTTACAAGAAAACTTCGACAAGCTCAAGTCGTCCTTCTACTACAAGCAACTTCAAGACGAAAGCTTCAGCATCATCTACCCCAACCGATGAGACCATCAAGACAAGTTCCTTCAAATGCTTCACATGCGGCGGGCCGAGGCCACAAGTCATTCGAGTGCACAAACAAGCACACCATGATCCTCAACGACGACGGAACCTATGACTCAATGAGTGAAGGAGAAATGTAAGCCCTTGAGCAAGTGGCCATGCACCGGCAGGTGAACAACGAAGATGAAGATGATCAAGTCTTTTGTGGCGAAGATTCGAGCCCCTCTCTTGTTGTCTCCAAGGTCTTGACTCTTCAACATCAACAAGACGAAGACCAATGAGGCCACATCTTCCACACCAAGGCCGGCATCAATGGAAGGTCCGTCAAGGTCATCATCGATGGAGGAAGTTGACATAACTTAGCAAGTGAATAACTATGCTCCAAGCTTCAATTGGTCAAGATGAAGCACCCGCACCCATACAAGCTTCAATGGCTAAGCGACACCGGAACCATCCAAGTTGAGCATAGAGTACAAGTTTCTTTCAAGATCGGAGCTTACGAAGACACTTTGGAGTGTGATGTCATCCCAATGACTGTTTGCCACCTCCTTCTTGGAAGGCCATGGCAATTCGACCGAGGTGTCATCCACAACGGGCATACAAATCATTATAGCTTCAAGATGAAAGGAAAGGAGTATGTGCTATGACCTATGTCTCCAAGCCAAGTGATCGCCGACAAGCAAGCCACCCATCGTGGAGAGAATAGTGAGAGAGCGAGCCACCAAAAAGAGAGTGAGCGCCACAAGCCCAAATTGAGTGCCTCCATGATGAGCGACAAGAAGAACTTAGTCCTATTTGCCACCAAATGTGAGATGAGAGAAGTGTGTGAGAATCCATCTAGTGTTATGCACTATGCCCTTTTGTGCAAGGACGAGGCACCAAAAGCTAACACCTCTCACGATCTACCTTTAGTGTTATCTTCTCTAATGCAGGAATTCTAAGATGTTTTCCCCGACGAGCTACCTCTGGGTCTACCTCCACTACGAGGCATCGAGCACCGCATCGACCTCATCCCCGAAGGGCCACTTCCAAACAAGGCTCCCTACCGAGTCAACCCCGAAGAAACCAAAGAAATACAAAGGCAAGTAAAGCATCTCATGGATCATGGACATGTGCGTGAAAGTTCGAGTCCTTTTGCCGTACCGGTCATTCTTGTGCCAAGAAGAGACGGTAGCTTTCGCATGTGTTCCGATTGTAGACCCATCAATGCTATCACCGTTCACTATAGGTACCCCATTCCACGCCTTGATGATATGCTTGATGAACTTAGCGGTGGCACTATTTTTTCCAAAATCAATCTCAAAAGTGGTTACTATCAAATCCGCATACAAGAGGGTGATGAATGGAAAACCGCATTCAAAACTAAGTTTGGTTTGTATGAGTGGTTAGTCATGCCTATGGGTTTATCCGAAGCACCCGGTACTTTCATGCGTCTTATGCATTATGTGTTTCGCCCTTACATTGGTGAGTTTGTTGTGGTCTACTTCGACGATATCCTTGTTTTTAGAAAATCTCTCAAAGAGCATGTCACCCACCTTCGCACCATGCTACAAACTCTTCGAAAAGAGTGTCTTTATGCTAATATGGAAAAATGCCTTATTGGCGTTGATAAGCTTGTTTTCTTGGGTTTTGTAGTATCATCCAAGGGTGTTCTTGTTGATGAATCTAATATCAATGCTATTAAAACTTGGCCCCAACCAACGAATTTGCAACAAGTGCGCAATTTTCTTGGTTTAGCCGGTTTCTACTGTAGATTTGTGAAGGATTTTAGCACTATTGCATCTCCTTTACATGCTTTGAGCAAGAAGAATGCACAATTTGTTTGGGGACCATCGCAAGATAGTGCATTCAATGAGCTTAAGAATTTGCTTACTCATGCTCTAGTGCTTGCATTACCCAACTTTGACAAACCTTTTGAAATTCATTGTGATGCTAGTGGTAATGGCATACGAGGTGTGTTAACGCAAGAGAAGCGCCCCATAGCATACCTTAGTGAGAAACTTTCGGAAGCGCAACACAATTATCCTATCTATGACTAAGAGCGATATTCTTTAGTGCGAATTTTGCATGAATGGGAACATTACCTTCGCCCTCATGAATTTATCATCCATATCGATCATGAAACGCTTAAATATCTTAAGGGTCAAACTAAGTTGAACAAGCGTCATGCTAAATGGAGTGAGTGTATTGACTCATTTCCTTATGTCATCAAGTATATCAAAGGAAAGGAAAATGTTGTGGCGGATGCACTTTCCCATATATGTATGCTTGTTACTCAACTTGAATTGAATGTCATTGGCTTTGAGCACATAAAAGGCTTGTATGAGCATGATCCTACTTTTGCTATTCTTTATGCCAAATGTTTGATGCATACTTCTTGGGAACAATATTAGATCAAAGATGGTTATCTTATGAGAGCTAACAAACTATGCATCCCCGAGTCATCTCTTCGTTTGTTGCTTTTGCAAGAATCTCATGGCGGAGGACTCATGGGACATTTTGGACGCGACAAGACATTTTTTGGCCGAAGATGTTTCGCGACGTCAACCATTTCAACCGATGTTCTACATGTCGCAAAGCTAAGTCTCAAGCTCAATCTCATGGACTCTATATGCCTCTTCCAATTCCGTATAAACCATGGGAAGATATTAGCAGAGATTTTGTCCTTACTTTACCTAGAACTAGAAATGGCAAGGATTCCGCGTGTTGTTGTTGTGGACTGGTTCTCCAAAATGGCTCATTTCATTCCTTGCAACAAGATAGACGATGCTTCACATGCTGCAAATTTGTTTTGTAGGGAAATCTTGCGACTACATGGAGTGCAAAGACGATTGTCTCAGACCGTGACGTCAAGTCCTTGAGTTACTTTTGGAAGAGCTTGTGCGCCAAGCTAGGAATCAAGCTTTCGTTCTCTTCGGCATACTATCCTCAAACCGACGGCCAAACGGAGATGACGAACCGCACTCTACTACGCGTGTTGATAAATAAGAACATCAAGGAGTTGGAGGAGTACCTACCTATCGCCGAGTACGCCTACAACCGTGCAAGACATTCCACTACCGGCAAGTTCCCCTTCAAGGTCGTCTACGGCTTCAACCCGTTCTCCCCATTGGACATTCTTCCTCTACCACTACAAGAGCGCACAAACATGGACGCGAGTGCCTGAGTCAACTACCTCAAGAAGATGCATGAAGATACAAGGCACACCATTGAGCGCCAAGTACAACGACTCATGACCAAGCTCAACGTCAACAAGCAACCCATGATATTCAACAATGGAGATCTTGTGTGATGCGGAGCATCCCACGTTCATCCCCATGTACACTCCGACTACTCTCCAAATCCCAAGAGGACATATGACGAGACCTCAAACATACGCCATTGGACACAAGGTGAACTCGCTCCTCTCCGAATCGTCACTTTCCATATGTGAGACATGGCTACTACCTCAAACGTGTGTGCTATGCATCTCCAGGAACCAAGAGGAAGGCCATGGAATAGCTACGAGCATTGGACAAGACGGCAAGGACACTAAGCGCGAGGAACAAGAGGAAGAGCTGCTGGGAAGCTACAGTGCTCGGACGTCCGACAGCCGCCGGACGACCGACGATCTTCGGACGTCCGATACCTGGAGACTCCACCAGCCAAATGGACCAGCCGACAAAAGCTACAGCGGCCAGACGACCGACCAAGGCCGGACGTCCGACGACCATCAGCCACCGGACAACTGACAACGTCCGGAAATCCGACGAGGGCTATCCGAGCCAAAGCGCCGGACGTCAGACAAGTGCGGACGACCGGACCCTCGCGAGCCACCGGACGTCCGGTACCCGTCGGACGACCGACACCTGTCTGTGCGCAGAGTAGCGGGCTGAGGCCCATGTACCCCTTCACTTCGCCCCCATTTGCACTAAGACTATAAATAGACCTCCTCCTCCTCCTCCTAGTGAAGGTTAGCAATGGTTTAGCTTATATTTTGTGTGAGAGCCTTGCTCATCCACTTGGTTACTTCTCCTCGGAGCTCAGGACCTCTTCGGAGAAGATCCCCCAAGCGGATTCAAGACCCCTTCAAGGGAAGACAATCAAGACCTCCTCATGGAGAAGAACCCGATTACCTCTTGTATCGTCCTTTGTTGATCGTGGATCGTGTATCTCTCTTTGTGTTCATCGATCTAGCGCATGTGTAATCGAATCTTGTTGGTTTGAGTGATTCTCTAGGGTTTCCCCCGTGATTTCCCTCGTGCTCTTCCGCTCGTTCTTCGTGTTCCTCATAGGGATCCTCTCCAAACATGAAAGATCGTCACCATAGGGTTCCGTCCTACATCATCTTGGTATCATGAGCCACGTTGATCACGTTTTGGAGCCCCTACCCCGTGTTTTCTAGCTTGATTTTGTTGTGTTCTTCCCCAAATTTGAAAATTCCCCACCAAAAATAGCCCCAATTTTTTTTGTGTGATTTGTTGGTTTTGATGATGTTTTGTTGATTTTTATCCATGGATTTGCTTGGTTTCTAGTGGATCTAGCATTTCCCCAAGTTTCTCTACTTTGCATCCACGAAATCTCGTCAATTTTGACCCCAAAATCCCCAAATTCCGCCCAAAATCGCGTCCCGGAGCTCAAATCCCGTGTTGACCCCCGACCCCCGGACGTCCGACCTTTCCCGGAAGACCAGAACCCCTAACCCGAACCAAATTCACAGATTTCCGAGCCTCCCGGACATCCAGCCCCCGGACATCCGACCTTTTCCGGACGTCCCTAACCTGTAGTTTCAGATTTCGGCTGATTTTTGTTTTGTCCGTAACTAATTCATCCGGACTCCGATTTTCGCGTTATTTAGCTCGTTCAAAAGCTCTTGACATCCCCCTTACAACAAAAATACCAACAAAACCATTTGACTCCATAAAATTTTTGGAACTTTGGCATCTTTGCCTAGGGCTTCCACCACATCCTCCGCATAGCCATCACCGACTTCCGCAGCCTAAACAATTTTGTTCCACATAGCATTAGTGGTTGCTTGAGTAGTGATTCGAGTCTCCTAAGGTGTTTTGGCTACTTAGGGACGGTTGCTTCTTCATCAACCACCACCACCACTTCCGCATAGGCTTACCCAACATACACTTACATCCCAACTTAACCCAATTTTGTTTGTGTTGTGACTTGTGTAAGGTGTTTAGACTACTTAGGGACCGTGCTTGCAACTCCAACACCATGTATAGTCTACCATCTTACCCTCCACTTCCGCATTGCGTACACCATAACCCATAATTGCATTTCCGCAATCCCATTGAGCTTCCGCTACCACCATTTGACATTTGTCATTTGAGATTTTGAGTTCGCGGTCTTTCCTTTTCCTAAGGTGTTTCGTCTACTTAGGGACGAGTCTCCATCATCTTGGTATCTACATCAAGAACACCGCCACTCATCATCGCAAAGGATGGTAACCTCGACGACACCATTGTATATTCCCCTTGCAGTTGCATTGTTAACCCCTAGCCCATTTTGCGTCACTTGCCTATCGAGACTAGCCATTTGAGTATTACCGGGCCACGCTACTTGTGCACATTATTGCATACACACCATATCATATTGGTATCATATCCTCTCGTGTGCCTCAAGTTTGTTCCCGCATATACACAATTGCTATCTTGGTTTGTGCATTGTGCAAAAGTGGCCATACACATACAAAAAAAAGAGAATAAGCTTTTAAGCAAAGGAGAGAGAGAGAACAAAGAAGCTTGTAATCAATAGCCATAGCATCATACCACATTGCATATAAGATTGTCATATCCGATCATCTTGGATCATCTTGAGAAACATCGGGAACCATACATACATAGCATACTTGGGATAGAAAGTTTATCCATTTTGCATCTTATAGGTTGTGCACAAGTGTCGTATCCGCCTATTGAGCAATCGTGCTAGCGTCTCTCTTGAGTTGTGCAACACGAGCGTTTTGGTGGATTCCACATTTTGAGCTCATTCCTTGTTGCACGGCCCCATTTATCTATCTGTGTGTGCGTTTCGGTGTGCCATTCATTGCTATTGGTCTACTTGTTTCACTTGCGAATTTGTGAATCTCTTTCAGCATTATTGACTCTTGCTAACATTTTGCATTAAATTTTTGTGCCACTATCTTCACCGAGCTCCACCATAAGCTTTACTTGTGTAGGTGTGAGAAACCGACAAGAATTGGTACCAATTGTGCTATTTCCTTGTTACATCATCGAGTGATCATTGATCCATTTTCAACATCGGTCAAGGTACATTTGGTATAAGTTCTTCTCTTCCTCCCACTCTTATTGCTCGAGTCTTGTGATGGATAGGCAAGGCATTTCATCTCCGGTCTTTGACAACGATGACGGCGTGAACAACTACATCACCAAAGCGTCAATCTTCGATCTACAACGACAAATGCGAGGCGCACAATCAAGATTGCAAGAGCGCATCGAGAACATCTCCATCGACATTCGTCACTCCGAAGCAAGGAAAAGGGACTACATCGACAAGAAGCTTTGCGCACATAAAGAGGAGCAAGATGCAAGGATGGAGGAGATTAGAGCCTTGATCAAGTCTTCTTCCCCTTTGTCATCTTCAAGGCGGCGACGTTCAAGCCACAAGCCTTCGGAGCGCCCAAGCGATGCAAGCGCAAGTCGTCCACGTCCACATCTCCATCGCGACCACCATCACATTCGTGATCCACATCGTCATGAAGGGCAAGTCACCTCCAAGCATCATGTGCACGACGACGACGAACGACATCTACTACGAGCTCAAGAGCGACAACGACACCATCATCATGAAGATGCTCGCCAAGCACAAATGCACAAGTCCCAACAAGTCCTACTTCACGCCAAGTCCAAGCTTCATGAACAAAAGAGAAGACCGCGAGACGCGCACCAACAAGACGGAGATACGGCTACATCACCCACTTCGGCATCTTCGCCAAGTGTTCTCAGGGCATCTTCGCCTTTGGACGTATGTGATGAGGACATCAATACCATTGTTACACCCACAGCCCGTGCTGCTATAAATACTGGACCAATTACTAGAGCTGATGATTTCAGGGCTTTGAAGCCACCATAACGGGTGCATGAAGCCTTGGACGAAATATATACAAGATGCCACTTCATAAATTTCGTCCAGAGGCTATTCTAGGTGCTGCGTCACCTTATTATTGGGCCAGGCCCATGTAATTTCGAAATACATAAGTATAGGCTATTTTTAGAGTCCGTATGTGTGGGGAAACAAGAGATACGGTTGTTTTCGGACCCCTCCACCAAGGGCCACGAAATTCCCCCCTCTTCCTCCATATATACAGCCCTAGGGCACCGTTTAGACTTTGGGTTTTGTTTAGATTAAAGTTCGCCATAGCTGCAACTTCGCGTACTTCGTTTGTGTTCAATGACCAGACAAAGGTGTCACAGAACCCCACCTTGATCAATAAAGCTTTCATCTTATATTCGCAATATCCAGATTGCAATCTCAGTTTCTTGCTTGTTCTTCGTTTGCTCGCAGGAAACAGACCCTCGTGGTCAGGTTGATCGTGCTCCGGCATGGTCAATAACCTCTCGAAGTTGGTTTATCGATTGCTAAGGCGCGACGTCCTCATACGTTCGTAGTCGGATCGTCAAAGTCGATTTCCACCAAAGCGATATCCATCAACTCATCGAAAGACGAGACACCTTTGCCTCTATCAAGTGGTATCAGATTTCCAGGTTGCTCGGTGAGATTTTACAGTTTTTCGTAGTTCAGATCGAGTCTGGTCTTCATACCTACAGTCCACGAAAAAGCCACAAAAAAAATAGGTTTAGTTCATCATATCCGAACCAATCTGAGCCTTTGCATAATCATTTTAGCGTTTTGCTTCGTTGAATTTGCGGTTGCATCGTCGTGTCTAGTTGCTGGTCTTAGCGTCTAGTCTGTTAGAGTTTCGAGTTCTGGTCATAAGTTGTCACGCCGCCACCGCACCATCGTCATTGCCTCTGCCACCTACCACCACCGCTCCGAATCCGGATCCATATACCACCACCGATCCATATCCATATACTACCACTGCTACCACCACCGCTGCCATATACCACCACCGCTGCCATATACCACCACCATATATCCACCACCAATTCGAGTTCCTTGCATATTAGGTTAACTGTCGAGATCCATCTACTTCCAGATTTGTGTTTTCCTTGTCTGAGTAGGTTTCAGATTCCAGCAATCTTTTGCCTTCCGTAGAAGAGGTTGGTTTCCAAAAAAAATTAAAAAATTCGGGTGCCGCTGCTACTGCTGTTGGTGCTTCTGTAGCTCCTGCTGTTACTGCAGAGATGGAGGACTATTACGAGGATGAGGTTGATCAAAATCAGAACTACGTGCAGCCACCAGCACCACCACTAGCGTGTCGACCTCGGTATATCTTACATAGCGGTAGGCTGCACCACCACCTCAGTGCGAGATCATGACCATCTCCTAAACTGAAATTGAATATTCCATCGTTTGAGGTAGATATGTTCCTGATATATATCTTACTTGGGAGTTAGAAACTGAACAACGATTTACATGTTTACAATACCCTGAGGAGAGACGTGTTCCTGCTGCTGTTTGTGCTTTCACTAGCTTTGCATGTGTTTGGTGGTCTGAACATTGTAGATTATATCCTGTTCCAGCTACTTGGGCTGCTTTGAAAACTGCTATGCGTACTCGTTGGGTTCCACCATATTATCAACGTGAATTACTTCAAAAATTGCAGCGCTTAAGACAAGGAAAAAATTCTATAGAAGAATATTATCAGGAATTACAAACTGGCATGATTAGATGTGGTATTATTGAGGAGAATGAAGCTATGCTTGCACGTTTTATGGGTGGATTAAATAAAGAGGTTCAGACCATTCTAAAGTATAAGGAGTATACTAATATCACTCGTTTATTCCATCTTGCTTGTAAAGCTGAACGTGAAGTGCAGGATAGACAAGCATTGGCGCGAACTAACTTTTACGCAGGTCGACCTTCATCATGGACACCACGTGCATCGTCTACTTCCTTTGCACCATCACCTCCTTGGTGCCACCTCCAACCGTGATACAAGAAAGCAGGCACAACCACCACTATCGCCAAGAGCACACTGCGGGCCTGCTGTGAGCTCTTCTTCTTCCATGGCGTCAACAGGGCACACAAGTGATATTATTTGTCGTCGTTGTAAGGGAAGAGGACATTATCGAGAGAATGCAAATCTCAGCGTGTGATGATTGCTCACGAGGATGGTGGGTATGAGTCCGCTAGTGACTATGATGAGGAGACTTTGGCTCTTATTACACGTGAAGAACATGGTGGAGATGATTACGATCATGACACACAACACATGGCTCTGAAGGCGCTGACAGTGCGAATGTTTAGTTGCTCAACGTGTTTTGAGTGTGCAGGTCACACAAGCTGAGCAAAATCAGAGGCACAATTTGTTCCATACAAAGGGAGTTGTGAAGGAGCGTTACGTGCAGCGTCATCATAGATGGAGGGAGCTGCAACAACTTGGCTAGCATGGAGATGGTGGAGAAGCTATCTCTCACCACAAGACCACATCCACATCCTTACTACATCCAATGGTTCAACAACAGCGGCAAGGTTAAGGTAACACATACTGTTCATGTGCATTTTAGTATCTCTACATATGCTGATTATGTTGATTGTGATGTGGTACCTATGCAAGCATGTTCCTTATTACTTGGTCGACCATGGCAATTTGATAAAAATTCTGTACACCATGGTAGAAACAATCAGCATACTCTTGTTCATAAGGATAAAAATATTACTTTGCTTCCTATGACTCCTGATTCCATTTTGAAAGATGATATTAATAGAGCTAATAAAGCAAAACAAGATAAAAATAAGAGTGAAAATCAGATTGTGGCAAAAGAATTTGAGCAACAAATGAAGCCTAATAGTAAACCATCTAGTGTTGCTTCTGAAATTAAATTGAAAAGTGCATGTTTATTTGCCACTAAATCTGATATTGATGAGCTAGGTTTCAGCAAATCTGTTTGCTATGCTTTTGTGTGCAAAGAGGCATTATTTTCATTCGAGGGCGTGCCTTCCTCTTTGCCTCCTGCTGTCACTAACATTTTCCGGGAGTTCGGCGTCTTTCCACAAGGCGTGCCACGAGATTACCTCCCATTCGAGGATTGAGCATCAGATTGACTTAATTCGGTGCATCATTACCCAACCGTGCACCATACCGTACCAATTCGGAGGAGCGAAGGAGATTATCGTCAAGTACAGGAGCTGCTCGACAAAGGTTATATCTGCGAATCCCTTAGTCCTTGTGTTGTTCCTATTATTCTAGTGCGAAAAGGATGGTACATCACGTATGTGTGTTGATTGTAGAGGCATTAATAATATTACTATTAGTTATCGTCATCCTATTCCTAGGCTAGATGATATGCTTGATGAATTGAGTGGCTCTACAATATTCTCCAAAGTTGATTTGCGTAGTGGATACCATCAAATTCGTATGAAATTGGGAGATGAATGGAAAAACCATTTAAAACTAAGTTTGGATTATATGAGTGGTTAGTCATGCCTTTTGGGTTAACTAATGCACCTAGTACTTTCATGAGATTAATGAACAAAGTTTTACGTGCTTTCATTGGACGATTTGTGGTAGTTTACTTTGATGACATATTGATTTATAGCAGATCTTTGGAAGAACATTTGGAACATTTACGTGCTGTTTTTATTGCTCTACGTGATGCACATTTGTTTGGTAACCTTGGGAAGTGCACCTTTTGCACCGACCGAGTATCTTTTCTTGGCTATGTTGTTACTCCACAGGGAATTGAAGTTGACAAAGCCAAGATTGAAGCAATTGAGAGTTGGCCGCAGCCCAAAAAGGTCACACAAGTGAGGAGTTTTCTTGGCCTCGCTGGATTCTATAGGCGTTTTGTGAGAGATTTCAGCACCATTGATGCACCTCTGAACGAGCTTACAAAGAAGAATGTGCCTTTTGTTTGGGGTACCGCACAGGAAGACGCCTTCACGGTATTGAAAGATAAGTTGACACATGCTCCTTTACTCCAACTTCCTGATTTTAATAAGACTTTTGAGCTTGAATGTGATGCTAGTGGAATTGGATTAGGAGGTGTGTTATTACAAGATGGAAAACCTGTTGCATACTTTTCTGAAAAAATTGAGTGGGCCTAGTCTGAATTATTCTACTTATGATAAAGAATTATATGCTCTTGTTCGGGCTTTAGAAACATGGCAACATTATTTATGGCCCAAAGAATTTGTTATACATTCCGATCATGAATCTTTGAAACATATTAAAAGTCAAGCTAAACTGAATCGTAGACATGCTAAATGGGTTGAATTCATTGAGACTTTCCCTTATGTCATTAAACACAAGAAGGGTAAAGAAAATGTTATTGCTGATGCATTGTCTCGTCGCTATACTATGCTTTCACAACTTGACTTCAAAATATTTGGGTTGGAGACCATCAAAGATCAATATGTGCATGATGCTGATTTTAAAGATGTATTGCAGAATTGTAAAGAAGGAAGAACATGGAACAAGTTAAATGCGTTAATGATGGATTTGTGTTCGTGCTAACAAGCTATGCATTCCAGCTAGCTCCGTTCGTCTTTTGTTGTTGCGGAGGCGCATGGAGGAGGACTAATGGGACACTTTGGCGTGAAGAAGACGGAGGATGTACTTGCTACACATTTCTTTTGGCCAAAGATGAGACGAGATGTTGAGCGTTTTATTGCTCGCTGCACTACATGTCAAAAAGCTAAGTCACGACTCAATCCTCATGGTTTATATATGCCTTTGCCTGTACCTAGTGTTCCTTGGGAGGATATATCTATGGACTTTGTTTTAGGTTTACCTAGAACAAAGAAGGGGAGGGATAGCATATTTGTTGTCATGGATAGGAAAATGGCACATTTTATACCATGTCATAAAAGCGATGATGCTGTTAATGTTGCTGATTTGTTCTTCCGTGAAATTATTCGCTTGCATGGTGTGCCAAATACTATTGTTTCAGGTCGTGATACTAAATTTCTTAGCCACTTTTGGAGATGTTTATGGGCTAAGTTGGGGACTAAACTGCTTTTTAGTACTACTTGTCACCCCCAAACTGATGGACAAACTGAAGTAGTCAATAGAACATTGTCTACTATGCTTAGGCCTGTTTTGAAGAATAATAAGAAAATGTGGGAGGAATGCTTGCCTCATATTGAATTTGCTTATAATCGTTCATTGCATTCTACTACTAAGATGTGCCCTTTTGAAGTTGTGTATGGTTTCCTACCTCGTGCACCTATTGATTTGTTGCCTCTTCCATCTTGGAGAAGATTAATTTTGATGCTAAAGAACGTGCTGAATTGATTTTAAAATGCATGAGTTAACTAAGGAAAACATTGAGCGTATGAATGCTAAATATAAACTTGCTGGGGATAAGGGTAGAAAACATGTTGTGTTTGCACCGGAGATCATGTTTGGTTACATTTGCGTGAGGATAGATTTCTGATTTGCATAAATCAAATCTAATGCCATGTGCTGATGGTCCCTTTAAGGTGTTGGAGAAAATAAATGATAATGCATATAAACTTGAGCTGCTGCAGATTTTGGGGTTAGTCCACTTTTAACATTGCAGATTTGAAGCCTTATTTGGGTGAGGAAGATGAACTTCCGTCGAGGACGACTTCATTTCAAGAAGGGGAGGATGATGAGGACATCAATACCATTGTTACACCCACAGCCCGTGCTGCTATACATACTGGACCAATTACTAGAGCTCGCGCACGCCAACTAAATTACGAGGTACTTTCGTTTCTTGGTAATGATTCTAATGTTCATGAGAATATGATGCTGCCTAAATTGGATACATTTGTTTTGCTTACAAATTAAGGGCCTATCTTGGAGAAGGATGAACATTGGAGCAAGAACAAGCATGGAGATGATGGCATGCTCAAGGGGAACAAGAACGGAGTTACAAGTGATGATTTCAGGGCTTTGAAGCCACCATAACGGGTGCATGAAGCCTTGGACGAAATATATACAAGATGCCACTTCATAAATTTCGTCCAGAGGCTATTCTAGGTGTTGCGTCACCTTATTATTGGGCCAGGCCCATGTAATTTCGAAATACATAAGTATAGGCCATTTTTTGAGTCCGTATGTGTGGGGAAACAAGAGATACGGTTGTTTTCGGACCCCTCCACCAAGGGCCACGAAATTCCCCCCTCTTCCTCCATATATACAGCCCTTAGGGCACCGTTTAGACTTTGGGTTTTGTTTAGATTAAAGTTCGCCATAGCTGCAACCGGCGTGCCGTTTGTGTTCAACGACCGGACAAAGCGCCACAGAACCCCACCTTGATCAATAAAGCTTTCATCTTATATTCCCAATATCCAGATTGCAATCTCAGTTTCTTGCTTGTTCTTCGTTTGCTCGCAGGAAACAGACCCTCGTGGTCAGGTTGATCGTGCTCCGGCGTGGTCAATAAACTCTCGAAGTTGGTTTATCGATTGCTAAGGCGCGACGTCCTCGTACGTTCGTAGTCGGATCGTCAAAGTCGATTTCCACCAAAGCGATATCCATCATCTTATCGAAAGACGGGACACCTTTGCCTCTATCAGTATGTCATCTTCGCCTACTTCCCATGAGTTTGCCTACATCGACATACTCAACAACAAGGCGACCACCTACGAGCGAGGGCGACACTTCCATCTTCGGAAGCCCCTCAAGGAAGATGGCCGAGCATGGGACATTCCCTTCTGATGTAGGGCGGAGCCCTAGTCGGAGATCTTTCACGTTTGGAGAGGATCCTACGAGGAGAACACGACGAACAAGCGGAAGAACACAAGGAAAAACACACAAGAGGAACACTAGACCGACAAGTATCGATCACACAAGGGCTAGATCACCGAACACATAAGGTAGCACAAGATTCAAAATCAACAAAGGAAAGATACACGAGTAGCCGTTCTTCTCCGTGAGGAGGTCTTGATGGGGGTCCACCCTAGAATGGGGTCTTGAATCCTCTTGGAAGGATCTTCTCCGAGGAGGCGCGATCTCCGAGGAGAAGGTAACCAAGTGGATGAGCAAAGCTCTCACACAAATATGAGCTAATCCTTTGCTAACCCTAACTAGGAGGAGGAGGAGGTCTATTTATAGTCTTTGTGCAAATGGGGGCGAAGTGAATGGGTACAAGGGCTCCAGCCCGTAGCCGCGGTCACACAGGTGTCGGACGTCCGGAAGGCGTCGAAAGTCCGGGGCTTCGGGACGGTCCGGACGTCCGGAGGCTGCCGGACGTTCATAAATCAGGCTCGGGTGCTGGTCGTTCGGTCGTCCGGAGACTTCGGCCTTCCGTAGATTTGGCTCTGATCGGGGAGCGTAGGACGTCCGGAGGTGGCCGGTCGTCCGTAGCTTTGGCTCTGGATGCAGTGCGGACGTCTGAAGCTTCGGTCGTCCGTATCTGGGACTCGGCCAGACGTCCGGCGCGATCGGTCGTCGGCGCTGTAGCTTCGCAGCAGCTCTTTTCTTCTTCATTACGCTTGGGGTCCTCGCCGTCTTGGCTCTTGTATGTAGCTGTACCGCGGCTCTCCTCCATACACCTGATCACACACAGAGTTTCCGAATGAGGTAGTAGCCATGTCTCATGAGTAGGAAGAGGGAATTCGGAGAGGAGCGAGTTCACCTTATCTTCAATAGCCTTAGCTCGAACTCGAGTCATGGGTCCACGTGGTGTTGAGGAAGATGTAGGTGCGTCCATGGGCATGAGTGAGGGATGCTCCGCATCATCTCCCCCCCCCCTTGAGAGAGATCCGACCTCGGATCAAAAGCTTCATCTCCATGGTATGGTGCGAGGTCCTTGAGAGATGTCACTCACATTGTACTTGTCTCGAGGTAGGTAGATCTTGTACGCGTTGTCGTTGTAGCGTGCTAGCACCTTGAAAGGTCCATCGGCTCGAGGGAGAAGCTTGGACTTGCGTTCTTTGGGGAAACGGTCCTTGCGAAGGTGTAGCCACACTAGATCACCAATATTGAAGACCATGGGTTGCTTGTTGACGTTGAGCTTGGTCGCTAGCCGTTGTACTTGGCGCTCGATGGTGTGTCTTGTATCCTCATGCATCTTCTTGATGTAGCTTGCCCGTGCACTCACATCCATGTTGGTGCGCTCTTGTAGAGGAAGTGGTAGAATATCCAATGGGGACAACGTGTTGAAGCCGTAGACGACCTCGAAGGTGGACTTGCCGGTAGTCGAGTGTCTTGCACGGTTGTAGGCGTACTCGGCGATGGGTAGACATGCTTCCCACTCCTTGATGTTCTTCTTGATCAAGACGCGAAGTAGAGTGGAGAGTGTGCGGTTCGTCACCTCCGTTTGGCCGTCGGTTTGAGGGTGGTATGCGGATGAGAACAAGAGCATGATTCCGAGATTGGTGCATAGGGTCTTCCAAAAGTAACTCAAGAACTTGACGTCATGATCAGAGACGATTGTCTTTGGTACTCCATGGAGTCGCAAGATTTCCCTACAAAAGAGATTTGCAATGTGTGAAGCATCGTCTATCTTGTTGCAAGGAATGAAATGTGCCATCTTAGAAAATCTGTCCACAACAACAAACACGGAATCCTTTCCATTTTGAGTTCTAGGCAAACCTAGTACAAAATCCATGCTAATGTCTTCCCAAGGTTGATAAGGAATAGGAAGAGGCATGTAAAGACCATGAGATTGTGCTTTAGACTTAGCTTTGCGACATGTAGAGCATCGGTTGGTGAAGCGTGAGGCGTCATGAACATCTTGGGCCAAAAGTAGTTCTTGGAGAGCGTGGCGAATGTCTTGTCGCGTCCAAAGTGTCCCATGAGTCCGCCTCCATGAGCCTCTTGCAAAAGGAGCAAACGAAGAGAAGACTCGGGAATGCATAGTTTGTTAGCTCTCATAAGATAACCATCTGATGCGGAGCATCCCACGTTCATCCCCATGTATAGTCCGACTACTCTCCAAACCCCAAGTGGACATATGACGAGACCTCGAACAAACACCATTGGACACAAGGTGAACTCACTCCTCTTCGAACCGTCACTTCCCTCATGTGAGACATGGCTACTATCTCATGCATGGACCTTGCATACACTCAGGTACAACCGAGACGACCATGGAGGATCCAAGGACCAAGGCCAAGCATGGAAGAGGAGAAGGAATAAGAAGCAGGGACAAGCTTCTGGAAAGCCCGGACCTTCCGGCCTGCGCGGAACTTCTGGCCCCCGGACCTTCCGGCCTGCCCGGAACCTCCGGCCCCCGGAGTCCAGACCAGCCCCGAGCGCGCCAACACTCTGGATAGCCGGGAACCCGGCCGGAACCTGCCCGGAACTTCCGGAGCCCGGAACTTCCGGCCCTGCCCGGGACTTCCGGCCTGCCTGCGGCAAAGACTCGGGCCGAAGCCCATGTAACCCTTTCCCACTTACCCCTTCGTGGCTTAGACTATAAATAGACCACCCCCTCCTCCTAGTTAGAGTTAGCAATGGATTAGCTCATATTTTGTGTGAGAGCCTTGCTCATCCACTTGGTTACCTTCTCCTCGGAGACGTGCCTCCATCGGAGAAGATCGCCCAAGCGGATTCAAGACCCCTTCAAGGGAAGACAATCAAGACCTCCTCACGGAGAAGAACCCGGTTACCTCTTGTATCGTCCTTTATTGATCATGGATCGTGTATCTCTCTTTGTGTTCATCGATCTAGCGCATGTGTAACCGAATCTTGTTGGTTTGAGTGATTCTCTTGTGTTTTCCCCCGTGATTTCCCTCGTGCTCTTCCGCTCGTTCTTCGTGTTCCTCCTAGGGATCCTCTCCAAACGTGAAAGATCGTCCACATAGGGTTCCACCCTACATCATATGGTATCATGAGCCACGTTGATCACGTTTTTGGAGCCCCTACCCTTTTGTTTTCTAGCTTGATTTTGTTGATTTCGTCCTAAATTCGAAAATCCCCACCAAAAATAGCCCCCAAATTTTTTTGTGATTTGTTGGTTTGGATGATGTTTTGTTGATTTTGATCCATGGATTCGTTGTGTTTCAAGTGGATCTAGCTTTCCCCCATCATTTTCCCCCTTTCCATCCACAAAATCTCCCCAATTTTGACCTTGGAAATCGAGTTTTTCCGCCCCCGTTCTCAGATCTGGAATTTAGGGTTCGTCCCGGAAGAAATTACACGACCTCCGGAACTTCCGGACTCCCCCGAAACTTCCGTCCTAGCCCCGGAACTTCCGGGCTAAACAGAAAGTTTACCCCAAAAATCCCCCTGACCCCCGCACTTTTTCCGCGACCCCCGGAACTTCCGGCCACCCCCCGGAACTTCCGGAGCCCGGAACTTCCGGCCCTAAGCCCGGAACTTCCGGCCTAACCCGAAACATTGCACGAGATTTCAGCATCAGCCTTCTTCACCGTTTTCATCATAACTTTTCACTCCGAACTCCAATTTGAGTGTTCTTTGGCTCGTTTTGAAGCTATCGACGTGCCCGAGGTCCTCACCTTGGTTTCACCACCTTTTGGCACCATCAAATTTTTGGTACTTTGGCATCTTTGCCTAGGGCTTCCACCACATCATCCATGATACCACCATAGCCTTCGCAACCTAACCCATTTGGTTCCCCATAGCATTTGAGGTTGTTTGAATAGTGACTTGAGTCTCCTAAGGTGTTTAGGCTACTTAGGGACGGTTGCTACTTCATCAACCAACACCATTACTTCCGCATAGGCTTGCACACCATACACTTCCGCCACCCAAACTTAACCCAATTTTGTTGTGTTGAGAGTTGTGTCTCCTAAGGTGTTTCGGCTACTTAGGGACGGCAACTTCAACTCCGGCACCGTGTATAGCCCATCATACGCTTCCACCACCATAACCCGGTCAACTTCGGCTACTCGGGTTTCCACCAATACTTCCGTTTTGCCAAGTGCAAACCACCACCGCATTCCCACTACCACCATTTTGACATTTGACGTTTGAGATTTTGAGTTCACGATTTTTCCATTTCCTAAGGTGTTTCGGCTACTTAGGGACGAGTCTCCATCATCTTGGTATCTACATCAAGAACACCGCCACTCATCATCGCCATTGACGGTAACCTCCATATCAACATGGTATCGTGGTATCCCTCCTTTGTATATTCCCCGTGCCATTGCATTGTTAACCCCTAGCCCATTTTGCGTTACTTGCCTATCGAGACTAGCCATTTGAGTATAGCCGGCAACGTTACTTGTGCACATTAGTGATCATACCTCCCATAGCATACATACCATATCATCTTGGTATCATATCATCTCTTGTGTCACAAAGATTGTTCCCGCATATACACAATTGCTATCTTGGTTTGTGCATTGTGCAAAAGTGGCCATACAAAAAAAGAGAATAAAGCTTTTAACCAAAAGAGAGAGCAAAAAGCTTGTAAGAAAGTGCCATAGCATCATAACCACATTGCACATAAGATTGTCATATCCGATCATCTTGGATCATCTTGAGAAACACCGGGAACCATACATACATAGCATACTTGGGATAGAAAGTTTATCCATTTTGCATCTTATAGGTTGTGCACAAGTGTCGTATCCGCCTATGGAGCAATCGTGCTAGCGTCTCTCTTGAGTTGTGCAACACGAGCGTTGTAGTGGATTCCACATTTTGAGCTCAATCCTTGGTTGCACGGCCCCATTTATCTATCCGTGTGTGCGTTTCCGTGTGCCATTAATTGCTATCGGTCTACTTGTTACACTTGCAAATTTGTGAATCTCTTTCAACATTATAGACTCTTGCTAACATTTTGCATCAAATTTTTGTGCCACTATCCTCACCGAGCTCCACCATAAGCCTTATTTGTGTAGGTGTGAGAAACCGACAAGAATTGGTACCAATTGTGTTATTTCCTTGTTACACATTGAGTGATCATTGATCCATCTTCAACATCGGTCAAGGTACATTTGGTATAAGTTCTTCTCTTTCTCCCACTCATATTTGCTCGAGTTTTGTGATGGATAGGCAAGGCATTTCATCTCCAGTCTTCGACAACAACGATGGCGTGAACAACTACATCACCAAAGCGTCCATCTTCGATCTACGGCGACAAATGCAAGGCGCACAATAAAGATTGCAAGAGCGCATCGAGAACCTCTCCATCGACATTCATCTCTCCGAAGCAAGGAAAAGGGACTACATCGACAAGAAGCTTTCCGCACATAAAGAGGACCAAGATGCAAGGATGGAGGAGATTAGAGCATTGATCAAGTCTTCTTCCCCTTCGTCATCTTCAAGGCGGCGACGTTCAAGTCACAAGTCTTCGGAGCGCCCAAGCAAGGCAAACGCAAGTCGTCCACGTCCACATCTCCATGGCGACCACCATCACGTTCGTGATCCACATCGTCATGAAGGGCAAGTCACCTCCAAGCATCATGTGCACGACGACGACGAACGACATCTACTACAAGCTTAAGCACGACAACGCATCATCATCATGAAGATGCTCCACAAGCGCAAGTGCACAAGTCCCAACAAGCCATAATTCACGCCAAGTCCAAGCTTCAAGAGCACAAAAGAAGACCGCGAGACGACCACCACAAAGACGACGCTACGGCTACATCAACCACTTCGGCATCTACGCCAAGTGTTCTCAAGGCATCTTTGCCTTTGGACGTACGACATCTTCGCCTACTTCCCACGTGTACACCTACATCGACTTCATCAAGTCCAAGGCGACTACCTACGAGCGAGGGAGACACTTCCATCTTCGGAAGGCCCCCAAGGAAGATGGCCGAGCATGGGAAACTCCCTTCGGTCATGGAGACGAGCTACGAGGTGCCACATCATTTGGGCCTCCAACACCAAGACGGTGACAAAATGGTCGAGCAAGGGCCATCCCCTCGACCACGGCGACGAGAGCGAATCTCTTCTACAACATGAAGACGACGCCCATATTGGACTGATAATCCGAGTCAAGCTACGCGACCGCGGATGGAGACATTTGCACCTACACCTCTCCGACACCCACATATGTTGAGCTGCCCCATTTGTCATGTGAGGAGAGCCACCACCCCATGAAAGAGATGAGTGACTCCACCATACGTGACATTGAGAGCATTTCCTATGAGAGGATGAGTGTGACCACCACTAGCCCCACACATGAGAGCATGCCACACATCCTACGTGAGGTTGAGCGCCATTTGAGTGACTCCACCAACCATGCGAGTGAGAGCATCCAAGAGGGAGTGAGTGAGCCACAACACTTAGTGAGCGAGGTAGTTGACACGGCATGTGAGGCCACTTTGATTTCTAACGACTTAACCTCTACTCCTAGTGTGTTTTCTTCTTTGGTGCTAGGTCTCCTACATGACGACATGCCTATCATCGACAAGTCCATACCTCCAATGGAGACAACGATGGCCATGGTGGGCGATGATGCACCACCCACATGGTTCCATCAAGATGAAGATGACAATGAGACGATCTTCAACACCTCACCTACAACACATGAGCGACGCTCCAACGGTAACATAGGTGATGGTGCTTCTCTTGTCCCTCTAGTGGACTCTCTTACCATCGATTGCTCCCATGATGTTGATCCTCCTATTCCCATGCTTCATGCTAGTGCGACTTCATGCCTTGACTTACCTATTTATGATGAATATGATGATGAGCATGTTGAGTTGCCTAGTTGTGATGCTATGCTCCATAGGATATCATGTGAAAATTCTTTTGGTCACATCATGTTTGACAATCCATTGAACTTGTCATATGCTATGAGTGAGATCTCCCATATTACATCATTTCAGTCTCAACATAGTAACTATGCATGCCCCATTAAAATCAATCCCATTTGCACTTATGGCATAGATGACGAGATGATGGTCATTGGCTTTTGTTTCTCTTGTGATGATATTGCCATGCTTCCTTTACATGATTTGCGCAGTTCATCTACTATGTCATGCCATGATCACATTGTTCCGAATATGCATTGTTTTGGATGTTGTCAATATTCTCCATGTGATGTTGCTACTCATGCTCATGAGGAGACCCCCATAGTTTCCTCATACATATTAGGAGATCTTGATGCATTCCATACTTTGCATGATTCTCATAATTGCTTGCACCATATGCATTCCATGAATAACAATGCTCTAGATATTTCTCATGATGCATTACACAAATTGAGTCTCCATTATGCCATGCATAACAACAAACCTATCATGATGGATGACATGTTTCTATATCACGCATCTCATTTATTTGAGCATTGGATATTTTGTGCTAACCGACACATACATGTGCGCATCATGATGGATGATGTGTACATCTACCACGAACACACAATTTTCCCTTTGTCTTTGTTTTGTGTAGGTACCCACATACACTCGTCAACTTCTCAATCCCATGAGTTGATGAAACGAGCTCTTGAGAGCAACGATGACTTGGGATCCCGTGGACTATCATTCCCACCATTCCTTTTGCACAAGGACTACACGCATCTCTTTTACTTGTCTCAAACACGGCTATGGGCTATATATCACTTGTCACTTCATGCTCATTTTCTCATGTTCACTTTGCATGCTATGCTTGCTTCTATACCTTTGCCATGCAATTGTGACCCTTGCTTGCATCTACCCATGATTCACCATTATGCTACTCCTATGTGTATTTGCATGCTCGGTGGAGATCCTTGTTGCTATTGCCATGTTTATCATGTGCCCCATGCTATTGATGCTATTTTGCTCATATCTTGCCTTTATGACTGTGGAATGTCATGTGCATTATATATGCCCACTATTTGCACACATGACATGATTGCCATGATTCCTTCTAGTATGTTGCATCTTCGCACTACTAGCTTGCTTGACTTGATCGCTATGATTGCTTGCTATGTTGCATCACCTATGTTCCACTATTACTTGCTTTCTTGGGTTGATGACATATATGCTCATGCCTCTCACATGATATATCTTGATCATTGTCTCTTGTGTCCATTAGTTGCCTCTTTCATATCCACTTGTATTGAGTGCAACCATACTATGCTTATTGATCTTAGAGACTTTGACACCTTACTTGTGATGCATGCTTGTTTGATTGAGCCTATTGTATTTGGTTGTTCTCGCATCATATGCCTCCATACTATGAAATGCTCCCTTGTTCTTTGTTATGATGAGCATGATGCATACACTTGTTGGATATCTTACCATATGAATGTAGGTTTTGCATTTACGCTAACCTCATTTGTTTTTCCGAGTGTTTGTCATGTTCGTTCATTTTGAAGGATTCACAAGGCGATACCGTCATGAGACATATTGGTTATGTGAAGGCATACAAGATGCGCAACTCCATCATCCTTGAGAAACTCCTAAAGGTGACCTCCTTCCCTTTGAGCCATCCTCAAATACGCATATTGGATGGGCCATTCTTTCATTGTTGTTTCCTTCTTGTTGTCTACATGATACATCTATTGGATGGAGGACCGGCATTGGAGATGGACCCTATGGACCTTCAAGTTGAGGAGTGCTCGGACTTAGTGGATACACCAACGGACCACCATTTCTACCACGGCATTGAGCCATGGTACAACAACTCCCATAACAAGTTTGCACTTTATACATGGATTGACTTGCATTATAATTGCCTTGGTGCATCTAGTATTTCTATGTCATCCATGATATATGAGCTTGTGCATTTCCTTAGCAAATTTGTTGTGATCTTTCTTGATGGCATATTCATACATAATGATCACATTGCCTACCATCAATTGCATGATAACATAATCATATTGAGCATCCATTGCCATATTCATGCTATTGATAAACCGTCTCACTATGACATCATTTTGCACCGTGGTTGCCTTGATCATATTCACAACACATTTATGTGCACAATGAATGCTTTTGCTCCCATGAATGCTTTGCACATCATTCTATATCATCTTGATAAGCTTCATGTGCTTTGTCACGAACAATCTTGTTGCACGGACTCATTCTTACATGATGGACACTTTGTGTGCGCTAACCATTGTATTTCCAAGTGTACTTTGTGTTTGCTCATTTTGCATGTACCACATACCGGAGACACCTTGGAGTACTTGGATTGCGCAATGTCTTCAACTTCGTCCAACTACAAGTTCGTCCACGACAACCATTTCCATGGTGATGAGGATCACGATCGAGGTCGGATCTTTCCCAAGGGAGGGGAGATGATGCGGAGCATCCCACGTTCATCCGCATGTACACTCCGACTACTCTCCAAACCCCAAGTGGACATATGACGAGACCTCGAACAAACGCCATTGGACACAAGGTGAACTCACTCCTCTTCGAAACGTCACTTTCCTCATGTGAGATATGGCTACTACCTCATGCATGGACCTTGCATACACTCAGATACAACCGAAACGACCATGGAGGATCCAAGGACCAAGGCCAAGCATGGAAGAGGAGAAGGAAAAAGAAGCAGGGACAAGCTTCTGGAAAGCCCAGACCTTCCGGCCTGCCCGGAACTTCCGGCCCCCGGACCTTCCGGCCTGCACGGAACCTCCGGCCCCGGAGTCGAGACTAGCCCCGAGCGCGCCAACAGTCTGGATAGCCCGGAACCTGCCCGGAACCTGCCCGGAACTTCCGGAGCCCGGAACTTCCGGCCCTGCCCGGAACTTCCGGCCTACCTGCGTGCAAAGACTCGGGCCGAAGCCCATGTAACCCTTTCCCACTTACCCCTTCGTGGCTTAGACTATAAATAGACCACCCCCTCCTCCTAGTTAGGGTTATCAATGGATTAGCTCATATTTTGTGTGAGAGCCTTGCTCATCCACTTGGTTACCTTCTCCTCGGAGACGTGCCTCCATCGGAGAAGATCCCCCAAGCGGATCAAGACACCTTCAAGGGAAGACAATCAATACCTTCTCACGGAGAAGAACCCGGTTACCTCTTGAATCTTCCTTTGTTGATCGTGGATCGTGTATCTCTCTTTGTGTTCATCGATCTAGCGCATGTGTAATCGAATCTTGTTGGTTTGAGTGATTCTCTTGTGTTTTCCCCCATGATTTCCCTCGTGCTCTTCCGCTCGTTCTTCGAGTTCCTCCTAGGGATCCTCTCCAAACATGAAAGATCGTCCACATAGGGTTCCACCCTACATCACCATCCTTGATGTAATATTGTTCCCAAGAAGTATGCGTCAAACACTTAGCATAAGGAATAGCAAAAGATGGGTCGTTAGAATACAAGTCTTTGATGTGCTCAAACCCAATAACATTCAACTCAAGTTTAGTGACAAGCGTGCATATGCGTGAAAGTGCATCGGCAACTACATTTTCTTTACCCTTAATGTACTTGATCACATTGGGAAAAGATTCAATAAATTCACTCCATTTGGCATGACGCTTGTTCAACTTAGTTTGATCGGTATCGATGACAAACTCATGCGGTCTAAGGTAATGTTCCCAAACATGTAGCACACACACTAAAGCATACAATTCTTTGTCATAGACGGGATAGTTAAGTTGTGCACAGGATAGTTTTTCACTAAAATATGCAATGGCTCGTTTTTCTTGCATCAAAACTCCGCCAATTCCGGTACCACTTGCATCACAATGAACCTCAAAAGTAATCGGAGCATGAGTAAGCAAAGACTTGAGCTCATCAAAAGCGGTGGATTGCAAAGTTCCCCAAACAAAAGGAGTATTCTTCTTACTCAAAGCATGCAAAGGAGCGGCAATAGTGCTAAAATCTTTCACAAAGCGACGATAAAAACCCGTAAGACCAAGAAAGCTACGCACTTGTTGCAAATTGGTGGGTTGGGGCCAAGTTTTAATTGCTTCAATCTTAGATTCATCAACATGGACACCCTTTGAGGATACACCAAAACCCAAGAAAACCACTTTGTCAACACCAAATGTGCACTTTTTCATGTTTGCATAAAGACTTTCTTTGCGAAGGGTTTGCAAAACAGCCCTAACATGATTAAGATGCTCTTTCATGGTTTTGCTAAACACAAGAATATCGTCGAAGTAGACCACAACAAAGACTCCAATATAAGGCCGAAGTACATAATGCATGAGACGCACAAAAGTACCGGGAGCTTCCCACAAACCCATAGGCATGACTAACCACTCATATAAGCCAAATTTGGTTTTGAAAGCAGTTTTCCATTCATCACCCTCTTGTATGCGGATTTGATAATAGCCACTTTTAAGATCAATTTTTGAGAAAAAGTTGGCTCCACTAAGTTCATCAAGTATATCATCTAAGCGAGGAATGGGATGCCTATAGCGAACGGTAATAGCATTTATAGGTCTACAATCGGAACACAAGCGGAAACTTCCATCGGGCTTAGGCACAAGTATAACTGGAACGACACAAGGGCTTAGGCTTTCATGTACATGACCGTTGTCGATGAGTTGTTGTACTTGCCATTGAATATCTTTGGTTTCTTCGGGATTGAATCGGTATGGAGCTTTGTTTGGTAGAGGTGCTCCGGGGATGAGGTCGATTCGATGCTCAATGCCTCGAAGAGGAGGTAGACCCGGAGGTAGCTCATTGGGGAAAACATCTTGGAATTCCTGCAAAAGAGATTGAAACACTAAAGGTAGCTCGTGAGAGGTGTTAGTTGTTGGCTCTCCATCCTTGCACACAAGGACAAAGTGCATCACACTAGATGGGTTCTCACACACTTCTCTCATCTCACTTTTGGTGGCAAATAGGATGAGGTTTTTCTCTCTAGGCGAAGAGGCGCTCAAGTTTGGCTTGTGGCTCTCACTCACTTTTTGGTGGATCACTTTCTCACTCTTGTCTCTATGATGGGTGGCTTGCTTGTCGGCTATCACTTGACTAGGAGACATAGGTCGTAGCACATACTCCTTCCCTTTCATCTTGAAGCTATAGTGATTGGTGCACCCGTTGTGGAAGACACCACGGTCGAATTGCCATGGTCGACCAAGGAGGAGGTGGCAAATGGTCATTGGGACCACATCACATTCCAAAGTGTCCTCATATGCACAAATTTTGAAGGAGACTTGGACCGTATGCTCAACTCGTATAGTGCTGGAGTCACTTAGCCATTGAACCTTGTAGGGATTCGGGTGCTTCCTCTTGACCAATTGAAGCTTGGAGCATAGTTCTTCACTTGCCAAGTTGTGACAACTACCTCCATCGATGATGACCTTGACGGACCTTCCATTGATGCCGGCCTTTGTGTGGAAGATGTGGCATCTTTGGTCGTCTTCTTGTTGATGTTGAAGAGTCAAGACCTTGGAGACAACGAGAGCGGGGCTCGAATCCTCATCACAAAAGACTTGATCATCTTCATCTTCGTTCACTCGCCGGTGCATGGCCACTTGCTCAAGGGCTTCCATCTCCTCATCACTCCTTGAGTCATAGGTGCCGTCGTCGTTGAGGATCATGGTGCACTTGTTGGTGCATTCGTAGGACTTGTGGCCTCGGCCGCCGCAAGTGAAACACTTGAAGGAGCTTGTCTTGATGGTCTCATCGGTCGGAGTAGATGACGAAGCACGCGGCTTGAAGTTGCTTGTAGTAGGAGGAGGATGACTTGAACTTGTCGAATTTTTCTTGTAACTCGACTTGTCGTCGTTGTTTGTAGAAGGTTTGGTTGATGTAGATGTTGGAGGAGGTGTTGAAGCTTGGTTGTTGGAGAAGCCGTAGGTCTTGGACGAGTACTTTGCGTACTTGAAGTCATCTTGCACTTGACGTTCCGCCTTTGTAGCTTGATGAACGAGCTCAATGAAGGTGGAGTATGGTTGGAAGTCGGCGATCTTCTTGATGGGATGATTGAGTCCATTCAAGAAACGTGCCATAGTTTGCTCATCATCTTCCTTCACATTGGCTCGAATCATGGCTATCTCCATTTCCTTGTAGTATTCTTCAACACTCTTTGTTACTTGCTTGAGGAGTTGGAGTTTCTTGAAGAGGTCGCGGTTGTAGTAGGTTGGCACAACACGTGCTCTCATGACATCTTTCATTTGAGCCCAAGTGGTGATTGAAGGTTCACCTCTTGCTTGTCGCCTCTCGAGGATTTGTTCCCACCATATGAGCACATAGTCTTGGAACTCAAGTGATGCCATAGCGATCTTCTTCTCTTCCTCATAGTTGTGCAAACGAAAGATTTTTTCGACCTTCAATGCCCATGAGAGGTACTCTTCGGGGTCATTGCTTCCATTGAACTTGGGCATGGTGAATTTTAGCTTTCCATAGCGTTGCTCTTCATTGTGTTGTAGGCGATGGTGATGATGACGCCCTTGACGTGGATTGCAATCGTCTTCATGTTGCTCTTGGCGTGTAGGAAGACCATGATCAACTTGCTCTTGTTGAACCTGAGGTTGAGGTGGAGCTTGACGAGCTTGTGGAGGAGATTGAGGAACTTGACGTTGTACATGGGGTTGGTAGTTCCTCTCTTGGATTTCTTCTCGAAGGGCTTCCTCTTGATTTCGCCGTTCACGATTGCGGTTGGCGATGGCTCGACTTGATTCTTGAAGGGCACGTTGCGCCTCAAGAGCTTGCGCTTCACATTGTTGTCGTTGAAGACGTTGCGCCTCGGCGTCTTGTTCTTCTTGGTGTAGACGCGTTCTTCCTCTTGGTGCCGTATTCGTTGTCGTTCTTGAGCTTGGGCAAAAGCGGCTTGGTTTTATTGAGGACGAGGGACTTGCTCATCGACTTGCTCTTGTGAATGCTTCTCATGTAGCAGGTTGCGAGATGCATGACGGTCTTGACGTGCGGCTCGTCGAAGAGTGTTCGATGACGCTGTACTTGAGTCATAGAAGGTGTCGTCAGAGTGTCGACTCGAGCGGCTCCGTCTTGAGGATGAAGAAGTGGAATGATGCCGGTTCCTCATCAAAGCGCGAATCTCGTCCATTCTTGCATCATTCTCTTGCTTGTGAGCGTCGAACTTGTTGTCGAAGTATTCTCTTGTACGTTGCTCGGAGAGTCGCAAGTCGGTGGTGAGGTTGTCGATGCGGTCGCTCATTGCTTGTTGCTCTTGGTGCAACGCTCGTTGTGCACCAAAGAGGTGGCTCTGGGTGACGTATGAAGACATGTCGTCATCTTGCTCGAGGAAGAGTGGGTTGGTAGAAGTACTTGGCCTATCCATCATTCCAAGCAAAAATGTGAGTGGTAGAAGGAGAAGAACTTATACCAATGTACCTTTGACCGAAGTTGATGATGAATCAAGTTCACTCAAATGCGGACAATGAAATAGCACTATTGGTACCAATCCTGGTCGGTTCTCACACCTACACAAATAAAAGCTTATAGTGGAGCTTGGTAAGGATGGTGGCACAAAATTGGATGCAATTGTAAGTGAGCGTCAATAATGTTGGAAAAGGTTCACAAATTTGCAAATGCAACAAGTAGACCAAGCAAATAATGGTACACGAAAACACACACGCAAATAGATAAGTGGGATTGTGCAAACCAAAAGTGAGCTAAAATGTGGAATCCACGAAAATGCTCTTGTTGCACAATACTAGAGAGACGCTAGCACGATTGCACAATAGGCGGATACGGAACTTGTGCACAACCTACTAGGCAAAAATGCAACTATCTCTATCCCACGTATGCTATATGTATGGTATTTCGGTGCTATGATCCAAGATGATCCAATATGACAATCTTAATGTGGTATGATGCTATGGTTCTTGCTCATAAGCTCTTTGCTTATCTTTCCTATTTGCTTAAAAGCTTGGGTGGCTCTTTCACGTTTGAGCTCTTTTCTCATGCAAAACTTCACGAACCAAGATAGCAATTGTGTATGCTATGACAACTTTGTGACACACAAATGGATCCCAAGATATGCACCACGGTGGTATGGTATGTATGCTATGGAGTATGATCACTAATGTGCACAAGTCACGTTGCCGGCAATACTCAATGGCTAGTCTGGATGGGTAAGCTACGCAAAAGTAAGGCCATGTGGGTATCAATGCAATTGCAAGGTATGACAAAGATGTCGGCGATGTTACCGTCCTTGGCGATGATGAGACCCTTGCAAAGATGAGCCGAGGTGATGATGAAGTCAAACCGTACCTAGATAGCCGAAACACAATAGGACACGGGAACCACAACACAAAATCTAAAGGACCAAAATGTGTCAACAATCGTCATAGGAGGTATTGGGGAGTATGGTGGTATGTGTGGGTTTTGGATGATGTGGTGGAAGGTGGGGTGGTGGTGGTGGCTGCACTGAACAATTTCAGTTTCATCAGGGTTTCACGGATGTCCGGTTTTTCCGGTCGTCCGGCCATCGGACGTCCGGCAGGGTCCGGTCGTCCGTAAATTTGAATCGGGGCAGGGTTTCCTGTCGTCTGGAAAGGCCGCGCGTCGGTGGTCGGGGTCAATGCAGGTTGGGCCGGGGCGATTTTGAGGTGGAAGAAGATGGTGAGGTCAAAATGGAGCGGATTGATGGATGGAAAAGGGTGGGGAGGGTGGGAAAAGCTAGATCCACACGTAGCAACTCAAATCCATGGACCAAATCCAACAAAATCTCAACTCACCAACAAATCACAAAAAAATTTGGGGCTATTTTTGGTGGGGAATTTTCGGATTTAGGACAAAAACAACAAAATCAAGCTAGAAAACACGGGGTAGGGGCTCCAAAAACGTGATCAACGTGGCTCATGATACCAAGATGATGTAGGGTGGAGCCCTAGTCGGAGATCTTTCACGTTTGGAGAGGATCCTACGAGGAGAACACGACGAACAAGCGGAAGAACACAAGGAAAAACACACAAGAGGAACACTAGACGGACAAGTATCGATCACACATGGGCTAGATCACCGAACACATAAGGTAGCACAAGATTCAAAATCAACAAAGGAAAGATACACGAGTAGCCGTTCTTCTCCGTGAGGAGGTCTTGATGGGGGTCCACCCTAAAAGGGGGTCTTGAATCCTCTTGGAAGGATCTTCTCCGAGGAGGCGCGATCTCCGAGGAGAAGGTAACCAAGTGGATGAGCAAAGCTCTCACACAAATATGAGCTAATCCTTTGCTAACCCTAACTAGGAGGAGGAGGAGGTCTATTTATAGTCTTAGTGCAGATGGGGGCGAAGTGAATGGGTACAAGGGCTCCAGCCTGCGGCCACGGTCACACAGGTGTCGGACGTTCGGAAGGCGTCGGACATCCGGGGCTTCGGGACGGTCCGGACGTCCGGAGGCTGTCGGTCGTCCGTAAATCCGGCTCGGGTGCTGGTCGTTCGGTCGTCCGGAGACTTCGGCCTTCCGTAGATTTGGCTCTGATCGGGGTGCGTCGGACGTCCGGAGGTGGCCGGTCGTCCATAGCTTTGCTCTCGATGCAGTGTACGGACGTCCGGAAGCTCGGTCGTCCGTATCCTGGGACTCGTGGGACGTCCGGGCGCGCTCGGTCGTCCGACGCCTGTAGCTTCCGCAGCAGCTCTTTTTCTTCTTCATCACGCTTTGGGTCCTCGCCGTCTTGGCTCTTGTATGTAGCTGTACCATGGCTCTCCTCCATACACCTGATCACACACAGATTTTCCGAATGAGGTAGTAGCCATGTCTCGTGAGTAGGAAGAGGGAATTCGGAGAGGAGCGAGTTCACCTTATCTTCAATAGCCTTAGCTCGAGCTCGAGTTATGGGTCCACGTGGTGTTGAGGAAGATGTAGGTGCGTCCATGGGAATGAGTGAGGGATGCTCCGCATCACCTTCGGTCATGGAGACGAGCTATGAGGGGCCACATCATATGGGCCTCCAACAACAAGACAGTGACAATAAGGTTGAGCATGGGACTATCCCTTCAACCAAGGCGGCGATAGGAGTTGAGCATGGAGATGTTTGCACCAACATCTCTCCTACACCCACATATAAAGAGATGACCCAATTCCCATGTGAGGAGAGCCACCCCACCATGAGTGATATGAGTGACTCCACCATATGTGACATTGAGTGCATTTCCTGTGAGAGGATGAGTGTGACCACCACTAGCCCCACACTTGAGAGCATGACACACATCCTATGTGAGGTTGAGAGCCATTTGAGTGACTCCACCAACCATATGAGGGAGAGCATCCTTGAGGGAGTGAGTGAACCACAACACTTAGTGAGTGAGGTAGTTGACATGGCATGTGAGGCCACTATGATTTCTAACGACTTACCCTCTACTCCGAGTGTGTTTTCTTCTTTGGTGCTAGGTCTCCTACATGACGATATGCCTATCCTCGACGAGTCCATACCTCCAATGTAGACGACGATGGCCATGGTGGACAATGATGCACCCCCCACATGGTTCCATCAAGATGAAGTTGACTACGACTTGGTCTTGGACACCGCACCTACAACACATGAGCAACGCTCCAAAGGTAACATAGGTGATGGTGCTTCTCTTGTCCCACTAGCGGACTATCTTACCAATGATTGCTCCCATGATGTTGATCCTCGTATTCCCATGCTTCATGCTAGTGCGACTTCTTCATGTTTTGACTTACCTATTTATGATGAATATGATGATGAGCATGTTGAGTTGCCTAGTTGTGATGCTATGTTCCATAGGATATCATGTGAAAAATCTTTTGGTCACATCATGTTTGACAACCCATTGAACTTGTCATATGCTATGAGTGAGATCTCCCATCTTGCATCATTACAATCTCAACATAGTAACTATGCATGCCCCATTAAAATCAATCCTATTTGCACTTATGGCATAGATGACAAGATGATGGTCATTGGCTTTTGTTTTTCATGTGATGATATTGCCATGCTTCCTTTACATCATTTGCGCAATTCATCTACTATGTCATGCCATGATCACATTGTTCCAAATATGCATTGTTTTGGATGTTGTCAATATTCTCCATGTGATGTTTCTACTATTTCTCATGAGGAGACCCCCATAGTTTCCTCATACTTATTAGGAGATCTTGATGCATTTCATACTTTGCATGATTCCCATGATAGTGTACACCATATGCATTCCATGAATAACAGTGCCCTAGATATTGCTCGTGATGCATTACAACCTTTGAGTCTCCATTATGCTATACATAGTAACAAACCTCTCATGATGGATGACATGTTTCTATATCACGCATCTCATTTATTTGAGCATTGGCTATTTTGTGCTAACCGACACATTCACGTGCGCATCATGATGGATGATGTGTACATATACCATGCACACACAATTTTTCCTTTGTCTTTGTTTTGTGTAGGTACCCACATACACTCGTCAACCTCTCAAGCCCATGAGTTGACGAAACGAGCTCTTGAGAGCAATGATGACTTGGGATCCCGTGGACTATCCTTACCACCATTCCCTCCGCGCAAGGACTACGCGCATCTCTTCTACTTGGCTCTCACACGGCTATGGGCTATATATCACTTGTCGATTCATGCTCATTTTACCATGTTCACTTTGCATGCTATGCTTGCTTCTATACCTTTGCCATGCAATTGTGACCCTTGCTTGCATCTACCCATGATTCACCATTATGATAATTCTATGTGTATTTGCATGCTTGGTGGAGATCCTTGTTGCTATTGCCATGTTTATCATGTGCCCCCATGCTATTGATGCTATTTTGCTCATATCTTGCCTTTATGCTTGTGATATGTCACGTGCAATTTCCATGCCCACTATTTGCACACATGACATGTTTGCCATGATTCCTTCTAGTATGTTGCATCTTCGCACTACTAGCTTGCTTGACTTGATCTCTATGATTGCTTGCTTTGTCGCATCACCCATGTTCCATTCTTACTATATTTCTTGGGTTGATGACATATATGTTCATGCCTCTCACATGATAGATCTTGTTTATTGTCGCTTGCCTCTTATAGTTGCCTCTATGCTTAATGATCTTGGAGACTTGGACATATTACTTGTGGTGCATGCTTGCTTACTTGAGCCTATTATCTTTGGTTGTAGTTGCATCATATGCTTTCATATCATACCACACCTTGTTCTTTCTTATGATAAGAATGATGAAAACACTTGTTGGGTATCTCGCCTCTCGAATGATAGGTCTTGCATTTGCACTAACCTCATTTGTTTTTCCGAGTGTTTGTCATGTTCTTTCATTTTGAAGGATTCACAAGGCGGTAACATCACGAAACAACTTGGTTATGTGAAGGCATACAAGATGCGCAACTCCAACATCCTTGAGAACCTCCTAAAGGTGACCTCCTTCCCTTTGAGCCATCCTCAAATACGCATATTGGATGGGTCACTCTTTCATTGTTGTTTCCTTCTTGTTGTCTACATGATACATCTCGTGAACAGAGGAGCGACATTGGAGATTGGCTACATGGACCTTCACATTGAGGAGCGCTCGCACTTATTGGATGCACCTTCAGAACTCCACTCATGCCTCGATATCGAGCTTTGGTACACCAACACCTCCATATGTGTTGATTGTGCTCATACATGTCATGCTCGATGGACATATCATACTCACCACAAGTTTGCACCCCATGCATGGATTGACTCACATTATGCTTGTCTTGTTGCATCTATTTCCATGTCATCCATGATATATGAGCTTGTGCACCTCCTTAGCAAATTTGTTGTGATCTACCTTGATGGCATATTCATACATCATGATCATATTGTCTACCATCAGTTGCATGATAACATAATCATATTGAGCATCCATTGCCATATTCATGCTATTGATAAACCATCTCATTATGACATCATTTTGCACCGTGGTTGCATTAATCATATTTACAACACATTTATGTGCACAATGATTGCATTTCCTCCCATGAATGCTTTGCATGTCATTCTAGATCATCTTGATAAGCTTCATGCGTTTTGTCACGACCAATCTTGCCGCACGGATACATTCTTACATGATGGACACTTTGTGTGCGCTAACCATTTTATTTTCGAGTGTTGCTTGTGTTTGCTCTTTTTGCATGTCTATCACTCCGGCGACACCTTGGACTACTTGGATTGCGCCATGTCTTCAACTTCGTCCAACTACAAGTCCGTCTACGACAACCGTTTCCATGGTGATGAGGATCACGATCCGAGGTCGGATCTTTCCTAAGGGGGGGGGGGAGATGATGCGGAGCAACCCACGTTCATCCCTATGTACACTCCGACTACTCTCCAAACCCAAAGAGGACATATGACGAGACCTCGAACATACGCCATTGGACACAAGGTGAACTCGCTCCTCTCCGAATCGTCAGTTACCATATGTGAGACATGGCTACTACCTCAAACGTGTGTGATATGCATGTCCAGGAACCAAGAAGAAGGCCATAGAACAACTACGAGCATTGGACAAGACGGCAAGGACACCAAGCGCGAGGAACAAGAGGAAGAGCTGCTGGGAAGCTACAGCGCTCGGACGTCCGACAGCCGCCGGATGACCGACGATCTTCGGACGTCCGATGCCTGGAGACTCCACCAGCCAGATGGACCAGCCGACAAAAGCTACAGCGGCCGGACGACCGACCAAGGCCGGACGTCCGATGACCATCAGCCACCGGACGATCGACAACTCCAGAAATCCGACGAGGGCTATCCCAAGCCAAAACACCAGACGTCCGACAAGTACCGGACGACCGGACCCTTGCGAGCCACCGGACGTCCAGTACCCGTCGGACGACCGACACCTGTCTATGCGCAGAGTAGCGGGCTGAGGCCCATGTACCCCTTCACTTCGCCCCCATTTGCACTAAGACTATAAATAGACCTCCTCCTCCTAGTGAAGGTTAGAAATGGTTTAGCTCATATTTTGTGTGAGAGCCTTGCTCATCCACTTGGTTACTTCTCCTCGGAGCTCAGGACCTCTTCGGAGAAGATCCCCCAAGCGGATTCAAGACCCCTTCAAGGGAAGACAATCAAGACCTCCTCACGGAGAAGAACCCGGTTACCTCTTGTATCGTCCTTTGTTGATCGTGGATCGTGTATCTCTCTTTGTGTTCATCGATCTAGCGCATGTGTAATCGATTCTTGTTGGTTTGAGTGATTCTCTAGTGTTTTCCCCCGTGATTTCCCTCGTGCTCTTCCGCTCGTTCTTCGTGTTCCTCGTAGGGATCCTCTCCAAACGTGAAAGATCGTCACCATAGGGTTCCGCCCTACATCATTGTGTGGCTACACCTTCGCAAGGACCGCTTCCCCAACGAACGCAAGTCCAAACTTCTACCACGAGCCGATGGACCCTTCAAGGTGCTTGCACGCTACAACAACAACGCCTACAAGATCGACATCCCACGCGACAAGTACTCCGTGAGCGACATATTCAACGTCAAAGATCTCTCCCCGTACCGTGGTGATGAGGATTTTGATCCAAGGTCGGATCTTTCCCAAGGGAGGGGAGATGATGCAGAGCATCCTACAGTCGTTCCCATGGACCTACCATCGTCTCATCAAGAGCCAAGAGGACCTATGACACGAGCACGAGCTAGAGCTCTCGAGAACGAGGTGAATTCCTTCCTTAGTCATATCACATATGATCCACTCGAGACATGGCTACTACCCAAGTCCGATATGCTATGCACGATTAGGTGTCAAGAGGACCCTCCCAGAGATGCTCATAAGACGGACAAGCCGCCAAGTTCACGGACGAGGAGAACCAACGGAAGGAGTCAAGTGCAACTCCCAGGACCCGGACATCCGGCCCCTGGAAACGTCACCAGCGCCAAGGAGCCCGCGGCCAAGCCTACAGGCCCCGGACATCCGGCCTCAGCCCGGACATCCGGCCCGACCGCCCGGACATCCGGCCTCCGCCTGGAAATCCGGCGCCCGTCACAGAACGTAACCGAAGCTGAACCACTTCAGCCTGGACATCCGGCTAATGGCCCGGACATCCGTCCCGTCCCGAGCTCTCGGACATCCGGCCCCTTGCCCGGACATCCGGACCCCGCCTATCCAAAGAGCATCCAGACCAGCACCGCCAGCCCGGACATCCGGCACCTCGCGAAGGCCCGGAAATCCGGCCCGTCGCCCGGACATCTGGCCTCCCTGTCTGTGCATAGTGTAAGGGTCGAGGCCCGTGTACCCCTTCGTCCACCTAGACTATATATACTTCCCTATCTCCCTCTTTCTAGGGTTAGCATTAGTTTAGCTCATATGCGAGATAGAGCATTGCTCATCCATACAGATCTGCTCCACGAGAGAGATCACGTCCACTCTACGGAGACGATCCACGTTGGATTCAAGACACCCTCTTGGGTGGCCCCATCAAGACCTCCTCATAGAGAAGAACCGGTTACCCTTTGTATCGTCCGTTGTTGACTTTGGATCGTGCATCTCCCCTTGTGTTTCGAGGATCTAGTATATGTGTGACTATATCTTGTTGGTTTTGAGAGTTCCTCTTGTGTTTTCCCTTGTGTACTTCGTGTTCTTAGTTGGGATCCGCTCCTTTCGTGAAAGATCGGCCGTATAGGGTTCCACCCTACATCAGTCCGTATGCGGTTTTCAGTCCGGGCGTGGTTATGCTTGTCGCACTAGGCTTGATAGCCATCTTCTTGCACCGGGGCATGCCCCCGTGATCCGTAGATTGATCTGGTCTGACCTCCTTTGTTCTCCAGGTCTTGTCGTAGGTCATATGTGTATCCCCGAGCTGTTGTTTCTCTACTTTTACGGCGAGGTGGTGCGGGCTGGTGTTCGGCTTGAGTTGTCGTTCTGTCCCGGCCACGTGGTGGTCGATCGGGTCCGTCAGCCGCATTACACGTGGGTGGTATGAGCTCCAGTGCCTCATCGTCGAATTGGGGTAGCAGCTTACGCTTTGGGTAACTCTTTTTTGGGCGCTCGAGGCAGTATTCTTCTGCTGCCAGGACATTAGTCCATCTGTTGTTGAGCTGATCTTGGTCAGCTTGAAGCTTTTGCTGTTTCTTTTTTAGGCTTCTTGCTGTGGCTATTAGCGGCGCTTAAAGCGCTCTTGTTCGAGGGGTTCCTCTGGCACGGTAAAGACTTCATCGTGCAGGCTCACGTCGTCCTCGGAGAGTGGTAGATAGTTGCTATCCTACAAGTCTTCATTCCCTACTTGCTCGTCAGGGTCGACTTGCCCGTCCTCCCGACCATCCTGTTCGGATGTTGGTTCGATGGGGTCTTCTTGGTATTCAGAGTTCTCCGGGGTATCATTGTTTCCGGTGCCGGTATTGCTGTCTTTTTGGCGACGCGATTTAGAGCGGCGCCGCTGACGTCGACGCTTCGGTGGTATCTCAGGAGGTTTATCCTCGACTGGGTCCTTCTCCTCATCGTCGTCGCCTTCTTTAGGTCTATCCACCATGTACACGTCGTATGAGGAAGTGGCCGTCCAGCGTCCGGTGATAGGCAGGTTTTGAGCCTACTCTCATGCATCGTCGTCCATACCGTCGATGTCCTCGGAGGCGTAATCGAGCATGTCGGTTAGATCCTCGACAGTGGCTATAAAGTGGGTGGTGGGTGGGAAGTAAAATTCCCTATTTTCAGCCCCTAGTTCGGGCTAGGCGCAATTCGAAAGCGTTTCCTCTATGATGGCGAGGGATCACATTAAGTCCAAAGCCTCGTTTAAGAGCAAGGTTTGGGCGGGGACAGAAGTTTCCGGGGCGAGCTCGCATGACGCAGACCTCCAGGGTTCGGAGTTAGTGTCAGGAGAAGAGTCCGGCTTTGTAACGATTGCCTGAGACGCTATTCTCTCTGGTTTTCCGGTGTTGAGCGTTAAGGTCGTAGAGAGTCCGGCGGGCTCTAGACTCCCGTCTTCAGACCTGGTGACGTGCTCTGGATCTGAGGCCGGAGCGGTGATTGGGGCCGCGAACCCTTGGAAGATCAAGTCTCCTCGGATATCAGCGACATAGTTCAGATTTCCCAATCTGATCTGGTGACCAAGGGCGTAGTTGTCGATCTGCTCTAGGTGACCAACCGAGTTGGCACGTAGTGCGAAGCCGCCGAATACAAAGATCTGTCCGGGGAGTAAAATCTCCTTCGCGGGAACATTGTTGTAGATGATTGATGGAGCCATGGAGCATTTCGACGACGGCACGGTGGAACTCTCAATGAAAGCACCAATGTCGGTCTCAAAACTGGCAGATCTCGGGTAGGGGGTCCCGAACTGTGCATCTAAGGATCAAGGGTAACAGGAGGCAGGGGACGCGATGTTTACCCAGGTTCGGGCCCTCTTGATGGAGGTAATACCCTACTTCCTACTTGATTGACTTTGATGAGTATAGGGGTTACAAGAGTTGATCTACCTCGAGATCATAATGGCTAAACCCTAGAGATCTAGCCTGTATGATTATGATTGCCTCTACAGACTAAACCCTCCGATTTATATAGACACCGGAGGGGGCCAGGGTTGTATAGAGTGGGTTTACAGAGAAAAGAATGTTCATATCCGAACGCCAAACTTTCCATCCACGCAAAGGAGAGTCCCATCCGGACATGGGGGAAGGCCTTCTATCTTGTATCTTCACGGCCCATCTGTCCGGCCCACGTCACATCGCCCGGACATCCGAGGACCCCATAATCAAGGACTCCCTCATCGGTCCCTCACGGTGGAGTAGATCCGGATGGATGAGCGAGGCTCTATCTCACATATGATGATGTAGAGCATCATATGGACATCACCATGCCAAGAGTCCGTTCGGCGAGTGACACGTGCGACATCTACTTCACATACACAAAGGTGAATCATCTCCTTTACACGTGCTCACTTGACACCTTCGACGATGGTATACTACTTGACACTCCACTCGTGTGCATGCATAGGTATTGTTGGAACACTACGGACGACGAGGAGGAGTGCAAGAGCCAAGGAACAACTACACCATCCGCGAGGAAAGCCTGGAAGCGACAACGGAAGAAGATGGAGATGCTGAAGCTACAACGGCCGGACATCTGGGCCATAGGCCGGACATCCGGTGCCTGGGCAGCCGCGCAAGAACTGCCCCAACGGACGGCCAACGATATCCGGCCCGTGTGCCCGGACATCCCGCGCCCCGCCAACTGCTGGACATACGGCCTCTCCCCTGGAAATCCCGCATCGATGACAGAACGCACTAGAAGTTTGGCCACTTCAGCCCGGACATCCGGCCCGAGCCCCGTACATCCAGCGCCTCCTGAAGCCCCGGACATCCGGCACCTGTGCGTGCACAGCCGGGCCAGAGGCCCATGTATTCCCTCCTCACTTACCCCTTCGTGGCCTTAGACTATATATACTCCTCCACCTCCTCCTAGTTAGGGTCAGCAAAGGATCCGACCCCTGGAGCATCAGCCTCCCGTGTTTCACCGTTTTGACCGTAACTTTCACATCCGGAGTCCGATTTTTGCATTCTTTAGCTCGTTTAGTAGCTATTGTCATCCTCTATCCATGTAGATAGGTTACATCACCATTTGACTCCATCAAAGTTTTGGCACTTTGGCATGTATGCCTAGGGATTCCACCATAACTTCCGCATAAACACCACCGACTTCCGCAACCTAACACATTTTGTTCCCCTTAGCATTTGTGGTTGTTTGAGTTGTGATTCGAGCCTCCTAAGGTGTTTCGGCTACTTAGGGATGGTTGCTTCTTCATCAACCACCACCATAACTTCCGCATAGGCTTGCCCACCATACACTTCCGCCACCCCAACTTAACCTAGTTCGTTTGTGTTGTGAGTTGTGTCTCCTAAGGTGCTTCGGCTACTTTGGGACCGTGCTTCTAACTCCGACACCGTGTGTAGTCCATCACCTTACCCTCCATTTCCGCATTGCGTCTCAAAACCCAATCATTGCATTTCTGCAATCCCATTGACTTTCCGCAAAACCACCACCGCTTTCCGCTACCACCATTTGACATTTGACGTTTGAGATTTTGAGTTCGCGGTTTTTCCGTTTCCTAAGGTGTTTCGGCTACTTAGGCACGAGTCTCCATCATCTTCGTATCTCCATCAAGATCACCGCAACTCATCATCACCTCAAGTTCATCATCGACTTTGACCACTTCACCATCATCCGTCTGTGGCTTACAAACGAGAAACCTTCGACGGTAACCTCCATATCATCTTGGTATCGTGGTATCCCTCCATTGTATACCCCCTTGCCATTGCATTGTTAACACCTAGCCCATTTTGCGTCACTTGCCTATCGAGACTAGCCTTTGAGTATTGCCGGCAATGTTACTTGTGCACATTAGTGATCTACACCTTTCATTGCATACATACCATATCATATCGGTATCATATCGTCCCTTGTGTCACAAGTTTGTTCCCGCATATACACAATTGCGATCTTGGTTTGTGCATTTCGCAAAGTGGCCATACAAAAAAAGGAATAATCTCTTAAGCAAAGAAAAAGAGAGCAAAGAGCTTGTAAGCAATAGCCATAGCATCATACCACATTGCATAAGATTGTCATATCCGATCATCTTGGATCATCTTGAGAGAAACACCGGGAACCATACATACATAGCATACTTGGCATACAAAGTTTATCCATTTATCATCTTATAGGTTGTGCACAAGTGTCGTATCCGCCTATTGCGCAATCCTACTAGCGTCTCTCTTGAGTTGTGCAACACGAGCGTTTTCCGTGGATTCCACATTTTGTGCTCATTCCTTGGTTGCACGACCCCATTTATCTACCCGTGTGTGTGTTTTCGTGTGCCACATATTGCTATTGGTCTACTTGTTTCACTTGCGAATTTGTGAATCTCTTTCAACATTATTGACTCTTGCTAACATTTTGCATTAAATTTTTGTGCCACTATCCTCACCGAGCTACTCCATAAGCTTTAGTTTGTAGGTGCGAGTGAACAAGTCCGGTACCAATTCCACTATTCTTTCATCTCACATTGAGTGAAACGGGATACATCCTCAACTTTGGGAAAAGGTAACTTGGTATTGTTTATCTCATTTCCTACTCACCTCTACTCGAGTCTTGTGATGGATAGGCAAGGCATTTCACCTTCGGTCTACAACAACAACGACGAGTTCGATGCCACGAAAAACTCCACCGACACCAAGATGCAAGCTCAAATGGAGGAGATCAAAGCCCTCATCAAGTCCTACAAGTGATCTTCCTCATCTTCGAGAAGACGCTCAAGTACACATGCTTACGAGCTACCATCTCCGGCAAGGTCATATCGGCATCGACACCATCACCAACAAGAACGTGAAGGTCAAGAGCTCAACACCGACAACCGCTCAACGACTTCACCATCTCCCTTGGCATCTTCGCCAAGCGACTTCAAGGCATCTTCGCCTTCGGATATACGGCATCTTCGCCTACAAGCACCGCAAGACTACGCTCAAGAGAAGCTCCCCAAGCTCAAGTCCGTGACTTCCACGAGCTACTACGACCTCAACACTGACCATGAGGTTCCTTTCTATGGGACTCAAAAACCCGAGGAGTATCTCGAGTGGGAGCGCCTAATGGACGACTACCTCAAGCTACATCAAGTTCCTCCCAAAGATCAAGTGAAGTGCGCCACAACGAACTTCCACGACTACGCGTCCACATGGTGGTTTCACACACCTTCAGAGAGCTACGACATGAATTGGGCCAAGGTGAAGAGAGCTTTGCGGTGAGAGTTCGTGCCTCCAACCTACACGGAACAACTTCGACGCCAATTGTAGAACACCACCCAAGGATCCAAGTCCATCGACGAGTACATCAAGGAGATGAAGCATGCCTTGCGATGAGCCGGCGTGGACGACCCCATGTCAATGAAGTTCCATTTCATGATGGGATTGCAAAACGACATCTCCAAGACGATCTTCCTCGAAAACTACAACTCCCTCGACGACAACTACATTGGTGCTCTCAAGGCGGAACAAGAACTCATGCAGGCCAAGGTTTCTTGATGCAGAGGATCCTACGGTCATCCCCATGGACCTACCATCGTTACATCATGAGCCAAGAGGACCCATGACACGAGCATGAGCTAGAGCTCTTGAGAACGAGGTGACTTCTTTCCTTAGTGATATCACATATGATCCACTCGAGACATGGCTACTACCTATGTCCAATATGCTATGCATGATTAGGTGTCAAGAGGACCCTCCCGAAGATGCTCGTGAAGATGGACAAGCCGCCAAGTCCATGGATGAGGAGAACCAACGGAAGGAGAAGAAGGTAGCTCCAGGACCCGGACATCCGGCCGCTGGGGACATCCACTACAACAACGTTCCAGCCGCTGAAGCTACAAGACCTGGATGTCCGACTCTAACCCCGGACATCCGGCACGACAGCCCGGACATCCAGCCGCTACCTGGACATCCGGCGCCCGTCACAGAACATGCCCGAAGCTGAACTACCTCAGGCCGGACATGCGGCCAAAGGCCCGGACATCCGGCCCGTCGCCCGGACATCCGGCCTCCCCTGTCTGCGCACTGCAAAGGGCCGAAGCCCGTGTACCCCTTCGCCCACCAAGACTATATATACTCTCCCATCTCCCTCTTTCTAGGGTTAGCATTAGTTTAGCTCATATGTGAGATACAGCATTGCTCATCCATACAGATCTTCTCCATGAGAGATACCGCGGCCCCTCTACGGAGACGATCCACGTTGGATTCAAGACCCCCTCTTGGGTGGCCCCATCAAGACCTCCTCACGGAGAAGAACCGGTTACCCTTTGTATCATCCGTTGTTGACTTTGGATCATGTATCTCGCCTTGTGTTTTGAGGATCTAACATACGTGTGACTATATATTGTTGGTTTTGAGAGTTCCTCCTGTGTTTTCCCTCATTTACCCCTCGTGTTCTTCGTGATCTTAGTTGGGATCCGCTCCTTTCGTGAAAGATCGACCGTATAGGGTTCCACCCTGCATCATTTTGGTCTCATGAGCCACGTTGATCACGATTTCGGAGCCCCCTCTCTTTGTTTTCTAGCCTAGTTTTGTTGATTTTGTTCCTAATTCGAAAATTGGCCCACAAAATAGCCCCAAAACTTTTTTTTGTGATTTTTTGGTGTGATGAAGTTTTGTTGGATTTGAGGATTGCGTGTGTTGCAGGTAGATCTAGCTTTCCCCCATCTTTTCCCCAATTTCCATCCACAAAATCTTCTGAATTTTGCCCCGGATTTGACCTCTCCACGCGGTGTTCATCAAGTTCGTCCATGGATCTAGAGCCCGGACATCCCGCCCGACAGCCGGACATCCGTGCCACCCCGGACATCCGGCCCTCAGCCCGGACATCCGGCCCCTGACAGCATCACTTCCATCCACCGCTCCGTTTGTCGCCTAACTTTCGCCCAATTTTGCCCTGGTGGCCATTTCCACGTCCGCATACAACCACAACTTCCGCATATCACCACCTTAGCCTTCCCTCTACCAACTTCGACAATTTTGACGCGTTCTGCTTTGAGAATTTGAGTTGAGGTTTCCGTTTCCTAACGTGTTTCGGCTACTAAGGGACGGTTCGACATCAACATCACCACCGCTCATCTTCGCCAAGGACTACTACGAACGGCTACATCATTTTGGTATCAACCCCATCTTGGTATCGTGATATCATCATACTTTCTTGCATTTGCATTGATAACCCCATAGCCTTACTTTTGCATCACTCACGCATCGAGACTAGCCTTTGAGTATTGCCGGCAACGTGACTTGTGCACATTAGTGATCATACTTCCCATAGCATACATACAATATCATCGTGTTGCATATCTTGGTATCATCTTTTGTGTCACAAAGTTGTCATCGCATACACAATTGCTATCTTGGTTCGTGAAGCATTGCATGAGAAAAGAGCTCAAACAACAAAGAGCCAAACAAGCTTTTAAGCAAAAAGGAAAGATAAGCAAAGAGCTTATAAGAAAGAACCATAGCATCATAAAACATTAAGATTGTCATACTCGATCATCTTGGGTCATATCATTGGAATACCATACATATAGCATACTTGGGGTAGAAGTTGTTGCATTTTTGCTTAGTAGGTTGTGCACAAGTTCGTATCCGCCTATTGTGCAATCATGCTAGCGTCTCTCTAGTGTTGTGCAACAAGAGCATTTTCGTTGACTCCACATTTTGGCTCATCCTTTGGTTGCACGATGCCACTTATCTATTTGCGTGTGTGTTTCCGGGTACAATATTTTGTTATCGGTCTACTTGTTGCATTTGCACATTTGTGAATCTTCTCCAACATTATTGAGTCTCACTTACAATTGCATCAAATTTGCCACCATCCTAACGGAGCTCCACCATAAGCTTTTACTTGTGTAGGTGTGAGAAACCGACAACAATTGGTACCAATTGTGCTATTTCCTTGTTACACATTGGAGTCATCATTGATCCATCTTCAACATCGGTCAAGGTACATTTGGTATAAGTTCTTCTCTTTCTCCCATGCACATATTTTCGTTTGGAATGATGGATAGGCCAAGTACTTCTACAAACCGACTCTTCCTTGAGCAAGACAACGACCCGAACAACTACGTCACAAAGCTACACCTATTTGGTAAACGAGCTTTGCATGAAGAGCAACTAGCGATGAGCGACCGCATCGAAAACCTCACCACCGACTTGCGACTCTCCGAGCAACGTACAAGATACTACTTCGACAACAAGCTCGACGAACACAAACACGAGAATGACGCAAGAATGGACGAGATTCGTGCCTTGTTGGTCAACCGCTCTTCTACCACTTCGTCCTACTCAAGACGGAGCCGCTCGAGTCGACACTCCGACGACACTATCTCCGGCTCAAGTACCCCGACATCGAACACTCTTCATCTTGCTGCACGTCAAGATCGTCAAGCAAACCGCAATCCTCTACACAACACTGACTCTCAAGAGCATCGACACTATCAAAACCAAGCTACATTCACGTGAGCACAAGAACGGCGACGCCAACGCCAACAAGAACAAGAGGAACGAGCGCGACAACATCAAGATGCACAAGACGCCAAGGCACAACATCAAGAACAACAACTACGGGAAGCTCAAGCACTTGAGGCGCAACATGCCCTTCGAGATTCAAGTCGAGCCGTAGCCAACCGAGGCCGACAAGCTCGTCTACACCAAGAAGCGCTTCGCGATGAAGCTCAAGAAAGGATTAATCAATCACATGTGCATCATAAAGTTCCTCAAGTTCCTCATCAAGCTCGACAAGCTCCTCCATAAGCTCGCCAAAAACATCAAGTTCAACAAGAGCAACATGAGGTCGACAACCCTCCTCGCCAAGAGCAACATGAGATTGTCAATCCTCAACAACATGGGCATCATCATGCCTGACCCCAACACAATGAAGAGCAACGACACGGCAAGCTAAAGTTCACCATGCCCAAGTTCACCGAAAACAATGATCCCGAAGAGTACATATCATGGGCATTGAAGGTTGACAAAATCTTCCGCTTGCACAACTATGAAGAAGAGAAGAAGATAGCGATGGCATCCCTTGAATTCCAAGACTACGTTCTCATTTGGTGGGAACAAGTCATTGAGCGCCGAGAGGCAAGAGCTGAACCACCCATCACTACTAGGGCGCAAATGAAGGATGTCATGAGAGCACGTTTTGTGCCTAACTACTACAACCGCGACCTCTTCAAGAAACTCCAACTACTCAAGCAAGGAACCAAGAGCGTTGAAGAGTACTACAAGGAAATGGAGATTGCCATGATAAGAGCCAATGTTATGAAAGATGATGAGCAAACTATGGCACGTTTCTTGAATGGACTCAATCATCCTATCAAGAAAATAGCCGACTTCCAACCATACTCGAACCTCATCGAGCTAGTGCATCAAGCTACCAAAGAGGAACGCTAAGTGCAAGATGACCACAAATATGCCAAGTTGATAGAGGCAAAGGTGTCCCGTCTTTCGATGAGATGGTGGCTATCATTTTGGAGGAAGTCGACTTTGACGGTCCGACAACGAACGTGCGAGGACGTCGTGCCTTACAATCGCTAAATCAACTCTGCGAGGTTATTGACCACGCCGAAGCATGATCAACCTGACCATGAAGGTCTGTTTCATGCAGGCAAACGAAGAACAAGCAAGAAACTAAGATTGCAATCTCGATATTGCGAATATAATAGGAAAGCTTTATTGATGAAGGTGGGGTTCTGATGCGGAGCATCCTTCCATCATCCCCATGGACTCTACAACGACACATCAAGCCCCACGTGGACCTATGACAAGAGCAAGAGCACGTGCTTTGGAATCCGAGGTGAACTCCTTCCTACTTGACTTGCATTTGGATACGGACCGAACAATGTTGCTACCTCACCAAAACGTGTTATGCCTCCTTAGGTATGAAGAGGAACATCAACAAGACGCTCAGGAGCATCACCAAGGAGTGGGAGGATCACCCCGAGGCCACGCAAGCCAAGAAGAAGGCCAACAACAACAGCACAGGAAGCTCCAGGCGACCCCGTGCGCACGGGCCCCCGAGACCCCGTGCCCACGGGCTACTCAGGGAGTTGGCGCTGAGCACCCGTCTGCGCGCGGGCTTGTACCGTCTGCGCAGACGGGGCCCCATCTTGCGTGGGCCCAACTTACCCCATGCGCACGGGCCTCCCAGGATGGCCGGCTGAGATTGCTTCTTCGGCTCCTTCTTCATCTCCTTCGACCCCAAGCCTATATAAGTCGTACCAAGGACCATGTTTAGGGTTATTAAAGTATTAGATGATATATTTGTGAGCTTTGCTCCTTTCTACCTTCCCTTGTGGAATCAAGACCCCCTAGGGATGAATCCTTGTGGATTTCAAGACCTCCTCAAGTAGTAGACTATCTTCAAGACCCCATCTCCTTTGGATTTGGGATGAACTTTGCCATTGTATCTTTCCTTTGATTGTGTTTGTGACTTGTGGATCTTGTGTTGTTACTCTAGTGGATGTGTAATCGGGAATTGTTGGAGTGATTTCCTCTTTGTGTTCTTATTGTTTTCTTGTTGTTCTCTCCTTTTCCCCCTCCAAGTGTGAAAAGATCCCTCCTAGGGTTCTACCCTACATCATCTTGGTATCATGAGCCAGGTTGATTCACATCTTGGAGTCCCTACCTTCCACTTTCTAGCTTGATTTCGTTGTTTTGATCCACGAATTTGGAGTTTGGCAAGTGGATCTACCCATCTACCATATTCCCCACCCCCAAATCCTCGAATTTGACCTCACTTTGCATAATCCCCACGGATCCCGAGCTGTTCTTCCGCCCTCAGAGGACCCCGTGCACACGGGCCCTCGAGACCCCATGCACACGGGACCCCGTGCACACCGGCCTCACTTACCCCGTGCACACAGGCTATCCAGGGAGGTTCGGCCACTTTCTGTTTTTCATCATTTTGTTTCCCCACCACCTCTTGTGTTCTTCCGCACCATTCCACGTGTTTGTTTGAGTTTCAGACCGCAGTTTCTCTTGTGTCCTAAGGTGTTTCGGCTACTTAGGCGCATTTGGAACATCATCATCGCCGCCACTCGATCATCAACTCGGACGGTAACCTCGACGACTCTCACCCTTGTTTTTGCATTGATAACTCGAGCCATTTCGCGTAGCTTACCCATTGAGACTAGCAAGTTGAGAATTGTCGGGCCACGTTTTGTGCACCGTAGTAATCGTGTTACCATCTTTGTGCCATAAGTCTCTCCCGTGCATATCTTACTTATTTGTCTCATATCATACTTGGCTCAAGTATCGAAAAAAAGAAAAGCTATTAAGAAAAAGAGGAAAAACAAAGAGCTTGTAAGCAATAGCATCGAGTCTTTTTGCATATCATCTTCGATATCTCATACGTAGCATAGTTGGGATTGAAGACGACACGTTTCTCTTATAGGTTGGTGCACATGCGTATCTAGCCCATTTGAGCAATCGAGCTAGCGTCTCTCTAGCATTCGCACAACAAGAGCATTTTCCGTGGTTGCACATTTGAGCTCACCCCTTGGTTGTGCGGATCCCATCTATCTTCCGTGTGTGTGTTCCTAGTGATATCATTTGGTTTGGTATATTTGTCTTACTTGCCATTTGTGAATCTTCTCAACTATATCAACATCTTGACTACCATTTGCTTGAAATTTTTGCCACCATCCTAACCGAGCTCCTCCATAGACCATTTACTTGTAGGTGTGAGAAACAATTCCCAGTACCAATTCCCCTATTGTAACATCACGTGGGATCGTACTTTTTGCATCCACAATCTTCGGAAAAGGTAACCTTGGTTTTTTTCTCTCATTTTCCTACTCACCACCACTTTCATATGATGAATAGGCCAAGTATCTCTACCAACCCACTCTTCATCGAGCAAGACGATGACATGTCATCATTCGTCACAAAGAGCCACCTCTTTGGTGCACAATGGGCGCTACATCAAGAGCAACAAGCAATGAACGACCGCATCGACAACCTCTCCACCGACTTGCAACTCTCCGAGCAACGTACACGGGACTACTTCGACAACAAGCTTGACGCGCACAAGCAAGAGAACGATGCAAGACTGGGCGAGATCCGTGCTTTGTTGGTCAACCGGCCTCCTTCAACTTCTTCCTACTCAAGACGGAGCCACTCAAGTCGACACTCCGACGACACCTTCTTCGGCTCCAGGACACCGTCATCGAACACTCTTCGACGAGCCGCGCGTCAAGACCGCCATGCATCTCGAAACCCGCTACACGTCAAGCATTCACAAGAGCAAGTCGATGAGAAAGTTCCTCGTCCTTGTTCAAACCAAGACACTTTTGCTCAAGCTCAAGAACGACAACGACTACGGTGCCAAGAGGAAGAACGAGCGCGTCTACACCAAGAAGAACAAGACGCCGAGGCTCAACGTCTTCAACAACAACAACGTGAAGCGCAAGCTCTTGAGGCACAACGTGCCCTTCAAGAATCAAGTCGAGCCATCGCCAACCGCAATCGCGAACGGCGCAATCAAGAGGAAGCCCTTCGAGAAGAAATCCACGAGAGGAACTACCAACCCCGCGGGCAATGTCAAGTTCCTCAAGCAACTCCACAAGCTCGCCAAGACCCACCTCAACCTCAAGTTCAACAAGAGCAAGTGGATCATAGACTTCCTCCACGACAAGAGCGACATCAAAACCGCTAGTTCGACGAAGAACTCCGCTACGGCAAGCTAAAGTTCACCATGCCCAAGTTCAACGGAAGCAATGACCCCGAAGAGTACCTCTCATGGGCATTGAAGGTCGACAAAATCTTCCGGTTGCACAACTACGATGAAGAGAAGAAGATCGCTATGGCATCACTCGAGTTCCAAGACTACGTTCTCATTTGGTGGGAACAAGTGATTGAGCGACGACGTACAAGAGGCGAACCACCAATCACAACTTGGACGGCAATGAAGGATGTCATGAGAGCTCGTTTCGTGCCTACACACTACAATCGTGATCTCTGCAAAAAGTTGCAGCTTCTCAAACAAGGCACGAAGACGGTGGAAGAATACTACCAAGAAATGGAGATTGCCATGATTCGAGCCAATGTCAAAAAAGACAACGAGCAAACAATGGCACGCTTCTTGAATGGCCTCAACCATCCAATCAAGCGGATTGCCGACTTCCAACCATAGTCAAATATCCTCGAGCTAGTACATCAAGCGACCAAGGCCGAGCGACAAGTCCAAGATGACTTCAAATATGCCAAGTACTCGTCCAAGACCTACGACTCCTCTTATCAAGCTCCCGCGACTCCGGCAACTCCTACATCAACTAGAGCCTCACCAAGTACCGGCGACAAGTCAAGTTACAAGAAAACTTCGACAAGTTCAAGTCGTCCTCCGCCTACTTCAAGCAACTTCAAGCCGCGTGCTTCGTCCTCTACTCCGGCCGATGAGACCATCAAGACAAGCTCCTTCAATTGTTTCACTTGCGGCGGCCGAGGCCACAAGTCCTTTGAGTGCACAAACAAGCGCACCATGATCTTCAACGACGACGGCACCTACGACTCCATGAGTGAAGGAGAAATGGAAGCCCTTGAGCAAGTGGCCATGCACCAACAAGTGAACAACGAAGACGAAGATGATCAAGTCTTTTGTGATGAAGATTCAAGTCCTGCTCTTGTTGTCTCCAAGGTCTTGACTCTTCAACATCAACAAGAAGAAGACCAATGATGCCACATCTTCCATACAAAGGCCGGCATCAATAAGGTCCGTCAAGGTCATCATCGATGGAGGTAGTTGCCACAACTTACCAAGTGAAGAACTATGCTCCAAGCTCCAATTGGTCAAGAGGAAGCACCCGCACCCCTACAAGGTTCAATGGCTAAGCGACTACAGCACTATACGAATCGAGCATACGGTCCAAGTCTCCTTCAAAATTGGTGCATATGAGGACACTTTGGAGTGTGATGTGGTCCCAATGACCGTTTGCCACCTCCTTCTTGGTCGACCATGGCAATTCGACCGTGGTGTCATCCACAATGGGCGTACCAAGCACTATAGCTTCAAGATGAAAGGGAAGTAGTATGTGCTACGACCTATGTCTCCTAGTCAAGTGATAGCCGACAAGCAAGCCACCCATCATGGAGTGAAGAGTGAGAAAGTGATCCACCAAAAAGTGAGTGAGAGCCACAAGCCAAACTTGAGCGCCTCTTCGCCTAGAGAGAAAAACCTCATCCTATTTGCCACAAAAAGTGTGAGAACCCATCAAGTGTGATGCACTTTGTCCTGGTGTGCAAGGATGGAGAACCAAAAACTAACACCTCTCACGAGCTACCTTTAGTGTTTCAATCTCTTTTGCAGGAATTCCACGATGTTTTCCCCGATGAGCTACCTTCGGGTCTACCTCCTCCCCGGAGCGCCACTTCCAAACAAAGCTCCATACCGTGTCAACCTCGAAGAAACTAAGGAGATTCAACGGCAATTACAACAACTCATCGACAACGGTCATGTACGTGAAAGCTATGCCCTTGTGCCGTTCCGGTTATACTTGTGCCTAAATCCGATGGAAGTTTCCGCTTGTGTTCCGATTGTAGACCCATAAACGCTATTACCGTTCGCTATTGGCATCCCATTCCTCGCTTAGATATGCTTGATGAACTTAGTGGAGCCAACTTTTTCGCAAAAATTGATCTTAAAAGTGGCTATTATCAAATCCGCATTCAAGAGGGTGATGAATGGAAAACCGCTTTCAAAACCAAATTTGGCTTGTATGAGTGGTTAGTGATGCCTATGGGTTTATCGGAGGCTCCCGGTACTTTCGTGCGCCTTATGCATTATGTGCTTCGCCCTTATATTGGAGTCTTTGTTGTGGTCTACTTCGACGATATTCTTGTGTTTAGCAAAACCAAGAAAGAGCATCTTGATCTTGTTAGGGCTGTTTTGCAAACACTTCGCAAGGAACGTCTTTACGCAAACATGAAAAAATACACGTTTGGTGTTGACAAAGTGGTTTTCTTGGGTTTTGTTGTATCCTCAAAGGGTGTCCATGTTGATGAATCTAAGATTGACGCAATTAAAACTTGGCCCCAACCCACCAATTTGCAACAAGTGCGTAGCTTTCTTGGTCTTGCGGGTTTTTATCGTTGCTTTGTGAAAGATTTTAGCACTATTGCCGCCCCTTTGCATGCTTTGAGTAAGAAGAATGCTCCTTTTGTTTGGGGATCTTTGCAATCAACCGCTTTTGATGAGCTCAAGTCTTTGCTTACCCATGCTCCGATTCTTGCTTTGCCCAATTTTGACAAAACTTTTGAGGTTCATTGTGATGCAAGTGGTACCGGAATTGGCGGAGTTTTGATGCAAGAAAAACGAACCATTGCATATTTTAGCGAAAAAACTCTCCGGTGCTCAACTTACCTATCCCATCTATGACAAGGAATTGTAAGCTTTAGTGCGTGTACTACATGTTTGGGAACATTATCTAAGACCTCATGAGTTTGTCATACATACCGACCACGAAACGCTTAAGTATTTAAAGGTCAAACTAAGTTGAACAAGCGTCATGCCAAATGGAGTGAATTTATAGAATCTTTCCCCTATGTGATCAAGTACATTAAGGGTAAGGAAAATGTAGTTGCGGCTGCACTTTCACGCATATGCACGCTTGTCACCAAACTTGAGTTGAATGTTATTGGCTTTGAGCACATCAAAGACTTGTATGCTAATGATCCATCTTTTGCTATTCCTTACGCTAAGTGTTTGACGCATACTTCTTGGGAACAATATTACATCAAGGATGATTATCTTATGAGAGCTAAGAAAATATGCATTCCCGAGTCTTCTCTTTGTTTGCTCCTTTTGCAAGAGGCTCATGGAGGCGGACTCATGGGACACTTTGGACGTGACAAGACATTCTCCACACTCTCCAAGAACTACTTTTGGCCCAAGATGTTTCGAGACGTCTCACGCTTCACCAATCGATGCTCTACATGTCGCAAAGCTAAGTCTAAAGCTCAATCTCATGGTCTTTACATGCGTATTCCTATTCCCTATCAACCTTGGGAAGACATTAGCATGGATTTTGTACTTGGTTTGCCTAGAACCCAAAATGGAAAGGATTCTGTGTTTGTTGTTGTGGATAGATTTTCTAAGATGGCACATTTCATTCCTTGCAACAAGATAGACGATGCTTCACATGTTGCAAATCTCTTTTGTAGGGAAATATTGAGACTCCATGGAGTACCAAAGACAATCGTCTCCGATCGTGACATCAAGTTCTTGAGTTACTTTTGGAAGACCCTATGCGCCAAGCTCGGAATCAAGCTCTTGTTCTCATCCGCATACCAGCCTCAAACCGACGGCCAAACAGAGGTGACGAACCAGACACTCTCCACTCTACTTCGCGTATTGATCAAGAAGAACATCAAGGAGTGGGAGGCGTGTCTACCCATCGCCGAGTACGCTTACAATCGTGCAAGACATTCAACTACAGGCAAGTCCCCCTTCGAGGTCGTCTACGGCTTCAACCCGTTGTCCCCTTTGGACGTTCTACCTCTTCCTCTACAAGAGCGCACCAACATGGATGCGAGTGCACGAGCAAGCTACATCTAGAAGATGCATGAGGATACAAGGCTCACCATCGAGCGCCAAGTACAGCGACTAGCGACCAAGCTCAACGTCGACAAGCAACCCAATGGTCTTCAATTGGTGATCTAGTGTGGCTACACCTTCGCAAGGACCGCTTCCCCAACGAACGCAAGTCCAAGCTTATACCTCGAGTCGATGGACCTTTCAAGGTGATAGCACACTACAACGACAACGTATACAAGATCGACCTACCACGAGACAAGTACAATGTGAGTGACATCTTCAATGTCAAAGACCTCACGCCATACCATGGAGATGAAGCTTTTGATCCGAGGTCGGATCTCTCCCAAGGGAGGGGAGATGATGCGGAGCATCCTTCCATCATCCCCATGGACTCTACAACGACACATCAAGCCCCACGTGGACCTATGACAAGAGCAAGAGCACGTGCTTTGGAATCCGAGGTGAACTCCTTCCTACTTGACTTGCATTGGGATACGGACCGAACAATGTTGCTACCTCACCAAAACGTGCTATGCCTCCTTAGGTATGAAGAGGAACATCACCAAGACGCTCAGGAGCATCACCAAGGATTGGGAGGATCACCCCGAGGCCACGCAAGCCAAGAAGAAGGCCAACAGCAACAGCCCAGGAAGCTCCACGCAACCACGTGCGCACGGGCCCCCAAGACCCCGTGCCCACGGGCTACTCAGGGAGTTGGCGCTGGAGCACCCCGTGCGCACGGGCTTGTACCGTGCGCACGGGGCCTCCGTGAGCACGGACCCAACTTACCCCGTGCGCACGGGCCTCCCAGGATGGCCGGCTGAGATTGCTTCTTCGGCTCCTTCTTCATCTCCTTCGACCCCAAGCCTATATAAGTCGTACCAAGGGCCATGTTTAGGGTTAGCAAAGTATTAGATGAGATATTTGTGAGCTTTGCTCCTTTCTACCTTCCCTTGTGGAATCAAGACCCCCTAGGGAAGAATCCTTGTGGATTTCAAGACCTCCTTAAGGAGTAGACTATCTTCAAGACCCCATCTCATTTGGATTTCAGATGAACTTTGCCATTGTATCTTTCCTTTGATTGTGTTTGTGACTTGTGGATCTTGTGTTGTTACTCTAGTGGATGTGTAATCGGGAATTGTTGGAGTTATTTCCTCTTTGTGTTCTTGTTGTGTTCTTGTTGTTCTCTCCTTTTCCCCCTCCAAGTGTGAAAAGATCCCTCCTAGGGTTCTACCCTACATCAGGTTCTGTGACGCTTTTGTCTGGTCGTTGAACACAAACGAAGAACGCGAAGTTGCAGCTATGGCTAACTTTAATCTAAACAAAACCCAAAGTCTAAATGGTGCCCTAAGGGCTGTATATATGGAGGAAGAGGGGGGGGGGGATTTCGAGGCCCCTAGGGGAGGGGTCCGGAAACAACCCTACCTCTTGTTTTCCCACACATACGGACTCTAAAAACAGCCTATACTTATGTATTTCGAAATTACATGTGCCTGGCCCAATAATAAGGTGACGCAACACCTAGAATAGCCTCTGTACTAAATTTATGAAGTGGCATCTTGTATATTTCGTCCAAGGCTTCATGCACTCCTTATGGTGGCTTCAAAATCCTGAAATCATCACTTGTAACTCTGTTCTTGTTCCCTTTGCGCATGCCATCATCTCCATGCTTGGTCTTGCTCCAGTGTTCATCCCTTTTATCCATGCGAGGCCCTTCATTTGTAAGCAAAACAAATGTATCCAATTTAGGCAGCATCATATTCTCATGAACATTAGAATCATTACCAAGAAACGAAAGTACCTGATAATTTAATTGTCGTGCGCGAGCTCTAGTAATTGGTCCAGTATATGTAGTAGTAGGGGCTGTGGGTGTAACAATGGTATTGATGTCCTCATCATCCTCCCCTTCTTGAAATAAAGTCGTCCTCGACGGAAGCTCATCTTCCTCACCCAAATAAGGCTTCAAATCTGCAATGTTAAAGGTGGGACTAACCCCAAAACCTGCAAGCAGCTCAAGTTTATATGCATTATCATTTATTTTCTCTAACACCTTAAAAGGACCATCAACACATGGCATTAGCTCTGATTTGCGCAAATTAGGAAACCTATCCTTATGCAAATGTAACCAAACAAGATCTCCAGGTGCAAAGACAACATGTTTTCTACCCTTATCTCCAGCAAGTTTATATTTAGCATTCATACGCTCAATGTTTTCCTTAGTTAACTCATGCATTTTTAAGATCAAATCAGCATGTTGTTTAGCATCATAATTAACCTTCTCCGAAGATGGAAGAGGCAACAAATCAATAGGTGCACGAGGTAGGATACCATACACAATTTTAAAAGGGCACATCTTAGTAGTAGAATGCAACGAACGATTATAAGCAAATTCAATATGAGGCAAGCATTCTTCCCACATTTTCTTATTATTCTTCAAAACAGCCCTAAGCATAGTAGACAATGTTCTATTGACTACTTTAGTTTGTTCATCAGTTTGGGGGTGACAAGTAGTACTAAAAAGCAGTTTAGTCCCCAACTTAGCCCATAAACATCTCCAAAAGTGGCTAAGAAATTTAGTATCACGATCTGAAACAATAGTATTTGGCACACCATGCAAGCGAATAATTTCACGAAAGAACAAATCAGCAACATTAACATCATCATCGCTTTTATGACATGGTATAAAGTGTGCCATTTTCGAGAACCTATCCACGACTACAAATTTGCTATCCCTCGCCTTCTTTGTTCGAGGTAAACCTAAAACAAAGTCCATACATATATCCTCCCAAGGAACACTAGGTACAGGCAAAGGCATATATAAACCATGAGGATTGAGTCGTGACTTAGCTTTTTGACATGTACTGCAGCGAGCAACAAAACGCTCAATGTCCCCTCTCATCTTTGGCCAAAAGAAAAGTGTAGCAAGTGTATCCTCCGTCTTCTTCATGCCAAAGTGCCCCATTAATCCTCCTCCATGCGCCTCTTGCAAGAACAAAAGACGAACGGAGCTACCTGGAATGCATAGCTTGGTAGCACGAAACACAAATCCATCGTTAACGACGAACTTGTTCCATGTTCTCCCTTCTTTACAATTCTGCAATACATCTTTAAATTGAGCATCATGCACATATTGATCTTTGATGGTCTCCAAACCAAATATTTTAAAGTCAAGTTGTGAAAGCATAGTATAATGACAAGACAATGCATCAGCAATAACATTTTCCTTACCCTTCTTGTGTTTAATGACATCAGAATGTATAACAAATTCTTTGCGCCATAAGTAATGTTGCCATGTTTCTAAAGTCCGAACAAGAGCATATAATTCTTTATCTTAAGTAGAATAGTTCAGACTAGGCCCACTCAATTTTTCAGAAAAGTCTACAACAGGTTTGCCATCTTGTAATAACACACCTCCTAATCCAATTGCACTAGCATCACATTCAAGCTCAAAAGTTTAATTAAAATCAGGAAGTTGGAGTAAAGGAGCATGTGTCAACTTATCTTTGATCACCATGAAGGCTTCTTCCTGTGCGGTACACCAAACAAAAGGCACATCCTTCTTTGTAAGCTCATTGAGAGGTGCAGCAATGGTGCTAAAATCTCGCACAAAACGCCTATAGCAACCAGCGAGTCCAAGAAAACTCCTCACTTGTGTGACCGTTTTGGGCTGCGGCCAACTCTCAATAGCTTCAATCTTGGCTTTATCAACTTCAATTCCCTGTGGAGTAACTACATAGCCAAGAAAAGACACTCGGTCGGTGCAAAAGGTGCACTTCCCAAGGTTACCAAACAAACGTGCATCACGTAGAGCAATAAAAACAGCACGTAAATGTTCCAAATGTTCTTCCATAGATTTGCTATAAATCAGTATATCATCAAAATAGACTACCACAAATCGTCCAATGAAAGCACGTAAAACTTTGTTCATTAGTCTCATGAAAGTACTAGGTGCATTAGTTAACCCAAAAGGCATGACTAACCACTCATATAAACCAAACTTAGTTTTAAATGTTGTTTTCCATTCAATTTCATACGAATTTGATGGTATCCACTACGCAAATCAACTTTTGAGAATATTGTAGAGCCACTCAATTCATCAAGCATATCATCTAGCGTAGGAATAGGATGACGATAACGAATAGTAATATTATTAATGCCTCTACAATCAGCACACATACGCGATGTACCATCCTTTTTAGGCACTAGTATAATAGGACCAGCACAAGGACTAAGAGATTTGCGTATATAACCTTTGTCGAGCAGCTCCTGTACTTGACGCATAATCTCCTTCGTCTCCTCTGGATTGGTAAGGTATGGTGCATAGTTGGGTAGCGATGCACTGGGAATTAAGTCAATTTGATGCTCAATCCCTTGAATAGGTGGTAATCTCGGTGGCACGTCTTGTGGGAAGACGTCAGCGAACTCCTGCAAAATGTTAGTGACAGCAAGGGGCAAAGAGGAAGGCACGTCCTCGAATGAAAATAATGTCTCTTTACACACAAAAGCATAGCAAACAGATTTGCTAAAATCTAGCTCATCAATATCAGATTTGTTGGCAAGTAAACAATATCAGATTTGGTGGCAAGTAAACATGCACTTTTCAATTTAATTTCAGAAGCAACACTAGATGGTTTATTATTAGGCTTTATTTGTTGCTCAAACTCTTTTGCCACAATCTGGTTTTCACTCTTATTTTTCTCCTGTTTTGCTTTACTTGCTCTATGAATATCATCTTTCAAAATAGAATCAGGAGTCATAGGAAGCAAAGTAATATTTTTATCCTTATGAACAAGAGTATACTGATTGTTTCTACCATGGTGTATAGAATTTTTATCAAATTGCCATGGTCTACAAAGTAATAAGGAACATGCTTGCATAGGTACCACATCACAATCAACATAATCAGCATATGTAGAGATACTAAAATGCACACGAATAGTACGTGTTACCTTAACCTTGCCGCTTTTGTTGAACCATTGGATGTAGTATGGATGTGGATGTGGTCTTGTGGTGAGAGATAGCTTCTCCACCATATCCATGCTAGCCAAGTTGTTGCAGCTCCCTCCATCTATGATGACGCGAATAGAACATTACTTCACGACTTCCTTTGTATGGAACAAATTATGCCTCTGATTTTGCTCAGCTTGTGTAACCTGCACACTCAAAACAGTCGAGCAACCAAACATTCATACCTGTCAGCATCTTCAGGAGCCATGTATTGCGTCTCATGATCATAATCATCTCCACCGTGTTCTTCACGTGTAATAAGAGCCAAAGTCTCCTCATCATAGTCACTAGCGGACTCATACCGACCATCCTTAGTAGCAAATATCACACGCTGAGATTTGCATTCTCTCGCATAATGACCTCTTCCCTTACAATGACGACAAATAATATCACTTGTGCACCCTGTTGATGCCATGGAAGAAGAAGAGCTATGTGCAGGCCCGGAAGGTGTGCTCTTGGCAGATAGTGGTGGTTGTGTCTGCTTTCTTGTATCACGGTTGGAGGTGGCACCTGATGGAGGTGATGGTGCAGTGGAAGTAGAGGATGCACATGGTGTCCATGATGAAGGTCGACCTGCAGAAAAGTTAGTTCATGCCAATGCCTGTCGATCCCGCACTTCACGTTCAGCTTTACAAGCAAGATGGAATAAACGAGTAATATTATTATACTCCTTATACTCTAGAATGGTCTGAATCTCTCTATTTAATCCACCCATAAAACGTGCAAGCATAGCTTCATTATCCTCAACAATACCACATCTAATCTTGCCAGTTTGTAATTCCTGATAATATTCCTCTAAAGAATTTTTTCCTTGTCTTAAACGCTACAATTTTTGAAGTAATTCACGTTGATAATATGGTGGAACCCAACGAGTACGCATAGCGGTTTTCAAAGCAGCCCAAGTAGTTGGAATATTATTCGGATATAATCTACAGTGTTCAGACCATCACACACAAGCAAAACTAGTGAAAGCACAAAGTGCAGCAGCAACACGTCTCTCCTCGGGATATTCTAAACATGTAAAATGTTGTTCGGTTTCTAACTCCCAAGTAAGATATATATCAGGAGCATATCTACCATTAAATGGTGGAATATTCAATTTCAGTTTAGGAAGATGGTCATGATCTCGTACCTGAGCTGGTAATGCAGCCCTACAATTGCGATTATTTGCATGTCGATGACCGGGTGCTGGTGGTTGCATGTAGTTCTGATTTTGATCAACTTCATCCTCCTAGTCTCCCGCATAATCATCCTCCTCCTCATCAGCAGCAGGAGCCACAGAAGTATCAACAGCAGCACCAACAGTTTGGCCAGGCTCAAGACGGGCACGGCTCACTCGGCGGAGGGTTGTTTTGCGACTTGGAGGTAGTTGTTGTTGTGGCAGAGGTGAGGCAGGTGCAGCCGGTGGTGGTTGTGGAAGATGCGCAAGCACTTCATTAAATTTGTTATCGAGCTTTGTTTTGAACGTCTTCTCAAAGCCAGTTATCTTATCCATGGCCTCTTCAAAATTGTTCAGCACATCTTGCACCTGTTCAGTCATCATTTGCTGAAATTTATCATGCAACTCCTTATTTGTCATGTTCTCCTAGTCAGTCTCATCGACTTGTGATCCTGGCCTTCACGAGGTGCCAGATGTCCGGGCTGGCGCCGGATGTCCGGGCGGTCGGGGCTGGCCTTGACGCTCTCTCGATAGGTGTGGTCCGGGTGTCTGGGCGATGGGCCGAATGTCCCGGCGCTCAGAAGGGCCGGATGTCCAGGCCTTTGGCCGGATGTCCGGGCTGGAGGGTCAGCTCTTCTGCTCTCTAGGTAGGCCCGTCTGGATGTTTGGGATGGAGGCCGGATTTCCGGGCCGGGGGCCGGATGTTCGGGCTGGTCGCCGGATGTCCGGGCCCTGTAGACTTGGCCTCTGGCTCCTTGCTGCTGATGACACTTCCAGGGTCCGGATGTCCGGGTCCTGGGAGCTATTCTTGACTCCTTGCATTGGTTCTCTTCATCCATGAACTTGGAGACTTGTCCGTCTTCACGTGCATCTTCGGTAGGGTCCTCTTGGTACCTAATCATGCACAATATTCCGGACTTAGGTAGTAGCCATGTCTCGAGTGGATCATATGTGATATCACTAAGGAAAGAAGTCACCTCAGTCTCTAGAGCTCTAGCTCATGCTCGTGTCATGGGTCCTCTTGGCACTTGGTGAGACGATGGTAGGTCCATGAGGATGACCGAAGGATGCTCCGCATCATCCCTCCATCGATGATGACCTTGACGGACCTTCCATTGATGTCGGCTGATACGTCTCCAACGTATCTATAATTTTTGATTGTTCCATGCTATTATATATTCCGTTTTGGATGTTTAATGGGCTTACTTATACACTTTTATATTATTTTTGGGACTAGCCTATTAACGGAGGCCCAGCCCAAATTGTTGTTTTTTGCCTATTTCAGTGTTTCACAGAAAAAGAATATCAAACGGAGTCCAAATGGAATTAAACCTTCGGGAACGTGATTTTTGGAACAAACGTGATCCAGAGGATTGGAGTGGACGTCAAGCAACAGACGAGGAGGCCACGAGGTAGGGGTCGTGCCTACCCCCGCGCGCCCTCCACCCTCGTGGGCCCCTCGTGGCTCCACCGACCTACTTCTTCCTCCTATATATACCTACATACCCCCAAATCATCAGAAGCGACCATGAAAACCTAATTCCACCGCCGCAACCTTCTGTACCCATGAGATCCCATTTGGGGTCTTTTCCAGCGTCCTGCCGGAGGGGGCATTGATCACGGAGGGCTTCTACATCAACACCATAGCCTCTCCGATGATGTGTGAGTAGTTTACCTCAGACCTTCGGTTCCATCGTTATTAGCTAGATGGCTTCTTCTCTCTCTTTGGATCTCAATACAAAGTTCTCCTCGATTCTCTTGGAGATCTATTTGATGTAACTCTTCTTTTGCGGTGTGTTTGTCGAGATCCGGTGAATTGTGGGTTTATGATCAAGATTATCTATGAACAATATTTGAATCTTCTCTGAATACTTTATGTATGATTGGTTATCTTTGCAAGTCTCTTTGAATTATCAGTTTGGTTTGGCCTACTAGATTGATCTTTCTTGCAATGGAAGAAGAGCTTAGCTTTGGGTTCAATCTTGCGGTGTCCTTTCCCAGTGACAGCAGGGGCAGCAAGGCACGTATTGTATTTTTGCCATCGAGGGTAAAAAGATGGGGTTTATATCATATTGCATGAGTTTATCCCTCTACATCATGTCATCTTGCTTAAAGCGTTACTCTGTTCTTATGAACTTAATACTCTAGATGCATGCTGGATAGCGGTCAATGTGTGGAGTAATAGTAGTAGATGCAGAATCGTTTCGGTCTACTTGTCACGGATGTGATGCCTATATACATGATCATACCTACATATTCTCATAACTATGCTCAATTCTATCAATTGGTCGACAGTAATTTGTTCACCCACCGTAATAGTTATGCTATCTTGAGAGAAGCCACTAGTGAAACCTATGGCCCCGGGGTCTATTTTCCATCATATTAATCTCTCGTTATTTCCATTACTGTTTACTTGCTTTCTTTACTTTTACTCTTTATCATAAAAATACCAAACATATTATCTTATCATCTCCATCAGATCTCACTCTCGTAAGTGACCGTGAAGGGATTGACAACCCCTTTATCGCGTTGGCAGCGAGGTTCTTATTTGTTTGTGTAGGACTTGAGCGTGAACTCCTACTGGATTGATACTTGGTTCTCAAAAACTGAGGGAAATACTTACGCTACTTTACTGCATCACCCTTTCCTCTTCAAGGGAAAACCAACGCAGTGCTCAAGAGGTAGCAAGAAGGATTTCTGGCGCCGTTGTCGGGGAGGTGTGCGCCAAGTCAATTCAAGACATACCAAGTACCCATCACAAACTCTTATCCCTCGCATTACATTATTTTTTATTTGCCTCTCGTTTTCCACTCCCCACTTCACCCTTGCCGTTTTATTCGCCCTCTTTTTCCGTTTGCCTCTTTTTTTCCTACTTCGTCGTTATGGCTAGTCCTTTATCTACTCCTTTGTCTCCCGAGAATGAAGTTCTTAATTTTAAACAAAGGGAGGGAGAAAATCTAAAAGATGCTTGGTATAGAATTTGCAACGCTCAAAATAAATCTGCTAGAAAGCAATCTACTACCATTCTTCTTCGCAATTTTTATGTAGGCATCACCCCTTCGCATAGATATATTCTTGATACCATTACCGGAGGAAACTTCTTGGGTAGCCATACTTTTGATTCTTATAATGCCATGATAGATTTGTTTGGCTCACCACCTCTTTTGGTTAATGGAACTATTTTAACTTTGGAACATTGATAGAGGCAAAGGTGTCCCGTCTTTCGATGAGATGTTGGTTTTCGCTTTGGAGGAAGTCGACTTTGACGATCCGACTACGAACGTGCGAGGACGTCGCGCCTTAGCAATCGCTAAACCAACTCCGAGAGGTTATTGACCACGCCGGAGCACGATCAACCTGACCACGAGGGTCTGTTTCCTGCGAGCAAACGAAGAACAAGCAAGAAACTGAGATTGCAATCTGGATATTGTGAATATAAGATGAAAGCTTTATTGATCAAGGTGGGGTTCTGTGACGCCTTTGTCTGGTCGTTGAACACAAACGAAGTACGCGAAGTTGCAGCTATGGCGAACTTTTAATCTAAACAAAACCCAAGGTCTAAACGGTGCCCTAAGGGCTGTATATATGGAGGAAGAGGGGGGGAATTTCGTGGCCCTTGGTGGAGGGGTCCGAAATCAACCCTAACTCTTGTTTCCCCACACATACGGACTCTAAAACAGCCTATAGTTAAGTATTTCGAAATTACATGGGCCTGGCCCACTAATAAGGTGACGAGCACCTAGAATAGCCTCGGGCGACATTTATGAAGTAGCATCTTGTATATTTCGTCCAAGGCTTCATGCACCCATTATGGTGGCTTCAAAGTCCTGAAATCATCACTTGTAACTCCGTTCTTGTTCCCCTTTGCATGGCATTATCTCCATGCTTGTTCTTGCTCCAATGTCCATCCTTCTCCAAGCTAGGGCCTTCATTTGTAAGCAAAACAAATGTATCCAATTTAAGCAGCATCATATTCTCATGAACATTAGAATCATTACCAAGAAACGAAAGTACCGATAATTTAATTGGCGTCTTGTGAGCTCTAGTAATTGGTCCAGTATATGTAGCAGTAGGGGCTGTGGGTGTAACAATGGTATTGATGTCCTCATCATCCTCCCCTTCTTGAAATGAAGTTGTCCTCGACGGAAGCTCATATTCCTCACCCAAATAAGGCTTCAAATCTGCAATGTTAAAAGTGGGACAAACCCCAAAATCTGCAGGCAGCTCAAGTTTATATGCATTATCATTTATTTTCTCTAACACCTTAAATGGACCATCAGCACGTGGCATTAGCTTTGATTTGCGCAAATTAGGAAACCTATCCTTACGCAAATGTAACCAAACAAGATCTCCAGGTGCAAAGACAACATGTTTTCTACCCTTATCTCCAGCAAGTTTATATTTAGCATTCATACGCTTAATGTTTTCCTTAGTTATCTCATGCATTTTTAAAATCAATTCAGCACGTTCTTTAGCATCAAAATTAACCTTCTCCGAAGATGGAAGAGGCAACAAATCAATAGGTGCACGAGGTAGGAAGCCATACACAATTTCAAAAGGGCACATCTTAGTAGTAGAATGCAATGAACGATTATAAGCAAATTCAATATGAGGCAAGCATTCTTCCCACATTTTCTTATTATTCTTCAAAACAGCCCTAAGCATAGTAGACAATGTTCTATTGACTACTTCAGTTTGTCCATCAGTTTGGGGGTGACAAGTAGTACTAAAAAGCAGTTTAGTCCCCAACTTAGCCCATAAACATCTCCAAAAGTGGCTAAGAAATTTAGTATCACGATCTGAAACAATAGTATTTGGCACACCATGCAAGCGAATAATTTCACGAAAGAACAAATCAGCAACATTAACAGCATCATCGCTTTTATGACATGGTATAAAGTGTGCCATTTTGAGAATCTATCCACGACAACAAATATGCTATCCTCCCTTCTTTGTTCGAGGTAAACCTAAAACAAAGTCCATAGATATATCCTCCCAAGGAACACTAGGCACAGGCAAAGGCATATATAAACCATGAGGATTGAGTCGTGACTTAGCTTTTTGACATGTAGTGCAGCCAGCAACAAAATGCTCAACATCCCGTCTCATCTTTGGCCAAAAGAAATGTGTAGCAAGTATATCCTCCGTCTTCTTGACGCCAAAGTGTCCCATTAATCCTCCTCCATGCGCCTCCTGCAACAACAAAAGACGAACAGAGCTAGCAGGAATGCATAGCTTGTTAGCACGGAACACAAAACCATCATTAATAACGAACTTGTTCCATGTTCTTCCTTCTTTACAATTCTGCATTACATCTTTAAAATCAGCATCATCCACATATGAAGATAAGGGAGAAAGAGATGTTTACCTGCTGTTCAAAAAGTTCTCTCACGTCACTTTTGGCCCAAGAGAAGATAGAGTCCAAGTCTCTCACGTTCTGGACTCAGATTCGGACTGCACAGACATACCTGAATCAAAACGTCTATAACTTTTTCATACGGACTCCAAATTGGTTGATTCTTTTTTTGTTGGAAAATAGATTTCGTGCATTTTCCAACCCAATTGGAATCACCTTAAAATCCGTCCGGAGCGTTGAGTTATAGGCGAAACAATCTGATGCTGCAGCAGAATCCGAGTCAAACTACAAGTCCAAAGGTGTTACGTCACCTCCGCTTGGGCCCATTGGCCTTGTACGACCTAGGGTTAGTTTTAGGCTGCCTTGGGATGTCCTCCCACCTCCTTGGCCGCCACCCCTTGCTCCTATATAAGTAGATCCATCTAGTAGCTTTTTCCTTGGGATTTGTTTAGTTAAAGTTAGCCATTGCAACTTCGTACTTCGTTTGTGTCCAACGACCAGGCCAAGACCGCTTACGGATCCCCACGTTTATCAATACTTCATATATATTCGCAATATTCAGATTGCATTATCATATTCTTGCTTGTTCTTCGATTGCGTGCAGGAATAGACCTTCGTGGTCAGGTTGATCGTGCTTCCGGCATCGTCAGTAACCTCAGGAGATTGGTTTAGCGATTGCTAAGGCACAACGTCGTGCACGTTTGTAGTCGGATCGTCAAAGTCGTATCCACCAAATCGATAGTTATCATCTCATCGAAAGATCGGGACACCCTCGCCTCTATCAAGTGGTATCAGATTTTCAGGTTGCTCGGTGAGATTTTACAGTTTTCCGTAGTTTAGATCGAGTCTGTTCTTCATACCTATAGTCCACGAAAAAGCCACAAAAAAATTAGGGTTAGTTCATCATATCCGCACCAATCTGAGCCTTTGCATAATCTTTTTAGGGTTTGCTTTGTTGAATTTGCGGTTGCATCGTCGTGTCAAGTTGCTGGTCTTAGAGTCTAGTCTTTTAGAGTTTCGGGTTCTGGTCATAAGTTGTCACGCCGCCGCCGCACCATCATCATCGCCTTGCCATCTTCCACCACCGCTCCGAATCCGTATCCATAGACCACCACCAATCCGTGTCCATATACCACCACTGATCCATATCCATATACCACCACCCTACCACCACCGCTGCCATATACCACCACCATATATCCACCACCAATCCGAGTTCCTTGCATATTAGGGTTGTTTTCGAGATCCATCTAGTTTCCGATTCGTGTTTCCTTGCCGGAGTAGGTTTCGAAAAAAAGAGTCTGGAAACCACCCTCCGTTTAGGCCCAAAATTTTCCGAAAACGCACTTGTCAAAAAATTTTCTGGCTATCCTATTTTTAGGTGTTTCTAAGTGTATTGAGACAGTCGCCGTTATAGAAAGTTTTTTTTGACCCGTTTCCAGTTTTTGGGTCCGGGCAGTCGAAAAAAAAAACAATTGGTCGAAAAAATTTCGTGCCCATCCTGTCAGTTTGACCTGGGAAGAGTTTTGAGACACTCGCCATTATAGTGATTTTTCGCAAAAAAAAAAAGAGCCGCGCAAAAAAAAAAGGCAGCGCAAAAAAAGCGAATTTTTTCCAGAGTGTGCTTTTCCCTTGTTTACGTGCAGCGCCGTGATTTTGTTAGTGTTCTAGGCTCGCGTCTCTAGCACGGTCTAGCCTAGGACCAGCACAGTACCGTCGTTGAGCGTTTATTCAACTTTGCATCTCTGAATTGATTATTGCTAACCTTTTTTGCTACCATATTATAAGCCTTCCCAGCTCCACATACATCTACATCGTGCGTTTGACTCTCCACAGTAATCGCTCTATCCAAGCTTTGAGAGTTTTGACTACATCGGTTGCCGATCACCTTTCTTCTTTGGGTAAGAACTGGTAAGAATTTGAGATTTGCCTGACGGATTTGTGACTGTCCACCACACCATCACCACCACTTCCTAGTAGTCTGTCGAATCATATTCGTGTGTGTTTCTATTGCTGCTAACCATGGCAGGATCACAAGCCGATTTAGACTGACTGGGAGAACATGACAAACAAAGCGCTACATGATAAGTTTCAACAAATGATGAGTGGGCAGGTGGACGATGTGCTAAATAGATTTGAAGAGGCCATGGAGAAGATAGATGGCATTGAGAAGGCGTTCGAAACAAAGCTCGATAACAAGTTTAATGAATTGCTCGCGCGTCTACCACAACCACCACCGGCTGCACCTAACGCACCTCTACTACAACAACATGGACTACCTCCACATCGCGAAACAGCCCTCCGCCGAGCTTCCGTGTCCCTCTTCACTGGCCAAGCTGCTGGTGCTGCTGTTGATACTTCTATGGCTCCTGCTGCTGCGGTGGGGGAGGATGATTATGTAAGAGCTTACGAGGATGAGGCTGATCAACATCAGAACTACGTGCAACCACCAGCACCACAACCACCAGGTCGTCCACATGCAAATAATGGCAATGTTGGGCTCCCCTTCAGTGCGAGATCATGACCATCTCCTAAACTAAAATTGAATATTCCACCATTTGAGGGTAGATATGTTCCTGATATGTATCTTACTTGGGAGTTAGAAACTGAACAACGATTTACATGTTTACAATATCCTGAGGAGAGACGTGTTCCTGCTGCTGTTTGTGCTTTCACTAGCTTTGCATGTGTTTGGTGGTCTGAACATTGTAGATTATATCCTGTTCCAGCTACTTGGGCTGCTTTGAAAACTGCTATGCGTACTCGTTGGGTTCCACCATATTATCAGCGTGAATTACTTCAAAAATTGCAGCGCTTAAGACAAGGAAAAATTCGTAGAAGAATATTATCGGGAATTACAAACTGGCTTGATTAGATGTGGTATTGTTGAGGAGAATGAAGCTATGCTTGCACGTTTTCTGGGTGGATTAAATAGAGATTCAGACCATTCTAGACTACAAGGATTATAATAATATCACTTGATTATTCCATCTTGCTTGTAAAGCTGAGCGTGAAGTGCAGGATCGATGTGCCTTGGCGCGGACTAACTTTTCTGCAGGTCGACCTTCATCATGGACACCACGTGCATCATCTACTTCCACACGTTCTACTACACGGCACCTCCGTCGGCTGCCACCTCCAACCGTGATACAAGAAAGCAGGCACAACCACCACTATCGCCAAGAGTACACCTTTGGGCCTACAGAGCTCTTCTTCTTCCATGGCGTCAACAGGCACACAAGTGATATTATTTGTCGTCGTTGTAAGGGAAGAGGACATTTTATGAGAGAATGCACATCTCAGCGTGTGATGATTGCTACGAGGATGGTGGGTATGAGTCTGCTAGTGACTATGATGAAGAGACTTTGGCTCTTATTACACATGAAGAACACGGTGGAGATGATTCGATCCCGAGACGCAATACATGGCTCTGAAGATCTTGACAGGTATGAATGTTTAGTTGCTCAACGTGTTTTGAGTGTGCAGGTTACACAAGCTGAGCAAAATCAGAGGCATAACTTGTTCCATACAAAGGAGTTGTGAAGGAACGTTCTATTCAGCGTCATCATAGATGGAGGAGCTGCAACAACTTGGCTAGCATGGATATGGTGGAGAAGCTTTCTCTCACCACAAGACCACATCCACATCCTTACTACATCCAATGGTTCAACAACAGCGGCAAGGTTAAGGTAACACGTCTGTTCGTGTGTATTTTAGTATCTCTACATATGCTGATTATGTTGATTGTGATGTGGTACCTATGCAAGCATGTTCCTTATTACTTGGTAGACCATGGCAATTTGATAAAAATTCTGTACACCATGGTAGAAACAATCAGTATACTCTTGTTCACAAGGATAAAAATATTACTTTGCTTCCTATGACTCCTGATTCCATTTTGAAAGATGATATTAATAGAGCTAATAAAGCAAAACAGGAGAAAAATAAGAGTGAAAATCAGATTGTGGCAAAAGAATTTGAGCAACGAATGAAGCCTAATAATAAACCATCTAATGTTGCTTCTGAAATTAAACTGAAAAGTGCATGTTCATATGTGGATTGTACAAATGTCCCATACACCTGCAATTAGACATGGCACAAAAGTTTGTGAAGTATTTTTGTCCTGGATAACATAAATATATTATTGAATAGTTTGCACTAGAAATCACCTGAGAAATATGCATGTATGCAATATTTTTGGTCTCATCCAAGGTAGTCATGTCCTCATCAAACATGTGATGCAACGGCTTGAAATTATTGAAAATAGAGTTGCCACCGTAGACTTGATTGAAAATTTGGATAAATAGATCCATAACCAAATTACCCAATACGGATCTAAGGTAGGAGTTGCTCTTAAGGTTTTTAAAGAAAAGGGACCTATTGTTAATGAAAGGATAGATCAAGATTCCACGAGAATTGATAAAATTGAGGATATTATTACCAACCTAGGATCTTCCTTTTCTTTCGTGAAAAACACTCCTTCTAATGCTAAGATTGCCAAATTAATGTTTGTTCCTAAAAATAAGGGTGAAACTTCTAGCAAGGGGAAGGCGGACCTCAAATCCATAAGTGTTAACCCCAATTTTTTCGCTATCCTTAAGGAACCTTTTGCCACAAGAGATTTCTTTGATTTCGTGCCTAGAAGTTTGATTATTAATAAAAAGGAAGAAACTCCTAGGGGTGATATGCGCCTTATTGAGGAATGGCCTACCAAAGATGGCAATAACTAGATCTATCCTTGTTTTTATGCCTAGCTAGGGGCGTTAAACAATAGCCTTGTTGGGAGGCAACCCAATTTTAATTTTAGTTTCCTGCTTTTTGCTTCTGTTTAGGAATAAATCTTTGATCTAGCCTATGGTCAGATTTGTTTCTATGTTTTAGTCAGTGTTTGTGCCAAGTTAAACCTATAGGATCTTCTTGGATGATAGTTATTTAATCTTGCTGAAAATTCCAGAAACTTTCTGTTCACGAAAACAATTGTTAAAAATCACCTGAACGTGATAAAATACTGATTCCGATTGCAGCAGATCATTAACCAAATTGTCTAGGTCGTCCTATTTTTGTAGAATGTTTGGAGTTCCAGAAGTTTTCATTAGTTACAGATTACTACAGACTGTTCTGTTTTTGACAGATTCTGTTTTTCGTGTGTTGTTTGCTTATTTTGATGAATCTATGGCTAGTAAAATAGTTTATAAACCATAGAGAAGTTGGAATACAGTAGGTTTAACACAAATATAAATAAAGAATGAGTTCAATATAGTACCTTGAAGTGGTATTTTGTTTTCTTTCGCTAACGGAGCTCACGAGATTTTCTGTTAAGTTTTGTGTTGTGAAATTTTCAAGTTTTGGGTAAAAGATTTGATGGATTATGGAACAAGGAGTGGCAAGAGCCTAAGCTTTGGGATGCCCAAGGCACCCCAAGGTAAATCCAAGAACACCAAAAAGCCAAAGCTTGGGAATGCCCCGGAAGGCATCCCCTCTTTCGTCCTTAACTATCGGTAACTTACTTGGAGCTATATTTTTATTCACCACATGATATGTGTTTTGCTTGGAGCGTCTTGTACGATTTGAGTCTTTTTTTGTTAGTTTTCCACAATCATCCTTGTTGTACACACCTTTTGAGAGAGACACATGATTTGGAATTTGCTAGAATACTCTATGTGCTTCACTTATATCTTTTGAGCTATATAGTTTTTGCTCTAGTGCTTCACTTATACCTTTTAGAGCACGACGGTGTTGTATTTTATAGAAATTATTGATTCGCATGCTTCACTTATATTATTTTGAGAGTCTTAAACAGCATGGTAATTTGCTTTAATTGTGAAATTAATCTTCCATATTGAGTTTATTGAATGTTATGAGAAGTTAGATACTTGATAAGTGTTTTTAGATATAAAGGTGGTAATATTAGAGTGTGCTAGTTGAGTAATTGTGAAATTGAAAAATACTTGTGTTAAAGTTGGCAAGTCCCGTAGCATGCATGTATGGTTAAAGTTGTGTGACAATTTTGACACATAGGTGTTCTTTTATTGCTTTCCTTATGAGTGGCGGTCGGGGACGAGTGATGGTCTTTTCCTACCAATCTATCCCTCTAGGGGCATGCGTAGTAGTACTTTGCTTCGAGGGCTAATAAACTTTTGCAATAAATATATGAGTTCTTTATGACTAATGTGAGTCCATGGATTATACGCACTCTCAACCTTCCATAATTTTCTAGCCTCTACGGTACTGTGCACTGCCCTTTCTCACCTTGAGAGTTGGTGCAAACTTCGCCGGTGCATCCAAACCCCGTGATATGATACGCTCTATCACACATATGCCTCCTTATATCTTCCTCAAAACAGCCACCATACCTACCTATCATGGCATTTTCATAGCCATTCCGAGATATATTGCCATGCAACTTTCCACCGTTCCGTTTATTATGACACGCTTCATCATTGTCATATTGCTTTGCATGATCATGTAGTTGACATCGTATTTTGTGGCAAAGCCACTATTCATAATTTTTTCATACATGTCACTCTTGATTCATCGTATATCCCGGTACACCGCCGGAGGCATTCACATAGAGTCATATTTTGTTCTAAGTATTGATTTGTATATAATAAAAAGTGTGATGATCATCATTATTAAAGCATTGTCCCATGTGAGGAAAGGATGATGGAGACTATGATTCCCCCACAAGTCAGGATGAGATTCCGGACTAAAAAAAAGAGGCCAACGAAGAAAAAAAAGAGTAGAAGGCCCCAAAAAAGAGAGAAAAAGAGAGAGGGGACAATGTTACTATCCTTTTTCCACACTTGTGCTTCAAAATAGCACCGTGATCTTCATGATAGAGAGTCTCCTATGTTGTCACTTTCATATACTAGTGGGAATTTTTCATTATAGAACTTGTCTTGTATATTCCAATGATGGGCTTCCTCAAAATGCCCTAGGTCTTCATGAGCAACCAAGTTGGACGCACACCCACTTAGTTTCTTTTGTTCAGCTTTCATTAATTATAGCTCTAGTGCATCCGTTGCATGGCAATCCCTACTCCTCTCATTGACATCAATTGATGGGCATCTCCATAGCCTATTGATTGGCCGCGTCAATGTGAGACTTTCTACCTTTTTGTCTTCTCTCATAACCCCCATCATTATACTTTACTCCACCCATAGTGCTATATCCATGGCTTGCGCTCATGTATTGTGTAAGAGTTGAAAAGGCTGAAGCGCGTTAAAACTATGAACCAATTGCTCGGCTTGTCATCGGGGTTATGCACGATGAGAACGTTTGTGTGACAATATTGAGACATAGCCTAACTATATGATTTTGTAGGGTAAGCTTTCTTTGGCTATGTTATTTTGATAAGACATAATTGCTTGGTTAGCATGTTTGAAGTATTATTGTTTTTATGTCAACATTAAACTTTTATCTTGAATCTTTCGGATCTAAATATTCATACCACAATAAAAAAAATTACATTGAGATTTATGCTAAGAAGCATTCCACATCAAAAATTCTTTTTTATCATTTACCTACTCGAGGACGAGCAGGAATTAAGCTTGGGGATGCTTGATACGTCTCCAACATATCTATAACTTTTGATTGTTCCATGCTATTATATATTCTGTTTTGGATGTTTAATGGGCTTATTTATACACTTTTATATTATTTTGGGGACTAACCTATTAACCGGAGGCCCAACCCAAATTGCTATTTTTTGCCTATTTCAGTGTTTCGCAGAAAAAGAATATCAAACGGAGTCCAAACAGAATGAAACCTTCGGGAACGTGATTTTTGGAATAAACGTGATCCAGAGGACTTGGAGTGGACATCAAGCAACAGACGAGGATGCCACGAGGTAGGGGGGCGCGCCTCCCCGCCCCCAGGCACGCCCTCCACCCTTGTGGGCCCCTCGTGGCTCTACCGATGATGTAGGGCGGAACCCTACGTGGACGATCTTTCACGTTGGAGCGGATCCTACGGGGAATCACGAAGAACACGCGGAAGAACACGAGGAAATCACGGGGAGGAACGAGAGGAAAACACTCAACCAACAAGGAATCGGTCACACAAATGCTAGATCGATGAACACAAAGGGAGATACATGATTCAAGGTCAACAAAGGACGATACAAACGGTAGCCGTTCTTCTCCGAGAGGAGGTCTTGATGGGGTCCACCCTAGAAGGGGTCTTGAATCCGCTTGGGGATCTTCCCGAAGAGGTCTGAGCTCGAGGAGAAGTAGCCAAGTGGATGAGCAAAGGCTCTCACACAACCATGAGCTAAACCTAAGCTAACCCTCGAAAGGATGAGAGGAGGGTCTATTTATAGTCTAGGTTCTTGAAGGGGTAAGTTGGGAGCGAAACGAGTACATGGGCCTCGGTCCGAACGCTGCACGCAGCAGTGGCGGTAGTACTGCCGTGCTTGAGTATGTAGTACCGCTTTCAGTGGTAGTACCGCTTGGTGGGTGTAGTACCGCTCTGACGCCGTTCGATTCCTGGAGTGTGTCGGGTTCTGCGGAAGTAGGCTGGATGGAGAGCGGTAGTACCGCTTGGCTCTCAGCGGTAGTACCGCTTGGCTTGAGCGGTAGTACCGCTCCCTTTGGACTCTGCAGCTCTTCCTCTTGCTCTTGGTGTCCATCTTGAGCTGTAGCTTCTCCTAGGTTGGTTCCTCGGTACCTAAGCATGCACAACATTCCGGATTGAGGTAGTAGCCAAGTCTCGAGAGGGTCATATGATATTTCACTAAGGAGAGAAGTCACCTCGGTCTCGAGAGCTCGAGCTCGTGCTCTCGTCATGGGTCCTTTTGGAGCTTGGTGAGGCGACGGAAGGTCCATGGGGATGATCGAAGGATGCTCCACATCATCTCCCCTCCCTTGGGAAAGATCCGACCTCGGATCGTGATCCTCATCACCATGGAAATGGTTGTCGTAGACGGACTTGTAGTTGGACGAAGTTGAAGACATGGCGCAATCCAAGTAGTCCAAGGTGTCGCCGGAGTGATAGACATGCAAAAAGAGCAAACACAAGAAACACTCGGAAATACAATGGTTAGCGCACCCAAAGTGTCCATCATGTAAGACTTAGTCCGTCCAAAGGAATTGTTCATGACAAGGCATGAGATGCTTATCCAAATGATGTAAAATGACATGTAAAGCATTCATGGGAACCAAAGCATGGTGCACAAAGCGACAAATTCTACCATTGTGCAAAATGATGTCATAGAGAGACGGTTTATCAATAGCATGAATATGGCAATGGATGCTCACCATGTGTATGATATCATGCAATTGATGATAGGCAATGTGATGATTATGTATGAAGATGCCATCAAGAAAGATCACAACAAAGTTGCTAAGAAAATGCACAAGCTCATATATCATGGATGACATGGCAATACAAGATGCAACAAGGCAATCATAATGTGAGTCAATCCATGCATAAGACGCAAATTTGTGGTGAGTATGATAAGTCCATCGAGCATGACATGTATGAGCACAATCAACTAATATGGAAGTGTTGGTGTACCAAAGCTCGATGTCGGGGCATGAGTGGAATTCCAAAGATGCATCCAATAAGTGCGAGAGCTTCTCAATGTAAAGGTCCATAGAGCCAATCTCCAATGTCGCTCCTCCGTTCGCGAGATGTATCATGTAGACAACAAGAAGGAAACAACAATGAAAGAATGACCCATCCAATATGCGTATTTGAGGATGGCTCAAAGAGAAGGAGGTCACCTTTAGGAGGTTCTCAAGGATGATGGAGTTGCGCATCTTGTATGCCTTCCCATAAGCAAGTAGTCTCGTGATGTTACCGCCTTGTGAATCCTTCAAAATGAAAGAACATGACAAACACTCGGAAAAACAAATGAGGGTGGCGGAAGTGCAAAACCTATCATTCGTGTGGTAAGATACCCAACAAGTGTATGCATCATGCTCATCATAAGAAAGTACAAGGGAGCGTTTCATAGTATGGAGGCATATGATGCGAGAACAACCAAATACAATAGGCTCAAGTAAACAAGCATGCATCACAAGTAATATGTCAAAGTCTCCAAGATTAATAAGCATAGTATGGTTGCACTCAATACAAGTGGATATGAAAGAGGCAACTAATGGACACAAGAGACAATGATCAAGATATATCATGTGAGAGGCATGAGCATATATGTCATCAACCCAAGAAAGCAAGTAATAGTGGAACATGGGTGATGCAACATAGCAAGCAATCATATCAATCAAGTGAAGCAAGCTAGTAGTGCGAAGATGCAACGTACTAGATGGAATCAAGGCAAGCATGTCATGTGTGTAAATAGTGGAATGGATAATTCACATGGCATAGCACAAGCATGAAAGCAAGATATGAGAAAATTATCATCAATGTATTGGCGAGAGGCCATATGTAAATAGCAATGGATCATCATGACTCTCCCAACACAACAAGCATCAATAGCATGGGGCACATGATAAACATGGCAAAAGCAACAAGGATCTCCACCAAGCATGCAAATACGCATAAAAGTGGCATAATGATGAAACATGGGTAGATGCAAGCAAGGGTCACAATTGCATGGCAAAGGCATAGGAGCAAGCATAACATGCAAAGTGAACACGGGAAAATGAGCATAAGGTGGCAAGTGGTAAATAGCCCATAGCCGTGTGAGAGCCAAGTAGAAGAGATGCGTAGTCCTTGCGCGAAGGGAGCGGTGGTAAGGATAGTCCACGGGATACCAAAGCATCGTTGCTCTCAAGAGCTCGTTTCGTCAACTCATGGGATTGAGATGTTGACGAGTGTATGTGGGTACCTACACAAAACAAAGACAAAGAGAAAATTGTGTGTGCGTGGTAGATGTACACATCATCCATCATGATGCGCACGTGCATGTGTCGGTTAGCACAAAATATCCAATGCTCAAATAAATGAGATGCATGATATAGAAACATGTCATCCATCATGATAGGTTTGTTATTATGTATGGCATAATGGAGACTCAAATTGTGTAATGCATCATGAGCAATATCTAGAGCATTGTTATTCATGGAATGCATATGGTGCAAGCAATCATGGAAATCATGCAAAGGATGGGATGAATCAAAATCTCCAAACATGTATGAGGAAACTATGGGGGTCTCCTCATGAGCAATAGTAGAAACATCACGTGGAGAATATTGACAACATCCAAAACAATGCATATTTGGAACAATGTGATCATGGCATGGAATAGTAGATGAATTGCATAAATCATGTAAAGGAAGCATGGCAATATCATCACAAGAGAAGCAAAGGCCAATGACCATCATCTCGTCATCTATGCCATAAGTGCAAATGGGATTTATTTTAATTGGGCATGCATAGTTACTATGTTGAGATTGAAAGGAAGCAATATGAGAGATCTCACTCATAGCATATGACAAGTTCAATGGATTGTCAAATATGATGTGACCAAAAGAATTTTCACATGATATCCTATGGAGCATGGCATCACAACTAGGCAACTCAACATGCTCATCATCATATTCATCATAAATAGGTAAGTCAAGGCATGAAGAAGTTTCACTAGCATGAAGCATGGTAATAGGTGGGTCGACATCATGGGAGCAATCAATGTCAAGATAGTCCACTAGTGGGACAAGAGAAGTACCATCACCTATGTTACCTTTGGAAGGTCGCTCATGAGTTGTAGGTGAGGTGTTGAAGATCGTCTCGTTGTCATCTTCATCTTGATGGAACCATGTGGGGGTGTATCATCGTCCACCATGGCCATCGTCGTCTCCAATGGAGGAATAGACTCATCAAGGATAGGCATGTCGTCATGTAGGAGACCTAGCACCAAAGAAGAAAACACACTAGGAGTAGAGGTTAAGTCGTTAGAAATCATAGTGGCCTCATGTGCCGTGTCAACTACCTCACTCACTAAGTGTTGTGGCTCACTCACTCTCAATATGATGCTCTCACTCGTATGGTTGGTGGAGTCACTCAAATGGCTCTCAACCTCACATAGGATGTGTGGCATGCTCTCATGTGTGGGGCTAGTGGTGGTCACACTCATCCTCTCATAGGAAATGCTCTCAATGTCACGTATGGTGGAGTCACTCATATCACTCATGGGGTGGTGGCTCTCCTCACATGGCAAATGGGGCATCTCGACATATGTGGGTGCCGGAGAGATGTAGGTGCAAATGTCTCCATGCGCGGTCGCGTAGCTTGACTCGGAGTATGAGTCCAATGTGGGCTTCGTCTTCATGTTGTTGAAGAGGTTCGCGCTCGTCACCGTGGTCGAAGGGGATGGCCCTTGCTCGATCGTCTTGTCACCGTCTTGGTGTTGGAGGCCCATATGATGTGGCACCTCATAGCTCGTCTCCATGACCGAAGGGAGTTTCCCATGCTCGGCCATCTTCCTTGAGGGGCTTCGAAGATGGAAGTGTCGCCTCGCTTCGTGAGGTGGTCGCCTTGGACTTGATGAAGTCGATGTAGGCGTACACGTGGGAAGTAGGCGAAGATGCCGACGTCCAAAGGCGAAGATGCCTTGAGAACACTTGGCGAAGATGCGAAGTGGTTGATGTAGCCGTAGCGCCGTCTTGGTGGTGGTCGTCTCGCGGTCTTCTCTTGTGCTTATGAAGCTTCGACTTGGCATGAAGTAGGGCTTGTTGGGACTCGTGCATTTGCGCTTGTGGAGCATCTTCATGATGGTGATGTCGTTGTCGTGCTTGAGCTCGTAGTAGATGTCGTTCGTCGTCGTCGTGCACATGATGCTTGGAGGTGACTTGTCCTTCATGACGATGTTGATCACGAACGTGATGGTGGTCGCCATGTAGATGTGGACGAGGACGATTTGCACTTGCATATTTTTCGCGCTTCGAAGACTTGTGGCTTGAACGTCGCCGTCTTGAAGATGACGAAGGGGAAGAAGACTTGATCAAGGCCCGAATCTCCTCCATCCTTGCATCTTGCTCCTCTTTATGTGCGGCAAGCTTCTTGTCGAAGTAGTTCCTTCTCCTTGCTTCGGAGTGATGAATGTCGATGGAGATGTTCTCGATGCGCTCTCGCAATCTTGATTGTGTGCCTTGCACTTGTCGTTGTAGATCGAAGAGAGACGCTTTGGTGATGTAGTTGTTCACGCCGTCGTTGTTGTCGAAGACCGGAGATGAAATGCCTTGCCTATCCATCACAAGACTCGAGCAAATATGAGTGGGAGAAAGAGAAGAACTTATACCAATGTACCTTGACCGATGTTGAAAATGAATCAAGTTCACTCAAATGCGGACAATGAAATAGCACTATTGGTACCAATCCTTGTCGGTTCTCACACCTACACAAGTAAAGCTTATGGAGGAGCTCGGTGAGGATAGTGGCACAAAATTTAATGCAAAATGTTAGCAAGAGTCAATAATGTTGAAAGAGATTCACAAATTCGCAAGTGAAACAAATGGACCAATAGCAAAGAATGGCACACGGAAACACACACACGGATAGATAAATGGGGTCGTGCAACCAAGGAATGAGCACAAAATGTGGAATCCACGGAAAACGCTCGTGTTGCACAACTCAAGAGAGACGCTAGCACGATTGCTCAATAGGCGGATACGACACTTGTGCACAACCTATAAGATTCAGAATGGATAAACTTCTATCCCAAGTATGCTATGTATGTATGGTTCCTGGTGTTTCTCTCAAGATGATCCAAGATGATCGGATATGATAATTTTATATGCAATGTGGTATGATGCTATGGCACTTGCTTACAAGCTTCTTTCCTCTTTCTCTCTTTTGCTTAAAAGCTTTATTTCTCTTCTTTTCTTTTTTTTATGGCCACTTTGCACAATGCACAAACCAAGATAGCAATTGTGTGTATGCGGGAACAAACTTGTGACACAAGATGATATGATGATACCAAGATGATATGGTATGTATGCAATGGATGGTGTAGATCACTAATGTGCACAAGTAACGTTGCCGGCAATACTCAAATGGCTAGTCTCGATAGGCAAGTAACGCAAAAGTAAGGCTAGGGGTTAACAATGCAATGGCAAGGGGAATATACAAAGGAGGGATACCACGATACCAATATGATATGGAGGTTACCGTCCTTGGCGATGATGAGTGGCGGTGTTCTTGATGTAGATACCAAGATGATGGAGACTCGTCCCTAAGTAGCCGAAACACCTTAGGAAACGGAAAAACCGCGAACTCAAAATCTCAAACGTCAAATGTCAAAATGGTGGTAGCGGGAATGCGGTGGTGGTTTGCACTTGGCAATGCGGAAGTGGAATGATGGGCTATACACGTGTCGGAGTTGAAGTTGCCGTCCCTAAGTAGCCGAAACACCTTAGGAGACACAAGCCACAACTCGAAAAAGCTCAATCAACTATTGGGTTAAGTTGGGTTGTCGGAAGTGTATGGTGGGCAAGGTTATGTGGAAGTGGTGGTGGTGGTTGATGAAGAAGCAATCGTCCCTAAGTAGTCAAACACCTTAGGAGACTCGAATCACTACTCAAGCAACCACTAATGCTATGGGGAACAAATTGGTTAGGTTATGGAAGTCGGTGGTGGTTATGCGGAGGATGTGGCGGAAGCCCTAGGCAAAGATGCCAAAGTTCACAAAATTTGATGGAGTCAAATGGTGATGGTAGTATTTTTATGGGAAGGGGGATGTCAATAGCTTCAAAACGAGCTAAAGAACGTCAAAATCGTACTCCGGATGAATTAGTTATGGCCGAAACGGTGAAAGTCGGAAGGCTGAATCGCCAGGGCGGTAGTACCGCTGGGGAGGGCGGTAGTACCGCTCGTGTCGGGATTTTTCGACTGTTTCGGCTGAACGGGGTCTGGCGGTAGTGCCGTTCTCAGCGGTAGTACCGCTAGGAGGGCGGTAGTACCGTTCTCAGCGGTAGTACCGCTAGGAGGGCGGTAGTACCGCTCGTGTCGGGATTTTCTCGATTGTTCGAATCGTTGCGCGATTTTGGGGCGGAAATGGGTGATTTCGGGGTCAAAATTCGATGGATTTTGTGGATGGAAAGAGGTGAAACTTGGGGGAATGCTAGATCCACTTGAAACCAAGCAAATCCACGGATCAAAATCAACAAAACATCATCAAAACTAACAAATCACAAAAAAATTTGGGGCTATTTTTGGTGGGGATTTTCGGATTTAGGACGAAATCAACAAAATCAAGCTAGAAAAAGAGGGGTAGGGGCTCCAAAAACGTGATCAACCTAAGCTCTGATCCATAGATGATGTAGGGCGGAACCCTACGTGGACGATCTTTCACGTTGGAGCGGATCCTACGGGGAATCACGAAGAACACGCGGAAGAACACGAGGAAATCACGGGAGGAATGAGGGAAAACACTCAACCAACAAGGAATCGGTCACACAAATGCTAGATCGATGAACACAAAGGGAGATACATGATTCAAGGTCAACAAAGGACGATACAAACGGTAGCCGTTCTTCTCCGAGAGGAGGTCTTGATGGGGTCCACCCTAGAAGGGGGTCTTGAATCCGCTTGGGGGATCTTCTCCGAAGAGGTCCTGAGCTCCGAGGAGAAGTAGCCAAGTGGATGAGCAAAGGCTCTCACACAACCATGAGCTAAACCTAAGCTAACCCTCGAAAGGATGAGAGGAGGGTCTATTTATAGTCTAGGTTCTTGAAGGGGTAAGTTGGGGCGAACGAGTACATGGGCCTCGGCCCGAACGCTGCACGCTGAGGCAGGGCGGTAGTACCGTGCTTGAGGCGGTAGTACCGCTTTCAATGATAGTACCGCTTGGTGGGTGGTAGTACCGCTCTGACGCCTGTTCGATTCTGGAGTGTGTCGGGTTCTCATGGAAGTAGGCTGGATGGAGAGCGGTAGTACTGCTTGGCTCTCATGTAGTACCGCTTGGCTTGAGCGGTAGTACCGCTCCCTTTGACTCTGCAGCTCTTCCTCTTGCTCTTGGTGTCCATCTTGAGCTGTAGCTTCTCCTAGGTTGGTTCCTCGGTACCTAAGCATGCACAACATTCGGATTGAGGTAGTAGCCAAGTCTCGAGAGGGTCATATGATATTTCACTAAGGAGAGAAGTCACCTCGGTCTCGAGAGCTCGAGCTCGTGCTCTCGTCATGGGTCCTTTTGGAGCTTGGTGAGGCGACGGAAGGTCCATGGGGATGATCGAAGGATGCTCCACATCATCCGACCTACTTCTTCCTCCTATATATACCTACGTACCCCCAAACAGAACCGACCATGAAAACCTAATTCCACCGCTGCAACCTTCTATACCCGTGAGATCCCATCTTGGGGTCTTTTCCGACGTCCTGCCGGAAGGGGCATTGATCACGGATGGCTTCTACATAAACACCATAGCCTCTCCAGTGATGTGTGAGTAGTTTACCTCGGACCTTCGGGTCCATAGTTATTAGCTAGATGGCTTCTGCTCTCTCTTTGGATCTCAATACAAAGTTCTCTTCGATTGTCTTGGAGATCTATTTGATGTAACTCTTCTTTTGCGGTGTGTTTGTCGAGATCCGATGAATTGTGGGTTTATGAGCAACATTATCTATGAACAATATTTGAATCTTCTCTAAATTCTTTTATGTATGATTGGTTATCTTTGCAAGTCTCTTCGAATTATCAGTTTGGTCTGGCCTACTAGATTGATCTTTCTTGTAATGGGAGAAGTGCTTAGCTTTGGGTTCAATCTTGCAGTGTCCTTTCCCATGTGATGAGGGCAGCAAGGCACGTATTGTATTGTTGCCATCGAGGATAAAAAGATGGGGTTTATATCATATTGCATGAGTTTATCCCTCTACATCATGTCATCTTCCTTAAAACGTTACTCTATTCTTATGAACTTAATACTCTAGATGCATGCTGGATAGCGGTCGATGTGGGGAGTAATAGTAGTAGAAGCAGAATCGTTTCGGTCTACTTGTCACGGACGTGACGCCTATATACATGATCATACCTGGATATTCTCATAACTATGCTCAATTCTATCAATTGGTCGACAATAATTTGTTCACCCACCGTAATACTTATGCTATCTTGAGAGAAGCCACTAGTGAAACCTATGGCCCCCGGGTCTATTTTCCATCATATTAATCTCTCGTTATTTCCATTACTGTTTACTTGCTTTCTTTACTTTTACTCTTTATCCTAAAAATACCAAACATATTATGTTATCATCTCTATCAGATCTCACTCTCGTAAGTGACCGTGAAGGGATTGACAACCCCTTTATCGTGTTGGTTGCGAGGTTTTTATTTGTTTGTGTAGGTGCAAGGGACTTGAGCGTGACCTCCTACTGGATTGATACCTTGGTTCTCAAAAACTGAGGGAAATACTTACGCTACTTTACTGCATCACCCTTTCCTCTTCAAGGGAAAACCAACGCAGTGCTCAAGAGGTAGCACTGGCCTTGGTGTGGAAGATATGGCATCTTTGGTCTTTGTCTTGTTGATGTTGAAGAGTCAAGACCTTGGATACAATGAGAGCGGGGCTCGAATCTTCGTTACAAGAGACTTGATTATCTTCATCTTCGTTTACTTGCCGGTGCATGGCCACTTGCTCAAGGGATTCCATTTCCTCTTCATTCATGGAGTCATATGTTCCGTCGTCGATGAGGATCATGGTGCACTTGTTTGTACACTCAAAGGACTTGTGGCCTCGGCCGCCACATGTGAAGCATCTGAAGGAACTTGTCTTGATGGTCTCATTGATCGGAGTAGATGATGAAGCTATCGGCTTGAAGTTGCTTGTAGTATGAGGACGACTTGAGTTAGTCAAAGTTTTCTTCTAACTAGACTTGTCGACGTTGCTTGGGGTAGCTTTGGTTGAGGTAGAAGGTGTTGGGGTCGTTGAAGCTTGGGTGTTGGAGAAGCAGTAGCTCTTGGAAGAGTACTTGGCATACTTGAAATCATCTTGCACTTGACGTTCCGCTTTGGTAGCTTGGTGCCCTAGCTCGATGAGGTTCGAGTATGGTTGGAAGTCGGATATCTCCATTTCCTCGTAGTACTCTTCAACGCTCTTGGTTCCTTGCTTGAGGAGTTGGAGTTTTTTGAAGAGGTTGCGGTTGTAGTAGGTTGGCACGAAACGTGCTCTCATGACATCCTTCATTTGCGCCCAAGTTGTGATGGGTGGTTCACATCTTGCCTCTCGGCGCTCAATGACTTGTTCCCACCAAATGAGGACGTAATCTTGGAACTCAAGGGATGCCATCGCGATCTTCTTCTCTTCCTCATAGTTGTGCAAGCAGAAGATTTTGTCAACCTTCAATGCCCATGAAAAGTACTCTTCGGGATCATTGCTTCCAAAAAACTTGGGCATGGTAAACTTTAGCTTGCCGTAGCATTGCTCTTCATTGTCTTGGGGTCGGGGATGATGACGTCCTTGACGAGGAGGATTGTCTCCCTCAACATGATCTTGTCTTAGAGGATTTCCATTGTCTTCTTGCTCTTGGTGAACTTGATGGTCTTGTCGAGCTTGACGATGCACGCGAGCTTGATATATTCACATGCTTGTCCCAATGATATCTTTGCTTGTGCTTGATTGATATACTTACATGCCATGTCACAATCCTTCGTTAAACCATATGCTATGCTCGATGACGACACTTGTTTGGTGAATAACCTCTTGAATGCTGGGTTTTGCACTAACGCTAACCACATTTGTTTTTCCAAGTGTTTGTTGTCCTTGCTCCTTTTGAAGGAATCACAAGACGGGCGACATTGGAGATTGCCCATTTCGAGCTTCAAGATGACGAGCACTTGGTGAACGTCCACTTCTACACGGCGACGCCATCTCTTTCCCATGGTGATTTGGTTTTCGATCCAACGTCAGATCTTTCCAAAGGGGGAGAGGATGATGCGGAGCATCCTACGGACATCACCATGTCAAGAGTCCATTCGGCAAGTGACACGTGCGACATCTACTTCTCATACATAAAGGTGAATCTTCTCCTTTACACGTGTTCACTTGACCCCTTCGAGCATGGCATACTACTTGACACTCCACTCATGTGCATGCATAGGTATTGTGATGTAGGGTGGAACCCTAGATGGCCAATCTTTCATGAAAGGAGCGGATCCATGAAGAACACGAGGGGAAACACGAGGGAAATACACGAGAGAATCACTCAAACCAACAAGATTCGGTTACACATGTGCTAGACCCGAGTACACATAGAGATCACACTGTCCAAATCCAACAAGAGACAATACATAGGGTAACCGGTTCTTCTCCGAGAGGAGGTCTTCATGGGGCCACCCCAGAGGGTCTTGAATCCAAGGGGGATCTTCTCCATAGAGGGGTCGCAGTCTCTCTCAAGGAGTAGATCCGTATGGATGAGCGAGGCTCTATCTCACAAATGAGCTATCACAACGCTGACCCTAGCTAGGAGGAGGGAGAGGTCTATTTATAGTCGTAGTACAAAAAGGGGGCAAAGATAAGGGGTACATGGGCCTCAGCCCACAACTGGACACAGCCAGGGGCCGGACCTCTGTAAGGTTACGGTCGTCCGGAGGCTCGTGGACGTCCGGACGTCTGGGACTCCTCGAACATCCGCAAATTACATTCTGTGAAGGATGTGCCGGACGTCCGGTTTTCTTCAGATTTCCGCTATTTATGTTCTGTTGCAGTGGCGCCGGTCGTCGAGAGCCTGGGAGGTGTCAGACGTACGGTCCTGGGTGATCGTCTGGCCGCTGTACCATTCGATGGCCAGGTTTCCTTGGGCTGGCGTGGCCTTCAGGGGTCGGACGTCCAGTCTGGGCCGATCGTCCGGTGGCCGTAGTTTCTGTGGCAGATCTTCTTCTTGTACTTCGCACTTGGTGTCCTTGCCGTCTTTTCCGTTGGATGTAAATGTTCCGTGGCTTTCCTCCAAGTACCCGAGCACACATAGTGTTTCCGTTTGAGGTAGTAGCCATGTCTCATGTGATGCGGAGCATCCCAAGGTCATCCCCATGGACACACCATTGTCTCACCAAGTGCCTAGTGGACCCATGACACGAGCACGTGCAAGAGCTTTCAAAACCGAGGTGACATCTCTCCTCTCACAATTCCGCTTCGATGAATATGGGACATGTCTAGTACCTCAAACGGAGACGTTGTGCATACTCAGGTGGAGTTAGCCATGGAGACGTTAAGGAGCAAGGATCTTCCGAAGAGGAAGATGGGCATGAAGACGGAGAAGAAGAAGGGCTAAGTCAGCAGAAGCCCGGACATCTGGACCGCCGTCCGGACGATCCGGCTCCAGTCCGGACGATCCGAACCCCGGCCCGGACGATCCGGCTACACAGCCTGAGGACACCCGAAGCTTCACCACGAAGCCGGATCACCCGGACCCAGCCCCGGATCATCCGGCCACACCCGGACGTCCGGACCAGGACCCAGACATCCGGACCTCCCGCGGCGGCCACGACACAGCCGGATCATCCGGACGCCGACCCAGATCATCCGGACCAACATCCAGATCATCCGGACAGTGCTTGCGTACATGATGTTGGGCCGAGGCCCGTGTACACCTTCGCCCCCAACTTCTATATATACTACTCCACCACCTCTTTCTAGGGTTAACATTGGTTTAGCTCATATGTGAGGATCTCCTCGTGAGAGACCGCGGCCCCTCTTCGGAGAAGATCGATGTTGGATTCAAGACCCCCTCTTGGGTGGCCCCATCAAGACCTCCTTACGGAGAATAACCGGTTACCCTTTGTATCGTCCATTGTTGATTTTGGACCGCGTGATCTTTATGTGTACTCGAATCTAGCATATGTGTCACTATATCTTGTTGGTTTGAGAGTTCCTCTTGTGTTTTTCCTCGTTTTCCCCTCGTGTTCTTCGTGTTCTTAGTCGGGATCCACTCGTTTCGTGAAAGATCGGCCGTTTAGGGATCCACCCTACATCATCTTGGTATCATGAGCCACGTTGATCACGATTTCGGAGCCTCCCCTCTTTGTTTTCTAGCTTGATTTTGTTGTTTTTCGTCCTAATCCAAAAATACCGACAAAAATAGCCCCAATTTTTTTTTCTTGTGATTTGTGAGTTTCGATGAAGTTTTTGTTGGTCTTGATCCGTGAATTTGTTGTGTTGCAAGTGGATCTTACCTTCCCCCACCATATCCCCCTCGCAATCCATCTAGAATCCACGAAATCCTCGGATTTCTCCCCGTTTTCGAGTTCATCCCGAGCCATCCCCGAGTGCAGTTGAATCGCCCGGATCATCCGGCTTCCCATCCGGGTCATCCGGATCCGCCCGGATCATCCGGATCCGCCCGGATCATCCGGCTCTTGGCCCGGATCATCCGGCTTCCTCTGCCGAAACTGCATTTTTCTATAGTTTTTACCCACCACCACCTACGCCTCCGCACCCCCCCCCTCGACCGCCACCATCTAACTTCCGCAAACCCAAGCCCTACCACCACTTGACCGCTACCAACTCCAACACATTTTGCTGCATTTGGTTTTGAGAATTTGAGTTGTGGCTCACCGTTTCCTAACGTGTTTCGGCTACTTAGGGACGGTTCGACATCAACATCCCCACCGCTCATCTTCGCCAAGGACTACTACGAACAGCTACATCATTGTGGTATCAACCTCATGTTGGTATCATGACATCATCATACTTTCTTGCATTTGCATTGATAGCGCCATAGCCTTACTTTTGCGTCACTTACCCATCGAGACTAGCCTTTGAGTATTGCCGGCAACCTGACTTGTGCACATTAGTGATCATACTTCCCTTCGCATACATATCATATCATCGAGTTGCATATCTCGGTACCATCTCTTCTGTCACAAAGTTGTCTTCGCATACACAATTGCTATCTTGGTTCGTGAAGCATTGCATGAGAAAAGAGCTCAACACACCAAGAGACAAACAAGATTTTAAGCAAAAGGGAAAGATAAGCACAGAGCTTATAAGCAAGAACTATAGCATCATACAACATTAATATTGTCATACTCGATCATCTTGGATCATATCATCGGTACATCATACATAGAGCATACTTGGGATAGAAGTCATTGCATTTTTGCTTAGTAGGTTGTGCACAAGTTTGTATCCGCCTATTGTGCAATCGTGCTAGCTTCTCTCTAGTGTTGTGCAACAAGAGCATTTTCGTGGATTCCACATTTTTCCTCATTCCTTGGTTGCATGACCCCACTTATCCTTTTGCGTGTGTGTTTCCATGTACTCTTTTTGCTATTGGTCTACTTGTTGCATTTACAACTTCTGAATCTTTTCCAACATTATTGAGTCTTGCTTACTATCACATCAAAAAATTTGTGCCACCATCCTAACCAAGCTCCACCATAAGCTTTTACTTGTGTAGGTGTGAGAAACCGACAAGAATTGCTACAAATTGTGTTGTTTCCTTGTTACACATTGAGTGATCATTGATCCATCTTCAACATCGGTCAAGGTACATTTGGTATAAGTTCTTCTCTTTCTCCCACTCACATATTTTGTTGCATCAATGGATAGGCCAAGTACTTCTACCAACCCACTCTTCCTCGAGCAAGACAGCGATCCGAACAACTACGTCACCAAACTACGCCTATTTGGAACGTAATGAGCCTTACATGAAGAGCAACTAGCAATGAGCGACCGCATTGACAACCTCGCCACCGACTTGTGACTCTCCGAGCAACGTACAAGAGACTACTTCAACAACAAGCTCGACGAAGACAAGCATGAGAATGACGCAAGAATGGACGAGATTCGCGCCTTGTTGGTCAACCGCTCTTCTACCACTTTGTCCTACTCAAAACGGAGCCGCTCGAGTCGACACTCCGACGACACCATCTCCGGTTCAAGTACCCCGACATCGAATACTCTTCGTCATGCCGCGAGTCAAGATCGTCAAGCCAACCGCAGTGATCTACACGACACCGACCCTCAAGAGCACCGACGTCGTCAAAACCAAGCTACATCAGCGCAAGCGCAAGAACGGCAACATCAATGCCAACAAGAACAAGAGGAGCGAGCGCGCCAATACCAAGATGCACAAGATGCCGAGGCACAACGCCAAGAACAACAAATACGTGAAGCTCAAGCACTTGAGGCGCAACGTGCCCTTCAAGATTCAAGTCGATCCTTAGCCATGCGCAACCGACAAGCTCGTGAGCAACAAGAAGCGCTTCGCAATGAAGTCCAAGAAAGGATTTATCAAGCACATGTGCACCGTCAAATTCCTCGCCAAGATCGACAAGCGCCTACTCAAGTTCGACAAGAGCATCAAGTTCATCGAGAGCATGAAGCCAATGGAAATCCTCCAAGACAAGAGCAACATGAGGTCGACAACCCTCCTCGCCAAGAGCAACATGAGTTTGTCAATCCTCAATGACAGGGGCGTCATCATCCTCGACCCCAACACAATGAAGAGCAACGATAAGGCAAGCTAAAGTTCACCATGCCCAAGTTCACCGGAAGCAATGACCCCGAAGAGTACATATCATGGGCATTGAAGGTTGACAAAATCTTCCGCTTGCACAACTATGAAGAAGACAAGAAGATCGCGATGGCATCCCTTGAATTCCAATACTACGTCCTCATTTGGTGGGAACAAGTCACTGAGCGCCGAGAGGCAAGAGGTGAACCACCCATCACTACTTGGGCGCAAATGAAGGATGTCATGAGAGCACGATTCGTGCCAAACTACTACAACCGCGACCTCTTCAAGAAACTCCAACTCATCAAGCAAGGAACCAAGAGCGTTGAAGAGTACTACAGGGAAATGGATATTGCCATGATAAGAGCCAATGTCACGGAAGATGATGAGCAAACTATGGCACATTTCTTGAATGGACTCAATCACCCTATCAAGAAGATTGCCAACTTCCAACCATACTCGAACCTCGTCGAGCTAGTACATCAAGCTAACAAAGCGGAACGGCAAGTACAAGACGACTTCAAGTATGCCAAGTTCTCATCCAAGTCCTATGGCTTCTCCAACACCCAAGCTTCAACGACTCCAGCAAATTCTACCTCAACCAAGCCATCTACAAGCAACGACGACAAGTCAAGCTACAAGAAAACTTCGACAACCTCAAGTCGCGCTCCTACTACAAGCAACTTCAAGCTGAGAGCTTCATCATCATCTACCCCGACCGATGAGACCATCAAGACAAGTTCCTTCAAATGCTTCACATGCGGCGACCGAGGCCACAAGTCCTTCGAGTGCACAAACAAGCGCACCATGATCCTCAACGACGGCGGAACCTATGACTCAATGAGTGAAGGAGAAATGGAAGCCCTTGAGCAAGTGGCCATGCACTGGCAAGTGAACAACGAAGATGAAGATGATCAAATATTTTGTGACGAAGATTCAAGCCCGCTCTTGTTGTTTCCAAGGTCTTGACTCTTCAACATCAACAAGACGAAGACCAAAGATGCCATATCTTCCACACCAAGGCTGGCATCAATGGAAGGTCCGTCAAGGTCATCATCGATGGAGGGAGTTTCCATAACCTCGCAAGTGAAGAACTATGCTCCAAGCTCCAATTGGTCAGGATGAAGCATCCGCACCCATACAAGGTTCAATGCTAAGCGACACCGGAACCATCCAAGTCAAGCATAGAGTACAAGTTTCTTTCAAGATCGGAGCTTACAAAGACACTTTGGAGTGTGATGTCCTACAGATGACCGTTTGCCACCTCCTTCTTGGACGGCCATGGCAATTCGACCGAGGTGTCATCCAGAATGGGCGTACAAACCACTATAGCTTCATGATGAAAGGAAGGGAGTATGTGCTACAACCTATGTCTCCAAGCCAAGTGATCGCGGACAAGCAAGCAACCCATCATGGAGGGAATAGTGAGAGAGCGACCCACCAAAAAGAGAGTGAGTGCCACAAGCCAAAATGAGTGCCTCCACGATGAGCGACAAGAAAAACTTAGTTCTATTTGCCACCAAACGTGAGATGAGAGAAGTGTGTGAGAACCCATCAAGTGTCCTACACTATGTCCTATTGTGCAAGGACGAGGCACCAAAAACTAACACCTCCACAATCTACCTTTGGTGTTATCTTCTTTATTGCAGGAATTCCAAGATATTTTCCCCGATAAGCTACCTCTGGGTCTACCTCCACTAGGAGGCATCGAGCACCGCATCGACCTAATCCCTGGAGCGCCACTTCCAAACAAGGCTCCCTACCTAGTCAACCCGGAAGCCCTATGAAATACAAATGCAAGTGAAGCATCTCATAGACCATGGACATGTGCGCGAAAGTTTGAGTCCTTGTCACGTACCGATCATTCTTGTGCCAAAAAGAGACGGTAGCTTTCGCATGTGTTCCGATTGTAGACCCATCAATGCTACCACCGTTCGCTATAGGTATCCCATTCCACACCTTAACGATATGCTAGATGAACTTAGCGGTGCCACTATCTTTTCCAAAATTGATCTTAACAGTTGTCGGTGTCAAAACTGGCGGATCTCGGGTACGGGGTCCCGAACTGTGCGTCTAGGCGGATGGTAACAGGAGACAAGGGACACGATGTTTTTACCCAGGTTCGGGCCCTCTCGATGGAGGTAAAACCCTACTCCTGCTTGATTAATATTGATGATATGGGTAGTGATGAGGACATGACTACCCTGGATAAGACCAAAAATGATGAGGACAAAAATACATTATTGCATAGTTTGCACTAGAAATCACCTGACAAATATGCATGTATGCAATATTTTTTGTCTTATCCAGGGTAGTCATGTCCTCATCATCCTCCACTTCTTGAAAACAAAGCCGTCCTCGGCGTTGCTTAGTCTGAAATGTGGCTAACAAAAGAGACAAGGTGTACATGTTGTATATGTATATGTCATCCATTTTTACTTCCCTTGATTTTTGCACATATGACACATGAATAGATGAGTAACTTGCATAGTTCATAAAATCTAAAGCCAAAACATTATCACAAGAAGTAGAAGGCATGAAAATATTGCAACTCAGTTTGCACATATAAGTGAAGCTCTTATTCATTTCAAAAGATTGACAATGTTCATCATTAAACCATCCCAACATTGGTGAATAAACCTTACTTGCATCAAATTTATATGCTACAACATACTTAAATAAGCAAACATGCAATAAGTCATTCGACACGTAATCATCACCAAGATTAGAGGTCATATCAAAATGATTAAACATTGATTCTTTTGCATCAACAGTTAATTCAATGGGTGCACTCAAAATTGTTGGTATTTCAGTTGTTTGATCACATGACGATTCATGACAATATCAAGATTCTCTAAAATAGGTGATGTGCTCAAATCACTGTGTAACTCAACACATGATGCACTCAAGTTAACTAGGGATGCATCATTCTCATGTGAAGTTATATCATTAATACCTTTTATGTTACCTTGTCGCAAAGACGTAGCTGATGTAGGTACGGGCATTGACAATGCACCATACACTTGAGATGATGTCGCCACAATCTGAGGTGGGGCTGCTCTAGTAGGTGCAACGGTGGAGGAACCAACCGCGGTGGTGAGCATGAACTGAATAGTAGTTGTTGTAGTCAACCAATGCATCCTCCTCAGATCTGTCTCTCAAAGGTACAAGCGAACATACATACCAAGAATGCAACGAGGAATATAGTGAAATCTTGCACGAATATCATGGTTCAAACCACCAAAAATCTATACATTTTATCATCCTCGATTCTTCTATGTCACAATGATGCATATAAGATTTGAACTCTTGGTAGTAAGCATGAACAGTGTTCTTGCCTTGTTTTAATTGTTCCAATTTGCGAAGCAATTCACGACGATAGTAAGGAGGGAAAATTTGTTGTCTCATTACATCTTTCAAATCTTTCCAAGTTGTGGGTTGGTGATCATTGTTTTTCTTACAATGCACACTCCACCAAATGAAGCAAAACCAAGAATGCTCTAGTGGCAGCTCGTACTCGCTCAAGTTCAGAAAAGTCATGGTGACTAAAAACTTGTTCAACTTCAAGCTCCCAAGGAAGATAAATAGCATGATTAAATCTACCCTCAAATGACGGTAAAGAGATAACCTGACCATGTGCTTGTGTGTGTTGTCACAACTCTCGTGATGGTGGAGATGTTTCCGTCATCCAAGAACTTCTATCTCCGGAACCTGTCATGATTAGTAGAAACAAGAAACAAAATTCGAGAATAATGTTCCTATGAACTACTAGGATGTGGTGGTAAAACGCTCACAAGATAGCAAATATCAATATCTTACAAGTTCTTACCATGCAGCGGTGGTGACAGCAACCAGCGGTGTTAAGTAACTCAAGATTGTGTAAAGCGATTGCCGGGGAACGACGTATACGGTGTAGAAATATGTGGAGCTGGGTTGGCTATATATGGTAGGAAATGTTTTAGCAATAATCAATTCAAAGATGCAATGTTGAATAAACGCTCAACGACGGTATCTTGTGCTGGTCCTAGGCTAGACCGGACTAGAGACGCGAGCCTAGAACACTAATTAGGTCACGGCGTAGCACAACTAGCATCAATGAAGGATAATAAGTAGCTCTGGACAGCAAGATATAAGTGAAGATCACAACGGCAGTAAAGATAATGATGAAAACAACGCCAAGGGGATATACAACAACTCTCTCTCTAATTTTCCTCTTGAAAAGTTTGAGCCAATTTTCTGATAACTTTCTTGAAAGAATGCTACTAACTCAAGCTTTCCAATGCAAAAAAAATCACTCAATTCCGAGTTGATATGAGGAGTCAAAAAATTCTAAAACTGGTTTGAAAAACTGGAATAAGCTGTGTTCACGAACTTCGGAGGGCAAAAAGACCTACTTAGAAGCCGATTTTGAGGCGCCAAATATTGAAATTGCTTTTGCAACTATTTAGATGCGGCTCGTCTCTAGCTTTAATTTGAGTACTCTCGTAGACAAAACGGACTCCGTATGAGGAAGTTATGCCTGTTTTACTGAACAGTGCACAAAACAGATTCCAATCCGAATTCAGCTACGAGATTGAGTCTAGATAGATCCGAACTTTGTTTTTTTTTCTCTCTTCTTTTTCTCACACTTTTTTCCTTTTTCTTTCTCTTTTTTTTTCTCTGAATTTTTTTTTACTTTCTTTCTCTCTTTTTTTTCTCTCTCCCTCTTTCCAAACAAACTAGATAAGATGCAGATTGGATCAAGTGAAGATGTGAACAATCTTAACTTTGATCATGACAATGAATGGTGGGTAGCACGTGGTGGCAATTGATGGATAGGTGGTGGACAGCGGAAGGGATAACGATGCAGCGGCGGCGTGACTAATGTGAACAGAACTCGAAACTCTAAACGAACTAGACACTAAGACCAGCAACTAGACACGAACGATGCAACCGATAATTCAATAATGCAAACAATGAAAAGTAAATTGCAAAGGCTCAGACTGGCTTGGACAAAGGTTGAATAGATCTAACTTTTTTTTGTGGCTTTTTCTTGGACAATAGGTAAGAAAATAAATCTAATCTAGGGAAAACTGGAAATTCTCACCGAGCAACCTGGCTCTGATACCACTTGATAGAGGCGAGGGTCCCGATCTTTCGATGAGATGATAACTATCGATTTGGTGGAGTCGACTTTGACGATCCGACTACAAACATGCATGATGTTGCACCTTAGCAATCGCTAAACCAATCTCCTGAGGTTGCTGACGATGCCGGAAGCACGATCAGCCTGACCACGAAGGTCTATTCCTGCAAGCAATCGAAGAACGACCAAGAATATGATAAAGCAATCTGAATATTGCGAATATATATGAAGTATTGATAATGGTGGGGATCCGTAAGCGGTCTTGGTCTGGTCGTTGGACACAAACGAAGTACGGTTGCAATGGCTAACTTTAACTAAACAAATCCCAAGGAAAAGCTACTAGATGGATCTACTTATATAGGAGCAAGGGGTGGTGGCCAAGGAGGTGGGAGGACGTCCCAAGGCAGCCTAAAACTAACCCTAGGTCGTACAAGGCCAATGGGCCCAAGTGGAGGTGACGTAACACCTTTGGACTTGTAGTTTGACTCGGATTCTGGTGCAGCGTCAGATTGTTTCGTCGATAACTCAACGCTCCGGACGGATTTTAAGGTGATTCCAATTGGGTTGGAAAAAGCATGAAATCTACTTTCCAACAAAAAAAGAATCACCCAATTAGGAGTCCATATGAAAAAGTTGTTGGCGTTTTGAGTCAAGTATGTCTGTGCAGTCCGAATCTGAATCCAGAACGTGAGAGACTTGGACTCTATCTTCTCTTGGGCCAAAAGTGACGTGAGAGAACTTTTTGAACAGCAAGTAAACAGCTATTTCTCTCTTATCTTCATATGTGTATTGTACAAATGTCCCATAATGGCGGAAAGCAGGCGGACAGCGTCCCCAATCCCTCCAAAGGAGAGCGGGTATGCCTTGTCCCTTACTTAATAAAAGGGCTCGGATTTCCAATCCATCCGTTTCTCCGGGGGCTACTGGAGTTCTACGGCCTCCAGCTGCACAACCTTACGCCTGCCTCCATATTGCATATTGCGGGCTTCGTAGCCCTTTGCGATCTGTTCTTGGGCATCGAGGCTCATTTCGTGCTGTGGAAGAAAATGTTCTGCCCTGTGCCCCGTTCTCAGGAGGGGTCGATATATCAAGTGGGCGGAGCCGAACTATGGCGCATCGCCGGACCGGATATCTATCCGAACCCCAAAGAAGGCGCCCAAAGACTGGCCTTCGAATGGTTTTATATAGAAGATGTCCTCGCCGGACCCGGTTCGGATCGGCCTTCCTGAATTCAATAATGCTCCTTTGAAGAAGCGCCTAAGTGGCGCCCACGGAGCCCTCGAAGGAAAACGACAGGACGCCCTTTACCGATGAGCCGGATAAGATTACTAGCTCATTCGGACTGACCATGATCGGAGTCATGGCCACATGCATCATGCGGGGTGCAGCCGCTTCAAAGATAGAGGCCACCCCATGTCGGATTTCAATGGGAGGATGATGCCACCCGCCGCGCCGTAAGGGGCAGGATCGCTGTTGTTCGACGAAGGCCTTGTCCGCATTATACAAGGGAGAAGAGGAGGATTTCCTCCGCGTCAATCCACAGGGCAGATTTTCTATGTACGATCCTCCAAGCTGGGTAAGCGGACACTTCTTTATGCCCATCCGTTCCATATTCCCATAGTTAAGTACCTTATCTTGTGATTTTGACGCAAGAATTGCGCCGGGCCGTAAAGGATATAAACAGCCCACCTCCACAACCTGAGGATCCGGAACGGTCCCTCGATCCGGCCTCCCAAGAGGATCCGGACATATCTGTGGAGCTGATCGATGGGGTATTTTACCAACTGAGCATCGACAATGCCTTGGTTGCCATTACGGCCGATTACCCCGGAATATTTCCAGCCTCATAGGTAATTGAGACCGAAGTCCCAATACTTTAGAAATGATCCCTCTGTGCTTATCTTTGATCACCGTACACCAACGGTGTCTTGAAGGGGGAGCCCTCGAGGCGGAAGGCGGAGCCTGCGGCGGCTAACCAACAAGGGGCAGCACGGCCCAACAGGCTAAAAAGAAGTGCGGTCCGGGCTCAAGTGCCGGCGCAACGGTATGGCGTGTCGCCTTATTCCCAGGTTTTATTCCGGAAGGCATACTAACGCTCGTGCTCTCTTCAGGAAAAAGAGCGCTCGCCGGACTATATCCGGAGAAGTTGCCAATCGAGCCCCGCCAGCCAGGCTTCAAAGCCAGGCCCCGAAGCGGAGGCGAACTCTAGGCGTGCGTCGGATGCTCCTCCGACAGAGGATGCCTACAGATTGTCCGCCACCAACTCCGAGGTGGAGAGTGCCATGAATCATAGGCGCCGCCGGACAATTCTTCGTGACACATGTTTCTCCCAAGAGGCATTGGATGTCTTCAATTTGGGAGATGCGCACCTCCGTGCCGCTCAAAATGGTCTAGCCAGAGCCACGAAGCAGTATGTGAAAGACATACGGGTGAGAAAATTTGATGGTTATATATACCAGTAGCCCCTGAGACTTGAAATAGTTAGAATAACTGATTTAAGGATCATTTGTTGTGCAGGATCTTACAGAAAACAATACCCACCTGTCCCAGGAGCTTGAAGAGTGCAAAGCCCAACTTGAGGCCGCACAAGCCACGACAGGGGAAGCCAAAGAGACCCCTCTGGTAACATACGCTTTTTTAAAAGATAAGTGTGTTGTGAAGTGCGGCATGTATATAGATCTGATAATAACATTGCAGATGGCGCGGGGTTAGATCCGGACAAGCAACAACTCTTGCGCCGGTTAAAGGCCGGCGAGAACGTGCTTACGAGGGTGAGGCAGGAGAAAAATAATCTCCAAGATGCCAACACCCAGCTGGGTGAGGAACTAAAAGATGTTAGTGCCCAGCTGTCTGACTCCGTTAAGGAGAACCGGCGGCTTCGACGCGGCATTTTTAGTAAGTGCTTAAACGAACTTTGAAAAAAGAGTTCGGCGAGGAAGTCGACTAACAGAATTATGTCTGTAGGTATGCTCACATGCCGTCCTGCAGAGGAAATGCCCGGTTCTACGGGTGACCTTTTTCCTGAGCTCTTACAACTGCACGAACGAGTTCGGCAGGTGATGAAAGGCGTCGCCCAGGCCTTGTGGCCATCTGTCTCCCTGCCCGAAGGCCTTGGGGAGCTTGCAGAGAGGCTCCAGGGAGCCCGGAGGCGCTTCCGATTATGGAAGATATCGGCCTACCGTCAAGGCGCCAGGGAGGCCTGGGCCATGGTGAAGACGCGGTACACAAAGGCTGACCCAAACCACATGGCCGAGGTCGGACCTGTGGGGCCAGATGGGAAGGAGATCCTGTGAGCTTAGAGTACGCCCGTAGAATTGGCGCAAAGTATTCCCAGCAGGATCAGTAAACTAGACAGCCTGTTAGATGGCATTGAAGAGGAATACAATCAGTCAAATTGACTATGTAATTTAAGGTGACATGTAAAATGCCTTCTAGCCGGATTGTAGATCGCTTGTCTTAGCGGACCTTTTGCTTCAACCTCGGGACCCAATAGTGCAGGTGTGTCCGAATACCCTCGCGGTTATATAAAAATCGGGCATGCGTGGAGACCAGGCGTAGGGATCATTAGTGCTTTATCGGACAAGTGCCCAACTAGTTATGTTATATTACATGGTTAGTAAGAAACATCTTCCAGGAGAATAGTTCCGTTAGGGGTTCCTTTCTCAGGAGGCATGCCCTAAAGTGCATGTCCGGACTGTAAAAAAGCAGAAAAACATCCGGGGCAGATAAATAAATAGGTAAGAAATCTTCTTTTAGTTCACCGACCGAATATTCTCTTAAGAACGCTAGCTTTCAGCTTCACCCACCGAGGTACACATCCGCTGACCCGGCAATAATAATCACAGAGGTGCTCCTTTACCGCCTAGCCGAACAATCAGAACGAGGGGTAAGCACAGGAGCCAGGCAACCCAGCTTGGCCAAAACTTAAGTCATATCGATGCATATAATGGTGAATAAAAGGTACATGCGGAAGTGTGACACATGTATTGGGCATGAAGCCCTTATAATTAAGCTTCTATGAAAGAAGCCCCCAGGTACAATGAGCGCTGATAGCGCGTCAAGTGTGTGCGAACAATGCGCTAACGAGCCTTCCTAGGCTTGAAAGAAAAAGTAGGGGGAAGGAGAAAAATAGAAGATAGCTACAATGTAAAATATGGACAGAGGAAGGAGACGAACTCAGAATCCGGCGCTAGGCGTAGAATCTTTGGAGACGTGCTGCGCTCCATGGGTTCGCTCGAGTCGGTTATCCGATGCATCTCGCACAAGACGCTCCACCGGTCGGGACTTGGTCAATGATAAAGGACCTTCCCATTTGGGCTTTAGATTGTCCTTTTCTCGTCCCGCAGCCGTAGAACTAGCACGCCAACATTGTAAGTTTTGGCCCGTACTTCTCTACTTTGATATCTTCGAGCCTGCTGTTGATAGAATGCGGAACGGGCTTTTGCTACGTCACGCTCCTCCTCCAAGGCGTCTAAACTGTCCTGCCGATCGAGCTCGGCTTCTCTTTCTTCGTACATGCGCATGGGAGGTGAGTCATGAATTATGTCGCAGGCGAACTGCCTCTGCGCCAGATACCATAAAGAATGGTGTGAATTCGGTCGTATGCGATTCGGAGTGGTCCGCAGCCCCCAGTACGGAGTCGAGCTCCTCTACCCAGTGCGTGTTAGATTCCTTGAGGGACCGCACTAATCTGGGTTTGATGCCGCTCATAATTAGACCATTTGCTTGCTCAACTTGACCGTTATTTTGAGGGTGATAGACTGAAGCGTAGTCGAGCTTAATGCCCATGTTTTTGCACCAGAGTTTGACCTCGTCGGGCGTGAAGTTCGTGCCGTTATCGGTGATGATGCTGTGGGGGACACCGTGACGGTGTACGGCCCCTGAAAGGAAGTCTATCACCGGTCCGGATTCGGCCGTTATCGGTGATGATGCTTGTGGGTTCCCCCTTTAAGGGGGCCGACCATGTCAAGCCCCCAGACCGCGAAGGGCCAGGTGATGGGTATAGTTTTGAGGGCGGTGGGTGGCATGTGGCTTTGATTAGCAAAGAGCTGGCATCCGACGCATTGTTGGACTAAGTCCTGAGCGTCTGCCCGGGCCGTCGGCCAATAAAATCATGTACGGAAGGCCTTGCCTACAAGGGCCCGGGCTGCGGCGTGGTGCCCGCCGAGTCCGGCATCTATTTCAGCCAGAAGATTCCGCCCTTCCTCTTCGGAGATACACCTTTGAAGGACCCCGGTTGTGCTTTTCTTATAGAGCTCTCCCTCATGGACTCTATAGGCTTTAGATCGCCGCACTATGCAACGGGCCTCGTTTTGCCCCTCGGAAGTTCTCGCCTGGTTAGGTAGTCTAGGAATAGTTATGTCCACGGGCAATGACTGCCATTATTACGTGGGCTGAGGGTGTTATTTCGTTGGTAGAACCACCAAGCGTGTCGAATGTTCGTGTGGGCAAGTGCGGTTGGGTCCGGTTGTTATTTTCGGACTCTCCTCCCATAATACAGATGGCTTGAACAACCTCTCTAGGAAGATGGTGGGGGGGGGGGGGAGTATTCAAGGCTGGATTGTCCCAAAATCTTTCTTCCGTTTTCCAGGCACTTTCTATCGCACAGTACTTTCGTACTATGGACGCCAAGTCAGCAAAGCATGTAATGTCACGGCGACTTATAGCGTTGAGGATCCCGTTGTCCGTGCAATTATTGTAGAAGAATGAGATTGCGTCCTCCTCGGCAGTCCTTTATCCTGTCCATAACCGGGAGGAATCGCCCAAGAATGGTGTCTCTGCTTCTGCGGGCTCTTGCCGAATTTGAGATAGGTCGCTTATGTTTGGGTGGGCGGTGGAATTAAATCCGAACCGCGCCAAACTGAGGCTTAAGGGCCAAGGAGCTTTCAGATTTGGAAGTTTGGATTCTTGGATGTTGTCCAATGAATCTAGCCCGCCTCGACTTTAGGTTCAGGGCTTGCGTGGACGCCCTCTCCTCCATGGGAATCCGCATGGAGGGATCGGGAACCGGACGTAGCTAGTCTTTAAGATAGAAGAAGGGTCGCCGATTGTTCCTCTACCACAGAACGGGTGGGTAACTGGGAGAGTTAATCTCTCTCGATCGGGTTTAGCCCAATCGATCATAGTCATAGCGACTCCTGTGGCAGCGATGCGATCCAAGAGCTCGTTTAAGGAAGAGAGCTCCATGGATCTAACTGCTCGGCGAGCCCGAGTTAACGTGAAGATTGCTTTCGATGACCCGAGAAGTCATCGTCGGCGCGGCGGCCGGACAGGCGGTCATAAGAAAACCGCCTAGCCGAAGAGTTTGGCCGACAACCAAAGCTTCTTTAGCAACAGTGCCATCTTTAAAGACGGGATGAGGCATCCTTCCTGACGGTGACGACACAGAGGAACTCTAAATGAAAGCACCAATGTCGGTGTCAAAACCGGCGGATCTCGGGTAGGGGGTCCCGAACTATGCGTCTAGGCAGATGGTAACAGGAGACAAGGGACACGATGTTTTTACCCAGGTTCGGGCCCTCTCGATGGAGGTAAAACCCTACTCCCGCTTGATTAATATTGATGATATGGGTAGTACAAGAGTAGATCTACCACGAGATCGGAGAGGCTAAACCCTAGAAGTTAGCCTATGGTATGATTGTTGTTCGCCCCACGGACTAAAACCCTCCGGTTTATATAGGCACCAAGAGGGTTAGGGTTACACGAGTCGGTTACAATGGTAGGAGATCTACATATCCAGATTGCCAAGCTTGCCTTCCACGCCAAGGAAAGTCCCATCCGGACACGGACTAAGTCTTCAATCTTGTATCTTCATAGTCCAGGAGTCCGGCCAAAGGTCATAGTCCGGCTATCCGGACACCCCCTAATCCAGGACTCCCTCAACAGTGGTTACTATCAAATATGCACACAAGAGGGTGATGAATGGAAAACCGCTTTCAAAACAAAGTTTGGTTTGTATGAGTGGTTAGTCATGCCTATGGGTTTATCGGAAGCACCCGGTACTTTCATGCGTCTTATGCATTATGTGTTTCGACCTTATATTGGTGAATTTTGTTGTTGTCTACTTCGATGATATCCTTGTTTTTAGCAAATCTCTCAAACCTTCGCACCGTGCTACAAACTCTTCGAAAAGAGAAACTTTATGCTAATATGGAAAAATGCCTTTTTGGTGTTGATAAGCTTGTTTTCTTGAGTTCTTTAGTATCATCTAAGGGTGTTCATGTTGATGAATCTAAGATCAATGCTATTAAAACTTGGCCCCAACCAACCAATTAGCAACAAGTGCGTAGTTTCCTTGGTTTAGCCGGTTTCTACCATATATTTGTGAAGGATTTTAGCACCATTGCTTCACGTTTACATGCTTTGAGCAAGAAGAATGCACCCTTTGTTTGGGGACCATCTCAAGATAGCGCATTCAATGAGCTTAAGAATTTGCTTACTCATTCTCCCGTGCTTGCACTACCCAACTTTGACAAACCTTTTGAAATTCATTGCGATGCTAGTGGTAATGGCATAGGAGGTGTGTTAACGCAAGAGAAGCGCCCCATAGCATATTTTGGTGAGAAACTTTCCGGAGCGCAACTCAATTACCCCATCTATGACAAGGAGCTATATGCTTTAGTGTGAGTTTTGCGTGAATGGGAACATTACCTCCGCCCTCATGAATTCATCATCCACACTGATCATGAAACACTTAAATATCTTAAAGGTTAAGTTAAGTTGAACAAGCATCATGCTAAGTGGAGTGAATTTATTGAATCTTTTCCTTATGTCATCAAGTATATTAAAGGTAAGGAAAATGTTGTGGCGGATGCGCTTTCCCATATATGCATGCTTATTACTCAATTTGAATTGAATGCCATTGGCTTTGAGCACATAAAAAGACTTGTATGAGCATGATCCTACTTTTGCCATTCCTTATGCCAAATGTTCGACGCATACATCTTGGGAACGCTATTACATCAAAAATGGATATCTTATGAGAGCTAACAAACTTTGCATCCCGGAGTCTTCTCTTCATTTGTTGCTTTTACAAGAATCTCATGGAGGAGGACTAATGGGATAGTTTGGACGCGACAAGACCCTTGCTACGCTCTCGAAGAACTACTTTTGGCCTAAGATGTTCCGCGACCTCAACCGCTTCACCAACCGATGAACTACATGTTGCAAAGCTAAGTCTAAAGCTAAATCTCATGGACTATATATGCCTCTTCCAATTCCGTATCAACCATGGGAAGATATTAGCATGGATTTTGTCCTTGTTTTACCTAGAACTAGAAATGGCAAGGATTCCGTTTTTGTTGTTATGGACCGATTCTCCAAAATGTCTCATTTCATTCCTTGCAACAAGATAGACGATGCTTCACATGTTGCTAATCTCTTTTGTAGGGAAATATTGCGTCTACATGGAGTGCCAAAGACGATTGTCTCGGACCGGACGTCAAGTTCTTGAGTTACTTTTGGAAGACCTTATGCGCCAAGCTCGGAATCAAGCTACTTTTCTCTACGGCATATCATCCACAAACCGACGACCAAATGGAGGTGACAAATTGTACGCTCTCCACCCTACTATGCATGTTGATTAAGAAGAACATCAAGGAGTGGGAGGAGTGCCTACCTATCGCCGAGTACGCCTACAACCGTGCAAGACATAAGACTACCAGCAAGTCCCCCTTCGAGATCGTCTAAGGCTTCAACCCATTGTCCCCATTGGACATTCTACCTCTACCGCTACAAGAGCGCACAAACATGGACGCGAGTGCCCGAGTCAACCACCTCAAGAAGATGCATGAAGATACAAGGCACACCATCGAGCAGCAAGTACAACGACTCGCGACCAAGCTCAACGTCAACAAGCAACCCATGATATTCAACATTGGAGATCTTGTGTGGCTACACCTTCGCAAGGAACGCCTCCCCAACGAACGCAAGTCCAAACTTCTACCACGAGCAGATGGACACTTCAAGGTGCTTGCATCATCTCCCCTCCCTTGGGGATGATCGTGGGATGCTCCGCATCATCACCTTGAAGGGTCCACCGACTCGTGGTAGAAATTTGGAATTGCGTTCGTTCGGGAAGCGTTCCTTGCGAAAGTGTAGCCACACAAGATCTCCAATGTTGAATATCATGGGTTGCTTGTTGACGTTGAGCTTGGTCGCGAGTTGTTGTACTTGGCGCTCGATGGTGTGCCTTGTATCTTCATGCATCTTCTTGAGATAGTTCACTCGGGTGCACGCATCCATGTTGATGCGCTCTTGTAGTGGGAGAGGAAGAATGTCCAACGGGGACAACGGGTTGAAACCGTAGACGACCTCGAAGTGGGACTTGCCGGTAGTCTTATGTCTTGCACGGTTGTAGGCGTACTCGGTGATAGGTAGGCACTCCTCCCACTCCTTGATGTTCTTCTTTATCAACACACATAGTAGAGTGGAGAGCGTACGGTTCATCACCTTAGTTTGGCCGTCGGTTTGTGGATGGTATGCCGTTGAAAATAGTAGCTTGATTCCGAGCTTGGTGCACAGAGTCTTCCAAAAGTAACTCAAGAACTTGACATCACGGTCCGAGACAATCGTCTTTGGAACTCCATGAAGTCGCAAGATTTCCCTACAAAAAAGATTGGCAACATGTGAAGCATCGTCTATCTAGTTGCAAGGAATGAAATGAGCCATTTGGGAGAATCGGTCCACGACAACAAAAACGGAATCCTTTCCATTTCTAGTCCTAGGCAAACCAGGCGCAAAATCCATGCTAATATCTTCCAATGGTTGGTACGGAATTGGAAGGGGCATATGGAGGCCATGAGATTGAGCTTTAGATTTAGCTTTGCGACATGTAGAGCATCGGTTGGTGAAGCGGTTGACGTCGCGAAACATCTTGGGCCAAAAATAGTTCCTGGAGAGTGTAGCAAATGTCTTGTCGTGTCCAAAGTGTCCCATTAGTTCTCCTCCATGAGATTCTTGCAAAAGTAACAAATGAAGAGAAGACTCGGGGATGCAAACTTTGTTAGCTCTCATAAGATAACCATCTTTGATTTAATAGCATTCCCAAGATGGATGTGTCAAGCACTTTGCACAAGGAATAGCAAAAGTAGAATCATGCGCATACAAATCTTCTATATGCTCAACATTTTCCTTACCTTTAATATACGGGAGAGTGCATCTGCCACAAAATTTTCCTTACCTTTAATATACTTGATGACATAAGGAAATGACTCTATAAATTCACTCCACTTAGCATGATGCTTGTTCAATTTAGTTTGACCCTTAAGGTATTCAAGCGTTTCATGATCGGTATGGATGATAAATTCATGAGGGCGGAGATAATGTTCCCGTTCACTCAAAACTCACACTAAAGCATATATCTTGTGAGGACCGGATTTTCGGGATATCAATTTCCCAGAAAATGGCCCTTGTGCTCACAAGCCCCAGGATTACTGTTAGCTGATGAGGCACAACTTGATATAGAAATTCCAAGCAAAATACAAAATGTGCAATACAAGACCATTCTGGCCTATGAGTACAACAATTGGTCCCTAGTGGCTGCTGGCAGAAGTGGTTTGTGGTTCATCTGCGTCTATGGGACTCCATTTCCCACAGGAACAGCTGACCAGGGTAACTCCTATCTTCGCGAGGCTGCTATCACCATTGCGTGGGTTCCGGGGCTGTCATCGTAACGCTCCTCTCCATGCAAGAAACCTTGCCAAGACAATAGCCAGGGACAAGCTAGTGAGTACTTTTTAATGTACTCGCAAACATTATGAACACATGTATAATATAACAAATGATAATCATGCTCCGAAATATTCTATGATCACACCGTCAGTCACGAAATAAAGTAAAAATCCATGATGCACGCAGGCAGGTTACTCATATGAATATGCAATAAGGGAGTAGAAATAGAATGCACCTATCGGGTGTCCGGCTTACTCGAAAGGATAATAATATAAAGCATGCCTCGATCCAAGGCCTCGAGCGACAAAGACATAAAGGGCTTATAAGTAACTTAAATAACAAGCATGCCACAGTCGGGCGTCTGCGCGACACCACATAAAGGGCTTATAAGTAACTCAAATATCAAGCATGCCACAGTCGGGCGTCTGTGCGACACCACATAAAGGGTTTATAAGTATCTTAAATAACAAGTATGCCACAGTCGGGCGTCTGTGCGACACCACATAAAGGGCTTATAAGTAAATAATCACAGTGAATATCCACGTGGTAGAACCTTCCCAGGGATACTCGATAATTCAAATAATATAAATTGTTAGTCCATAATAATAATAATCCTCATCATCATAAGTCACAAGTCATGTTCCATGTTCTGGTTTAGTAGTTGTCCTCTGAAGACCGATACTAAGACCGACACTTGACCTATCCCAGACTGTAGTCCTTAACCATGGACACGGCTATTCGAATAGATATTATCTCTGCAGAGGGTGTACTCTTTACCCATGAGTAACGGATTCCTTAAGTCCATCGGGACTAATTCCATCTACGGTCTTTTAATGGAAAACACACCTGACCGCACACACCAGCCTAACTTACCAGTGTCTGGAATCACCCACGACACCCGTTAAGAGAAACTCTAATTGGGGAGGCTACAACCTCGATTAGCATGGGATCACAAAATTTATAACGCGCGGAAACTAGGGGAGCTACCCCCTCGGCTCCAACCGAAAACACCCATGTCCCCGGACCAGGTGGCATGTCTACCAGATGCAGCCGGTATCTTCCACCATGGCCTCTCTATACGGTGTGTGCTAGGAAGGGGTTGACAACTTACTGAACCGTACCCTACCTATGGCAGGGACAAGTGGTAGTACGAAGCAAGTATGGGGGTTTCTGGAACAAGACTCGATCTATGGTCGACTCAGGAGTTTAAAGCGTTTCCTGCATGATTAGCCCAAGAAATATATTTCACACCGGTTAGACAGAATCTCCACTCATCATACCTCACCATGCCTTATCGGACATATCCGCCTTGACGAAGAACTAGGTACAAGCTCGTGTCTACCCAAGATAGAGACTTTCCCAGATTCCCTTCCGATCGGCGTGAAAGGCATGCGAGGGTGATTACTATCCCAAACATATCAAATTCCAACAGCAAGGAATCTTCATTATGCACTCATGAGTATGATCATATCATCGCATAAAATAACGAATACTTCGTGTCAAGAAGGTGTTGTAACCGTATCAAACAACACACAACAATATTATGCCAGGGTTCAGAATGCTTGCCTTCAAGTTGTGGAGAGACATGGTGCATTTTTTAAAGTTGCCTTCTTCAAAATCCTATTATACGAAAATTTGAATTAACACATAGTATTAAAAGTGGTACAAAAAAGTTGTTTAGAAAATTTTCAAATAAATATGAAAATAAACTAGACAAAATTTGAGAAACAACAGAAAAAGAATCAAATCAATTGGACTTATATTTTAAAAGTTATAGCCAGTCAAAGTTTAGTCAAAATCTGTTTTTAAATAAAACAGAAAAAGAAAAATGGTTCGGCAGCACTTACGTTTCCCTCTAGCGAAAGCGTATTTGGTGGAATACGCTTCCACTTAAACCGGCGGGATGGCTCGTGGTCACTGACAGTGGGTCACTTGGGCCCACTTGTCAGGTTTGACATTGCTTGCTGTGGGGGCTCTAGTGGGATAGCCTGAGGTTGCCTGAGGGGTCTGGACGAGCTCGGGGCTCCTGTTATAGGCGGTCGAGGTCGGTTCCGCGGCGGCCGGGGATAAGGTCGCCGGCTTCCTTCGTCCTGTTGCCCAGGGGGCGCGTGGCGGCGACGGGTGCTAGCGGACGTGCTCGCGGATAAGCTCGGGCTGTTCAGGCGGTGGCGCGCGATCGGGTTTCGGGCGGCGCCGCCCATGGCAGAGCTGTTGCGGCCGCCGCTAGCTGCCATGGCCGACCGACAAGGGCGCCACGGGCTCGAGGGTGGCTTGGATGGCTCTGATGAGCGGATGAGGACGGGACGCGGCCCTGCGGGCGAGCAAGGGCCAGGGGCCAGACGCGGCGGCTCAGGCGCACACACGTGCAAAACGCGCGCTCTGGTCGCGCCCAGAGCACGCACGCTATTTGTTCGGCAAAATGCCAAGGCATGCCAGGAGGCTTGGATGAGGCTGGGGATTAACAGGTCTAGGTTAGTGGTGGTTAGGAGATTAGTGGACATGTTGGTTTGTCCAGAGGGGCAAGATCATAGTGCAAATATAAAACTATGCCAAATTTGTCCATGAACACAAGGTGCTCGACAGAATGCCATGGGCATCTAGGCATCTCTTCTGGTGGCCAAAAACTCCAGATCACAGTCTGTTTAGATGATAAAGAGGGTGGCAAGGTTAGTTTGGCAAGACCCGAAACTTGTTAGTGCATGTTTTTGAGAAAACCAATTCTGGACAGAAAACAAAGGGCATTATTGCATGGACCAACAATACTCCAATGGGTCCAATCTCCTGGACTTAAGGGTTTGGTAGAGTGGTCAATAAGCAGGAAAATGAATCATGGGCAACAGAGCAAAACAAAATGGGGTTGCAGTAGAGAATACCAAACTTGACCAGAGAGCAAAAGAGGATGATTTGCTTAAATTTTTCAAAGAACGCCAGTGGGTTTTTGCATAAAGTTGAAATATACACTACTACTAACATCCCCTAATTTTGGTGGAATTTTTAAATAAATTTATCAAAGGGTTGTAGTGCAAAAGAGGCTCTGAGGCTTATGAGCAACCATTTTAAAAGAATTAAAGTTCATGAAAAAATAATTATAGGAATAAATCCACTGATAAAAGAAATGTTTCTCGAGAGGGTATACAAGTCCAACAACATTTTTGAAAAGTTTTCTATTTGGAGGGAAACTCCACAACTCAGAAGAAAAGGGTGGTTCTGAAAAAGAAAATTCAGAAAAAAAATTAATCTGCCAAGGCAAAAAATTTAATTAATAAATCATGTTTAAATTTTTGGGGTGTTACAACACTACCCCCTTAAGAAAAAGCTCGTCCTCGAGATTTGCTAAGAGCTGTTTTGAAAATATTACTCCTACCATCACAAAGTAATATCAAAACAATAACCATCCTATTCATGCAATAAACTGTGGCTACAGTGAGTTGGCAATTAAGTGGTGTAAAACTACAGTGTGGTGTACAGGCGCTGCGTGGAAAAATCTATGGTTGGGGAAAACGAGATACTTCCACTTCTGGTTACAATGAATTTAGAATAAACTTCTAAATTACTAAAATACACTGGTCGCACCCGAGAGCACAGTGCTCTCTCTGGCTGACAGGTGGACCCGGGGCCCACTGTCAGTCTCTTCTTCTACCTCTGGCTCTCTCTTCTTTTTCTCTCTTGCGCGCTTTCCCGCGCTTTCTCCACCGGCGACGCCTAGCGCGTAGAGCATCTAGGCCGAGATCTTGCGGTAGTCTGTGGCGTGTTAGCTGCTCGTGCAGCGCAGCACTCACTCGCGGGCAGGCGCTGTCGGCACTTCGCGGATTCGCCCCAACACCGGCGATCGAGCGACGAGCGGCGCTGGTGGACCTTGCCCACCGTACACCGATCTCGAGCTATAAAATGACCGCGGTGCTCCTCTCTTCTTCCTCACACCTGGCCTCGCTTCTCCTTCTCCTTCCTTCTCCTCCATTTCTGTTTGCAGGAGCTCGAGACGAGGCTCTAATGGCGGAGGTGATGCCGGACAGGTGCATGATCCTGGTGTGCGGAGGGCTGGCGGCATTGCTGGGGTTCTCCGTGCTCCTGTGCGCGATGATCCTCGATGATCGGCGCGATGCTGCTGCTCGAGTGTTAGCTCTCCGCGGTGGCGGTGATCATGAGGATTAAGTGCGGGGTTGGGTGCTAACTGTGGTCAGTGTGCTGGAGGCAACTTGTACCCGAACAATTACCCACAACTCTCTCCTTCAGAGACTGTGGTGTGCTAGGGAGGTGATCAGTTAGGCGCAAAATGTGCACGAGGATTTGCAATTAGCGCACGAGGTCGAGGGGTTGTGGTTGTGAGTCTGCTGTTATGGTGCTGCGTGAATAAAATCTATGTCGAGGAGAGATACACGCTGTAACAACTCAGGGAAAAATTTCACTTCAGGATTTACCGAGAGCGAAATTGGTTAACCGCAATTAACAGTAGTAAAAACTACTAACATTAATTGAGACCAAATATTTAATTAATTGCACAAATTTAGGACACAACGCTTAAGTTGCAACACATAAATAAATGCTGGGACAATGAACATAGCAGTGACGTCTACAATGAAAACGGTAAATGGACAGGGTCCTGAGAAAACGTCTCTAGTACTGGGGCACACTCCTCTTCTATCGCGGGAAGCGGATTGACTAGCCGATGAATGCGTCTATCCTGGTCAGGCCTCAGTGGTGTGCCAATGGAGATCTGAGGTTTTAAATCAGCGAGGCTCTGGAGATTACCCATTACTCGCTGGGTCAAACGCTCTTGAGCGATAACATACTGGGCAAGGTTGGCCAGTACTGGATCTCTCTCAATCCGTCCACCGGGAGAAGATGCTATTCGTGTTGCGCGACTCGAAAGTAATAATACCTCGTCATTTGGCATAGGGTACCGCGAATCGAAGGCGAGCAAGTGCTTCGTACGCAGCAGCTTCTATGGCCGTATGCGGAGTCGGCATAGATTTCCCCACGAAGGAGACTTCCGTTGGGTCCTGGTTTGGGTTTGCGGGAGGGACGTGCACCACTGCCCAATATTTCGAGGTGGATGGGGTGATCCTCGATTTGAGCAACTCATACTGGGGAGGATGGATAGTACTCATGGTACTGCAGGTAAAGTCCCATAATACTTTAACAAAACTACCTGGGGTGGCATCTGGGGTTCTCAGATAAATACTAGGGCTTGACATGGCAAAGAAATGGCTGTGAGGGTTGTGCACAAGGTGAGGGGTACCTGGTAAGGTCACGGGGTGGCCTTTTATATAGCATTGGGGCTGGGTTATCGGTTACGTTGTGGGGCAACTAGTTTGTGAAATCTGCTCTATGTGGTCAGGGTCAATACCACAGATACACATATCTCACAAAAGTGATGTATTACTGTGGGTGTCGTCGGGGTGGTTTTTGGTATCTGTGCCCGGAATTTTAAAAAATGTAACCGCACGCCACCATACTTAAGCATGGTTACTATTTAAAACAGAGGCACACAAGCAGGCTGCATTAATTATGGCGATACAGGATCATACAATTACAGGGCGTAGAAATACTAAGGCTCGGTACTACTCGAGTGACTTAGTCTACCTCGTTAATATCTAAGCGGGCGTGCCTTGTGGACGTCGAGGCTTCTCCACGGGTTTCACCGTCGGGGTTAGCTGGATGGAGTTGAGGGGCTGCAGGGTGTCGGGGTAGCGATGATGTCCATCGCTGGGGTTGTTGGCCACAATCCCGTTGGAGCGAGTTCCTAAAAGGCGACGAAGCACTTCTGGGGACACCAAAGCATTTTGATCGATGCCTGGGGAAGACCTCAAGGACTCGATCGGTTGTCCGAACAACACGACTGGGTTATCGGCATCGGGCTCATCTTCTCCTCTTGCCGGGGCTCGACGAACCAGCTCTCCAAGAGTTGCGGTCAGATCAAGGGTGATTTGATCGAACAGTTCCTCTAGTGCGCTTACATAGCGCACTAGATGCAACAATGCAGGATCCATCTCGTGATCTCCGTTGGCAACCTGGGGTGGCCTACCATACCCGTCACGGCTAGGGTAGTAGTAGAACGAGCGACAGTTAACTCTGGGCGACAAGTGCCGGAGTTGAACTATAGCCTCTCGAGCAGCTAGTTGGATGGCTTGTGGCTCAAAGGAAGTTGTCCTTCCGGTGAACCTGTAGGGGCATTCTGGCGATAGACCCCTACCATAGACGTGCATAGTGGCCGAGAATTGACGGTTCTCACCACTCATGGGCCCTTGGTACACAACATATTCTGGGGGCTCTTCTAGAGCAAAGGCACGGCGGGTGAGGTTTGCGAGCACGGTCACAAAACCTCCAAGGTTGGTTGTTGTGGTCTCATTGTGCACAATGGGTCCATGCATTATGGCTCGGTTTGGGGAAGAGGTTGTGCTATGCTGAGTTGAGGCTAGCGTGCCCTTTTTATAGAAAAAGGGGACGGAGTCTTCCTTCGCACGCTTCCGAAAGAGAATATTTAGGCGTCGGTCACTGGCGCGTGATCGACAGGCTAGGTTGATAGGTTGGGCACCGACTGCCAAAAGGTGTCGGGATCACTTTGTGGCTATCTTACACGAGAAACTTCGCTGGGGTTAAGTTAAGGTCTGGTGGGTTGGTTTACCTAGGTTTATCGACCTGGCTAAGATAGGATTAGCCAATGGTCAGCCTGGCTCTGATACCAAGGTTGTGAGGACCGGATTTTCGGGATATCAATTTCCTAGAAAATGGCCCTTGTGCTCACCAGCCCCAGGATTACTGTTAGCTGATGAGGCACCAACTTGATACAGAAATTCCAAGAAAAATACAAAATGTGCAGTACAAGACCATTCTGGCCTATGAGTACAACAATTGGTCCCTAGTGGCTGATGGCGGAAGCGGTTTGTGGTTCATCTGCGCCTATGGGACTCCATTTCCCATAGGAACAGCTGACCAGGGTAACTCCTATCTTCACGAGGCTGCAGTCACCATTGCATGGTGATGCGGAGCATCCTTCGGTCATCCCCATGGACCATCCATCGACTATTCAAGCTCCAAGTGGACCCATGACAAGAGCAAGAGCTCGTGCAATTCAATCCGAGGTGACATCTCTCCTACTTAAGTTTCCCTCCTCTTCAAGTGAGACATGGTTACTGCCTAAGTCCGAGATGCTATGTGTGATCAGGTACAACACTCAAGACCCGGAAACAAGGACTGAGGAAGAAGAGACATGCGTCAACAGTCTGAACAGCCCGGACCTTCCGGCCAGAGCCCGGAACTTCCGGTCCCGGACCCTCCGGCCGACCCGGAACTTCCGGCCTACGGCGTCTTCGACCAGACCGGACCTGCCTACTTTCTAGTTAGCCCGGAACCAGGCCCAGACCTTCCGGCCGCTGGAACCTCCGGCCAGCCCGGACCTTCCGGCCCCCGGAAGCCAGGCCAGCTCCTCTCGCACCCACACTCTGGTTAGGCCGGACCTTCCCCGGAACCTCCGCCGCCCGGAACTTCCGACCCTGCCTGCGCGCAGTGACTTGGGCCGAGGCCTATGTACCCTTTCACCCCGTAAACTATATATACTCCCCCACCTCCTCCTAGTTAGGGTTAGCAAAGGATTAGCTCATGTTTGTGTGAGAGCTTTGCTCATCCACTTGGTTACCTTCTCCTCGGAGATCGCGCCTCCTCGGAGAAGATCCTTCCAAGCGGATTCAAGACCCCCTCTAGGGTGGCCCTATCAAGACCTCCTCGCGGAGAAGAACGGCTACTCGTGTATCTTTCCTTTGTTGATTTTGAAATCTTGCGCTACCTTATGTGTTTTTGGAGCCCCTACCCCGTGTTTTCTAGCTTGATTTTGTTGTTTTAGTCTTAAATCCCGAAAATTCCCACCAAAAATAGCCCCAAATTTTTTTGTGATTTGTTGGTGTGATGAAGTTTTGTTGGATTTGATCCATGGATCTGCTTTGCTTCGAGTGGATCTAGCTTCCCTACCCTTCTTCCCCTCTAATTTCTTCTTTTTCCCCTTCGGATTTGGGTTTTCCCACAAGTTTTTCCGCCCAAATCCACGATCCCGAAGTCTCTGTTCTTGGCAGAATCGCGAGCACCGGAACTTCCGGCCCAGCCCGGAACTTCTGGCCCCCGGACCTTCCGTCTTGCCCGGAACTTCCGACCTAGACAGAAAGGTTGCGCATCTTCGACGACTCCCGCTACTTCGGCAACTCCGACCACGGTGCAGCGGCATCTTCGCCAACGTACTGAAGACCGTGCATCACATCATCATCCACATTCGCATCCGTTTGGAACCTTCAACTGTAAGCAAGGACGGTAATCTCGACGACATTTGTCCAAACCTTGCCATTGCATTGATAAACATCATAGCCATATTTTGCGTTGCTTACCCATCGAGACTAGCCATCTTTTGCGTTGCTTACCCATCGAGACTAGCCATTGAGTATTGCCGGCAACGTGACTTGTGCACATTAGTGATCATACTCCATAGCATACATACCATACCACCGTGGTGCATATCTTGGGATCCACTTGTGTGTCACAAAGTTGTCATAGCATACACAATTGCTATCTTGGTTCGTGAAGTTTTGCATAAGAAAAGAGCTCAAAACTGAAAGAGCCACCAAAGCTTTTAAGCAAAGAGGAAAGATAAGCAAAGAGATTATGAGAAAGAACCATAGCATCATACTACATTAAGTTTGTCATATAAGATCATCTTGGATCATAGCACCGAAATACCATACTTATAGCATACTTGGGATAGAGATCGTTGCATTTTTGCCTAGTAGGTTGTGCACAAGTTCTGTATCCGCCTATTGTGCAATCGTGCTAGCGTCTCTCTAGTATTGTGCAACAAGAGCATTTTCGTGGATTCCACATTTTGGCTCAATTTTGGTTTGCACAATCCCACTTATCTATTTGCGTGTGTGTTTCCGTGTACCATTATTTGCTTGGTCTACTTGTTGCATTTGCAAATTTGTGAATCTTTTCCAACATTATTGAAGCTCACTTACAATTGCATCAAATTTTGTGCCATCATCCTCACCAAGCTCCACCATAAGCTTTTATTTGTGTATGTGTGAGAACCGACAAGGATTGGTACCAATAGTGCTATTTCATTGTCCGCATTTGAGTGAACTTGATTCATCATCAACATCGGTCAAAGGTACATTGGTATAAGTTCTTCTCCTTCTACCACTCACATTTTTGCTTGGAATGATGGATAGGCCGAGTACTTCTACCATCCCACTTTTCCTCGAGCAAGACAACGACATGTCATCATACGTCACCAAGAGCCACCTCTTTGATGCACAACGAGCGTTGCACCAAGAGCAACAAGCAATGAGCGACCGCATCAACAACCTCGCCACCGACTTGCGACTCTTCGAGCAACGTGCAAGAGACTACTTCGATAACAACTTCGACGCTCACAAGCAAGAGAATGATGCAAGAATGGACGAGATCCACGCCTTGATGAGGAACCGGCATCATTCCACTTCTTCTTCCTCAAGACGGAGCCGCTCGAGTCGACACTCCGACGACACCTTCTACGACTCAAGTACACCGACATCGAACACTCTTCGTCGAGCTGCGCGTCAAGACCGTCATGCCTCTCGCAATCCTCTGCATGACAAGCATTCACAAGAGCAAGTCGATGAGCAAGCACTTCGTCCTCCACCACACCAAGTAGCTTTTGCTCAAGCACAAGAACGGCAACGCCAAAGCCAACGCGAACAAGAGGAGCGAGCGCGGCAACATCAAGATGCACAAGATGCCGAGGCGCAACATCGATAACAACAACTTCGTGAAGCTCAAGCACTTGAGGCGCAACGTGCACTTCGCGATTCAAGTCGAGCCGTTGCCGACCGAGGACACCAAGCTCGTGAATATCAAGAAGCGCTCCGCGATGAAGTCCAAGAAAGGCTCTATCAAGCACATGTGCATTGACAAGCCCCACCACAAGTTCGACAAGCACCTATACAAGCTCGACAAGCTCCCCCACAAGCTCGACGAGCTCCACCACAAGCTCACCAAGAACCTCAAGTTCATCAAGAGCATGGAGACAATGGAAATCCACCAAGACAAGAGCAACATGAGGAAAACGACCCTCCTCGCCAAGAGCAACATAAGATTGTTAATCCTCAACGACAAGACGTCATCATCCCCGACCACAACAAAATGAAGAGCAACGATATGGAAAGCTAAAATTCACCATGCCCAAGTTCAATGGAAGAAATGACCCCGAAGAGTACCTTTCATGGGCATTGAAGGTCGACAAAATCTTTCGTTTGCACAACTATGAGGAAGAGAAGAAGATCGAAATGGCATCACTTGAGTTCGAAGACTATGTGCTCATATGGTGGGAACAAATCCTTGAGCGCCGACAAGCAAGAGGTGAACCTCCAATCACCACTTGGGCTCAAATGAAGGATGTCATGCGAGCACGTTTTGTGCCCACTTACTACAACCGCGACCTCTTCAAGAAGCTCCAACTCCTCAAGCAAGGAACAAAGAGTGTTGAAGAATACTACAAGGAAATGGAGATAGCCATGATTCGAGCCAATGTGAAGGAATATGATGAGCAAACAATGGCACGTTTCTTGAATGGACTCAATCATCCCATCAAGAAGATTGCCGACTTCCAACCCTACTCCAACCTCATTGAGCTCGTGCATCAAGCTACAAATGTGGAACGTCAAGTGCAAGATGACTTCAAGTACGCCAAGTACTCGTCCAAGACCTACGGCTTCTGCAACAACCAACCTTCAACAACCCCTCCAACATCGAGATCAACCACACCTTCTACAAGCAACGACGACAAGTCAAGTTACAAGAAAATTTCGACAAATTCAAGTCGTCCTCCTCCTACTACAAGCAACTTCAAGCCGCGTGCTTCTTCATCTACTCCGACCGATGAGATCGTCAAGACAAGCTCCTTCAAGTGTTTCACTTGCGGCGGCCGAGGCCACAAGTCCTACGAATGCACCAACAAGTGCACCATGATCCTCAACGACGATGGCACCTATGACTCAATGAGTGATGAGGAGATGGAATCTCTTGAGCAAGTCGCCATGCACCGGCGAGTGAACGAGGATGAAGATGATCAAGTCTTTTGTGATGAGGATTCGAGCCCCGCTCTTGTTGTCTCCAAGGTCTTGACTCTTCAACACCAATAAGAAGAGGACCAAAGATGCCACATCTTCCACACAAAGGCCGACATGAATGGAAGGTCCGTCAAGGTCATCATCGACGGAGGTAGTTGCCAAAACTTGGCAAGTGAAGAACTATGCTCCAAGCTTCAATTGGTCAAGAGGAAGCACCCGCACCCCTACAAAGTCCAATGGCTAAGTGACTCCGGCACTATACGAGTCGAGCATACGGTCCATGTCTCTTTCAAAATTGGTGCATATGCGGACACTTTGGAGTGTGATGTGGTCCCAATGACCGTTTGCCACCTCCTTCTTGGTCGACCATGGTAATTCGACCGTGGTGTCTTCCACAACGGGCGAACCAATCATTATAGCTTCAAGATGAAAGGGAAGGAATATGTGCTACGACCTATGTCTCCTAGTCAAGTGATAGCCGACAAGCAAGCTACCCATCATGGAGAGAAGAGTGAGAAAGTGATCCACCAAAAAGTGAGTGAGAGCCACAAGCCAAACTTGAGCGCCTCTTTGCCTAGAGAGAAAAACCTCATCCTATTTGCCACCAAAAGTGAGATGAGAGAAGTGTGTGAGAACCCATCTAGTGTGATGCACTTTGTCCTTGTGTGCAAGGATGGAGAGCCAACAACTAACACCTCTCACGAGCTACCTTTAGTGTTTCAATCTCTTTTGCAGGAATTCCAAGATATTTTCCCCAATGAGCTACCTCCGGGTCTACCTCCTCTTTGAGGCATTGAGCATTGAATCGACCTTATCCCCGGAGCGCCTCTCCCAAACAAAGCTCCATACCGAGTCAATCCCGAAGAAACCAAGGAGATTCAACGGCAAGTACAACAACTCATCGACAACGGTCATGTACGTGAAAGCCTAAGCCCTTGTGACGTTCCCGTTATACTTGTGCCTAAGCCCGATGGAAGTTTCCGCTTGTGTTCCGATTGTAGACCTATAAATGCTATTACCGTTTGTTATAGGCATCCCATTCCTCGCTTAGATGATATGCTTGATGAACTTAGTGGAGCCAACATTTTCTCAAAAATTGATCTTAAAAGTGGCTATTAACAAATCTGCATTCAAGAGGGTGATGAATGGAAAACTGCTTTCAAAACCAAATTTAGCTTATATGAGTGGTTAGTGATGCCTATGGGTCTATCGGAGGCTCCCGATACTTTCGTGCGCCTTATGCATTATGTGCTTCGCCCTTATATTGGAATCTTTATTGTGGTTTACTTTGATGATATCCTTGTGTTTAGCAAAACCATGAAAGAGCATCCTCATCATGTTAGGGCTGTTTTGCAAACCCTTCGCAAGGAACATCTTTATGCAAACATGAAAAATGCACGTTTGGTGTTGACAAAGTGGTTTTCTTGGGTTTTGTTGTATCCTCAAAGGGTGTCCATGTTGATGAATCTAAAATTCAAGCAATCAAAACTTGGCCCCAACCAACCAATTTGCAACAAGTGCGTAGTTTTCTTGGTCTTGCGGGTTTTTATCGTCGCTTTGTGAAAGAGTTTAGCACTATTGCCGCTCCTTTGCATGCTTTGAGTAAGAAGAATACTCCTTTTGTTTGGCGATCTTTGCAATCCACCGCTTTTGATGAGCTCAAGTCTTTGCTTACTCATGCTCCGGTTCTTGCTTTACCAAATTTTGACAAAACCTTTGAGGTTCATTGTGATGCAAGTGGTACCGGAATTGGCGGAGTTTTGATGCAAGAAAAACGAGCCATTGCATATCTTAGTGAAAAACTCTCCGGTGCTCAACTTAACTATCCCATATATGACAAAGAATTGTATGCTTTAGTACGTGTGCTACATGTTTGGGAACATTATCTTAGACCTGATGAGTTTGTCATACATACCGATCATGAAACGCTTAAGTACTTAAAAGGTCAAACTAAGGTGAACAAGCGTCATGCCAAATGGAGTGAATTTATTGAATCTTTCCCCTATGTGATCAAGTACAATAAGGGTAAGGAAAATGTAGTTGCGGATGCACTTTCACGCATATGCACGCTTATCACTAAACTTGAGTTGAATGTTATTGGTTTTGAGCACATCAAAGAATTGTATGCTAATGATCCATCTTTTGCTATTCCTTATGCTACGTGTTTGACGCATACTTCTTGGGAACAATATTATGTCAAGGATGCTTATCTTATGAAAGCTAACAAACTATGCATTCCCGAGTCTTCTCTTCATTTGCTACGTTTGCAAGAGGCTCATGGAGGCGGACTCATGGGACATTTTGGACGAGATAAGACATTCACCACGCTCTCCAAGAACTACTTTTGGCCTAAGATGTTTCGAGACGTCTCACGCTTCACCACCCGATGCTCTACATGTCGCAAAGCTAAGTCTAAAGCTCAATCTCATGGTCTTTACATGCCTCTTCCTATACCTTATCAACCTTGGGAAGACATTAGCATGGATTTTGTACTTGGTTTGCCTAGAACTCAAAATGGAAAGGAATCCGTGTTTGTTGTTGTGGATAGAATTTCTAAGATGGCACATTTTATTCCTTGCAACAAGATAGACGATGCTTCACACATTGCAAATCTCTTTTGTAGGGAAATCTTGCGACTTCATGGAGTACCAAAGACAATCGTCTCCGATCGTAACGTCAAGTTCTTGAGTTACTTTTGGAAGACCCTATGCGCCAAGCTCGGAACCAAGCTCTTGTTCTCATCCGCATACCATCCTCAAACCGACGGCCAAACGGAGGTGACGAACCGGACTCTCTCCACTCTACTTCGCGTGTTGATTAAGAAGAACATCAAGGAGTGGGAAGCATATCTACCCATCGCCGAGTACGCCTACAATCGTGCAAGACACTCGACTACCGGCAAGTCCCCCTTCGAGGTCGTCTACGCCTTCAACCCGTTGTCACCATTGGACATTCTACCTCTTCCTCTAGAAGAGCGCACCAACATGGATGCGAGTGGACGGCAAGCTACATCAGGAAGATGCATGAGGATACAAGGCACACCATCGAGCGCCAAGTACAATGACTAGCGACCAAGCTCAACGTCAACAAGCAACCCATGGTCTTCAACATTGGTGATCTAGTGTGGCTACACCTTTGCAAGGACCGCTTCCCCAACGAACGCAAGTCCAAGCTTCTCCCTCGAGCCGATGGACCTTTCAAGTTGCTCGCACGCTACAACGACAACGCCTACAAGATCGACCTACCACGAGACAAGTACAATGTGAGCGACATCTTCAACGTCAAAGACCCCGCGCCATACCATGGAGATGAAGCTTCTGATCCGAGGTCGGATCTCTCCCAAGGGGGGGGGGGAGATGATGCGGAGCATCCTTCGGTCATCCCCATGGACCCTCCATCGACTATTCAAGCTCCAAGTGGACCCATGACAAGAGCAAGAGCTCGTGCTATTCAATCCGAGGTGACATCTCTCCTACTTGAGTTTCCCTCCTCTTCAAGTGAGACATGGTTACTGCCTAAGTCCGAGATGCTATGTGTGATCAGGTACAACACTCAAGACCCGGAACCGAGGACCGAGGAAGAAGAGACAGACGTCAACACTCTGAACAGCCCGGATCTTCCGGCCAGAGCCTGGAACTTCCGGCCCCCGGACCCTCCGGCCGACCCGGAACTTCCGGCCTACGGCGTCTTTGACCAGAAAGGACCTGCCTACATTCTGTTAGCCCGGAACCAGGCCCGGACCTTCCGGCCGCCGTAACCTCCGGCCAGCCCGGACCTTCCGGCCCCCAGGCCAGCTCCTCTCGCGCCCACACTCTGGTTAGGCCGGACCTTCCCCGGAACCTCCGGCGCCCGGAACTTCCGGCCCTGCCTGCGTGAAGCGACTTGGGCCGAGGCCTGTGTACCCTTTCACCCCGTAAACTATATATACTCCCCCACCTCCTCCTAGTTATGGTTAGCAAAGGATTAGCTCATGTTTGTGTGAGAGCTTTGCTCATCCACTTGGTTACCTTCTCCTCGGAGATCATGCATCCTCGGAGAAGATCCTTCCAAGCGGATTCAAGACCCCCTCTAGGGTGGCCCCATCAAGACCTCCTCGCAGAGAAGAACGGCTACTCGTGTATCTTTCCTTTGTTGATTTTGAAATCTTGCGCTACCTTATGTGTTCGGTGATCTAGCCCTTGTGTGATCGATTACTTGTCGGTTTCGCGATTCTCTCGTCTTCCCCGTGTTTCCCCTTTGTGTTTTCCGCGCGTTCCTCGTGTCCCCCCCGTAGGATCCACTCCAAACGTGAAAGATCGTCCACTTAGGGTTCCGCCCTACATCACGTGGGTTCCAGGGCTGTCATCGCAAGCTCCTCTCCATGCAAGAAATCTGGCCAAGACAATAGCCAGGGATAAGCCAGTGAGTACTTCTGAATGTACTCGCAAACATTATGAACACAGGTATAATATAACAAATGATAATCATGCTCTGAAATATTCTATGATCACAACGTCAGTCACGAAATAAAGTAAAAATCCATGATGCACGCAGGCAGGTTACTCATATGAATATGCAATAAGGGAGTAGAAATAGAATGCACCTATCGGGTGTCTGAAGCGACGCCTCGAAAGGATAATAACATAAAGCATGCCTCAGTCGGGCGTCTGAGCGACACCACATAAAGGGCTTATAAGTAACTTAAATAACAAGCATGCCACAGTCGGGCGTCCGCGCGACACCACATAAAGGGCTTATAAGTAACTCAAATATCAAGCATGCCACAGTCGGGCGTCTGTGCGACACCACATAAAGGGCTCATAAGTAACTTAAATAACAAGTATGCCACAGTCGGGCGTCTGTGTGACACCACATAAAGGGCTTGTAAGTAAATAATGACAGTGATTATCCAGGAGGTAGAACCGTCCCAGGGATACTCGATAATTCAAATAATATAAATGGTTAGTTCATAATAATAATAATCCTCGTCATCATAAGTCACAAGTCATGTTCCATGTTCTGGTTTAGTAGTTGTCCTCCGAAGACCGACACTAAGACCAACACTTGACCCATCTCAGATTGTAGTCCTTAACCATGGACACGGCTATTCGAATTGATATTATCTCTGCAGAGGGTGTACTCTTTACCCACGAGTAACGGATTCCTTTAGTCCATTGGGACTAATTCCATCTACGGTCTTTTAATTGAAAACACACCTGACCGCACACACCAGCCTAACTTACCGGTGTCTGCAATCACCCACGACATCCGTTAAGCGAAACTCTAAGTGGGGAGGCTACAACCTCGATTAGCATGGGATCACAAAATTTATAACGCGCGCAAACTAGGGGTGCTACCCCCTCGGCTCCAACCGGAAACACCCATGCCCCGGACCAGGTGGCATGTATACTGGATGCAGCCGGTATCTTCCACCATGGCCTCTCTATACGGTGTGTGCTAGGAAGGGGCTGACAACTTACTGAACCATACCCTACCTATGGCAGGGACAAGTGGTAGTACGAAGCAAGTATGGGGTTACTGGAACAAGACTCGATCTATGGTCGACTCAGGAGTTTAAAGCGTTTCCTGCATGATTAGCCCAAGAAATATATTTCACACCGATTAGACAGAATCTCCACTCATCATACCTCACCATGTGATAGAGGCAAAGGTGTCCCGATGTTTCGATGAGATGGTGGCTATCGTTTTCTGTGGGAGTCGACCTTGACGATCCGACTACGAACGTGCGAGACGTCGCGCCTTAGCAATCGCTAAACCAACTTCTGAGGGTTATTGACCACGCCGAGCACGATCAACCTGACCACGAGGGCCTGTTTCCTGCGAGCAAACGAAGAACAAGCAAGAAACTAAGATTGCAATCTGGATATTGCGAATATAAGAGGAAAGCTTTATTAATGAAGGTGGGGTTCTGTGACGCCTTGGTCTGGTCGTTCAACACAAACGAAGTACGCGAAGTTGCAGATATGGCGAACTTTTAATCTAAACAAAACCCAAGGGAAAAGCTACTAGATGGATCTACTTATATAGGAGCAAGGGGTGGCGGCCAAGGAGGTGGGAGGACGTCCCAAGGCAGCCTAAAACTAACCCTAGGTCGTACAAGGCCAATGGGCCCAAGTGGAGGTGACGTAACACCATTGGACTTGTAGTTTGACTCGGATTCTTCTGCAGCATCAGATTGTTTCGTCCATAACTCAACGCTCCGGACGAATTTGAAGGTGAATCCAATTGGGTTGGAAAGTTCACGAAAACTATTTTCCAACAAAAAAAGAATCATCCAATTTGGAGTTCGCATGAAAAAGTTATTGACGTTTTGAGTCAGGTATGTCTGTGCAGTCCGAATCCGAGTCCAGAACGTGAGAGACTTGGACTGTATCTTCTCTTGGGCCAAAAGTGACGTGGGAGAACTTTTTGAACAGCAGGTAAACATCTCTTTCTCCCTTATCTTCATATGTGGATTGTACAAATGTCCCATACACCTGCAATTAGACATGTCATAAAAGTTTGTGAAGTATTTTTGTCCTGGATGACATAAATTATTGCATAGTTTGCATTAGAAATCACCTGACGAATATACATCTATGAAATATTTTTGGTCGTATCCAAGGTAGTCATGTCCTCATCATCCTCCCCTTCTTGAAAACAAAGCCGTCCTCGGCGTTGCTTAGTCTGAAATGTGGCTAACAAAAGAGACAAGGTGTACATGTGGTATATGTATATGTCATCCATTTTTACTTCCCTTTATTTTTGCACATATGACACATGAATAGATGACTAACTTGCATAGTTCATAAAATCTAAAGCCAAAACATTATCACAAGAAGTAGAAGGCATGAAAATATTGCAACTCAGTTTGTACATATAAGTGAAGCTCTTATTCATTTCAAAAGATTGACAATGTTCATCATTAAACCATCCCAACATTGGTGAATAAACCTTACTTGCATCAAATTTACATGCTACAACATGCTTAAATAAGCAAACATGCAATAAGTCATTCGACACAGAATCATCACCAAGATTAGAGGTCATATCAAAATGATTAAACATTGATTCTTTTGCATCAACAGTTAATTCAATGGGTTCACTCAAAATTGTTGGTATTTCAGTTGTTTGATCACATGACGCATTCATGACAGTATCAAGATTCTCTAAAATAGGTGATGTGCTCAAATCACCAGGTAACTCAACACATGATGCATTCAAGTTAACTAGGGATGCATCATTCTCATGTGAAGTTATATCATTCAAGTTAACCTAGCTCTGGTACCACTTGATAGAGGCAAAGGTGTCCTGATGTTTCGATGAGATGGTGGCTATCATTTTCTGTGGGAGTCGACCTTGACGATCCAACTACGAACGTGCGAGACGTCGCGCCTTAGCAATCGCTAAACCAACTTCCGAGGGTTATTGACCACGCCGGAGCACGATCAACCTGACCACGAGGGCAAACGAAGAACAAGCAAGAAACTAAGATTGCAATCTGGATATTTCCAATATAAGAGGAAAGCTTTATTAATGAAGGTGGGGTTCTGTGACGCCTTGGTCTGGTCGTTGAACACAAACGAAGTACGCGAAGTTGCAGCTATGGCGAACTTTTAATCTAAACAAAACCCAAGGGAAAAGCTACTAGATGGATCTACTTATATAGGAGCAAGGGGTGGCGGACAAGGAGGTGGGAGGACGTCCAAAGGCAGCCTAAAACTAAGCCTAGGTCGTACAAGGCCAATGGGCCCAAGTTGAGGTGACGTAACACCATTGGACTTGTAGTTTGACTCGGATTCTGCTGCAGCATCAGATTGTTTCATCCATAACTCAACGCTCCGGACGAATTTGAAGGTGAATCCAATTTGGTTGGAAAGTGCACGAAATCTATTTTCCAACAAAAAAAGAATCATCCAATTTGGAGTTCAGATGAAAAAGTTATTGACGTTTTGAGTCAGGTAGGTCTGTGCAGTCCGAATCCGAGTCCAGAACGTGAGAGACTTGGACTCTATCTTCTCTTGGGCCAAAAGTGACGTGAGAGAACTTTTTGAACAGCAAGTAAATTCCTCTTTCTCCCTTATCTTCATATGTGGATTGTACAAATGTCCCATACACCTGCAATTATACATGTCATAAAAGTTTGTGAAGTATTTTTGTCCTGGATGACATAAATAAATTATTGCATAGTTTGCATTAGAAATCACCTCACGAATATACATGTATGCAATATTTTTGGTCGTATCCAAGGTAGTCATGTCCTCATCACCATGCCTTATCGGACATATCCGTCTTGACGAAGAACTAGGGACAACCTCGTGTCTATCCAAGACAGAGACTTTCCCGGATTCCCTTCCGGTGGGCATGAAAGGCATGCGAGCGTGATTACTATCACAAACATATCAAATTCCAACAGCAAGGAATCTTCATTATGCACTCATGAGTATGATCATATCATCGCATAAAATAACGAAGACTTCTTGTCAAGATGGTGTTGTAACAGTATCAAACAACACACAACAATATTATGCCAGGGTTCAGAATGCTTGCCTTCAAGTTGTGGAGAGACAGGGTGCATTTTTTAAAGTTGCCTTCTTCTTCAAAATCCAATTTTACGAAAATTTGAATTAACACATAGTTTTAAAAGCGGTACAAAAAAGTTGTTTGGAAAATTTTCAAATAAATATGAAAATAAACTATACAAAATTTGAGAAACAACAGAAAAAGAATCAAATCAATTGGACTTATATTTAAAAAGTTATAGCGAGTCAAAGTTTAGTCAAAATTTGTTTTTAAATAAAACAGAAAAATAAAAACGGTTCGGCAGCACTTACGTTTCCCTCTAGCGAAAGCGTATTTGGTGGAATACGCTTCCACTTAAACCGCGCGGGCGGCTCGCTCGTGGTCATTGTGGTGGGTCCCTTGGGCCCTGGCCAGTTTTACCGATCGGCGCCTCCTTCTCCTCGGTCGAGCGATGGAGGGCTTTCGCGATTTGCCGATTTAACGGCGGCTCCCCATGTGATTCCGAGGGCAGGGATGGATCCGCCAGTCCAGGGCGGTCCTCCTAGTGGTCGAGAGGCTGGCGGGGCTGGAGGGGGTCGCCGGCGGCGAGCTCCACGGCGGGCGGCGGTTTTGGGAGGATTGGGGGCTCAAGCTACGGTGGTTCCTGATCAAAGCTGAGAGGTTGGGCGGCTCCGTATGGTCGAGGGGAGTCGGACGGTGGCGCTGGATGGACTGGGGAGGTCCTGCTCGCGATGAATGGGACCGGAGTGTGGTGGCGGCCGAACTGGCCGGAGACGAGGAAGACGGCCTCCCTCCGTCAATTGCTGGTTGTGGGGGCTCTAGAGGGATGGTCTGAGGTTGCCTGAGGGTCTGGACGAGCTCGGGGCTCCTTTTATAGGCGGTCGAGGTCAGTTCCGCGGCGGCCGGGGATAAGATCGCCGGCTTCCTTCGTCCTGTTGCCCAGGGGGTGCGTGGCGGCGACGGGCGCTAGCGGACGTGCTCACGGATAAGCTCGGGCTGTTCAGGGGCGAGCTGGCGCGCGACTGTGGCTCGGGCGGCGCCGTCCATGGCAGGAGCCGCTGCGGCCGTCCGCTAGCTGCCATGGCCGACCTGATGGTGGCGTTGTGGGGCTCCAGGGGTGGCTTGGATGGCTCTGATGAGCGGATGAGGACGGGACGCGGCCCTGCGGGCGAGCAAGGGCTAGGGGCCAGACGCGTCGGCTCGGGCGCACACACGTGCAAAACGCGCGCTCTGGCCGCGCCCAGAGCACGCATGCTATGTGTTCGGCAAAATGCCAAGGCATGCCAGGAGGCTTGGATGAGGCTGGGGATTAACAGGTCTAGGTTAGTGGTGGTTAGGAGATTAGTGGACATGCTGGTTTGTCCAGAGGGGCAAGATCATAGTGCAAATATAAAACTATGCCAAATCTATCCATGAACACAAGGTGCTCGACAGAATGCCATGGGCATCTAGACATCTCTTCTGGTGGCCAAAAACTCCAAATCACAGTCTCTTTAGATGATAAAGAGGGTGGCAAGGTTAGTTTGGCAAGACCAGAAACTTGTTAGTGCAAGTTTTTGAGAAAACCAATTCTGGACAGAAAACAAAGGGCATTATTGCATGGACCAACAATACTCCAATGGGTCCAATCTCCTGGACTTAAGGGTTTGGTAGAGTGGTCAATAAGCAGGAAATGGAATCATGGGCAACAGAGCAAAACAAAATGGGGTTGAAGTAGAAAATACCAAACTTGACCAGAGAGCAAAAGAGGATGATTTGCTTAAATTTTTCAAAGAACACCAGTGGGTTTTTGCATAAAGTTGAAATATACACTACTAGTAACATTGCCTAATTTTGGTGGAATTTTTAAATAAATTTATCAATGGGTTGTAGTGCAAAAGAGGCTCTGAGGCTTATGAGCAACCATTTAAAAAAAATTAAAGTTCAGGAAAAAATAATTATAGGAATAAATCCACTGATAAAAGATATGTTTCTTGAGAGGGTATACAAGTCCAACAACATTTTTGAAAAGATCTCTATTTGGAGGGAAACTCCACAACTTAGAAGAAAAGGGTGGTTCTGAAAAAGAAAATCCAGAAAAAAAAATCTGCCAAGGCAAAAAATTTAATTAATAAATCATGGTTAAATTTTTGGGGTGTTACATATCTCTTTGTCATAGATGGGGTAATTGAGTTGCGCTCCGGAAAGTTTTTCGGTAAAGTATGCTATGGGGTGCTTCTCTTGCGTTAACACACCTCCTATGCCATTACCACTAGCATCGCAATGAATTTCAAAAGGTTTGTCAAAGTTGGGTAATGCAAGCACGGGAGCATGAGTAAGCAAATTCTTAAGCTCATTGAATGCGCTATCTTGCGATGGTCCCCAAACAAAGGGTGCATTCTTCTTGCTCTAAGCATGTAAAGGAGACGCAATAGTGCTAAAATACTTCACAAATCTACGGTAGAAACGGGCTAAACTAAGGAAACTACGCACTTGTTGCAAATTGGTTGGTTGGGGCCAAGTTTTAGTAGCATTGATCTTAGATTCATCAACATGAACACCCTTAGAAGATACTAAAAACCCAAGAAAACAAGCTTATCAACACTAAAAAGGCATTTGTCCATATTAGCATAGAAACGCTCTTTTTGAAGAGTTTGTAACACGGTGCGAAGGTGGGTGACATGATCTTTGAGAGATTTGCTAAAAACAAGGATATCGTCGAAGTATACAACAACAAACTCACCAATATAAGGGTGAGACACATAATGTATAAGACGCATGAAAGTACCGGGTGCTTTCGATAAACCCATAGGCATGGCTAACCACTCATACAAGCGGTTTTCAAGTCATCACCCATAGGCATGACTAACCACTCATGCGTATTTGATAGTAACCACTTTTTAGATCAATTTGGGGAAAATAGTGGCAACGCTAAGTTCATCTAGCATATCATCAAGGTGTGGAATGGGTTATCTATAGCGAACAGCGATAGCATTGATAGGTCTACAATCGGAACACATGCGAAAGCTACATTCTCTTTTTGGCACAAGAATGACCGGTACGGCACAAGGACTCAAACTTTCACGCACATGTTCATGTTCTATGAGGTTTTGGACTTGCCTTTGTATTTCTTTGATCTCTTCAGGGATGACGCGATATGGAGCCTTGTTTGGAAGAGGTGCTCCGGGGATGAGGTCGATGCGGTGCTCGATGCCTCGTAGTGGAGGTAGACCAGGAGGTAGCTCGTCGGGGAGAACATCTTGGAATTCCTGCAATAGCGAAGATAACACCAAAGGTAGATTGTGAGAGGTGTTAGTTTTTGGTGCCTCATCCTTGCACAAAAGGACATAGTGCATGGCACTTGATGGGTTCTCATACACTTCTCTCATCACGCGTTTGGTGGCAAAGAGGACTAAGTTCTTCTTGTCGCTCATCGTCGAGGCACTCAATTTGGGCTTGTGGCGCTCAATCTCTTTTTGATGGTTCGCTCTATCACTATTCTGTCCACGATGGGTGGCTTGCTTGTCGGTGATCACTTGGCTTCGAGACATAGGTCGTAGCACATACTCCTTGTCGGTGTCAAAACCGGTGGATCTCGGGTAGGGGGTCCCAAACTGTGCGTCTAAGGCGGATGGTAACAGGAGGCGGGGGACATAATGTTTACCCAGGTTCGGGCCCTCTCGATGGAGGTAATACCCTACTTCCTGCTTGATTGATCTTGATGATATGAGTATTACAAGAGTTGATCTACCACAAGATCGTAGTGGCTAAACCCTAAAAGCTAGCCTATGCTTATGATTGTTCTTGTCCTACGGACTAAACCCTCCGGTTTATATAGACACCGGAAGGGGCTACGGCTACACAGAGTCGGTTACAAGGGAGGAGATCTACATATCCGAATTGCCAAGCTTGCCTTCCACGCAAAGGACAGTCCCATCCAGACACGGGACGAAGTCTTCAATCTTGTATCTTGATAGTCCAATAGTCCGGCCAAAGGATATAGTCCGGCTGTCCGAGGACCCCCTAATCCAGGACTCCCTCAGTAGCCCCTGAACTAGGCTTCAATGACGATGAGTCCGGCGCGCAGATTGTTTTCGGCATTGCAAGGCGGGTTCTTCCTCCGAATTCTGAGTACCTGTCGAGTAGTGTCCGACTTCCCATGAATGTTGCACTCCTCAGCTTCTGCGCCTAATAATGGCTATCCTCCACGTGTCGAGCGAATGCGAGAAGTTGGGGCACTTTTACACTTGCCACCCTAACCATGTAAGTAAATCGTCTATTTAAAGAGACGGGGATCCTCAGATCCAGATCACACCATCCTCCCATAGCGAGTATCCATCGGAGCGCGCCCGAAAAAGTCCATCCCATCATGGCCGGCCATCGCAGCTCCTCCTCTCGCTCCCGTAGCCCTAAGCCAAGCAATTGGAAGAAGTGTTTTGTTCCCCACAGCCAATTAGTAGAATTACAGACCAAGGGGTTTCTCCCTCCAACGTATATGGTCCCCGTTCGAGCCGGACTGGCCACTTACAACGGCGGGGAGCAAGCGGAGAGCCTTCCCAACCCATCCATGGGGGAGCGGGTATGCCTTGTCCCTTACTTACTAAGGGGGCTTGGATTTCCCATCCATCCGTTCCTCCGCGGGCTCCTGGAGTTCTACGGCCTCCGGCTGCATAACTTTACTCCCGCCTCCATATTACACATCGCTGGTTACGTCGCTCTTTGCGAGCTGTTTTTGGGCTGCGAAGCTCATTTCGAGCTATGGAAGAGGCTATTCTGCCTCGTACCCCGTACACAGGAGGGGTCAATATATCAAGTGGGCGGAGCCGAGATATGGCCCATCGCCGGGACCGGATACCTGTCCGGTACTCCGAAGAAGACATCCGAAGACTGGCCTTCGAAGTGGTTTTATATGGAGGATGTCCCCCTTCCGGACCCTATTCGGATGGGCCTTCCTGAGTTTGACAATGCCCCTTTGAGGAAACGCTGCAGCTGGCGTCCTCGAAGCCGCCAGGAGGAAGATAATGGAGAAGTCCTTTACCTGATGGGCCGGATAAAAACTCTGGCCAAATCAGGATTGACAATAATCTAGGTTATGTCAATATGTATAATGCGGGGGGTGCAGCCACTTCAGTATCGGGGACAACCCATGTGGCACTTCAATGGAGAAGACGATGCCACCGGCTGCAGTCGTAAGGGACCGGACTGCGTCGCTGCTCTAGCGAAAATATTGTCCGGTTTATATAAAGGAGAGGAAGAGGAGTTCATCCGCATTAATCCACGGGATGGATTCTCCATGTACAACCCCCCAAGCTGGGTGATCTGCTAATTTTTACTCCGAACCTTCCCGCATTCTTCGTCATAACTATTTACCTTGCCATTTCATAGCAGGAACTACGAAAAGCTGTGAGAGAGGTCCACAGCCCGCCTCCCCAACGAGAGGACCCTGACCGGGCCCTCGACCCCGGACTCGAAGAAGATCCGGACACATTTGTGGAGCTTATTGACAGGACGTTCTATCAATTAAGCTGCGACGGTGCCTTGGTGGCCATCATAGCCGATTATCCTGGACTACTCCTTGCATTGCATGTAAGTAAAACCGGAGTCCCAACTTCCGAGAAGGATCCCTTTTTTTCCCCTTCACCTACCGCACACATATGGTGTCTTACAGGGAAGGTCCTCGGGATGCCATGCCGAACCTGCAGTGAATCACCAACAAGGGGCACTGAAATCGGGTAGGCTTAAAAGGAAGGTGGTCAGGGAGACGCCGTCACAGAGGTATGAAAAAGAACCCCGCTCCGTGGTTGTCGTCTTTTAAAATATAATAACGTCCATGTTTCCTAGCAGGAAAAACGCTCGCCGGACCATACCCGTAGAGCCTGCCGGCCATGCCTCCACCAGCCGGGCTTCAGAGCCGGACTTAGAAGCGGATGCTAATGTGGGGCCAACACCGGATGTTCCTCCTACAAAGGATGCGGATAGGCTGTCCGCTACGAATTCCGAAGTGGAGAGTGCCATTCATCACATGCGTTGCCGGGCCGTACTCCACGATGCTTGTTTCTCTCAAGAGGCGTTTGATGCCTTCTACTTAGGAGACGCGTACATCCGAGCTGCTCAAAATGGTCTTGCCAGAGCCACGAACCAGTATGTAAAGGATATACGGGTAAGAAAATCTAATAATTATGTATATCAGTAGCCCCTGAGACTTGAAACAGATGGCACAATTGATTTAAGGATCGTTGTTTGCGTAGGTTCTTACGGAGAAGAATACCCAGTTGTCTCAAGAGCTGGAGGAGTGCAAAGCCCAGCTTCGGGCCGCAGTTGCCGCAATGAAAGAGTTCGAGAAGGCCCCATCTGGTAACACTTGTTTCTATCGAAAAGATTGATATGTACCAAGTAGTATACGGCATGCATACAAATCTAACAAAATATTTTGAAGATAATCCCGGAGTGAATCCGGAGGTCGTTCGAGGGGATGAGCAACATGCTCAACAACAGTTGATAGAGGCAAAGGTGTCCCGTCTTTCGATGAGATGTGGTTTTCGCTTTGGAGGAAGTCGACTTTGACGATCCGACTACGAACGTGCGAGGACGTCGCGCCTTAGCAATCGCTAAACCAACTCCGAGAGGTTATTGACCACGCCGAGCACGATCAACCGACCACGAGGGTCTGCTTTCGCGAGCAAACGAAGAACAAGCAAGAAACTGAGATTGCAATCTGGATATTGCGAATATAAGATGAAAGCTTTATTGATCAAGGTGGGGTTCTGTGACGCTTTGTCCGGTCGTTGAACACAAACGGCACGCGAAGTTGCAGCTATGGCGAACTTTTAATCTAAACAAAACCCAAGGTCTAAACGGTGCCCTAAGGGCTGTATATATGGAGGAAGAGGGGGAATTTCGTGGCCCTTGGTGGAGGGGTCCAAATCAACCCTAACTCTTGTTTCCCCACACATACGGACTCTAAAACAGCCTATACTTAAGTATTTCGAAATTACATGGGCCTGGCCCACTAATAAGGTGACGCAGCACCTAGAATAGCCTATGGACGACATTTATGAAGTAGCATCTTGTATATTTCGTCCAAGGCTTCATGCACCCATTATGGTGGCTTCAAAGTCCTGAAATCATCACTTGTAACTCCGTTTGTTCCCCTTACGCATGGCATTATCTCCATGCTTGTTCTTGCTCCAATGTCCATCCTTCTCCAAGCTAGGGCCTTCATTTGTAAGCAAAACAAATGTATCCAATTTAGGCAGCATCATATTCTCATGAACATTAGAATCATTACCAAGAAACGAAAGTACCGATAATTTAATTGGCGCATGAGCTCTAGTAATTGGTCCAAGATATGTAGCAAGAGGGGCTGTGGGTGTAACAATGGTATTGATGTCCTCATCATCCTCCCTTCTTGAAATGAAGTCGCCCTCGACGGAAGCTCATATTCCTCACCCAAATAAGGCTTCAAATCTGCAATGTTAAAAGTGGACTAACCCCAAAATCTGCAGCAGCTCAAGTTTATATGCATTATCATTTATTTTCTAACACCTTAAATGGACCATCAAGACGTGGCATTAGCTTTGATTTGCAAATTAGGAAACCTATCTCACGCAAATGTAACCAAACAAGATCTCCTGTGCAAAGACAACATGTTTTCTACCCTTATCTCCAACAAGTTTATATTTAGCATTCATACGCTCAATGTTTTCCTTAGTTATCTCATGCATTTTTAAAATCAATTCAGCACGTTCTTTAGCATCAAAATTAACCTTCTCCAAGATGGAAGAGGCAACAAATCAATAGGTGCACGAGGTAGGAAGCCATACACAATTTCAAAAGGGCACATCTTAGTAGTAGAATGCAATGAACGATTATAAGCAAATTCAATATGAGGCAAGCATTCTTCCCACATTTTCTTATTATTCTTCAAAACAGCCCTAAGCATAGTAGACAATGTTCTATTGACTACTTCAGTTTGTCCATCAGTTTGGGGTGACAAGTAGTACTAAAAGCAGTTTAGTCCCCAACTTAGCCCATAAACATCTCCAAAAGTGGCTAAGAAATTTAGTATCACGATCTGAAACAATAGTATTTGGCACACCATGCAAGCTTAATAATTTCACGAAAGAACAAATCAGCAACATTAACAAAGATCATCGCTTTTATGACATGGTATAAAGTGTGCCATTTTCGAGAATCTATCCACGACAACAAATATGCTATCCTCCCTTCTTTGTTCGAGGTAAACCTAAAACAAAGTCCATAGATATATCCTCCCAAGGAACACTAGGCACAGCAAAGGCATATATAAACCATGAGGATTGAGTCGTGACTTAGCTTTTTGACATGTAGTGCAGCGAGCAACAAAACGCTCAACATCCGCCTCATCTTTGGCCAAAAGAAATGTGTAGCAAGTATATCCTCCGCCTTCTTGACGCCAAAGTGTCCCATTAATCCTCCTCCATGCGCCTCCTGCAACAACAAAAGACTAACAGAGCTAGCAGGAATGCATAGCTTGTTAGCACGAACACAAAACCATCATTAATAACGAACTTGTTCCATGTTCTTCCTTCTTTACAATTCTGCATTACATCTTTAAAATCAGCATCATGCACATATTGATCTTTGATGGTCTCCAAACCAAATATTTTGAAGTCAAGTTGTGAAAGCATAGTATAGCGATTTAGACAAAGCATCAAGAATAACATTTTCTTTACCCTTCTTGTGTTTAATGACATAAGGGAAAGTCTCAATGAATTCAACCCATTTAGCATGTCTACGATTCAGTTTAGCTTGACTTTTAATATGTTTCAAAGATTCATGATCGAATGTATAACAAATTCTTTGGGCCATAAATAATGTTGCCATGTCTCTAAAGTCCTAACAAGAGCATATAATTCTTTGTCATAAGTAGAATAGTTCAGACTAGGCCCACTCAATTTTTCGTAAAAGTATGCAACAGGTTTGCCATCTTGTAATAACACACCTCCTAATCCAATTCCACTAGCATCACATTCAAGCTCAAAAGTCTTATTAAAGTCGAAGTTGGAGTAAAGGAGCATGTGTCAACTTATCTTTCAATACCGTGAAGGCTTCTTCCGTGCGGTACCCCAAACAAAAGGCACATCCTTCTTTGTAAGCTCATTGAGAGGTGCAGCAATGGTGCTAAAGTCTCTCACAAAACGCCTATAGAAACCAGCGAGTCCAAGAAAACTCCTCACTTGTGTGACCGCTTTGGGCTGCGCCAACTCTCAATAGCTTCAATCTTGGCTTTATCAACTTCAATTCCTCGTGGAGTAACAACATAGCCAAGAAAAGATACTCGGTCGGTGCAAAAGGTGCACTTCCCAAGGTTACCAAACAAACGTGCATCACGAGAGCATTAAAAACAGCACGTAAATGTTCCAAATGTTCTTCCAAAGATTTGCTATAAATCAGTATATCATCAAAGTAAACTACCACAAATCGTCCAATGAAAGCACGAAACTTCGCTCATTAATCTCATGAAAGTACTAGGTGCATTAGTTAACCCAAAAGGCATGACTAACCACTCATATAATCCAAACTTAGTTTTAAATGCTGTTTTCCATTCATCTCCCAATTTCATACGAATTTGATGGTATCCACTACGCAAATCAACTTTGGAGAATATTGTAGAGCCACTCAATTCATCAAGCATATCATCTAGCCTAGGAATAGGATGACGATAACTAATAGTAATATTATTAATGCCTCTACAATCAACACACATACGCCGACGCACCATCCTTTTTAGGCACTAGTATAATAGGAACAGCACAAGGACTAAGAGATTCGCAGATATAACCTTTGTCGAGCAGCTCCTGTACTTGACGATAATCTCCTTCGTCTCCTCCGGATTGGTACGGTATGGTGCGCGGTTGGTAGCGATGCACCGGAATTAAGTCAATTTGATGCTCAATCCTCGAATAGGTGGTAATCCGGTGGCACGCCTTGTGGGAAGACGCCGCCGAACTCCCCGCAAAATGTTAGTGACAGCAGGGGCAAAGAGGAAGGCACGCCCTCGAATGAAAATAATGCCTCTTTGCACACAAAAGCATAGCAAACAGATTTGCTAGAATCTAGCTCATCAATATCAGATTTGGTGGCAAATAAACATGCACTTTTCAGTTTAATTTCGAAGCAACATTAGATGGTTTATTATTAGGCTTCATTTGTTGCTCAAATTCTTTTGCCACAATCTGATTTTCACTCTTATTTTCTCCTGTTTTGCTTTATTAGCTCTATTAATATCATCTTTCAAAATGGAATCAGGAGTCATAGGAAGCAAAGTAATATTTTTATCCTTGTGAACAAGAGTATACTGATTGTTTCTACCATGGTGTACAGAATTTTATCAAATTGCCATGGTCTACCAAGTAATAAGGAACATGCTTGCATAGGTACCACATCACAATCAACATAATCAGCATATGTAGAGATACTAAAATGCACACTAACAAGACGTGTTACCTTAACCTTGCCGCTGTTGTTGAACCATTGGATGTAGTAAGGATGTGGATGTGGTCTTGTGGTGAGAGAAAGCTTCTCCACCATATCCATGCTAGCCAAGTTGTTGCAGCTCCTCCATCTATGATGACGCTAATAGAACGCTCCTTCACAACTCCCTTTGTATGGAACAAGTTATGCCTCTGATTTTGCTCAGCTTGTGTAACCTGCACACTCAAAACACGTTGAGCAACTAAACATTCATACCTGTCAAGATCTTCAAAGCAGCCATGTATTGCGCCTCAAGATCGTAATCATCTCCACCGTGTTCTTCATGTGTAATAAGAGCCAAAGTCTCTTCATCATAGTCACTAGCGACTCATACCCACCATCCTCAAGAGCAATCATCACACGCTGAGATTGGCATTCTCTCATAAAATGTCCTCTTCCCTTACAACGACGACAAATAATATCACTTGTGTGCCCTGCTGACGCCATGGAAGAAGAAGAGCTCTGTAGGCCCAGCAGTGTACTCTTGGCGATAGTGGTGGTTGTGCCTGCTTTCTTGTATCACGGTTGGAGGTGGCAGCCGACGGAGGTGCCGTGTAGTAGAACGTGTGGAAGTAGATGATGCACGTGGTGTCCATGATGAAGGTCGACCTGCAGAAAAGTTAGTCCGCCGCCAAGGCCCGCCGATCCTGACTTCACGCTCAGCTTTACAAGCAAGATGGAATAATCGAGTGATATTATTATAATCCTTGTAGTCTAGAATGGTCTGAATCTCTATTTAATCCACCCGTAAAACGTGCAAGCATAGCTTCATTCTCCTCAACAATACCACATCTAATCAAGCCAGTTTGTAATTCCCGATAATATTCTTCACCGAATTTTTCCTTGTCTTAAGCGCTGCAATTTTGAAGTAATTCACGTTGATAATATGGTGGAACCCAACGAGCACGCATAGCAGTTTTCAAAGCAGCCCAAGTAGCTGGAACAGGATATAATCTACAATGTTCGACCACCAAACACATGCAAAGCTAGTGAAAGCACAAACAGCAGCAGAACACGCCTCTCCTCGTGATATTGTAAACATGTAAATCGTTGTTCAGTTTCTAATTCCCAAGTAAGATATATATCAGAACATATCTACCCTCAAATGGTGGAATATTCAATTTCAGTTTAGGGAGATGGTCATGATCTCGCACTCAAGGGGAGCCCAACATTGCCATTATTTGCATGTGGACGACCTGGTGGTTGTGGTGCTGGTGGTTGCACGTAGTTCTGATGTTGATCAACCTCATCCTCGTAAGCTCTCACATAATCATCCTCCCCCGCCGCAGCAGCAGGAGCCATGTATATCAACAAGCAGCACCAGCAGCTTGGCCAGCTGAAGAGGGACACGGAAGCTCGGCGGAGGGCTGTTTAGCGATGTGGAGGTAGTCCTTGTTGTTGTAGTAGGTGCGTTAGGTGCAGCCGGTGGTGGTGGTGGTAGACGCGCGAGCAATTCATTAAACTTGTTATCGAGCTTTGTTTCGAACGCCTTCTCAATGCCATCTATCTTCTCCATGGCCTCTTCAAATCTATTTAGCACATCTTCCACCTGCCCACTCATCATTTGTTGAAACTTATCATGTAGCGCTTTGTTTGTCATGTTCTCCCAGTCAGTCTCGTCGGCTTGTGATCCTGCCATGGTTAGCAGCAATAGAAACACACAAGAATATGATTTGACAGACTACTAGGAAGTGGTGGTGGTGGGTGGTGGGCGTCACAAACCGTCAGCAAATCTCAAATTCTTACCAGTTCTACCAAAGAAGAAAGCGGTGATCGGCAACCGATGTAGTCAAAACTCTCAAAGCTTGATAGAGCGATTACTGTGGAGAGTCAAACGCACGATGTAGATGTATGTGGAGCTGGGAAGGCTTATAATATGGTAGCAAAAAGGTTAGCAATAATCAATTCAGAGATGCAAAGTTGAATAAACGCTCAACGACGGCAGATCAGGTCTGGTCCTAGGCTAGACCGTGCTAGAGACGCGAGCCTAGAACACTAACAAAATCACGGCGCTGCACGGAAACAACGGAAAAGCACACTGAATTTTTTTTTTTTTTTTTTTTTTTTGCGCTGCTTTTTTTTTTTTTTTTTTTTTTTTAAAAATCACTATAATGGCGAGTGTCTCAAAACTCTTCCGAGGTCAAACTGACAGGATGGGCACGAAATTTTTTTGACCAATTTTTTTTTTTTTTTTTCGACTGCCCGGACCCAAAATCTGGAAACGGGTCAAAAAAAACTTTCTATAACGGCAACTGTCTCAATATGCTTAGAAACACTTAAAATAGGATAGCCAGAAAATTTTTCGACAAGTGCGCTGAAAATTTTGGGCCTAAACGGAGGGTGGTTTCGGAAATTTTTTTTTTTTTTCCAAACCTACTCCGCAAGGAAACACGAATCGGAAACTAGATGGATCTCAAAACAAACCTAATATACAAGGAACTCGGATTGATGGTAGATATATGGTGGTGGATATATGGTGGTGGTATATGGCAGGTGGTGGTATATGGTAGCGGTGGTGGTATATGGATACGGATTGGTGGTGGTATTTGGATACGGATTGGTGGTGGTATATGGATACGGATGATGATGATGATGGCGGCGGCGGCGTGACAACTTATGACCGTAACTCAAACTCTAAAAGACTAGACTCTAAGACCAGCAACTAGACACGACGATGCAACCGCAAATTCAACAAAGCAAAACCCTAAAAAGATTATGCAAAGGCTCAGATTGGTTCGGATATGATGAACTAACCCTAATTTTTTTTTGTGGCTTTTTCGTGGACTTTAGGTATGAAGAACAGACTCGATCTAATCTACGAAAAACTGTAAAATCTCACCGAGCAACCTGAAAATCTGATACCACTTGATAGAGGCAAAGGTGTCCCGTCTTTCGATGAGATGTGGTTTTCGCTTTGGAGGAAGTCGACTTTGACGATCCGACTACTTAACGCGGCGAGGACGCCGCGCCTTAGCAATCGCTAAACCAACTCCGAGAGGTTATTGACCACGCCGAGCACGATCAACTCGACCACGAGGGTCTGTTTCGCGAGCAAACGAAGAACAAGCAAGAAACTGAGATTGCAATCTGGATATTGCGAATATAAGATGAAAGCTTTATTGATCAAGGTGGGGTTCTGTGGACGCTTTGTCCGGTCGTTGAACACAAACGGCACGCCAAGTTGCAGCTATGGCGAACTTTTAATCTAAACAAAACCCAAGGTCTAAACGGTGCCCTAAGGGCTGTATATATGGAGGAAGAGGGGGAATTTCGTGGCCCTTGGTGGAGGGGTCCAAATCAACCCTAACTCTTGTTTCCCCACACATACGGACTCTAAAAACAGCCTATACTTAAGTATTTCGAAATTACATGGGCCTGGCCCACTAATAAGGTGACGCAGCACCTAGAATAGCCTATGGACGACATTTATGAAGTAGCATCTTGTATATTTCGTCCAAGGCTTCATGCACCCATTATGGTGGCTTCAAAGTCCTGAAATCATCACTTGTAACTCCGTTTGTTCCCCTTGCGCATGGCATTATCTCCATGCTTGTTCTTGCTCCAATGTCCATCCTTCTCCAAGCTAGGGCCTTCATTTGTAAGCAAAACAAATGTATCCAATTTAGGCAGCATCATATTCTCATGAACATTAGAATCATTACCAAGAAACGAAAGTACCGATAATTTAATTGGCGCATGAGCTCTAGTAATTGGTCCAAGATATGTAGCAAGAGGGGCTGTGGGTGTAACAATGGTATTGATGTCCTCATCATCCTCCCTTCTTGAAATGAAGTCGCCCTCGACGGAAGCTCATATTCCTCACCCAAATAAGGCTTCAAATCTGCAATGTTAAAAGTGGGACTAACCCCAAAATCTGCAGGCAGCTCAAGTTTATATGCATTATCATTTATTTTCTAACACCTTAAATGGACCATCAAGACGTGGCATTAGCTTTGATTTATGCAAATTAGGAAACCTATCTCACGCAAATGTAACCAAACAAGATCTCCAGTGCAAAGACAACATGTTTTCTACCCTTATCTCCAACAAGTTTATATTTAGCATTCATACGCTCAATGTTTTCCTTAGTTATCTCATGCATTTTTAAAATCAATTCAGCACGTTCTTTAGCATCAAAATTAACCTTCTCCAAGATGGAAGAGGCAACAAATCAATAGGTGCACGAGGTAGGAAGCCATACACAATTTCAAAAGGGCACATCTTAGTAGTAGAATGCAATGAACGATTATAAGCAAATTCAATATGAGGCAAGCATTCTTCCCACATTTTCTTATTATTCTTCAAAACAGCCCTAAGCATAGTAGACAATGTTCTATTGACTACTTCAGTTTGTCCATCAGTTTGGGGTGACAAGTAGTACTAAAAGCAGTTTAGTCCCCAACTTAGCCCATAAACATCTCCAAAAGTGGCTAAGAAATTTAGTATCACGATCTGAAACAATAGTATTTGGCACACCATGCAAGTTTAATAATTTCACGAAAGAACAAATCAGCAACATTAACAAAGATCATCGCTTTTATGACATGGTATAAAGTGTGCCATTTTCGAGAATCTATCCACGACAACAAATATGCTATCCTCCCTTCTTTGTTCGAGGTAAACCTAAAACAAAGTCCATAGATATATCCTCCCAAGGAACACTAGGCACGTGCAAAGGCATATATAAACCATGAGGATTGAGTCGTGACTTAGCTTTTTGACATGTAGTGCAGCGAGCAACAAAACGCTCAACATCCCGCCTCATCTTTGGCCAAAAGAAATGTGTAGCAAGTATATCCTCCGCCTTCTTGACGCCAAAGTGTCCCATTAATCCTCCTCCATGCGCCCCCTGCAACAACAAAAGACTAACAGAGCTAGCAGGAATGCATAGCTTGTTAGCACGGAACACAAAACCATCATTAATAACGAACTTGTTCCATGTTCTTCCTTCTTTACAATTCTGCATTACATCTTTAAAATCAGCATCATGCACATATTGATCTTTGATGGTCTCCAAACCAAATATTTTGAAGTCAAGTTGTGAAAGCATAGTATAGCGACGAGACAAAGCATCAAGAATAACATTTTCTTTACCCTTCTTGTGTTTAATGACATAGGGAAAGTCTCAATGAATTCAACCCATTTAGCATGTCTACGATTCAGTTTAGCTTGACTTTTAATATGTTTCAAAGATTCATGATCGAATGTATAACAAATTCTTTGGGCCATAAATAATGTTGCCATGTCTCTAAAGTCCTAACAAGAGCATATAATTCTTTGTCATAAGTAGAATAGTTCAGACTAGGCCCACTCAATTTTTCGTAAAAGTATGCAACAGGTTTGCCATCTTGTAATAACACACCTCCTAATCCAATTCCACTAGCATCACATTCAAGCTCAAAAGTCTTATTAAAGTCAGGAAGTTGGAGTAAAGGAGCATGTGTCAACTTATCTTTCAATACCGTGAAGGCTTCTTCCGTATGCGGTACCCCAAACAAAAGGCACATCCTTCTTTGTAAGCTCATTGAGAGGTGCAGCAATGGTGCTAAAGTCTCTCACAAAACGCCTATAGAAACCAGCGAGTCCAAGAAAACTCCTCACTTGTGTGACCGCTTTTGGCTGCGCCAACTCTCAATAGCTTCAATCTTGGCTTTATCAACTTCAATTCCTCGTGGAGTAACAACATAGCCAAGAAAAGATACTCGGTCGGTGCAAAAGGTGCACTTCCCAAGGTTACCAAACAAACGTGCATCACGAGAGCATTAAAAACAGCACGTAAATGTTCCAAATGTTCTTCCAAAGATTTGCTATAAATCAGTATATCATCAAAGTAAACTACCACAAATCGTCCAATGAAAGCACGAAACTTCGCTCATTAATCTCATGAAAGTACTAGGTGCATTAGTTAACCCAAAAGGCATGACTAACCACTATATAATCCAAACTTAGTTTTAAATGCTGTTTTCCATTCATCTCCCAATTTCATACGAATTTGATGGTATCCACTACGCAAATCAACTTTGGAGAATATTGTAGAGCCACTCAATTCATCAAGCATATCATCTAGCCTAGGAATAGGATGACGATAACTAATAGTAATATTATTAATGCCTCTACAATCAACACACATACGCCGACGCACCATCCTTTTTAGGCACTAGTATAATAGGAACAGCACAAGGACTAAGAGATTCGCGATATAACCTTTGTCGAGCAGCTCCTGTACTTGACGATAATCTCCTTCGCCTCCTCCGGATTGGTACGGTATGGTGCGCGGTTGGTAGCGATGCACCGGAATTAAGTCAATTTGATGCTCAATCCTCGAATAGGTGGTAATCCCGTGGCACGCCTTGTGGGAAGACGTCGCGAACTCCCCGCAAAATGTTAGTGACAGCAGGGGCAAAGAGGAAGGCACGCCCTCGAATGAAAATAATGCCTCTTTGCACACAAAAGCATAGCAAACAGATTTGCTAGAATCTAGCTCATCAATATCAGATTTGGTGGCAAATAAACATGCACTTTTCAGTTTAATTTCAGAAGCAACATTAGATGGTTTATTATTAGGCTTCATTTGTTGCTCAAATTCTTTTGCCACAATCTGATTTTCACTCTTATTTTTCTCCTGTTTTGCTTTATTAGCTCTATTAATATCATCTTTCAAAATGGAATCAGGAGTCATAGGAAGCAAAGTAATATTTTTATCCTTGTGAACAAGAGTATACTGATTGTTTCTACCATGGTGTACAGAATTTTATCAAATTGCCATGGTCTACCAAGTAATAAGGAACATGCTTGCATAGGTACCACATCACAATCAACATAATCAGCATATGTAGAGATACTAAAATGCACACTAACAAAGACGTGTTACCTTAACCTTGCCGCTGTTGTTGAACCATTGGATGTAGTAAGGATGTGGATGTGGTCTTGTGGTGAGAGAAAGCTTCTCCACCATATCCATGCTAGCCAAGTTGTTGCAGCTCCCTCCATCTATGATGACGCTAATAGAACGCTCCTTCACAACTCCCTTTGTATGGAACAAGTTATGCCTCTGATTTTGCTCAGCTTGTGTAACCTGCACACTCAAAACACGTTGAGCAACTAAACATTCATACCTGTCAAGATCTTCAGCAGCCATGTATTGCGCCTCAAGATCGTAATCATCTCCACCGTGTTCTTCATGTGTAATAAGAGCCAAAGTCTCTTCATCATAGTCACTAGCGACTCATACCCACCATCCTCAAGAGCAATCATCACACGCTGAGATTGGCATTCTCTCAAGAAAATGTCCTCTTCCCTTACAACGACGACAAATAATATCACTTGTGTGCCCTGTTGACGCCATGGAAGAAGAAGAGCTCTGTAGGCCCAAAGCAGTGTACTCTTGGCGATAGTGGTGGTTGTGCCTCGCTTTCTTGTATCACGGTTGAGGTGGCAGCCGACGGAGGTGCCGTGTAGTAGAACGTGGAAGTAGATGATGCACGTGGTGTCCATGATGAAGGTCGACCTGCAGAAAAGTTAGTCCGCGCCAAGGCTCGCCGATCCTGACTTCACGCTCAGCTTTACAAGCAAGATGGAATAATCGAGTGATATTATTATAATCCTTGTAGTCTAGAATGGTCTGAATCTCTATTTAATCCACCCGTAAAACGTGCAAGCATAGCTTCATTCTCCTCAACAATACCACATCTAATCAAGCCAGTTTGTAATTCCCGATAATATTCTTCACCGAATTTTTCCTTGTCTTAAGCGCTGCAATTTTGAAGTAATTCACGTTGATAATATGGTGGAACCCAACGAGCACGCATAGCAGTTTTCAAAGCAGCCCAAGTAGCTGGAACAGGATATAATCTACAATGTTCGACCACCAAACACATGCAAAGCTAGTGAAAGCACAAACAGCAGCAGAACACGCTCTCCTCGTGATATTGTAAACATGTAAATCGTTGTTCAGTTTCTAATTCCCAAGTAAGATATATATCAGAACATATCTACCCTCAAATGGTGGAATATTCAATTTCAGTTTAGGGAGATGGTCATGATCTCGCACTCAAGGGGAGCCCAACATTGCCATTATTTGCATGTGGACGACCTGGTGGTTGTGGTGCTGGTGGTTGCACGTAGTTCGATGTTGATCAACCTCATCCTCGTAAGCTCTCACATAATCATCCTCCCCACCGCAGCAGCAGGAGCCATGTATATCAACAAAGAGCACCAAAGAGCTTGGCCAGTGAAGAGGGACACGGAAGCTCGGCGGAGGGCTGTTTCGCGATGTGGAGGTAGTCCTTGTTGTTGTAGAGGTGCGTTAGGTGCAGCCGGTGGTGGTGGTGGTAGACGCGCGAGCAATTCATTAAACTTGTTATCGAGCTTTGTTTCAACGCCTTCTCAATGCCATCTATCTTCTCCATGGCCTCTTCAAATCTATTTAGCACATCTTCCACCCGCCCACTCATCATTTGTTGAAACTTATCATGTAGCGCTTTGTTTGTCATGTTCTCCCGGTCGGTCCCTCGCCGGCTTGTGATCCTGCCATGGTTAGCAGCAATAGAAACACACAAGAATATGATTCGACAGACTACTAGGAAGTGGTGGTGGTGGTGTGGTGGATGTCACAAACCGTCAAGCAAATCTCAAATTCTTACCAGTTCTTACCAAAGAAGAAAGGTGATCGGCAACCGATGTAGTCAAAACTCTCAAAGCTTGGATAGAGCGATTACTGTGGAGAGTCAAACGCACGATGTAGATGTATGTGGAGCTGGGAAGGCTTATAATATGGTAGCAAAAAGGTTAGCAATAATCAATTCAGAGATGCAAAGTTGAATAAACGCCAACGACGCAGATCAGGTTGGTCCTAGGCTAGACCGTGCTAGAGACGCGAGCCTAGAACACTAACAAAATCACGGCGCTGCACGGAAACAACGGAAAAGCACACTCTCGAATTTTTTTTTTTTTTTTTTTTTTTTTTTTTTTTTGCTTTTTTTTTTTTTTTGCGAAAAATCACTATAATGGCGAGTGTCTCAAAACTCTTCCGAGGTCAAACCGACAGATGGGCACGAAATTTTTTGACCAATTTTTTTTTTTTTTTCGAACGCCTTGACCCAAAAACTGAAACGGGTCAAAAAACTTTCTATAACGGCGACTGTCTCAATACGCTTAGAAACACTTAAAAATAGGATAGCCAGAAAATTTTTCGACAAGTGCGTTTTCGGAAAATTTTGGGCCTAAACGGAGGGTGGTTTCGGAAATTTTTTTTTTTTTTCCGAAACCTACGCAGGCAAGGAAACACGAATCGGAAACTAGATGGATCTCAAAACAAACCTAATATACAAGGAACTCGGATTGATGGTAGATATATGGTGGTGGATATATGGCTTTGGTGGTATATATGGCGGTGGTGGTATATGGTAGCGGTGGTGGTATATGGATACGGATTGGTGGTGGTATTTGGATACGGATTGGTGGTGGTATATGGATAGGCGATGATGATGGTGGGCGCATGGCGTGACAACTTATGACCGTAACTCAAACTCTAAAAGACTAGACTCTAAGACCAAGAACTAGACACGACGATGCAACCGCAAATTCAACAAAGCAAAACCCTAAAAGATTATGCAAAGGCTCGATTGGTTCGGATATGATGAACTAACCCTAATTTTTTTTGTGGCTTTTTCGTGGACTTTAGGTATGAAGAACAGACTCGATCTAATCTACGAAAAACTGTAAAATCTCACCGAGCAACCTGAAAATCTGATACCACTTGATAGAGGCAAAGGTGTCCCGCCTTTCGATGAGATGTGGTTTTCGCTTTGGAGGAAGTCGACTTTGACGATCCGACCATTTAACGGCGAGGACGCCGCTACTTAGCAATCGCTAAACCAACTCCGAGAGGTTATTGACCACGCCGAGCACGATCAACTCGACCACGAGGGTCTGCTTCCGCGAGCAAACGAAGAACAAGCAAGAAACTGAGATTGCAATCTGGATATTGCGAATATAAGATGAAAGCTTTATTGATCAAGGTGGGGTTCTGTGGACGCTTTGTCCGGTCGTTGAACACAAACGGCACGCCAAGTTGCAGCTATGGCTAACTTTTAATCTAAACAAAACCCAAGGTCTAAACGGTGCCCTAAGGGCTGTATATATGGAGGAAGAGGGGGAATTTCGTGGCCCTTGGTGGAGGGGTCCAAATCAACCCTAACTCTTGTTTCCCCACACATACGGACTCTAAAAACAGCCTATACTTAAGTATTTCGAAATTACATGGGCCTGGCCCACTAATAAGGTGACGCAGCACCTAGAATAGCCTCGGGACGACATTTATGAAGTAGCATCTTGTATATTTCGTCCAAGGCTTCATGCACCCATTATGGTGGCTTCAAAGTCCTGAAATCATCACTTGTAACTCCGTTTGTTCCCTTACGCATGGCATTATCTCCATGCTTGTTCTTGCTCCAATGTCCATCCTTCTCCAAGCTAGGGCCTTCATTTGTAAGCAAAACAAATGTATCCAATTTAGGCAGCATCATATTCTCATGAACATTAGAATCATTACCAAGAAACGAAAGTACCGATAATTTAATTGGCGCATGAGCTCTAGTAATTGGTCCAAGATATGTAGCAGAGCTCTAGTAACAAATTGATGTCCTCATCACAAATCTAACAAAATATTTTGAAGATAATCCGGAGTGAATCGGAGGTCGTTCAAGAGGATGAGCAACATGCTCAACAACAGTAAAGGTGTAACAATGGTAGGCGTGAGAAAACGATTCCAAGATGTCCTCGAGAGATGTTCGAGCCCAGCTTGCTGACTCCGTAGAAGGAGAATAAGAGTCTTCGACGCGGCATTTTTAGTAAGTGCTTGAACGAACTTTTATAGAGTTCGGCGAAGAAACCGGCTAACAGAGTTATATCTGTAGGTATGTTGACGGGTCGTCCCACGGAGGAGATGTGTCACGCCCAATATGCGACCCTATCCAAAAGGAACTCGAAGGTCCCACCAAGGATAGACCCGCATATTGAAACGCTTTTGCAAGGTGGATATCATTACATCAACATTACATAATATATGGGGATACATACATAAGGCATACAATGCCACAAGAATACATCAACAACATCAACGTCCGACTACGGATGAATCATAAGCGAAACTCAAACGACATTCAACCCTGCTAGCCCAGGCTGCCGACCTGGAACCTATCCCCTGATCGAAGAAGCAGAAGAAGAACTCCAAAACAAGCAAACATCGCTCTCGCGTCATGATCATCGCATAACCTGTACCTGCAACTGTTGGTGTAGTAATCTGTGAGCCACGAGGACTCAGCAATCCCATTACCATGGGTATCAAGACTAGCAAAGCTTAAGTAGGAAAGGAAGGGATAAAGTGGTGAGGTTGCAGCAGCGGCTAAGCATATATGGTGGCTAACATACGCAAATGAGAGCGAGAAGAGAAACAAAGGACGGTCGTCAACTAGTAATGATCAAGAAGTGATCCTGAACTCCTACTTACGTCAGACATAACCCAGAAACCATGTTCTCCTCTCGATCAACCCCGAAAAGAGACACTCACGGTTACGCTTTACGGTTGGTGTATTTTAGAAGAGTTTGCTTCAAGTTTACTACAACTGGATATTAACAAATTCCCATCTGCCACATAACCGCGGGCACGGCTCTCGAAAGTTTAAACCCTGCAGGGGTGTCCCAACTTAGCCCATGATAAGCTCTCGCGATCAACGAAGGATATTCCTTCTCCCGGGAAGACCGATCAGTCTCGAATCCGGCTACAAGACATATCGACAGCAATAAAACAAGACCAGCAAGACCTCCCGGCGTGCCGACACCTCGATAGTAGCAGCAGATCTCGTCTCGTGCCACGACCGGATGAGCAGTCCGTATAACTAAAACCAAACCTCAAGTTTCCTTGAGGGGCGCTATAAAGCACTCTAGTTTGGACCAACACTTAGACAAGCATTGGCCGGGGGCTGAATAAAGATGACCCTTGGGTTAATTACTCCCAAGGGAAATGTAGGTGGTGGTGAGGCAAATGGTAAAACCAATGTTGGGCCTTGCTGGAGGAGTCTTATTCAAAGCGAACTGTCAAGGGGGTCCCATAAATCACCCGACCGCGTTAGGGACGCAAAATCCGGGAACATAATACCGATATGACGGAAACTAGGACGGCAAGAGTGGAACAAAACACCAGGCATAAGGCCGAGCCTTCCACCCTTTACCAAGTATATAGATGCATTAATAATATAAGATATATTGTGATATACCAACAAGTAAACATGTTCCAACAAGGAACAACATCTCCATGTTCCAACAAGGAACAAACTTCATCTTCACCTGCAACTAACAACGCAAGAAGAGGGGCTGAGCAAAGCGGTAACATAGCCAAACAACAGTTTGCTAGGAAGGGTGCAAAGGTTAGAGGTTCATGGCAATTTGGGAGGCTTGATGATGAGGACATGACTACCTTGGATGAGACCAAAAATATTGCATACATGCATATTTCTCAGGTGATTTCTAGTGCAAACTATTCAATAATATATTTATGTTATCCAGAACAAAAATACTTCACATACTTTTGTATTTTGTCTAATTGCAGGTGTATGGGACATTTGTACAATCCACATATGAAGATAAGGGAGAAAGAGATGTTTACCTGCTGTTCAAAAAGTTCTCTCACGTCACTTTTGGCCCAAGAGAAGATAGAGTCCAAGTCTCTCACGTTCTGGACTCAGATTCGGACTGCACAGACATACCTGACTCAAAACGTCTATAACTTTTTCATACGGACTCCAAATTGGTTGATTTTTTTTGTTGGAAAATAGATTTCGTGCATTTTCCAACCCAATTGAATTACCTTAAAATCCGTCCGGAGCGTTGAGTTATAGACGAAACAATCTGATGCTGCAGCAGAATCCGAGTCAAACTACAAGTCCAAAGGTGTTACGTCACCTCCGCTTGGGCCCATTGGCCTTGTACGACCTAGGGTTAGTTTTAGGCTGCCTTGGGACGTCCTCCCACCTCCTTGGCCGCCACCCCTTGCTCCTATATAAGTAGATCCATCTAGTAGCTTTTTCCTTGGGATTTGTTTAGTTAAAAGTTAGCCATTGCAACCGTGTACTTTGTTTGTGTCCAACGACCAGACCAAGACCGCTTCGGATCCCCACCATTATCAATACTTCATATATATTCGCAATATTCAGATTGCTTTATCATATTCTTGCTTGTTCTTGATTGCTTGCAGCAATAGACCTTCGTGGTCAGGTTGATCGTGCTCCAGCGTGGTCAATAACCTCTCGGAGTTGGTTTAGCGATTGCTAAGGCGCAACGTCGGCACGTTTGTAGTCGGATCGTCAAAGTCGTCTCCACCAAATCGATAGTTATCATCTCATCGAAGATCGGGACACCCTCGCCTCTATCAAGTGGTATCAGTTTTCAGGTTGCTCGGTGAGAATTTCCAATTATCCTAGATTAGATTTATTTTCTTACCTATTGTCCAAGAAAAGCCACAAAAAAGTTAGATCTATTCATCCTTTGTCCAAGCCAGTCTGAGCCTTTGCAGTTTTCTTTTCATTGTTTGCATTATTGAATTATGGGTTGCATCGTCGTCTCGAGTTGCTGGTCTTAGTGTCTAGTTCGTTTAGAGTTTCGAGTTCTGTTCACATTAGTCACGCCGCCGCTGCATCGTTATCCCTTCCGTTGATCACCATCCATCCATCAATTTCCACCACGTGCTACCCACCGTTCATTGTCATAACCATAGTTGAGATCGTTCACATCTTCGCCTGATCCAATCTGCATCTTATCCAGTTAGTCTTGGAAAGAGGGAGAAAAAAAAAGATAGAGAAAAAAAAAGAGAGAAAAAAGGAAAAAAAAAGAAAAAGAGAGAGAAGAAAAAAAAAGCGTGAGAAGAAAAAAAGAGGAAAAAAAATCGGATCTATCTAGAATCAATCTCGTACCTGAATTCGGATTGGAATCTGTTTTGCGCACTGTTCAGTAAAACAGGTGTATCTTCCTCATACGAAGTCCGTTTTGACTCCGTGAGTACTCAAATTAAAGCTAGAGACGAGGCACATCTAAATAGTTGCAGAAGCTAGTTCAATATTTGACACCTCAAAATCGGCTTCTAAATAGGTGTTTTTGCCCTCTGAAGTTCGTGAACACAGCTTGTTCCAATTTTTCAGGCCAGTTTTAGAATTCTTTGACTCCTCATATCAACTCGGAATTGAGTGATTCTTTTTGCATTGGAAAGCTTGAGTTAGTAGCATTCTTTGAAAGAATTTATCAGAAAATTGGCTCAAACTTTTCAAGAGGAAAGTTGAGAGAGAGTTGTTGTATGTCCTGCTTGGCAGTTGTTTTCATCATTATCTTCACTGCCGTTGTGATCTTCACTTATATCTTGCTGTCAAGAGCTACTTAGTATCCTTCATTGATGCTAGTTGTGCTATGCCGTGACCTCATTAGTGTTCTAGGCTCGCGTTTCTAGTCCGGTCTAGCCTAGGACCAGCACAGTACCGTCGTTGAGCGTTTATTCAACATTGCATCTTTGAATTGATTATTGCTAATCTTTTGCTACTATATATAGCCAACCCAGCTCCACATATTTCTACACCGTGTATACATACGCTCCCCTGGCAATCGCTTTACTCAATATTCTGAGTTACTTGACACCGCTGGTTGCCGATCACCGCTTTGCTGCATGGTAAGAACTTGTAAGACATTGATATTTGCTTTCTGTGAGCGTTTTACCACCACATCCTAGTAGTTATAGGAACATTATTTTTGGATTTTGTTTCTTGTTCTACTAATCATGACAGGATCTAGAGTCAATTCATGGGCTTTGTCGATCGCGGGAGACATGCCACCACCTATGCAAATACCACAACCGTCACGAGAGGTGCACAAACATCCAAATGCACATGATCAGGTTCATGTTTCTATACCACCATTTAATGGCCGTTTTAGACCTCCTTTATATATTGAATGGGAGTTAGACATAAATAATATATTTGCTTCCCATAATTTTGATGAGCGTAAAAAGTTATGGTTGCGGTTGGTTCTTTCACTGGTTATGCTCTAGTTTGGTGGAGTGAATATTGTCGGTTACACCCTGATTATGTACCTAATACTTGGGATGATTTAAAACATGTCATGAGAGATAGATTAAATCGATGTTTATTATACTGTGGCATGATTAAAAACTGGAACATTTAAAACAAGGTAGTGACACCGTAACAAAATATTATGATGATTTACAAACTACCTTGTTGCACACATTTTAGAAGAAAGTGAAGAAGATTTTATGGATAGATTTTGGGAGGATTAAACCATAATATTCAGGAGATACTAATTCATGAAGAGTGTTATCCTATGGACCATTTGTTTCGTCTTGCTTGCAAAGCTGAACAGGAAATAAAACGACGTGTTGCCCACAAGGAGAACAAGCGCACGGTGCACATTCCAACTGTTGATACAGATGTTTATTCAACTACTAGGCGTACTATGACAACCACATCCGTTGTTGCGAGGACTACATCATCTCCACCATGTGACACATCACCATCGAGAGTGCCTGCATCATCTGAGTTGACTATAAGAGGTAATGACAAAGGTACAGATTTTCCACTTTTACATGAGAATGATGCTTGCCTAGTTAACTTGAATACATCATGTGTTGAGCTACCCACTACTTTGATCACACCACCTATTTTAGAGGATTATATTGATAATTTGACTTTGCCATGTGATCAAACAACTGAAATACCAACAATTTTGAGAGCACCCATTGAATTAACTATTGATGCAAAAGAATCAATGTTTAATCATTTTGATCGACCTCTAATCTTGGTGATGATTCTGTGTCGAATGACTCATTGCATGTTTGCTTATCTAAGCATGTGGTAGCATGTAAATTTGATTCAAATAAGGTTTATTCACCAATGTTGGGATGGTTTAATGATGAACATTGTCAATCTCTTGAAATAAATAAGAGCTTCACTTATATGTGCAAACTGAGTTGCAGTATTTTCAAGCCTTCTAGTTCTTGTGCTAATTTGTTGGCTTTAGATTTTATGAACTATGCAAGTTACTCATCTATTCATGTGTCATATATGCAAAAATCAAGGGAAGTAAAATGGATGGCGTATACATATACAACATGTACACCTTGTCTCTTTTGTTAGCCACATTTCAGATTAAGCAACGCCGAGGACGGCTTTGTTTTCAAGAAGGGGAGGATGATGAGGACATGACTACCTTGGATGAGACCAAAAATATTGCATACATGCATATTTCTCAGGTGATTTCTAGTGCAAACTATTCAATAATATATTTATGTTATCCAGAACAAAAATACTTCACATACTTTTGTGTTTTGTCTAATTGCAGGTGTATGGGACATTTGTACAATCCACATATGAAGATAAGGAGAAAGAGATGTTTACCTGCTGTTCAAAAGTTCTCTCACGTCACTTTTGGCCCAAGAGAAGATAGAGTCCAAGTCTCTCACGTTCTGGACTCAGATTCGGACTGCACAGACATACCTGACTCAAAACGTCTATAACTTTTTCATACGGACTCCAAATTGGTTGATTCTTTTTTTGTTGGAAAATAGATTTCGTGCATTTTCCAACCCAATTGAATCACCTTAAAATCCGTCCGGAGCGTTGAGTTATAGACGAAACAATCTGATGCTGCAGCAGAATCCGAGTCAAACTACAAGTCCAAAGGTGTTACGTCACCTCCGCTTGGGCCCATTGGCCTTGTACGACCTAGGGTTAGTTTTAGGCTGCCTTGGGACGTCCTCCCACCTCCTTGGCCGCCACCCTTGCTCCTATATAAGTAGATCCATCTAGTAGCTTTTCCTTGGGATTTGTTTAGTTAAAGTTAGCCATTGCAACCGTGTACTTTGTTTGTGTCCAACGACCAGACCAAGACCGCTTCGGATCCCCACCATTATCAATACTTCATATATATTCGCAATATTCAGATTGCTTTATCATATTCTTGCTTGTTCTTCGATTGCTTGCAGGAATAGACCTTCGTGGTCAGGTTGATCGTGCTCCAGCGTGGTCAATAACCTCTCGGAGTTGGTTTAGCGATTGCTAAGGCGCAACGTCGTGCATGTTTGTAGTCGGATCGTCAAAGTCGTCTCCACCAAATCGATAGTTATCATCTCATCGAAAGATCGGGACACCCGCGCCTCTATCACTTGAGCAGCAAGTGATAGGTAGCGCAGCATAGCGAAAGAACGAAGCAACTAGCATAGCAATGATAGTAGTGAGATCCAGGGTAGCGGTCATCTTGCCTGAAATCCCGCAAGGAAGAAGAGCGAGTCCATGAAGAAGACGAACGGATGAAGCCGAACCAAGCGTGGACGAACGAATCCTCACGATCGCAACGAAACAGGAACTAACAAGAAGAAGCACACAACATAGTAAAGACACCACACATGAACAAGACATGATGCACAAAAAGCATGATGCATGACAAAGCTACATGAAGCTACTCATGGCAAGAGATGATGCAAACAAGAGCAGCACATCAAAGCAAGTTTAAATGAGGCCGGAAACAACATAGAACAATTCCGGTAAGTCCTCATATGCAAATTTCGAAATTGGTCCAGATCTGAATAAACCTTATGTTCAAGTTGTTAAACAGCAAGTTAAGATGCGCCACGATGATCTACACGAAATTATAGTCAAGTTACATATAAAGTTCATTAGATTCGGAGCTACGGCCTAGAAGATATGAGCAAAACAAGTTAAACATGGCATTGATGCAAAATGCATACAAACATCAAGCAAACACCTCAAAACATGGATGCAACATGATAATATGAAGCTACATGCAAAATCAAGCAAGTTTCATATAGAGCACACTCAAAACGGAGCAACGGTTCAACACATACACCCTATACAAGTTATGACAACAATCTGTCCAAAACAGCAAGTAGGCATATTGCAAGCATCAAAACAACATGCTACAGAACCTCAATATGAAAACAAAAGGCATGGGAATGATGTAAAGGTAAAGCATGACAAAGCATGAACACTGAGCTATCTCCAGAAATCACTAGAACATGCTCAAAATGACATGGCAAGATTGCAAATAATAACAGTTTCAGACTTTAGCAGAAATAACATCAGGTTGCAATGTTTAGAGCTATCAAACAACATGTTACAGGCACTTAACATGGAAAACCAAGGCATGGCATGATACTACTAAATTCATAGAACAAAAGTCCCTTACTGACCATGAGCCAAAAAGAATCAGAAAATATGATGGCACCCATGTAAACATGCCAAGTTACATGACAGATTCATACATGGCAGGAACAACAAGTAGGCATGTTGGTGAGCTTGAACCACTCACCACAGAGCAATAAATTATAAACTAAGCATACATCCGTCAAGAAGACATGGCATAGAAGCTATACATGGCAAGAATAATATCATAGCATACACGGATCAACTACAACAACCTTGGCAAAATTGAATAACATGTAAACAACCTGCCAGGAAACATTTTATAGCAAAAGTAGAGCTCGATTGACTCAAGCTAGACTACTCCATAATTGCAAACAAGGGCATGGATGGATAGAGCATAACCATATGTTCAAAACATCCTTAATGAAGTATCTCAAAATAAGCATGGATCTCTCGGTAGCATCAAGTTAACATGGCATAAAAATATCAGCAAAACAGGGGCTGAAATCAGCAACATCATGAAGCCTAGTTTGCATGCTTGTGCTAGTCACCATAGAGATCACAAAAATACATGGCATACACCCCTGTAAAGATGGCATGGTATATTACAAAACACATGTAGGACTCAAGTTCATAGGATGCACACATCAATCATGGCAAAAATGACAATAGTGCATGTTCTGATAAGAATCTGAAACTAACATCACATAGCCCTCTTCTAACAGCATTTCGGGCATCAAGATGAGCTCAAATGAAAATAATGCAATGAGATGAAATGATGTACTCTTCGAGGCGAACATTTTGACATATTACATGCACGAAACGGAGCTACGGATGCAGAGATATGATGCGATGAAAATGCATGAAAATATTACAGATTCGGGACTTAGTGAAAAACAACCTCCGGAAAAAGTCAACGGGACGAGGACGAGCGGGACGGAGGGATCCGGGGACGCCGTTTGGATCGCGGGACGGGTGGATCTCATCCCACCCGTCCGGATCTGGCCGGCGGCGGCGGCGGCGCGGCGGCCGGCGAGGCTCGAGGCGGCCATGGGCGCGGCGATGGAGCTTCGGCCGGCGGCGCGCCAAGCGGGCGGGCGGCGGCGACCGGCGCCTGGCCTGAAGGCGGCTAAAGGCGGAGGCGGCGCTGGGCGGCGCGCAGACGGCGAGGCGGTGGGGACGAATCGGAAGGCGACACGCGGCGGCGAGGGGTTTGGACATGTCCGTGGCGGAGGCGGACATGTCCGTGTGATGAGGAGGACACTTCTAGGGTTTGGGTGATTTGATCCGGAATTCGGGGGAGGGGGACCAATTTATAGGTAGAGGGAGCTAGGAGAGTCCTAATGAGGTGTGGTTTTCGGCCACGCGATCGTGATCGAACGACCGAGAGCATGGAGAGGAGTTTGCTGGGTTTTGGGCCACTTTGAAAGGGGTATTGGGCTGCAACTTAAAGAGGGCTTTGCGGTTACCCGGTTAACGGTTGGAGTATCAAACGACCTCCAAATGATCCGAAACTTGACAGGCGGTCTACCGGTGCTATACCAAGGCCGCTTGACAAACCTCGGTCCATTCCGAGACCATTTAACACCCTTTACGAAAAGAGGCAAAAGGGGCGCCGGGAGACATAGGAGTGCCGGATTGGAAAACGGACAACGGGGAAAATGCTCGGATGCATGAGACGAACACGTATGCAAAATGAAATGCACATGATGACATGATATGAAATGCAGATGATGACATGGCAAAGTGCAACACGCAAGGACATGACATGACAACGACGGCGAATAACTAGAAGACACCTGGCGCATCGAATCCGGGGCGTTACAACACTCCTCCACTAACAAGAGATCTCGTCCCGAGATCTTAGGACCGAGACGGAAGAGAAAAGGGACGAGGTGAAACAAGAACTCAAGAGAAGAAGCAAAGAATCGAGAGCAAGGAGAAAACGAGAGGAACGACGAGAATAACGAGAATTGAAAGCTCACGGAATCAGATAGACTATGAAACAACTCGTTCTAACCGGAGTGGTTAGAATGAGAAAAGAAACGAATAAGACTGAAAGGATTTATGCAGCACACCGGTTGAACTTGGAAAGAATAGAACATGAGCTTCAGAAGATGGAATGACACTTGACGAGATGAACAATGCATTGCCTCCGGAAGAATTGAAAAAAAATGAATGTAAAGAAACTTAGAAGGAAGGGTTGAACGGAGTTGTTGAGAAAATCAACAACGAAAGAATAAGCTTGTCGTGGACTTATGGATAACATCTCAAAATTAAGAGCTGATCGCCGACCACAAGCGGAAAAGATTAAATAGCTGAGAAGAACGAAGAAATGCAAAACTCCACTTCAAAAGAATACGGAGAGTTAATTGCACTTCGAGACGCAAGAAGAAAAGATACTTGAACTCCGCCAACAAAATCTTGATGAACTCTTGAAGAAAGAATTAAATCATGAAGAACCACGATAAAGAACTCCTGTAACCAAAAGGATGATGAGATAGAATGAAGGAAGAAAGAATAAGATGAGCATTGCGATGATTTAGATGGAGGTTCCGACGAAATGGCTGAGGAAATTGAACTCCGGAAAAGAAAAGATGAAAACACTTGGAACTAGAATTTATTCCTCGCGAACAAACTCCGAAGGAAGGGATTAATCACTTGAATGAAATAAGAATAAGATTTATTGTATGCTTATCCTTCATCAAATTAAATTGATGACAAACAATGGATTTTTGCAACTACTTATTCTTCTTGAATTTTTTTTGAGAAATGACATATCGCAAACTTGAGAAGGTCTTCATGAACCACCGGTAGGATTGAAAAGAACGAATGGATTAATATGATAACCAAGGAAAATAATCTTGAACGAACCACCGTAAGAATTTAGAAATGACTGACGAAAAGACTGAGTCACCGGGAAGAATTAGAAGAACCAATAAGCTAGAGGGGGATTTAGATGCAAAAGAACGAAGAGACAATGAGCTGATTAAAGAACACTTGAACGAAGCGCCGGGATAATTAGAGGACGACAGCTGGAATGATGAGGGCGAAGAATTCTTATGGAACGATGGCCTCCGAAAAAACAACTGCTGACAAACTCCGGATGGTTGAGAAAAAGAATATCTGACAAATGGAATAATATGAGAGGATATCATGAAGCTCGAACCACGAATCTTCGGGAGAACGAGCAAGATTTAGAGGAAAATTCTCTTCAATCTTCAAATGATGAGGAGAAACACCACCAAAATTAATGAGATACTCCGGAAGAAAGAAAACCAGAGAGGTTGAGCCAACAATGAAATGATTTGAAATTGATCTTGGAAAAGGCATGTGACTGATGAAATTCATTCTTACGTCACTCTTGAAAAGAATTTGGTAATAACTCCGGGGAATTAGAAGAGTCAGGTAAGATCCTGGGAAAAGACCTGTGGGTTAGGGCCCACTAAAGAGAAAAACACCGTTGGAAAGGATTGATGAACAGATAGATGATGCACCGGAACAAATGAAATATTTGAATGAGGTGACAGCCTCGAATTAATTCAAACACCGACAAATCTCCTGAGATGTGTTGAACACTCTGGAAGGATAAATTGGCGAGAGGCGAACGAGCAGGGAAAACACTTGATCCAAGGAAAAGAATGTGATCAACCCGAAAAAAAAACTTGAATTGAGTGCACCGGAAAAGAAAGAGATGAAGAATGACGAACAAGATGAGAATTCACCGGTTGAAATAATTGAGGGAAGACTGAAGAGGCTCCACACGAATGGAATTTATGGTCGGAAGAAACTCGAACTCCGGGAATAATAGGGTGGGAGGGCGGGAAAACAAAGGCAACTTGGAAGGGAAAACGACGAATATGTTGAAGATAAAACACCGGTTGAAATCATTGAGGAAAGAAAGCAAGACTCCGCACGAGTAGGATGGATACTCAATTACGGACTCCGGTTCCGAGAAGAAGAAGGGTGGGCGGGTGGGAAAAACAAGGACAACTTCGGACAAGGAAAAACAACGACGTCGGAGGAAGAACTGAGGATTGAACTTGGCAAAGATGAAGATGGTCGAGTCGACTTGACGAGAAATGCACCAGATAAAAAGAGCTGAGGAACAACTACCGGAAAACCAACTGCGTGAACCTAAAGAAAAATTTGAACGGGAAGAGGAGTAATTCAAAACACCTACGTCAAGATTCCTCACCAGAGCGACGAAGGGGCTGAGGAGTAAAAAGAATTCCTACTCTCCGATATAACTAGTCTCCGATAACAGTTTTATTCTAGACTCAACTATGGCCAAACTACACGATCAATCAAGGGGGGCTCCTAGGGTCGGTCGAGGCTCTGATACCAACTTGTCACGCCCAATATGCAACCCTATCCAAAAGGAACTCGAAGGTCCCACCAAGGATAGACCCGCATATTGAAACGCTTTTGCAAGGTGGATATCATTACATCAACATTACATAATATATGGGGATACATACATAAGGCATACAATGCCACAAGAATACATCAACAACATCATATACAAGATCAACATCCGACTACGGATGAATCATAAACAGAAACTCAAACGACATCCACCCTGCTAGCCCAGGCTGCCGACCTGGAACTATCCCCTGATCGAAGAAGCAGAAGAAGAACTCCAAAACAAGCAAACATCGCTCTCGCGTCATGATCATCGCATAACCTGTACCTGCAATTGTTGGTGTAGTAATCTGTGAGCCACGAGGACTCAGCAATCCCATTACCATGGGTATCAAGACTTAGGAAAGGAAGGGATAAAGTGGTGAGGTTGCAGCAGCGGCTAAGCATATATGGTGGCTAACATACGCAAATGAGAGCGAGAAGAGAAACAAAGGAACGTTCGTCAACTAGTAATGATCAAGAAGTGATCCTGAACTCCTACTTACGTCAGACATAACCCAGAAACCGTGTTCTCGTCTTGATCAACCCCGAAAAGAGACACTCACGGTTGCGCACACGGTTGGTGTATTTTAGAAGAGTTTGCTTCAAGTTTACTACAACCGGATATTAACAAATTCCCATCGCCACATAACATGGGCACGGCTCTCGAAAGTTTAAACCCTGCAGGGTGTCCCAACAGCCCATGATAAGCTCTCGCGATCAACGAAGGATATTCCTTCTCCCGGAAGACCCGATCAGTCTCGGAATCCGGCTACAAGACATTTCGACAGCAATAAAACAAGACCAGCAAGACCTCCGGCGTGCCGACACCTCGACAAGAGCAGCGTATCTCGTCTCGAGCCACGACCGGATGAGCAGTCCGTACAACTAAAACCAAACCTCAAGTTTCCTTGAGGGCGCCAAAGCACTCTAGTTTGGACCAACACTTAGACAAGCATTGGCCGGGGGGCTGAATAAAGATGACCCTTGGGTTAATTACTCCCAAGGAAATGTAGGTGGTGGTGAGGCAAATGGTAAAACCAATGTTGGGCCTTCTTTGGAGGAGTCTTATTCAAAGCGAACTGTCAAGGGGTCCCATAAATCACCCGACCACGTTAGGGACGCAAAATCCGGGAACATAATACCGATATGACGGAAACTAGGACGGCAAGAGTGGAACAAAACACCAGGCATAAGGCCGAGCCTTCCACCCTTTACCAAGTATATAGATGCATTAATAATATAAGATATATTGTGATATCCCAACAAGTAAACATGTTCCAACAAGGAACAACATCTCCATGTTCCAACAAGGAACAAACTTCATCTTCACCTGCAACTAACAACGCTAGAAGAGGGGCTGAGCAAAGCGGTAACATAGACAAACAACAGTTTGCTAGGAAGGGTGCAAAGGTTAGAGGTTCATGGCAATTTGGGAGGCTTGAGCAGCAAGTGATAGGTAGCGCAACATAGCGAAAGAACGAAGCAACTAGCATAGCAATGATAGTAGTGAGATCCAGGGTAGCGGTCATCTTGCCTGAAATCCCGCAAGGAAGAAGAGCGAGTCCATCAAGAAGACGAACGGATGAAGCCGAACCAAGCGTGGACGAACGAATCCTCACGATCGCAACGAAACAGGAACTAACAAGAAGAAGCACACAACATAGTAAACACACCACACATGAACAAGACATGATGCACAAAAAGCATGATGCATGACAAAGCTACATGAAGCTACTCATGGCAAGAGATGATGCAAACAAGAGCAGCACATCAAAGCAAGTTTAAATGAGGCGGAAACAACATAGAACAATTCGGTAAGTCCTCATATGCAAATTTCGAAATTGGTCCAGATCTGAATAAACCTTATGTTCAAGTTGTTAAACAGCAAGTTAAGATGCGCCACGATGATCTACACGAAATTATAGTCAAGTTACATATAAAGTTCATTAGATTGAACTACGGCCTAGAAGATATGAGCAAAACAAGTTAAACATGGCATTGATGCAAAATGCATACAAACATCAAGCAAACACCTCAAAACATGGATGCAACATGATAATATGAAGCTACATGCAAAATCAAGCAAGTTTCATATAGAGCACACTCAAAAGCGGAACAGCGGTTCAACACATACACCCTATACAAGTTATGACAACAATCTGTCCAAAACAGCAAGTAGGCATATTGCAAGCATCAAAACAACATGCTACAGAACCTCAATATGAAAACAAAAGGCATGGGAATGATGTAAAGGTAAAGCATGACAAAGCATGAACACTGAGCTATCTCCAGAAATCACTAGAACATGCTCAAAATGACATGGCAAGATTGCAAATAATAACAGTTTCAGACTTTAGCAGAAATAACATCAGTTTGCAATGTTTAGAGCTATCAAACAATATGTTACAGGCACTTAACATGGAAAACCAAGGCATGACATGATACTACTAAATTCATAGAACAAAAGTCCCTTACTGACCATGAGCCAAAAAGAATCAGAAAATATGATGGCACCCATGTAAACATGCCAAGTTACATGACAGATTCATACATGGCAGGAACAACAAGTAGGCATGTTGGTGAGCTTGAACCACTCACCACAGAGCAATACATGATAAACTAAGCATACATCCGTCAAGAAGACATGGCATAGAAGCTATACATGGCAAGAATAACATCATAGCATACACGGATCAACTACAACAACCTTGGCAAAATTGAATAACATGTAAACAACCTGCCAGGAAACATTTTATAGCAAAAGTACAGCTCGATTGACTCAAGCTAGACTACTCCATAATTGCAAACAAGTGCATGGATGGATAGAGCATAACAATATGTTCAAAACATCCTTACTGAAGTATCTCAAAATAAGCATGGATCTCTCGGTAGCATCAAGTTAACATGGCATAAAAATATCAGCAAAACAGGGGCTGAAATCAGCAACATCATAAAGCCTAGTTTGCATGCTTGTGCTAGTCACCACAGAGATCACAAAAATACATGTTATACACCCCTGTAAAGATGGCATGGTATATTACAAAACACATGTAGGACTCAAGTTCATAGGATGCACACATCAATCATGGCAAAAATGACAAAAGTGCATGTTCTGATAAGAATCCGAAACTAACATCACATAGCCCTCTTCTAACAGCATGTCGGGCATTAAGGTGAGCTCAAATGAAAATGATGCAATGAGATGAAATGATGTACTCTTCGAGGCGAACATTTTGACATATTACACGCACGAAACGGAGCTACGGATGCAGAGATATGATGCGATGAAAATGTATGAAAATATTACAGATTCGGGACTTAGTGAAAAACAACCTCCCGAAAAAGTCAACGGGACGAGGACGAGCGGGACGGAGGGATCCGGGGACGCCATTTGGATTGCGGGACGGGTGGATCTCATCCCACCCGTCCGGATCTGGCCGGAGCGTCGGCGGCGCACGGCGCGGCAGCGGCGCAGGCTCGGGCGTCCATGGCGCGGCGGCGGTGGAGCTCGGCCGGGCGGCGCTGAAGCGGGCGGCGGCGGCGACCGGCGCCTCGGCGCGAGGCGGCTAGGGGCGGAGGCGGGCGCTGGGGCGGCGCGGATGGCCGAGGCGGCGGGGATGAATCGGAAGGCGACACGTGGCGGCGGCGAGGGGGTTTGGACATGTCCGGCGGCGGAGCGGACATGTCCGTGATGAGGAGGAGACTGCTAGGGTTTGGGTGATTTGATCCGGAATTCGGGGGAGGGGGACCTATTTATAGGTAGAGGGAGCTAGGAGAGTCCAAATGAGGTGCGCTTTTCGGCCACGCGATCGTGATCGAACGACCGAGAGCATGGAGAGGAGTTTGCTGGGTTTTGGGCCACTTTGAAAGGGGTGTTGGGCTGCAACTTAAAGAGGGCTTTGCGGTTACCGGTTAACCGTTGGAGTATCAAACGACCTCCAAATGATCCGAAACTTGACAGCGGTCTACGGTGCTA